>OY743089.1:6089583-7300000 GCA_963555665.1 Dircenna loreta | reverse complement strand
GCGCTGTCGGTTTGTATTATCTCAATGAGGAACGTCTCTCGTTCGTTTTTATTTTGAGGTATCTAATGTCAGACCCACACAACACGACGAGCGCGTATAGCGAGAGACACGTTAATGATCCTTCCGCAGGTTCCCCTACGGAAACCTTGTTACGACTTTTACTTCCTCTAAATGATCAAGTTTGGTTAACTTCCCAGCAACGCCGACGGCCGTGAAGCCACCGCGTGTCGGTCCGAAGACCTCACTAAATCATTCAATCGGTAGTAGCGACGGGCGGTGTGTACAAAGGGCAGGGACGTAATCAACGCGAGCTTATGACTCGCGCTTACTAGGAATTCCTCGTTTATGGGGGATAATTGCAAACCCCAATCCCCAGCACGAAGGAGTTTCAACGGGTTGCCCGGGCCTCTAGGCCAGGGAGAACATGCTGATTCCTTCAGTGTAGCGCGCGTGCGGCCCAGGACATCTAAGGGCATCACAGACCTGTTATTGCTCAATCTCGTGCGGCTCGAAGCCGCCGGTCCCTCTAAGAAGAATTTTAATACGCCGTCAGTGAGTTGCGCGACCGAAATCGCGCACACCTAAATGACAACGCCTATTTAGCAGGCTAGAGTCTCGTTCGTTACCGGAATTAACCAGACAAATCGCTCCACCAACTAAGAACGGCCATGCACCACCACCCACCGAATCAAGAAAGAGCTATTAATCTGTCAATCCTTCCGGTGTCCGGGCCTGGTGAGATTTCCCGTGTTGAGTCAAATTAAGCCGCAGGCTCCACTCCTGGTGGTGCCCTTCCGTCAATTCCTTTAAGTTTCAGCTTTGCAACCATACTCCCCCCGGAGTCCAAAATCTTTGGTTTCCCGGAAGCTGCCCGCCGAGCCATTGTAATAACGTCGGTGGATCGCTAGATGACATATTTACGATTAGAACTAGGGCGGTATCTAATCGCCTTCGAACCTCTAACTTTCGTTCTTGATTGATGAAAACACCTTTGGCAAATGCTTTCGCTGATGTTCGTCTTGCGACGATCCAAGAATTTCACCTCTAACGTCGCAATACGAATGCCCCCAGTTATCCCTATTAATCATTACCTCGGAGTTCTGAAAACCAACAAAATAGAACCGAGATCATATTCTATTATTCCATGCACGAAATATTCAAGCGGCATTTTGAGGAGCCCGCTTTGAGCACTCTAATTTGTTCAAAGCAAAATTGTCGGCCCATCTCGACACTCACTGAAGAGCACCGCGATAGGATTTTGATATTGAACCGGCGTTTGACCGCCGGCTCACCGACGATATGCTCCGCAGACGTGTCAGTATCACCACGGATGCGGATGCGATGCACCGACAGCGCGGCGCACAAATGCAACTACGAGCTTTTTAACCGCAACAATTTTAGTATACGCTATTGGAGCTGGAATTACCGCGGCTGCTGGCACCAGACTTGCCCTCCAATTGTTCCTCGTTAAAATATTTAAAGTGTACTCATTCCGATTACGAGGCCTCGTAAGAGTCCCGTATCGTTATTTTTCGTCACTACCTCCCCGTGCCGGGAGTGGGTAATTTGCGCGCCTGCTGCCTTCCTTGGATGTGGTAGCCGTTTCTCAGGCTCCCTCTCCGGAATCGAACCCTGATTCCCCGTTACCCGTGACAACCATGGTAGTCGCAGAAACTACCATCGAAAGTTGATAAGGCAGACATTTGAAAGATGCGTCGCCGGTACTGGACCATGCGATCGGCAAAAGTTATCCAGATTCATCAAAATTAACGACTTCGGACGCGAGGCCCTCCGTCGATTGGTTTTGATCTAATAAAAGCACTCATCCCATCACTGGTCAGAGTTCTGATTGCATGTATTAGCTCTAGAATTACCACAGTTATCCAAGTAACTGAGTAAGATCTAAGGAACCAAAACTGATATATTGAGCCATTCGCGGTATCGCCTTAATACGGCTTGCACTGAGACATGCATGGCTTAATCTTTGAGACAAGCATATAACTACTGGCAGGATCAACCAGGGAGCTAGCTAAACAAAGGCGATGTGAAGTCTCTAAAGACGCACGCACGCGAGGTGTGTACGCCTATAGCTCCTCCATAACGTCCATTTGAGAGAAGGCTCTTGAGCTCATCGTACGCGTTTCGGTATTAGCGAAAACGCGTTACGGTGGCTAAGTTTATAAATTTTCATATATATTTATTCATTATGAAAAATATATATTCTTTAAAGACGTCGTATATTACTATACGGAGTCTCATATTTTGATAGTTACTTAAACGAGATCATCGTTATATATCTCAAACACTATGGTAAGAGTTCGGTTAACATGTTAAAACGTCAACATTGGGATCGTCGCCCGGTGTTAGAGAGATCGTGTACCATTCGAAAATATTATATCGACAGAGCAATCCGGTCAACTATGACGGGAGCAATGTTCTTAGAAAGATCATACGACCCCGTTAAAACGATAGCGCTCGTGCATCAACATATTAAATCGACAGAAACTAAATAAGAAAAGAAATCTTATAAGAGTTGTCGTAATTAATAATTGAAGTACTGCACGTTACCGTCGGCGGTCAACACTGATTATTTTATGTGTATTGTTAATATAATAATATAAAGTGTGTTATTATAGTGATGCGTCTTCTCTATCTTTGTAAAATACGAAAAAAAAAAAAAATTTACGTACAAACAGACAGAATTACATACAATAATATACACAACATAATTATTATATTATAGTTAAAAATGTGTTCGGTGCATGTGAAGATATTAAATGAGCGAAAAAGTCGAATATAATAATCATATAACATCGACTCTTTCGAATCACTCTCACTCGTCACCAACTCACATATATGCCGTGCGACGAATATGACATTCGGTTAACTTCGTCTCAGACTCTCGGTTCGTGTATCGAATTTATAAAATGTATGAACTACATGTACGTATGTATGCATGCATGTATTTATGTATGTATGTATGTATGTATGTATGTATGTATGTATGTAAGTGTGTATGTACGTATTTATGTTTGTATGTATATATTTATGTATTTATATATAAATTAAATGTATGAATGTATGTATTGAAAATTCGTTTTTGTGCGATAACTGGCGAACCGTAAGTGCGATAAAGACAAATCGGATGTCCACGGATGCGTATGATCGCGACCCATCTTTTGACATCAATTTCGATACCTCGAATGAGAAAGTATTTTTTTTATAGATTTTAGAATTTTTTTTCGATTTATCGACCGATATATCGACATGTGACGAAAACCTGGGGGCGCGCTAGGCTTGAGAGGTTGCGTCCGGTACGTTCCCAGTAGAAGAGCGGCGAGAGTACGGTGGGACGTACTTCTGACGGCTTTAATAACGGATGACATGACGGCTATCAGTTCGTGTATCGAATTCTGATAATACCTTATAATGTAAACCTATGATATGATTATATTTAAAAATATAATAATTAGATAAATAAAATATAAAAAATATATATTACTTAAGGATTTATATTATATACTAAATACTACATACATAATAAAAATAGCTATCCGTTCGTGTATCGATATTTCGTATATTTAGACTTGTAAATATTTTTTAATGCGTCCTGGGTCGCTATCCGTTCGTGTATCGATATTTCGTATACTTTGACTTGTAAATATTTTTAATGCGTCCTGGGTCGCTATCCGTTCGTGTATCGATATTTCTTATATTTTGACTTGTAAATATTTTTAATGCGTCCTGGGTCGCTATCCGTTCGTGTATCGATATTTCTTATATTTTGACTTGTAAATATTTTTAATGCGTCCTGGGTCGCTATCGGTTCGTGTATCGATATTTCGTATACTTTGACTTGTAAATATTTTTAATGCGTCCTGGGTCGCTATCCGTTCGTGTATCGATATTTCTTATATTTTGACTTGTAAATATTTTTAATGCGTCCTGGGTCGCTATCCGTTCGTGTATCGATATTTCTTATATTTTGACTTGTAAATATTTTTAATGCGTCCTGGGTCGCTATCGGTTTGTGTATCGATATTTCGTATACTTTGACTTGAGGCAGACTATGGATGTATGAGTTCCGCTCGAACAATTTAAATGAGGACCGACAAAAAAAACCTTACTCTTATGAGAAGCCGGAAAGGAGAGGGAGATGGAGAGGTGATGTTGTTGGCGAAAAATAAAACAACAATAAAATATTTAATATTTTATTATATTTATACAAACAACGACTTATAAAACCGAACCCTTTCAAGATTGCGATTAGTACAACGCTGGCAGCTTGAACATTGTGCCGTTACTAAAATATCACGAATATTTTTAATGTTGTGGTTTCCTTTATAGCTTGCCGACTATGAGTCACCGCTGTTCAAGTAATGGACAACAGCAAGTATAGATAATAATAGTACATGTTTCAATTTACTTTCTGGTTAATAAAACATTAAAATGTATAACAACCTTTTTCTTCGATTATATTTATCTTCTTCTTCATTCTCATCATCTTCTGTTGGAGAGCTCTCTTCTTCCTCCAGCGAGTAGTCAAAGAATTCTCGCCTCCCACGTTTGCGTTTTGCTTGTCTTTTGGCTTTTGTTTCTGGAAAAAAAAAGATACTGACTAAATCAGGAAATAATTATAAAAACTTAGATCGAAACCATTGTATGTCGAATAAAGTTATTTTTTTCAACGATTTGATTTTTTAAAAATATATTAATTATGTAAACTATATGAATAAGTCATGATCACGAATAAAATACAAACCTCGCTGATAAATTCTACCTTGATCGTATCGTTTATCGGAGGCAAAGAAAGGCATTCCTAACTTGGGACCTCTTCTTTTTTTACTCCTTCTTGTAGTTACTTCATCGCTATAATAATCGTCAACTCTTTTACTTCTTCTACTTTCAGTCACTTCGGAACTTCTGATATGAGGTTTGAAGGAACTTCTCCTCGGCTTGCTTTTGTAGTACATTTCATATATAGATTTTGTTATTCCGTCATCCGAATCTTCAATGTAAGAATCTAAAGCAATTGTTTTGTTACTAAATAATACATATTAATAAGACATTTAAGAATACAAGTATTTTTTTATTATTTCATAGGTATTACATATAGGAAGGGAGAAAAAATCATCTTTACCAGGTAATTTAAAGGGCTTAACTTTGTTAGTTCCGTTTTTTTTTCTAAACGAACGTTTTTTAACAGTAGGTGATAAATCTTCTTCGGAATCTTCGCGCTCTTTACTTAAATCCATAAAAAATTTCGAGGGTCTAATTTTAGGAGTCAAAAATTTCATTTTTTTATTTTTGTTCGTAATAGCTTCTGTTGTGAAACGAAGATGTCTATGATATGGTGTTATAACATCCGATTTTCGTATCGGTAGGAAAGTTGTAGTTTCGAAGCCTGAAATTGAATTATTATTTGTCACGGGTTTTGTAAGACCGTATGTTACTGTGGGCCTATTTTCAATGATACTTGTAACATTATTATCCTGAGATCGTTTTCTCCTCTCGTAATGGTGTTGTTTGTTTATTTTAGAACTTCCTTTTTCATTCTGTCTTCGCTTTGTTGCTTTCCTTCTAGCGTACTCTTCTTCTGAGTAATGTTCTGAAAAAAAAGTAATTGTTAGAGAATTAGTAAATGGCTTATTTACAGCTAAAGGTCTCAAAACTCAACGGGCAGGTTGTCATTGCAATAAAACAGTCGACATTTTACCATTGTCCTTATTGTCAGTATGTTTGTTAAATTTGTAATCATCATTATAGTCTGGATTATCTTCCGGTAAAAGACCATCGTCTCCCCCTGGATACACATATCTGAAAACAACATTATAAGTAAATATCATTCTAATTAAATTAGCCTCCATGAAATTGGGAGTGTTCAATAGAGCAACGCAGTGCTTCAGTGCTTGCTTAGTGGCTGATTCCGCACAAAGCACAGGTCTGGTTATACATGGAGTACTGCTCCTATCTCTGGGCCCAATCACCCCGGCATCAGTTTTTACCATTTGACCCCGTACAGCGAGGAGTAGTACGGATACGAGCCTTTGACGTTGCATCTGCTTTGTGTCATTAATTTCCATTATCGTACTGCACGTCGCCACCTGGAGTACCATCCCAACCACCTGCGTACTTCAAAAGTGCGGTTATCGAGGAAATTTCTGCGTCGAACCACCAAGATGTGGAATGAATTTTATCAGGCAGTGTTTGCAGATTGGTAGTCATGGGTAGCTTCAAAAAGAGTGTATAATTTCTCTTCAAAGGCCTGCAACGCTCTTGGGCATCCTTTAATATTTCAAGAGTGGATAATTACTTACTATCAGGCGATCCGCATGCTCATTTTTCCTTCTTTTAATAAAAAAAAACAAAAACTAACGAACAAATTTACTTTTAAAATAAATAGTGAAGAAACCTGGTACTCCAGTCCATCTGCCTGGCGTCCTCCAGCCACTGGTTAGCCGCCAGTGTGGTTTCACGCACCATCCTGATCGGGAAGTGAAGGAAGATCTTGCGTAGTTCCACGGTTATATGGGAGCTTGTGATTTCATGGGGCATGTCTTTGTCAAATTTATATGTACCTGGCAATAGTAATATAGTTAGTTTTGTTATGTTTTGTAAAATATGCTAATAGTTTTATGTATTCTTAAGTAGTTTGTTCATAATTGAGAACTATTATACGAATAATTACAATTACCATGACTCTTTTCCAAGGTGTTCTCCAATCGTAGCAACACGGAGCCACCCTTCCATGGCTCCAGCGTCAGTATGTGCACGTGACGAGGTACGCCATGCAGCCGCAGAGCGGAATACTGTCATCACAAATATTTAAATAGAGCTGGTAGTTTTTTGTTCATTAAATTCATTCAAACAAAAATTACCCTAGCAGCAACTTATTTCGCTATTATAAAATAAATTGCGTGCCAGTTTTTAATCATCATATTTCATATCCTCATTTCCATCGACCTTTCTACAACCCCATAATTATTCCAACCCCATACTTATTCCAATCGTAAGTCATCTATCGTCACATAAAATGTATAAAAATCCATACTTTTTTCATGTGAAAGCGCCCTATGTATGTATTACGAGCTGTCATCATATATATCATTTAGTTCATATTATTCGGATTATTCTTCTGACTGTACCTCGTAAAAAAGTTCATCGTAATTTAAAACGAAAATAAGTGTATACTTTAAATTAAATCATACTCACCCTCTTATTTCTAATATTCTGCCACTTCCGTCTGTTAATCTTTTCACCAGAAGTCATAAACAGCCAGGGTTCCAACTGCCACTTCCTCGCCATTTGGGCTGTTCGCTCAGAGAATGTCTGATCGTCCACTAAAATTTGTAAATATTATTTGAGGAAGTTTGTCGTTGCAACATGTAAATGAAAAACAAAACTTGGTCAAGGTCTTTGTGCTCACAGCTGTTTTCCAGATGTAATATCTTACCTTCCTGTCCAAAATTCCCAAAGAATAATCTGTGCCTTCCTTTCACAACGAGGCCCACGCCGTAGGCCTCTTCATTTAGAGACTCTTCTAAGCCGAAGCCGTCGTCTGTTAGAAGTCTTCTGTGTAACTACAGTATTATAGTATTTTGTGTGATATGTTCAAGTTCCAATTTTTTAAAATATAATTTATAAACCGACATAGAATTATCAGATTATAGACAGTTGACAGTTGAATTGTCAGGTATGATATTTGTATCAGTTTTTCAGGCTAAAGGTTCTAAAATCCCTACCATGAGCTCGATGCTCCCGGCGCGAGCTGCCCCGGCGAGCGCGCGGTCTGCGAGCACGCACAGGGACACGCTGGTGTTGCCGTCCACACACAGACGAGACGTGATAGGAGCGTAGCATGCGGAGATAGGCTTCTGTTGGTGAGTTACTGCGGAATGGATTTTTTTTTTACATTCAACTAAGTTCCACCTGATGGTAAGTGACATGTAGTCGTAGATGGTAAGACGCATCAACTTAGGAGCAGCCTATTCACTCTTCGCTTGAAGATACCCACAATGTACTCGGACGGAAATACCGACGCAGGCAAGCTATTCCAGTCCTTCGCTGTACGAATATAATATAAATGGAATGGACAGGTTTCAATGCCAAAAACATTATTTACAAAAAAAATAAAGAAAAAAACTGTACCCCATACTTCCTTCTATGTTAATTCTTTAAAAATACGAATGTATTAAATATTCCTTTATCTCTGTTAAGACGATTGCAAATTAAATCTATTTAACTTATATAATTCCAACAAAATATTTTTATCTTATATCTTAAAAGTTGCAGTAGGATGACTTGATGTGACAAAGAATGATTTACAGATGGCAACACCGGACAATAATATCGACCAAGATTAATCCTTGTAGTAAAACAATTGATACATACATGAGGATTCATTCAAGCACGTCCTCTTAATCATCTGTCGCGAGTTGGAGTCAGTGTAAATGGCGTCTTCGCCGGTGATGTTAGTCTTGTAAATAGTAACTACTTCCTTGCCCAGATCAGTACTGGGAAAAAAGAATATGAGATGAGGGTCTGTAATTTATTAAACATTGTTTAGTTAATTTATGAAGGAGCTCAACTTGTTATTTATATTTAAAATTTCTATCCTATTTTAGACTTTTATCGCAGATGTTAAGAAAAACAAAAAGTAGGTATATGATACCATTGTTGCTTAGGAGATTAAATGCCGGTTTTTAGATGATAAGAAAATGCTACGGAATAACTTTCATATTTTAACTTTTAAAACTTATTTTAACTTTTAAAACTTATTTCTTTATTTATTTATGTTTACTGTTAAAAACTTGGTACAATAGACATAACGTTAACTAAAATTAAAAAAAATATCAATTAGCTGGTAAAACTATAATACTGAATCTTATGTGATCTTTAAAAATCAGTTCTTAGCTTTATCGCGTTTCGTATTTTCAATAAAACGAAATAAATCCCAAACATTACTACTATTTTCACTCTCTAATCTCCAATCTTGGCATAAAGATTCTTAAGACTAAGCATAACAAAAGTAATTCACCCGATGGGTACTGGACCGACAATCCATTCAACCTCCACGAACTCTTCCCCGCGGTACAGCCGAAAGATCTGAGTGATCCAGTCACTGAACCTCTGTCTTATCTCCTTTATTAGTGCGCCACGGGTCGTGTGATACGTCACCGTATCTGCTACCTTTGGAATTTTAGCGGTTTATCAGAAATATGGAGATAAATTAGATCCTTTATTAAATTGCGAGGCTTTTACATTATGTATATATTATTCTAAAATCGGTTCATCAAAACCGGTAACGACACGTGTGGTCGGTTGTCAGAGATTTAGTCGGCGTGATTTGACTAGTCGCGGGTTTATGCCCTGCTGACCTGATATTTTTTCCATCTAATCGTAATCATCGTAAAAAGATAACCTAAAAGAGATAAAGTCGTATGTAACTAGATTTACTAGAATTGGTTTGTCCTTCTCCGGTCTGAAGCTGTACGCCCCAGATTGGGAAGCTTGTTGCGTCTGGCTGTAGTAATAGTAATTTTGCGACATCATGATTTTAATTCCATCGACGTGTTGAATGGATTCGAGCAGACCGGTCGTCTTGTCTATCGTCACTTTTAAATACTGAAAGATAAGTTCTTGATTGATTTAAAAGTTAGAATGATAGTTGATGTCATCAAAATGTTTGTTATAATTGACTTTATCTTAGTTGTATACGTTTAGCAAAAATATGTATCTCTTAAATTAGAAGTAGCCTTAAAAATGATTTTTTGTATGTTTTCTAACCATATCAATATCGTTTCAAATTATTTATTCTATTCCAACGGTGCCAATACAAATAACTTGTTACAGAATATTTTATCCCCCCTTTTATTTTCTTAGGGGTGGACTAAAAA
Organism: Dircenna loreta; assembly: GCA_963555665.1. Classification (NCBI taxonomy): domain Eukaryota; kingdom Metazoa; phylum Arthropoda; class Insecta; order Lepidoptera; family Nymphalidae; genus Dircenna; species Dircenna loreta. Next base: position 7,290,104 of record OY743089.1, on the reverse strand, counting down.
TAAAAATCGTATACAAAGACATTTTAGTATCAGTGTTTTTGAAGGTTTAACAACAACAATAGACTTTATATATGTAGCAACATATAAAAAATACTATTTTTGTTTTCTTTATAATATTTAAATAGGATTTCTTAAAAATACTTACTTCATTAGAGATGAAGGGAATAAGTTCTTGTTCCATATCTTTAGACTTCTTAATAAATTGATCCTCGGCCTGAAATAATATTTTTTTTTCCTTAACACATTAATATTTTACGAAATTAAAATATCACATGTCGCACTCAAATAATCAGAGATAGAGAAGCTTTCAATTTTGTTTACATGAAACACAAAGCTGCTGTCAAAAGAAAAACCAACAAAATACAAACAGAAGATACAAATAATAATTCTAACACATCACAAAAAACTGTTCACATTTCGTTTAGTATTCTTGCAATGCATGTGAATGTACCAGCTGATCTCGTATGGGAGTTATGTAGTACGCGGTGAAGCCCAGCGGTGGGATGTTCTCGGCCTCGAAGGCCAGCTCCTGAATGGCCGAGGAGCTTCGTCCCGGCAAGTTGATAACGGCGGCCGGGAGTGGTACCAGCTGGTACTCTACCTCGTCGTCTAGAACATGACGTGGACTTGATGAAGGTATATCAAAGACTTGTGTATAATACGTCATGTATACACATGCAATTTAAACGTACTTGTAGATTATGGATACTACGTGGAAGAATAAGTAAATGTAAAAATTGTATTAAATCAATTATCTTGCATTGACTATATTTTCAAAAAGTTAAAAATTTATTTGACGAAGTTATTTCATTGGCAAAAGTTTGCAAAAATAAAAAAAAATGGGGATCTTTATACGTTTGTCTGTGCGCTTATTTGTCTTCTAAATATGATTTTAATACTTCTTTCATATGGTGATTGTTTAGCGTTACCTAACCGCGAAATCACCAGTCAATTCCAGAAAATTCTATTATAATATAATATAATAATTCTAATATAATAAATGTTTAAATTTGTGCCTGATTTAATACACGGATACAAACTGAAAAAAGATATAGACCAATTTTATCCCGGAAAATGTAAGGACACCATAGATCACCAAGAAACTAAGAGAAAAAATAATTTTCTATTACCATGGTTATAACTTCCTAAAGAAACCACCAGCCACAGCTAGTATAGAATGACGTAAGTAATTGTTAGCGACATACCGTTAAAGTCTCTGATAGAGTAATGCATTGCTATAGCCGGCAGTCGCACGTGGTGGTACGTCTTCACGCTGAGAGGATTGTAAGCGAGCAGCAATATTGAGTCTTGGGTTTCTGAGAACTAAAACGATGTGTATTAAATATTAATGTAGCATTCTTTATATTTTCATACTTAAAAGTTATTTTGACTTACTTTACACTGACTCATATTGAGTTGATGGCAAATGACAAACTGTTGGTTATTTTTTGTACGTCTGCTCGCTCCCCAGGTACCTACCTTAAAATACTGTGAATAATATTAAGGAATAGTTCGGGAATCAAAATATATAATAAACAAATATAAAGTACAATATAAAATATACAGATTGTGATAAAATTCATAACACTATTATAAAATTAAGGTATAAAATATAAATTACCCTAAAAATTGAGAAACTTTTCTCGAGCAGGCGTCAATGGCCTCTGATAGCAGTTTTACAAAATCATTAGTTACGTGTTGTTGACTTGTTCCTGTAAATATAGTATAGTACATATCATCGTCATTTAAAATTAATTAATGTTTTGAAGTTTATGTATGGTATATGTATCAATTTATAAGTTGTTATATAATGTAGGTCCATATACCAACCTTGTGGTAGCCTATATTTGATAATATACAGAGACATTTTATTACTATTCATAGTAAAATAATTTGGTAATTGAAGTGTTTTTAGTTATTAAAAATATTTGTTTTCTATTCCTATATAACTTCAAGGAGATGCAGTATACTGATGGAGTTGTTAATACTTTTTACAAGGCGTTTTAAAAATATTCAAATATTTTTGTAAATTTATTATAATTACCAGTAATAGCGTCGTGGTGTAAGACCAAGCTGACTGCATGTCTTAAAAGATGCAGTTCTTAAGAATCTCCCATACGCGATAGAACCGTCAGCTGCTTTACTATCTACAAGACATTCAACATTCAATAACGTTCTTCAGCAATAGACATATAACAGGATTATTTGTACAATGGTTTAACACTTTTTTGCGGTTTCAAAAGTTATAAAATTTTTAGTGGTAACATATACAATAATTTAGTTAGCAAAATTATTTTTTTAAAGCAAAAACAAATTTAAAAAGGACATTATTTGTTAAAGAGTTATGTTTGTCTGACTGTCCAGTTATTAATTAAATATGAAGCACCTGAAGATAAATATGTGCTCTTCTCGCCAAATATTTCAGGGATGGTCGTGAAGAGTAGAATCCGGTCCAGTATGTGGTGGTGTCACTACCGTAAGGAAAATGGTCACCCTGGAAAAGCAAATAATATAATAGCTTTTCTTATGTATTCTGAATTACATATTATATATTTAAAGTAAAGAACCATCTTGAATATGCCATTATCCCTACTATTTGGCAATAAATCTTAGGTATACTTGCAAATGTTCAGTTTTTGTATAACGACATTTAAAAAAACGTAACCTTTTCTGTATGCACTGCCTTGTCCCGTCTTCCATATAAATAAATGGCCTTTAGATAACAAGCTGGCGTGGAGTAAAATATATTAACATCAGACATATTAGCTGGGTGTGTGTTGACGTGACTGGAACAAAAATAAACATAATATAATTGACAACGCCTTTCAAGTTTATAAATTAGTTAACTTAGCCATTGCTAAGTTTGATCTCACTTTTAAGTAACTGTGTATATTTTGCAATTTAATTTGAATAAATTAATTATATGATTGTGAATAATTAGAACTTCCCATCGAATTGGTTGCGATGATTTTAGTTGTTCGTAAATTACTCATTTCATATTTACATTTGTGAAACAGAGATCACAATAAAGAAATACCTGGCTGAGTTTGTTGGATGGTTCTTCTCAGACCAGGGCGCGGTTAGAACCCTCGAAACTTTAATTTTAAGTTGAAGAGTGATTTTATAGAAGGTCTTATTTCGATAAGAATGGTATCATAATAAGCCGTCCTGACACTTTCATTTGACGTACAAAAGTGATCACTGGTGATGGATGGATGATTCAAAGAGGAAAAGTTATAAATAAATAAATAATTAAAAAATTAACAAGTGTCACGGTCAACAATGAGTCTAATTAATTCCTAGAAGTTTGAATTTTAATATTACATTGTTGATTTTATAATTTACATAAAACGCCTGAATTCATTGAGAAATATAACTTTCCGTATTGAATTTACAATTCTATCTCGGCATCTATAATTAAAAGAAAGGACGTACTTAATCAACTTGTCAATATTCATGAACCAGTTGGCGGCGCTCTGGTAGGTAAAGTCTCCTCCCATGGTCACCTATATTGTCATGGTCGTAGTACTTGGCCTGTCTTTCTATTATAGTTATGAAGTTATTTACCTGGAAATAAGTACAATGTCTTCAAGGCAAGAGTGAATAGGCTTTTACTAAGTTGATGCGCTTTACCACCTACGACTACACTTCCACTTCCCATCAGGTGGAATGTAGTCAAGTGTCAACTTAGTTTAAGTGTAAAAAAAACCTGGAAGTATACCATATTAATATCTTGCTGTGAAGTGGCAAGTAAGCTTAATTGCTCAAGTCTTTATTTGGGTCTGACATTTTTATAACGTGATGGTTATTTATACTTACGGTACAAATGGAATAACTAAATTTTAAATGAGAGAATTATTTTTTGTATGGTAATGGTGCTGAATATAGTTGAAAATATAAGAATATAGAAACAGATTTTTGAATTAATTCAAATCAAGATTTCTTGGTGGAGTTGCAAATTACTTGACTTGCCGAAAATTACGCAAAAACTATCAACACATATAAATTTGTCGCTTTTTATATTTGTAGGAGCAATGAGCGACAGCGCATTTATAATATAAGTTGGTAGGTTGGTAGTTAACTGTAGGTATGAGATGGAAAAAGAAACAAAGACAAAAGAAGGGAGGGGAGAGGAATACGTTTTCAGTTTATCCATTCAGTACAAAAATTACACTTATTAGGTTCTTGTGTTCTTTGTATGTATCACTAACACGCTTATCTGCATTGTACACTTTGCTATCTGGGTCATCCACTATTGGCTCGTCGTTGCAAAGAAAATCTAAGCAGAAGCCTTCAGGTGAGTTGTACAAATTGAATAGGGTGTGAGTCATTATATCTGACATTTTACCTAAAACGTCGCTACCTCGCCACATAAATTCCATTCTACCCTCATCTATCATTAATTCTCGTTCTTTATGGTCTACTCTTCCTGGAAAATAAATTAATAATCATTTAAATGCAGATTATTAAAATACTAACTAAACTTGCTAAAGATTGAAATATCTATAGAAATGACTAAATACACTGTGACCTATAAAGAGTCCATCAAAACCCATCTGAGCGAGCAAAGAGGTATGTTCTCTTGAATGTCCGTATGTGTCAATCTGCCACGCTGCTTTGGGCTTGCCACAAGGTCCGAGAGTGTCGTTCAGTTTTCTGAGAACCACAATTATCATTGCGATGTATTTAATTAAATATATTCATCTACAAAATGAGAAAATGTATTTTTTTATTATTCACGAACACCTTTAAATATTATCATTACATAAAGCGTAAATGTTTTATTAAAAACAAAGTAGCTACAAATGCATTGGTCAAAATAAATAGTCACAGTTAACCGAAAAATATAAATTGTCTATCGGTAATTATAGTTTCGACTAACGCACCGCAGCCCCCAGGTGTAGTGATCTAGGAGCTGGAGATAGTCTGTCGTAGCTTCGTCAGCCTGCACCCAGCCGCCACCAGCGAATTGGATCCGCCCTTCTGCTACCAAAGCCCTGAATGTAGCCCTCGTCGCTCCACGCTGTTCCTTCCACCAACGCCAAAAATAAGCTGTTTCGGAGAAGGTGAACCTTGAACGGAAAACTTAATTACATTTCTGTGTAAAGAATGCATCACAAAAGCCTTCAATGTCAAAGACGGTTCATTGATATTTCATCATTGTAAGCCACGTAAATGATATTTTTAGAAAAAATATCATTTACTTTCTTCTCTTATCGTGCAACAGCTCCGACAGCACGGAATGGTAAATGAGTTGAACGTTGGCAGAATTGATGCTGGTTTTGGCTGAAATATAGTAAAGTTTAGTGTATATTGTAAATTTCATCAAATACATCATCGTCATGAGTTTCATTGACGTAAGATAGTTCAAAATTCATCATAACTTAAAACATGTCATATTGAAACTAATTAATATGTTTAATGTCACATCTCTAACTAATTTTAATTAGCCACTCTGTACTTTTACACTTTAACTTTAGATTTATCTTTTGTATTTTGTACCTTTCTGCAAAAGTATTGCTATAATATTTATATCTTATTCCAATTTGTTTTATATAATTCCAACATTATTCTTTTTTCCTTGCTTAATTTTATATAGTGTTTTAATAATCATAATATTTATAAAAATCATCATCAGCATCATCATCATAATCCTCCTCATTATCCTCATTTATGGCAGCCAGGCATAGGTGGAATTTGTATCAAATCGCATTACCCACCTTCCCTGGCTGCATCCCTCTACATTTTTTTGTTTCTCTTACCCAACTAATTAATAAAAATTACCCTCTGAAAAACTTATTTACCCTGTAAGCCCCGCCTGCAAGTGCTCAGTAGGGGACCTGTTTAGCTTCGATTTCTTCCAAATCGAAGTCTCGGTTGAGTCAAGTCGCTACCCGGTCGGCTCTGAGCACAGGCAGGCGAGGCACGAAAACAATTGTATTTTAATAAAAAAAAAAAAAAAAAAAAAAAAAAAAATATGTTTAATGTTATATACTCACTGCCATAATAGTATTCGTCAAATGTCTTAACCCAACCCGCATCCATGTGGGAGTGGGGGACCAGATGTACGTTGAGGGCGCCATCTCTTGTTGGAGGACATTGCTGGATAAATTTAGGATTGTATTTTTAAGAGAACTGTCGAAGGTATATTGGGTTCAATAGAATACGTAGTGACGAAGTACCATTCATTTGCTTTTACAAATTACAACGTCAAATTATAAGCTTCAAAGCTAATTTCGTGGCTATTGGATAATAAAATCAAAGATATGTACTATCCATTTTTACAAGGGCCCATATATCGTTATGCATATATAAAAATATTTACATATTTTATAAAAAATAGTAGACCGTACAAATGTTGAACAAATAGAAAAATAATGGACGGATTTTGAAGTTTACTCCTAGGTAACCGAGCGCCGAATATCCGTAAATACTTTACTATAAAATTTTATTTTTAAAAATAATATTATTTTTTATAACACTCGTATTTGAATGTTAATGTATTTTTAAAACTAAGTAGTTTTAAAAACGAAATAAATTATACTTGCCTTTTATCCACACTCAATTTTAGGTTTTGTGGCTGCTATGACTAGTTTCAAAACAGTCAGTATATATAATAATTTGATCATGTTTTCCGTATATATGTGTAATTTACATAAATATACATTGATTATGTAGATGTTTGTATATTTTTTATTAAATATATTCTCAATGACTTTCTAAACTCTTCCGCAAATAATTAATAATCTTTTATTGATTTCTGAATTCAAATAAATTTACATGATTATTAATATATATACATTGAAATATATCTTTAATATATTCACAGTACTTGTCGCTCTCACACAGCTCGGCACTCATAATATCACCAGGCGCCATAGTCAAAGATGGTTTCAAAAGGCGTGTCTTTCCTTGCAATATTGAATTTTATTAAATTAATACGATAGATAATTAGAGGTTTTTAAAAATTTTTCACTTTGACTTTATTGCAAACTTTTATCAAACTTATATCCACATGTTTATAAATATACTTATATGTATAGTAAGCAAAATATTTAAGTAGGACGAAGGTCAATAACTTGGCTATTAAATCAGATAAATTCTACACGTAATCTAATAAGATATTTTATAAACATTGGAGGGGAGGTGGACTACGATTCGGAAACATTAGTAAAAGTGGTTGTCCCTTTAACTTATGATAAATGTGATATTAAACCGTTGTGTGCGAGGCTTTATTTAACCTGAAGGGTTCAATTTCAAGAAACAACCGATACGTAAATATTGAACATAACCTTTCATAACTGGAATTGAAAATTTCATAATATCTGAACGCTTGGAAGATACTTATTATACAGCATAATATATAATACACTATTAATTTTGTATTAAATACTAATATTATTTATGTGTATTGCATAAATTAGAATATAGAAATACTTGTAAAAATTCAGGCAAAGTAAAAAAACTTAAGACTATAACAGACAGGAGACACTAAATACTTTTTAGAATAAATATTCATTTATTTTTTGTCTATGGTGTCTCTTAAAATTCATAAACATAAATAAATATATACTTATGGTATTCCTGACAGACAAGTGACACTCCATCTGGTGCTGTCGATCTCAACAACGGACTTCCCATCCCTTAGGAATATAGAGGGATGAACGTCAATGTCCAATTGGAAACAGTTGGTATTAAAAAATAACTATTCTGTTATCGAAAAAATATATTAAATATACATTTTATATCTTTTTTTTTGTATTTATCGAATAACATAGCATGGACAGTTTCTTTTGTAATGAGGTAATGATGAATTCAAAGAAATCTCAGGCAAGTTATTGAATATAAAGTAGCTATGAGGAAAAAAAGAAATAAATTTCTATCAAAGGCAAACGCTCGTTAAAATTTCTTAAGTATTTTAAGAAATTTGATAAGAGATTGAGCAAATGTAAAATAGCACGTTACTTAATTCTAAGTTGATCTACTTATATCAGTATTTGATATAAGTTTATTTGATATATTTATCAAACATATATATATATTCTTAAACATGTTCCTACCGATGAATCAGTGTCTGGATAACCGTATAAGTTTATCTCCAGTATAAATTATGTTTAATTTACTGTTAACAATCTAAAAAGTAATGGAATAATATACAATTATAATACTCGGTCGCAGCCAAATTATAGCCAGCTCTGTCTAATTTTGTCGTATAGTTCAAGATAGAATGAGTTTTGACCTTACTATTAATTTATTGACCAAGGAAATCTTACTCTTAAGATAAATGTTAAGTGATTGTTAAATATACTCTGTGGTTTGTTACTCAATATGTTATAGTATAATAGCAATTTAAGGATATATGTAAGTAGCCTAGTATAATATATAAATGAATAACTCAACTCAAAAACCAGAGATTCTCGAGTTACATTATGTTTTTATAGTAATAATATTACTTTTGTTACGTTAGAAAAGACAACCAATAAAACAATACATCTAGCATTAAATAAAATGCTATCCATGGACTTCTGCAAATATAGAAATTTAAAAATTGTCCTACTCGAGAATAATGAAGATTAGGACACAGGGTGGGGTTTGGACAGCCTCACTTTTAGACTAGGAATATATCTTTTACGAAACGCAACCATTATAGCCACTTCTCGCCGATATTTTGTGAGAGGGGGGTACCTATCAAATCGAACCACCCTTATATGACTACTGGCACAAACCCTACCCTTCCAGACAGCCCGTGTATGACCTATTGTCATATACAACCGACCAAGTACTATACTATTGCCATTCCACTAATCTGAAGACTGATGTAGAATATTATATTTTAAGTATTATAATTCTACTAACAAATACTAGGACATTTACAACATTACCTAAAGTATAATGTATCTGCATCATAAAAATTATTAGTTAAATTCGCAAGCTAAGTGATTTAAAAATCTGGACGACCACAATTTAATTGAAGCTTGTAAAATTGAATATGAATGGACATCGACTTCATTTTATTAAAAAATATACATTTATTTATGTATTAGAGATAACAGAAAAAAACTGTTAATATTATTATATTTACCTCATATATTTTTTTTTATTGAGCGAACCTTTTATTGGTTTCATATAATACAAATTATTTTCTATAATGAAATATTAACGAGATAAAAACGGTTTATTTTTTCTGTAGTAAAATATGAACGAGACAAAAACGGTACCTGCATTGAATATTTTACAGGAACAAAACTAATTTACACATGACATAGACAGAGACAATACTTTTAAAATTGTATATTTATCTGTTTCTTTGAGTATCTATTACGGAAAAAATACTAAACTAATTTTGATGAGATTTGATACACACACTTACACTAAGTCGCCTGGTAGCCAAAATTCAACCGTCATCAAAAATTTTAGTTTTTATGTTTTATTTTTATTTTGTTTTTTTATGTTTGTTTTTAATTATATTATATCAGACAAAATATACTCTTTGCGATTATTTGACATCTAAAATATACTTGACAGTGACAGTGACAACATAAGCTATGAAGTAAGATTTACACACATGTAATGTTTTGTATTGTATTTAATATATTAGAAGTTAATTATTATACAAAATAGTATTTTTCAGCACTTCTTTTCAATATGAACTTTAACTGTGCCTTTCATACTCTATCCGCATATATTTCCCTGAAAGGGATAAAAAGTTTTGCTTTACGTATTAATATAATTACACTAATAATAAAAATGTTCGGATTTGTACATATTTTAAGTGATGGAAGTAGAGGGGACCGGGAGGGAGAGGAGGTCGCTGGCAGTAGCTACCTAATGCCAGCGACCTCCTCTCCCTATATATCTGATATAAATTGTACATTTAAAAAAATATATTCTATGCTTTAAATATTTTATTTACATATTAATTAATTTATACTTGTAATAAAATATTAACTAATACAAATATTTACGTACATAAAATATTTCTAGAAAAAAGTATGATATGGAAAATTTTTAAACGTGATAAGAACATTGCAACATAAACTTAAAAATATATTAAAGGATATATATATATATTAAAGGATATTATTATCGCTGGCATCAAGACACTTTGAGATTTGTTCTTTATTCGTTTAATTATAAGAACTTTTTTATTTTATTGCATCAAAAAAAGGTTTTATATTTATTTTTATAATATAATATTATGTAAATCTCCTTTTAAATCATCACGCGTCTTATTTCTTGCTAGTCGCAGTGCGTGATCAAAACGTGAGGTGCTATAACGCTTTGTTTATTGCTTCTAGGAGTGTCCTCAGTGACAGCGATTATTAATTTAATATATGTATTATAATAATATAATATACGTTCTCAACCTCTTATCCATATATGATTTGTAATTAAATAAACATCTTTTGCATAATGAGATTTTAAAATTCAAAGTCAAAGCAACCGTTGCAACAGTTTCCAAATATAGAAAGTTTAACAAAATGTCATGTTACATAATAAGTATCTTGTAAGTTACATTAATGACTTAACATTTTTATAATGAAAATATAATTGCAATTTTTTAAATACAAAATCATCTGTCCGCCCATTTATATATTTTTTTAAGTTCGTTCCTGTAAGCATTCGTAAATAAATTCTCGCTATTATAACTTCTTAGTCATTTAAAAAATATAACAATGGCCCTTAATTGTCTGTTAAAAAAATATTTTCGTCAAGTTTATTTTAAAAAATGAAATACAGCTCAATTTGCATATTTGCTTTAATCCTTATATTTTTTATTGTACCTATTTTAGTAAGAATTTGTTTTCGCTACTGTTTTAGTTTTCGAAATCAAATGAATTTTCTAAATGAAATGAAAATGAATATAAAAATAATTTTAAATAATAAAAACCGCTACACCTAGGGGCATACCCGCTGTGATTGTCGAAGTAATACACCAGCGAGGTCCTACTCAACTATATAGTACATGTAAAATAGTAAGATAAATCATAATATATTTTAATAATCTTAATATATTTATTTTCGATTAATATTTTTTAAATACTTACAATTGTTATTTATTGTTCATTTCATTTAACAATATAAGTTAATTTATATTTATAGTTATTTTAACTGATTTTAACTGACTCGAAATCAACGGAATAAACATTTTGCGAAATGCCATCCCTGATAAGATAAAATGTCTGAAAGTATGTAATAAAATATATTTTAAATAAAGAAACCATTTTAAACTAGCTTTTACTAGCGGCTTTGACTGCAATAAGCATTTTAATATATTGGATGGACAAAAAATATATACATATTAATATTAAAATAATTTGTTATGATGTTCCTATACATATAGTAAAAATGTGAAAATACGATTAAATTACTGATTTCATAAGCATTTTTTTCCTTCTATACAATAGGTATTATTGTATCTCAATTTAATTTAAACATTTCAAATAGGGTTATTGAATTTATCTAAAGTTTTTCAATATACTACGTTCTTCAACAGCGCAACCTTGTTCCACATAATTCTTCGGCCGTTGTAATACAAAAAGTATGCCTATACTGTCCGTAATACATAACACTGTAAAGAAAGTTTAATCTCATATCGAAAAACTAAACAGTACTTGTAGTTATTTCGATATATTTTTTTAAAATTTACGTCACTGTGTAATAATTCAGGGAAGAGTACGAAAATATAAATTAAGATAATTAAATTCTGACTAAATATATAAGACATTAATTAAAAAAAAAGCATTGAAATCATTTTCGTAAATAAAAAAAGACTTTCTATATGCGGGTTAAATTTAGCTTTTTATAATTCAATGTTAACCATGAATATGCTTATTTTAATAGAAAGAATGCTTATTTTTAATTAGTTTGTATTATAAATAGTTGAAAGTCTCACAATTAATTATGTAATTACATTCTTAATACGATTTCATTTGCGATAACTGTTTCAGTCAAAACAATTTGATTTTTTTATAACAAAGCTAGGACGAAATCTATTATACTTTTAAATTGCAATCAGATACGGTCTATACCTATTAATTATTTCTACTGATAGTATAACGAACGTGAATAAATATTTATTTTATATATAAATATTAATTCATAATACTATTGTTTGAATCAGGATAGATCCTGATTCAAATTTGATGATCGAACACTTAAATTAAAGTCTGTCTCTTTCTATCATAAGTTGTTATAAATTGAGTTTGATCATCATTAATTTAAGAACTAGGTACAAACTACAAAAGTAAACAGCTATTATATAATTTAGTGTAAATAAAATCTAGTTAATATTTTCATCAAACTAACATTTGATTGAATACTGCAATAAATATATAATATATTATGTATTTGTGTACCATTAAATTTACAAATGCATTAAAATTACAAACTAAATTAAGTAGTACAAAGGATAATTTATCTTTTTTGGAGAGACCCTTTGGTGTGAGACATTTTGTGTGAGATTTTGTCGACGTCGACATTTACAAGTACAAGAAAAACAACGAAATAGTGTTATAAAATCAAACAAATATTATCTTTATATTAATTATACTTTATATATTATACGTAAATTCTAAGCCAACGTTTGTAAGAGAAATGTAATAAAAAATAATTAAACGCGAATGTATAAAAGAAAGCTAATTACTTAATTTCATGTGAAAAACGTTTTTATTAGTTTTTTGTTCTTTATATAATATAACTAAGTCATAAGTATACTTAAAAATAATATTGTGTCCCTTTTTTTTTATAAATGACTTTAAATTGTATAGAATTCTTCATGATATTATATATTTTTTAATTTACTCATCAAAAGGGTAAATGAAAACAATCTTGTTTATCATTTCATTGTCCACACATGATCCATCTACTTTTATCCCAACTATTTGGGGACGAGGATTTCCTCTACGCCCTTCATACGTCATCTCAGTGGACACTTGCATCTCTGCCCCATAGTTTTAAAAAGCACTCTAAAAGAAGATTTTATAAAAATATAACCATCCATATTCATACTAAGATACTTCTCCTTGAAGATTTTTTATCTCCCGCATCACGTGTCCTTGTTACAATAAACGGTTTCTTCTCATCATATAATTCTTTTTTTATTTTTCGTTTATCGTACATCAATCATTTATGCGAGTTTCGTTGTCACCAAAAACACTGGTAATTTTCTTCATAATTCAAATATCCTCCTTATTTAGATAACAAGTAATCCGTGTGTCTTACAAACATATAATTAAGAGACGCAAAATAGACTCAGACCCAAAGGCTCGGAGAAACAATCCGTGGAACACACAAACAATCGACGTGTATGAGAAACGAACCCACAACCTTTGGATCAGCGGTCAGGGTCATTAACAACTAGACCAACAGACTTAATATAACAGTTGACATCATAGAATCTACTGTATAATTCTTATTAGATCTCTACTGAATTATAATGTAATTTACGATTGTCGTTTGAAATTATAGGGAATTAACATAAGATAATGATAACTTGGGTCTTAAAATCATTAAACTTATCTTATCTTATCATCTATCCTATCCTATCCTATCCTATCCTATCCTATCCTATCCTATCCTATCCTATCCTATCCTATCCTATCCTATCCTATCCTATCCTATCCTATCCTATCCTATCATTAAATTGGTGATGATGACGATAGTGATGATGATTATTTTCTGTAGCAAGTAGGTATGATTGTTTTCATCAACATCAACAGCAATTTGTACGTAATATACACTTGGAATGAAAAACTTTAATGATGATTGAAACGCAATCTATCTTGTTTTAATTGATTTTTATAATTGCGATTGTTATTAAACCGACATTCGATAATTTTACAGAACTCTTAAATTAATGTTTGAATTGATTCATTTTTCCTGTAATAAAATTATTTCTTAAAATACTTTCAGTTTGAATGATGATAATTAAAGCTTTTGACCTTATAAAATGTATTTTTAACACATTTTTTAAGGTCAAAAGTCTTGACAATATTCATTAATATAAAGTATTAACAACACAATTGTTTTTAATAATTTAATGAGACAAATAAATAAAATATGTATTATTTATATCTTTATCATGCAATGTAATAAAAGTACAAGGTGTGTACAAACATTAAAATAAAAAAAAAATATTTAGATTAGACAAGCTGTAAATGGAAAAAAAAACAATTACACTTTAAAAAGTATAACGCTTATGCAATATCCATATAAATTTTTATCATATAAGTTTGCATTTATTTTTTACGGCAAATTATCATCTAGCAAGAAATTTTATAAGACTCAATTTCAACAAAATCTTACGAAGGATATTTGACTAAGAAAAAAAATTAAATAGATATAAATTACCTCATTTTTTTGTAATCAAACATGAAATGAAGTGCTATTATCTTCAATGAATCTTGACTTTAATTAAAATTCTTATTAAAACTAGAATAATCTTGAAAAGCACTGATTGATATACAATTGTATTTTGTAGCACAAAGTAAAGTAGGTCTAGTTTTATATATTTTTTCTTTATTTCTATTGACACACTTTGAATTTGTGACAATAGATTTTTTAAATAATAAGAATTACTTATTTCATTATATTAAGAGAATTGTTCATTAAAATATAGATTAAAATCATTATTGCTGTGCTAATTCTTCAGGGTGCTATTATTGGTCCACTTCTTCTTAGTAGCTCTATAAGTGATTACTTTGAAATTTGCATCTCGTATTTGGGTTTTTCTTAGAAAGTAATCTTAATGTGTAGTTTAATATTATGTATGAAAAATCTACATTGGATTTTAATTTAATTTTTGCTCTTAACTATGCCCGTTGTAATAACAATATTTTTATGAGTCTGAAGTTTGAAGTGGTCCCTTCCTCCCTCTGTATTTAAAAAATAATAATTAAATAAAAAAATACATTCTTAATATACATTCTTTAATAAAGACTCGTATTAGGTCATTTATACCCAGCTTTTAATTTTGGCTGGAACTCAATCTAGGGAAAATGATATTTTTATTTTTATGTTGAATGCAATCAGTCACTTACGACAACCAATTTTGGAATTTCCGTTTATCGTGAAATTATTGTTCAAAGAATAAATTTTCTAGTTTCCAGTTAAATGTGAAGTTTCATACAACAAGTTTCATACAAGTTTCATACAACAAGATAAACCGATAAAAAGTTCTAAAACAATAGTTTTGGTTTCTAAGTACATTATAAAATAGATATTATTTTTATAGAAAATATTCAATGCAAGAGTTTGGAATCGTTAGTATTATAAACGAATAAAATGATGTAGGGATGAATCCCGAAAGGCTCAGATGATTTAGCTGCTCAGATTTCTCCGCATACATTCAGCGACACACATGTCAGAAATTCTATCGATTACTCCGAACTTCAATCGATCGATAAGTTTATATAATTTTAACTATTATTAGAACGTGAACACGTGGTATTATCGTGTACAAATCTCAATATATGTTATGTTGCTTGATACATATTTTTGTAAACCGGACCTTTAGATTTTAATATATCCAGCCACCATGAAGGCCGCACTAATTAAAATCAATAGTTAATTGTCACAAAAAGTTAATTATAACGCTCGAACGCTTTTATTAAGGGTCGATTCGGTTGAAATAATCTAGTCTGTGTTATATTTTGGCGCGTTTTTTTTTTTTTTTTTATTAACCGAGCATTGGAATGGAATGCACCTTTTTCAATGATGTATTTACGTCCTGATAATCGTAGCAGTTTTTATTCATGTTATATTTATATACTACTGCTGCTAGAATAAAAACATATACTACAGAATTTTTATAATATGTTCACCTTGGCCATCTAAACACGGAAATCATGACTTTACTTTTTTTTTAACCATAATAAAATGGTTATTTAACTATTTAACTGTTTTTTTTTCAACTGAATTACTATATATATTTTATATTATATTTTTTTAAACTTAAGAGCAGACACCTAACAAATTTATTTTGATATTTAAAAAGATATCTCACCAAAAGTAACCGAATAGTTTTAAGGCGTACTACATTATTTTAACCAGATAAAATAAAGTCTAATTCTCATAAAGTAAACAATTGTAATCTGTACTAATTAAATATCTATTTCAGTGTTACATAAACGTATAAAAAAAATAATCGTTTACTGGAATACTTAATGGTTCTATTTCCGTTAATAAACAATAGACAAACAATTTAAAAGTCGTACAAAAAAAATAGTAGAGACACCATAAATAACGTTTCTTTCATAGATGCTCTCACATAAATAAAAGTAAAAAAAAAATGTACACACTTCGTTGTACACGTTTTTATTAAATTAATTAATAACCTTCGTAATAAAATATAGTATTAAAATAAAAAGGTTCAAAAATAACAAAAACAGGTATTTTTAAAATAAATATAATTATCGATACACAACTTTTATTTTTAATCTCATCAAGGTTTTAGGCAGCTGTTAATAAAATAAGTAAATACGTGTCAAGTTGAAATACATTAAAAAATAGTTCAAGTAGTTCCTTTAAGTGAAGTTGATAAATGTTTGGAGTTATTTCTTTTTCGTGTTTATGATCTGTACAGATAATTAATAAACATGTAAATTAGACCAAGGATTAATCAATTACGAATGATTTTCTAAAATCACGAAGTTATGTAGGAATGCTGTAATAAAAATGTCACACAACGGATTTCCGCAATGATCGAGGCTATTTTTAACTAGTGGGTATAATAATTAACCGTAAATATTATAAAAAAAAATATTTTTTTTTACTTTATGTATGTATGTTATTGGAACAAAGATCTCATTTAAGAGAAAATTATAAAAACAGAGGAACAAAAAATGAAATAGAGAGAGAGAAAGAGAGATGTCTCTATCTAAAGCTCTATAGACTCTATTTTTTTTTTAATAAATAAGGATGGGAAAATATCTAGCTACCTTTAAATTTAGTATAAATTATTTTCCTAAATAGCGGCTAAATATATTCTAATACCAAATCAAATACGCCCTCAAATAGTTGCTTTCTTTGAATACATATTATTTATTTAATATATCCATAAATAATTTCATTAATGACAAAAAAGGTTAAATAATATGGATATGCAGGAAGGATATAAATATAAGCACCATGATATGAGAGACATTTGAATATTAAAAAGGTAAACCAGTAATAACTCTACAATTGTAAGTAATTAATAATTCATTTATAATTACCGTGTATTCCAGGAAAATTATAAAAAAAATATTATGTGCAATGTTTATATAAAATTAAGTATATTGATAATTAATTATACTAATGATGTAATTGTTTAATTATATTGCTACATATAAATGACGTATTAGCCTTATAAGTATAGCAAACCGCAATCTCCTTTATAACTTAAGTGTTATTTTTTCCGTATTATTTATATATGGATGCTAAAAGTAAGGTCTTATATCAGTATATAGATTTATGTAGATTTAGAATTAATTAGTTTTGTTTTAAAATGAAAATATCAATATAATACTTGAGCATATTTGGTTTATTATATTATTTTGAAACACACCGATACCTGCTCCATATTGTAGCCCTCTGTTTTAGGGTCTTAAAAAGTATTTAAGGACACAAAGTACTAACTCGTAAGAACAATCTGTAGATCACACAAAGAATTATCCTGTGTTTGATTCGAACCCACGACC
Organism: Dircenna loreta; assembly: GCA_963555665.1. NCBI lineage: Eukaryota > Metazoa > Arthropoda > Insecta > Lepidoptera > Nymphalidae > Dircenna > Dircenna loreta. The sequence continues at coordinate 7,272,423 of OY743089.1, read as the reverse complement.
CTTGGCTCAGCAGTCAGGGTCACTAACCACTAGACCGACTGGCCAAAGTACAAAGAATATAGTTAAAAATTCAATCAACGACTTTCGTTGATTTCAAAATTTCATAAGTTTTCACAGCTGCCCAAGTAGTTATAGGAAAAAATTCATGAATTGATATATTAGTTAATTAATATATTCAAATCGTCATCTAGATTAACAAGAGTTACATACAAAAATATTAACTATTGAGGAACAGACTTATTCAATATATTTAAAATTATGAATTTGCAAAATTTACTTTTAAAAAAATCAAAAACTTGAAGGTCATGATTTTGTTTGTGAAGGCCTTGATTTTAATTTTGTGTGCATCCAAAATTCAAAATTAAAATAAAACCATGAGACTGTTCTTGATTTCAATTAATTAATAATAAAAAATATATATTTTTTCAGCACTATGTAGCCTACGTTGGTGGTAAAGTGAAATTTTTTGAATATTTTTTATATTAAGATTATTTTTAGCAATTACTACATTTTGAAGGTGTCATTTTTTTTCGGACCTTGCATTTTTTTATCTTTTTGAGCTTGTTTACATTTATAGTTAGTTATCCCGTGGTGTCCCAATATGACGGCAGGCGGCAACCGTCTGGTTTAGTGTTTGGTGCAAGTCCCACATAACCGCCCCTCATCTTCTCCTGGGTGAGGCCCAGCAAGCAAGCAAGTAGCAATTAGCTTCCAGACGTTGAAAAAAAAAACAAAAAAAAAAAGGAATGGAGTATCCCAAGCCATGGAATATGTACAGGCTATTTATTCTTTATATCAGAACAAAAAAAGTATTTTCTTTGTATATATAAATTATTTAATACAATATTATTTACACGTTAAAATGATGCATTGGATTAAATTAAAAATCAATAAAAAAATTGACCTCAAAAGTTTTGGCGGTGTTATATCCTATTTTTTCAATATTATTATTATTGCAACAGGAAGTGCCTTATATTAAACAAACCACAGATGTAGACACCCGAGGTGGTGGTGTGCAATTTTTTTCTCAACAAACAAAAATAGGAAGGGAGGTCAAGTTGTACTGGACGGCTACAGCCGCTCAATTACGTTTCAATGATATTTTATAGGTTTATGCGAATATTTAAAAAGGCGTTTTGTTGCCATCTATTCAGTAATGCGGTAGGCGCGGGTCGGGCCGCGTTTGCTTCGACAAGTAAAATTACACGCAAACGTTAGTTACTTGTGATCCGTGGTATTTAGAATTTTCATATTGAAATACCACTAGTGCTGTGCCGTTTTTTTTTTTTTTGGATAACGTTCCGGTTTTTCGAAATTTCGGAAAACGGTGAGTTTTCTTTTATTTTTAATTTTGTTGATATTATCTACTATAAATATTTTTTTTAAAAACTTGTATACAGATTTATAAATTATAAAGAAATCGCTCATGAAAGAATAAAATTAAATATTTTACTTAAAAATTGTATAAAATAGTAATAACTTTACCGTACGTCAATATTACTAATTTAGTCTTTATTTATTAAAAATAATATTTCATTTTACAAAAAACATACATCATAATAATTACTACGAGACAATTTTATGAATGAAAATCCAAAAAAAAGAGGTTAAACTCGTTTACCAACAAAAACGTGTAATTATAACAGTTCGGTATTGGTTTCTTTTTACGATTGCGACACAACTGCATAATAAAATAAAAAAACTGCATACATTTTTTTAAAAAATCATAAAAATAAACCAAGGCGCTTAACAAATATTGCAGTAATTATATTTACGTAATATCTTTAATCGTAATTTAAAACGATTTCTTTTCGTAATATAAATAAATGTACTGAAAATGATATTATTTATATAGCAGTTTACCCTGACTCTGTTTGAAAGGAATATCGATTTTTTCAATTACTGAAATTTACTAATATCGTAAAATATGTATTAAATTTATTTGTCAATTGGATTTTACTTGAACATAACAAAGATGATAATTTTCTTCCCCTGATAGAATTTTCTAGAAAATTCCATCTCAGTCTATATTTACGTTTGAATAAAATTGTTCCAAATATCAGATTTATAAACTTGGAAGTTTTGTAATTGCATATATTAAATAATATATTAAAGCAATTGACATCTTAAGCTTGTAGAGAAATTACACACTTAAATTCATATTTTTCAATATTTTCAAAAGTGAAACCAAAAAGATATTAAATATTATTTATATAGTATTATATATATATAAATAATATTTTTTATAGGATCTTTTTTGGAAAAACAAGAATTATAAAATGACCTAACATTCAAAAATGCTGGATACCATAACAGCTTTGTTATTTTATAAAAAAAATCAGATAAAACGAGTGGAAGGTGCATTGCTAAGCATTTACCATTGCCCAAAACCACCTTCCAATATTGCTAGTTGCAGATGCCACCAGAAGGAATGAGAAGAAGTTGGGCTTCCGATAATACGAAGAAATATATTCTATGTATATATATATATATACTATATATAATGTATATAGTATATATTTCACCGGTGTTATTAATTCCCGTATTCGGGTATTATACCAAAAGGTTCAAATAAACATTTCTCAATAGTAGGTATATGGGAGGTTTTCTTCGTACAAATTTTATTGAATAGAACAGAATCTACGTAAAATACACTTATAACAGCGAAGCTATATAAAATGCCACATATTTTCTGAAGGATTGTCTTAATAAAGGTCATTGTGGTAATAAATATACCACTGTATCCTTTGTTCTTGTGAAGGAAAGAGAACGTACTGATTTCTTGACACACACACATACACATGCACACACACACGCACACATTCAAACATAATTTTCTTATAACCATATTTCGGGTCATACCCTCCTGGAGATACCAGGTTATCAATTTTCAGTATTACATGTAACACGGATGACGTCGTTATAGTCCGCATCTTTCTGACCGTGGGAACTCGCTAGTTTAATTATTTCTTTATAAAAGAACGATTAAATCTAACAAACACGTACATGTTCATTGAAATTTGCAATTATCAATTATCATTCACTGCATAACTATTTCTGAAGTTACGTTGAATTGTAAAGTCCTTATTTTATTAAAGAGGTAACTTGAGATAAGTCAAGAGCTCTACATTTTATCAATGTCGTCAGGTTGTAGCCAAACTGCAACGCTCGTGGTCGATTCTACTTAAATTTATGCAATAAAACGTATACTAATGTAAAATATATACATGTAACATTCTATTCGACAATCGTTAATGACATTCGTGTAAGCCAGGCGGCATTCAAACTTCATATAGATTAAGAAAAACAACATTAAAAGCTTATATAACAATTTATCATACATTGTCTTATATCCGCGTGCAGTATTTACTGGTATAGAATAAGTTTTTGCTTTAATTTATAAAATCAAACCGGTTCTCTTTATAATAATGTTAGATTTTACGGAAGCGAATGTTTTATGCATTTCCTTGATCTTGTTTTTTATCAATGGACTGTGTAACATACTAGTAATGTCTAACATAAAGCCGCCATTTTATATTGCTTTTTTTTTTGTATAATTACAAATAAAACTTAAGTTGTTGGTTAAACTAATATATAATATACCAAAATTCTAAAATGAAGTCCCCATTTTATTTTTTGTTTTATAAACAGTTACCCTGCACAGGATTTTTGGAAATTTTTTAGAAATATACGGATATTGTGTGGAATTTTTTTTTTAAATTCTTTGTGTTTAAATATGATATTAACATTACATTTTATGTAAAATTTATATACCTATTTATAGCGAAAAACCCATGATGAAAATTTTGCTTAATAGCTGTTGGGTTTTACTTGACGTTTAAAATTGTACATATTTAGTATAAATTACAATTCATGTCACTTTAAAAGTCATTAAAAGAGTTTTATTGGAATTATAAAATATACATAAACGTAAATTTTATTGTTATTTTGATATTGCCAACGACATCTGTTTGGTTTTTTGGTGCTCTTTATATTCTACAAATGCACATAGCACAGTGTTAGACCACAGTTGCAATTTATTCACTTATCTCGTGAAAGGACTTCTTCTAACCTCTGAGTGTTCGAAAGGAACAATATTACATAACAGATAATAATCAGAAACTGTGATACAGTTATGTAGTTATTTATTGCAAGTAACGAATTCGTATCCTTCCCAAAATATATAAATATATGGGTTTTTTACTTTTACTAAGTTGATGCGCTTTACCACCTACGACTACATTTCCACTTCCATCAGGTGAAATGTAGTCAAGCGTCAATTTAGTTTAAATAAAAAAAAAAGTATATTTAAAAGGTATGGATATGTATGTATTGCTTTTTTTGCATTAAAATAGAATAACACAGTAACCCAGGTATATAAAGAGTCTTTCATTATCTTTTTATATTGTTATTTTTTTTTATCGTCCAAATGTTCGCTTACTTGGCTGGATGGCGCGCATCCAAAATTTAAATTGCTTTATAATTATGGCGCTTGAATCAGACTGGATTTGACCAATGGTATGACCTATGATGGCTTTGAACGTCTGTATTTGTGGCTTATTTGCACAGAACTGCCAGTTAAAAAGTCACAAAAACTCACAAAAAGTCTGTAAGGGTTAAATCATACAATCTCGGTGACCAGTTCCCATTTCTTCTATCTATCTCATATCACTCCTTCAGAATGTCCGATCAGAATTGTAAAATCCACATTATACAAGTCCCTAAACAAAAAATATAATTATATAATATCATACATTATATTCAAACGAGATAACTGATTTAACTGAGCTGGCTAATTTTCAACATAAGAACAGAGTTGGAGATTTACCCATAGAGAACCATGCAATATGCTAAAGTCAATGACCTTTTATAAGCGCATTATTTGAAATTAAAAACTTTACTCTATGGTTTGACAGACATATACTATTTTTTAGTTACGGAAAATGGCAAAGGTAAATACTAAACATATTTTCACGGTTTTTTTTGAACGGCAATGATATCATTATTATATAACGAGGGTTAAATAACGTATTTTATATAAATAATAATTATTAGTTTGACTACAGACCATTTTTTTAAATTATATAAAAGACACATTTTAATACCGGACGCCAAGAGCTAAACAACCCCATTTTCTCTATTATGATTGAAAATGTCGTGATTTCGATACAAAATATTAAAAAAGCCACAATCCGCGATAATACAGCTTTTTATTAGTGAATTTTTTTTTAATATCATTAGGCAAAGAAATAAAAAAATCTTAACATTAGATAGGTTATAGATATTATACGAATAGATAGGCATATTGCATCATATTTAAGTTTCGTTGTTCCAAAGGATGCAAATGTAATCAAATATTTACATTACATTTTTGAATATATATTTTATACTTATGATTTTTACAATAAACAGACTGCATTATTATAAATATAAAATATATATGAAAAATATCTCAATGAAGTAATATAAAATTAACACTTGTGGAATCTGACATTTCCCTACCTATTAGTAATCTGTAATCGTTAAAACAAAAAAAAATAAACAATTAATAATAAACAATTAGTAGTTAATTCATCAGACACTGCCGCCTCTAGTTTTTACTAATTCGTAACTTCGTGATTTAGTAATTTGGTCAATGTCGAAATACGAAAAAAACGAGAACTAATTCTAAATCAATATAACAAGGTATATATTTCTTTGATAGTGTTTATAGATCTAGGTTAAGCTAGAGCTAACCTTGTCTGTATTAATATAATTTTAACGATCAGGGTCATGTTTGTAAAACATTGACTGCAAAATTGATGGGTGACCAGTTTTTGGCTCATATGTTCCACAACTCCGTTAAATTTAAAATGAATTTTAAGTCAAATTTGAAGAGCCAATCGAATCGTAAATCGTATCGTATAAAATCGTATCGTATCCGTCAAATTCACTTGTTATTTCAAATAAGCATTCATTGCACTTATGAAACGTCAGACTCTAGTACGGTTCCAAAATGTAGATCCATGGAGGTAACCCAGCAAAGAACTCCATACTCTCTTACTTATTCATAAAATAATAATAGAGGAGACTATTTGAGATTTGAATAACAGTGTTAATTGTTTGAGAACAAATTTCAATTCAATTAATGCCTGGTGCCGACGAAACGTGGTCATATAGTACGGAATATATTTATCTTCGAGCAGAACGCTTTAAGAATACTATACAATTCTGACAGTCGTTAATTTATTTATATACCAATACACTACTATGTTTGTTTTCTGAGACGCAGCTTACAAATATATTGACAACTAGAGTCTGACATTTCATAAGTGCTACTTATTCCTACGAAATAAAAAACTATGACTTTAGGGTTGAAATGATTTTATAGAGACATCTCTAGAAAACTGCTATGAATAAACTATAGAGTATTTACATTTAATAAACAGTCCTTTTTAAATATATTCCAACACACACATTGGAAGGAAGGTTAGAAGCTAATGTCATAAGATTGATGCAATGATCCTTGGAACAGCGAAGAATGTAGAATGACTTTGTTAGGGAAAAATATTACAATACTGGCTTGTCAATATGTACATCCGTGTGTAAAACATATTTTATATTACTTAATTGATATATAACAACTAAAAACCCAAACTTATTCCTCCAGCTCCCCGTCCTCTCTCACCCTCCGCCTCTTTCACCCCTCCTCATTTCTCACTGGTGGTAGCGCAATTTGGAATCTATCAATACAAACGTCTTAGAGCACGGTTCAACTATTTGTTAGTCATCTTGTTCCATTAAAAATAAAATAGCCTTGATTTGATTATCTGAATTATATAATAATACATCGTTTACGTTAGTGTGTCTGTTGATGATATACGTTTAAAAAAATTGGCAGATGAATATTTGGTCAGGTCGACTCTGGCGTATTGGTATCAATGCTTGCCTTTGGTGGATAGGTCCGGGCTACAATGCATAACTGTGGCAACTTATTGCTAAGGTCTGGATAAGAAAGTCAAACACTATAGAGAAATTTGCATCAAATGAAATTCTATGATATTTAACCCCTTAACAAAGCACAGTTGAGTCGAATAGTGTTTCTGCCACTCTTTCTGATTATTCAATGATATAATGAGAAAGGTTGCCCTTGACCAGCAATGGGGCATGTAGTGATGTACGTCAAAATGCAAGGGACCTTTGGAACTCCACAAAGGTCACAATTTTTTAGCAGGGCTCACGTTGATGTGTTTAATATAAAAAAAAATGACTGTTTATGTTTTAGAATTCCATAATAGCTTTGTCTTGCATTCCAAAATTATTTTACTTAACCTATAAACATTATTTTTAATCTAACAGTAAAACTACATCGTCTAAGACAAGACTAAGACTTTTAAAAAACAGAAGTGACAGATCAAATTGTAATGAGCCAGAAATAGTCAGGTTCAAGGTCCACGCGTTTAAATAGTTCTTTATCCTGTTGTGAATAATCTGCTTATTTTACACAAATAACGTGCAGTAATTATTTGAATTATTAACTTTTAATTATTAAGATAGTCCAAATAACATCCGGCCCACAAATTTGAATAGAACACGATAGTAAAGGTTGTGACCATGAGTGAATTATATTTTTATCTAACTATCTGTTACCCGCGACTCCATCCGCGCGATATGAACGCCTTAGTACAGGAAGCCTACCATGAACTCTTAAGATCTATCATAGTTTTAAGATCATTTATTTTAATATTACAATCGAATTACTTTGACATCTACCACGAGCTCTATAAATCAATTTTGTTTTATTTCTGCGTAATGACGTAAAATTCCTTTTTGCGCCAAAATTTGCCAACATTTGACATAAAAAACAATATTACATTAATATTTCAAATGTCAAACACACTTCATGGTACGAGTTGATAATGAATCTTTTTTTAAAAATGAATGATTTAAATGACGTCATTACAATTTTTTGTCGAAATATTATTAAAGTAATATTACTAAATTAAAGTAACGTAAGAACTGCCTATAGAAACTAGGAAAGAAACAGCATTATCCGCATTTGCCATTTCTTTGTAGATGTCAAGTACTTAGCTATATTTTTATAGGCTTTTTGTTATTCTAACAAGAAACTTCACAGTTTAATAATATTATATAGCTAATAAACAAACTTCAACAGGAATTATGCTATCAATTCAAAAATACTTTTTTTTAAAACAACTTGTATTAAAGAAAAGAACCAAATATTGTTTGTTTTATCTTTGTATCTACTTTTTTATGGTTAAATAAATTTAAATAACGCAATACTTGGCGCTATATATATAAATGAAATTAATAGACAGGTTAACTATGTTAACTACACATATTTAGAGATATTTTCAAAGAAAAAAGTATAAAAGAAAAATTATTACCATTCTGTTATCAGATGTGATAATATTTTTTTTTAATTTTTAGTTAATACTCTACATTCTTGTCAGTTCTCTATGAACGTACTCTTTGGAACCGTACAGGTAGAGTTTGTATTTTCATGAGTGCAATGTACGGATAATTGGAACAAAAACTTTGACTTTGCAACATTTTTTTTTTTCCCTAAAAATACATAAACTATTTAACGGCTCTGTAACGAATATTTACTTTATTTATATTCATTTGCAATTTCGGAACCATTTCACATTTAACGAAGATGTACAATTTGTTGAGTTGTGACATTGAGAATATTTATCTTAGACTTAATTTTGTAGTATATTATTTTTTGCCGGATTTATAATACGGCTATAGCGTCCCCTATTGAGTTGTTTTATTAAATGAAATTCGGCAAGGCTGTACTAGCTACTAACTCAGTTAACGTTTAGAACTTTTACGTTTGAATTGTTATTTAAAAAACTTAAAAAAATATGACTATTAAGTGAATTGAGGAGCAGATGAAGTCGCATGAAATAGATAGTTAATATAAATTTCAAATAGGTCTAGGTAATTAAAATAACAGCCTTGTACTCTAGTATAGCTTCCATTTTAAATACGGGTCATAACTGTGATCTGACTTTGACCCTACCTCCTATTTGGTTATGTTAACCTAGTACTATTTATCATATATCTGTGTTTGTATTGCGTAATGAATACATTTTATATTAGTATTACTATTACAAGGCTAATTGTAGTATATCTTATTAAATAAGTATAACTTTCTTTAAAGATATTTAATTTTTTAAATATTTTTTGTTTGATATTGTATTGAAATTATAGCTATGTTAAGCTTATTAAAAAGTTAAATAAATATTAATTTAAAAATAAATTATTACGGGATTCCAAACCGCGACCTCTGGTAAACCGTCCCGCTCTACCACCTCGTTTAATTTAGTATTCTCTACAAATTATTCGTCTTTATCGGAACCGTGGTGCCATCTATTAGGCTTCTTAAGAAAATTCTAACCAATATTTTTAACTTTGCAGTATAGATGAACATTGAAAAGTTGCCACAAATATTAATGTATGAAAATATTTATAAATCTGTTTGTTCATGTAAGGCTGATTTAAAAAAAATATCGCTGCAATAATACAAGGTGGAGTAAGATTTAAAAAACATTTTAACTTTCAAATAAAAAACGTATAAATTAGTTTTAAAGAAGTTTAAGGAAGCTAATAATATGCATATTATAAATTAAATAATTAGACATTTTCAATGTTGTTCTATGGTACGTTTTAAAAACAAGCAAACTTAAACAACTATCTTATGTACATCATTTATATATTATATGTAATATATATTTCTCCCTACTTGACAAAAACGTTACCAACATTGACCTGCTTAAATAAGAACCATTATATAATCTGCACAGTGTTTAGTCTTACGCTAGAACTTTGTCTAAGAATACAATTTTTACTCTGTGTATTTTAGTAATTTAGTGCTCAAATAATAAATTGCTAGTAAGTGAATATAATACGCAAAAAAGAGGTTAAAAAGAAAATAGGATATTAGTGTTTAGTTAAAATCAATGTATCTATATAATACAATTATTAACTTTCTACTGGATTATTGTCAGATAAGTCTTAATATATTTAATTTAATCCTAACTTATTTTTCTTTTTGTTACAGACATCAAATCCAAATAGAAGCAGAGCATGTGCATAGAATAAAAAGCAGTCAAGATGGCGCCTCAAGAGCGAACTCCTTGTTGCGAAGATACCCGCCAAAATGAATCCATGGATAACAACCTTTCAAACATAGATCTAACAAACGGTTTTGTGAATAGAGGATTTACAAATGACAATGACGATGTTGCCAACACAAAAATAGCGAATCACACAGATAAAGAGGACAAAAGTAAAAAAGTCACAGATTTCGATGATTTATTGCCATATATAGGAGAATTCGGAAAATATCAAAAGATTTTATTCCTATTGATGATACCGTTTGCATTTTTTGTATCTATTGTTTATTTTTCCCAAATATTCATGACACTTGTCCCTGAGCAACATTGGTGCTGGGTCCCTGAACTGGCTAACCTCACCGTTGAAGAAAGGTGAGTTATTATTCCTTTTTAAATAATTGTAAAAATTGGTATGCCTTTATTAAAAATATCATTAAAATAATATAGTAAACTAGCGAGCGACTTCGTCTACCCTCCCCACTCTTCTCCTTAAATTTTAAATACATCTATTTTTCAGTTTTCTTGTAATTATAGGTCAAACTATAAACTAGAACTATACTCAATTTCATCAAAATCCGTTCAGTAGGTTTTGCGTTGTGCTCTTTCATATAAAACAGACTAACAAATAAATAGCCAAAGAGCCATTGTTTTTTAAATACTGTTTTGAGTTCTGTGTCAAGTAAGGTCCCCTAGTACGAGTTTTGACGTAACGGAACGTTGCCCGTTATGGAGCATAGATGAACTTTATATAATAGTAATATATTTAATGATATAAAAAAATATTAGTACTTAGTGTATGTACTTAGGCGGTATTAAAAGAATATTACATGGAATAGGCACTGACTGTCAGACCAAAAACATCCAAGCGTTTAGACCCATCGAACTAAAATGTAGAGTGTTTAAATTTATAGATTTTCCTTGGTCTACGAAAGTTCTACGCAGGGCATTTTCTTTAAAACCATACCATAAAGGATGAATTAATTTGTATGAACAGAATAAATTTAATAAATTTGTATGAAAATGTTGTCTAGTTGTATATTTGTAAATATTATTACGAAATATTATCGAAGTCTATCAAACAGATTTCGATTTAAAACACACGATAGCTACTACAGTGAGAACATTAAGAGATACAAGAGTACAAATATTAATTCTCTGATTTAAATGGGAATTAAAGTTGATGTTTTGACAGTTTTTAATGAAATGTGTTTGATATTGTAAAATTTATTTTGTAATTAGCTGAGGGTTGAAGAGTCGACTCTTAATGTATTATTTTGAATGTAGAATTATTTACGTTACATTTAAATTAAGAGTAGAGACTGCTGTATCCTGTTTTTTATAATGATTTTTATTCATATAAATAGAATCGGTATCATTAAATCAAAACATAATAACAAAAAATGTCTGACCACAAAACTCAAATGGGTATTCATCCGGACCGTCTTTCATTACGTAAATTGGTATTTAAAAAAAACAAGAAACAAAAGTGTTTTTACTATCCGTGGTAATTACCGAACAAAGTGCTAACAAAAAACAAAGGTCTAACAAAAGGTCTTAACGTATGTGGTTAATCAAATTTATGAGTTGAACAAATTCTCAGTAATCATCTTAATAAGATCAGCGATGTCATGATTCCAAAGATCCGGATAACATCTTAATACTATGAATTTTAAACTGAAATTGTAATATTTCAAATTACTAATAATAGGAAATATATTATTTTTAAAGTACTGCCAGATTATCGAATAAATATTTAGAATATTACGTTGTGTTAGAATACTAGCTTTGTTTTTTAAATCTTTTTAAAGTTATTTTTTAATGAATATTATTTGAGTTTATTCATTTTATAACCATCCTAAATTTCGAGCTCAGATCTATAGACAACCAATATGGACGTAGTCATTTTTATAAATATAAAACATTAAACTAAATTAAATAATTATTCTATTATTTTTTGACAATGAATAACAAATTAATTTGTAATTATCTAAATTTAAGTCATTTTGATAAGATGAATCTTGATGCCAGATCAATGGGAAGAAAACAATTATCTCAAAGATCAAACTAAAGAACGCAAAAGTACCAATAATTTTCTTACAAATAAATAAATAAAGAAAAAACGTTACCATAATACCAATTAATTTCAATGTCAACATAGAATACTATGTTGACATTGAAATTAATTGTTTCAATATTTATAAATACTATTAAATGTCTTGTTATGATACCAATGGAATGGCATTATTTACCCTTTATAAGAGTCTATTGCATTCGTATTACGTGGCTATAATATTACATGTGAGTCCAGTGGGATTTCCAATAATTACAAGCTCATGCAAACTTGTCACAACTTTAACAAATAATATAAAAAACTATTTTCTCGCAGCTCCGGTTCGAGCTCTTATATTTATGTCTACAGATTTACTTAACCTGTGACGTGACGATAAAAGAAATACATTATATTATATCTCCAAAGAATTTGTCACAGTAAAAACTTAAAGACGAAACCATTTTAAAATTAACATTACTGTATATTGAATAAATAATGACTTATAAAGTTATTAATTAGTGTATTTTTAGCTTTTATTGCTTTATAATAAACTCATTGATGAGACTTCCCAGAGTAGAATTAATTAATACCAAATGTCACTACTATACGTAAAGCCCACGTAACGTACAATTACCATACAGATAGCTAGCTATATGTTTACTGAAAATTTAATAATTACATACAGTTTATTTACGTTTAGTTTTCAATTCCGTCTTAGTTTTCAGGTTTTTTTTTCTTATATTATTAGAAGCTACAATATAGGATCTCTATAATGAACCAAAGATAATTAGTCTATCGTAGAAAAGTAAGTCGTTCAATCAATCATCGTAAATTTATCTATCTTTCTTTATTTATAAGTAAAATTGCATCTTTCTTACCTTAATAAACTAGAACGACGATTTTACCCACGGACGTTACTTTCAACACACATTTTAATTAGAAAAAAATATATTTTATTTATTAAAAAAATATAACCATTAAAATTTAACTACGTTATATGATATGGAGGAATAACGAAATCTTTCGTGAGATATATAATGCTTGAGATGAATTCTCCCTAATACGTGTGAGGTTTTAAAATGACAGACTTTTAAAATAGTTGTTAATACATTAAAATAATTATATGCTATCAATAGAAATTGTTTAGAAAATTATCAATGAGCGAAGTCACGAATACCAAGAATAAATGGTAGTTTTTTTCTCAATTAAACACTTAATTAATAATAATCAATCTGTTTATAATTATACAAACGTGCCACGGAAACTTTGATGAACCGGAAGAGTCTATGCATGTCTATATTATATACATTATTGGTAGGTATTGTAAGGGTAGTATGAGCTGTCTTAGGTAGAGTAAGGTAGTGTAAAGGTAGTATGAGCTGTCTTAGGTAGTGTAAGGTAGTGTAAAGGTAGTATGAGTTGTCTTAGGTAGTGTAAGGTAGTGTAAAAGTAAAGTATGTGGTAAAATGTGCTTGTGTAAATTTGCTGTCCCGTTACTACAGTTTCGAAACGTCTTTTATATAGAAGCTTTAACTCGACTAATATGATATGTACAAGATTAAATTAATGACGACTATACTGAAATATCGTCGTATAAAATCTTTATTTCAAATGACATAACACACTTCATGGTACTAGTTAATGTTTTGTAAAAAAATATATAGTTTAGGATGACGTCGTCCAAACTTCTCTACACATTATTAAACTATTACTTTTAAATAAAATTCAAAAGTGAAATTTGTAAAAGTGCTATAAAGTTCATTGTAGGCCTCCAGGAAATAACAATAGAGTCATATCGCAAAACCTGGATTATATTAGGATACTTTATAGATAGATAATGCTAGAGAGCCGAGCATTTGGACTAAGGAAATCTAAGAGAATACAGGATAAAAAATTGGCACAATTAATCTTATTTCCAAACAAAAAACGATAAGCGACCGATGGTAGGAAGCGTACCAGTAAATAAAAAAACATCAAATTATAATACTGTAAGGTCACAGCTTTGTGAAGTTATTTTAAATTCAATTCTTAATGGAAAGACAAATGTATTTCAAAATAAGATTTTACATCTAAATAATAATAACTGTTACTTTCGATAGTGCCTTTACCACCATTTATAACTTAAGCATTACATTAAAAATTACAATATGTTTACGTTATTACATTGTAACTCGAAAGCAGTTTTTTTTTCCTTCTCCAACTCGGCTAAAAAGCTTTCTTGAGGATCCGTCAAACAAAAAACGGATAGAGCCATCATACCACAGTTACTTTAAATATATTTACGTACAGATTTGACCTCGTTACTATTTTATTATATGTATATAAAGGCAGAGTTAGACCTTGGGGAATAAATTAGTGTCATAGGTGACACAACCTTCCGTGTGACCAACATACGAGTAATTGCAAATGGTATAATAAATTAAAATCATATTGCAACTTATATTAACAAATTAATAATGTCATTTATATTGACTTTGCAAAAAAGTATAGAATCAATTCCGGTATTCATATCAAGTGGTTTTTCATATCAAGCCTTTTAATCAATGTTTAGATTTTATAATAAACATATAAATAATATGTTATATAGACAGATATATATAATCTTTACTATACACACAAAAACAGGACAATATACAGAACGGTGAAATAAAAGACAGATACATAAAAGGGGTGCAATGACGGTCTTATTGCTAAAGCAATCTCTTACAGACAACCATTTGGAGAAAGGAATAGTTTACGAGAACGTGGTATAGTGCAAAAAAAAAATTAGAATAATATTACTAGTACTATAATTCTGATATATATATGTGACGTACAATATATATACACAATACATAATAATGCAATAGTACAAAATTTATATTAATTATGACCTTTGACCAAAGCAAACCTTTGACCTTTGACCACAAAATAAAAGAATGGTATAATGACTTTAGTAAACTGAATACCTAAACAATGCTCTTTCCTTACATAATATTTCACAATTCGTGAACTTGGCTATTAAGGTTACACAATCATTGAATTCATACAGAAGGTCAGCCGCTGGACCGTTTAATCGCTCATTTCCGTTATTTTTAGGGTTCCGTAGTTAAATATATTTATTTGTAATTTGCTATATATTTATATAAAAATCATCTTAGAGAATATTGGTATGAAGTGGCGATTATAGCTATATTTAGTCCAAAGAATTAAGCCAGATCGTAAAAGCTTAATTCCTTGTGTACTAAGTCTACATCATCCCCAAAATATATTATGGCGATGGCACTTATCCTCAGGAATACCATCTACTCATGCCACAAAATACCATAACAAAGAGTTGAAAATGACATTATAGACAAGGCCTGAACAAAAAACATTTATTATAATTCATTGAATATAAAAAAAAACATTATTCATATTATGAATAGGTATTTATTGCCCAAAAAAATATTAATAAAAACAGTGAATAATAACGTTCTTTGTCTGTCAGTCGATTAGATGACGGAAGGCTGGTTTGTCAAAATAAAAGGGAAGCTCACGATTCCACGAGGAAAGACCTTCAGAGTCAATTATTGGACCTTGAGCTTCTAATACCAATATTTATAAAAAAAATATCAATATAGTATTAACCTCGTGGGTAGAATCAGAATAATACTGAGGCAAATCCTTAATTATCTTTACAAAAATGATTGAGGTTTTGCCTCAATATCTTTCTGATTCTAAAGTAAAAGATAAGATTCTAAAGTAAAAGATAAGATTCCAAAGTAAAAGAAGAGAAAATGTCATTGAAAATACTGGACACATTTTTGTAGTCATTATTGAAAGATAGATAATTCTATCAGCTGCTGACACAATTTAAAGACAGATTGTTATCTGACGTTAATTGTGAGCTTGAAAGTATACAATAATTAATAATAAATGTTATATAGTTTTCAATACTGCAGCTTATTATTTACTATTTATAACAGTTTTTGCCCTCGACTCCGTTCGTGTAAAATTCAGAAGGCATCGGTTCTGAAGAATATAATTTGTTTGATAGATTTTTCGTCAACTTACGATGCAAAATTAATCTTCACTTGAAGCTCTTTGATTTTAACGAGATAATAAACCTACATTCTACGTCCACCTTGAAAGTCTAATCTAAATATTGGTGGTGAAAGAATTTAAAAAATGTATATAGAAGTTTCGAAAATTACCTATTACTTATATAATATAAGCATTTATATTATATTATATACAATGTTAGAATATATTAATAACTTAATTTTATTTATTATAAAATCAGTAGATTATCAAGGGCTCGTCGGGTTTAATAAACTATCGTTCGATTTAGATAAAATCTGTGTACAAAATAAATATAAACATTCCAAACTTTTCAACAGACACAAATGTAATAACATTTGCATCATATACGTAAAATTCACTATATATCGGATAATTTACAGAAATAACAAAACGTGCAAATATATTTTTGTTGAAATGATTGCCTGCAATTAAAATATTCTACCTCAGATGATTTTTCATGGAATTCATTGAATATTTATAATTGGATAAATATTCAGTATTAATCTTGGCCAAAAGAGCTTCGCAAGTATTATATTAATTTTAATTAAAATTTTACAATGACTTTCTTAAGAGAAAACCAATTTAAAGACTAACAACTCTCTAGACTATTTTACTGCATTTCTAAATTCAACGCTAGAAAATTACCATTTAAAACTTACTTACTGTGTACATTTATTTAGAATAAATCATGTATATATATAATTTCCGAAGGTCTTTTCTCTAAATAATGGTAAAAGTAAATTCAGATGAACTAAGCGAACAAAAAGACAAACATATGAGGCTTTTAGATAGCTAACTTGATTGATTTATTTATAGAATTGCAGTATGTGCTTAAATGTGTGATCACGACTCGGTTATAAAATGCGTTAAACGCAGCCGTTAACAGGTTTATTAAATTTCTGTATAATTGTAATAAATAATTGTAATCTTAATCTAAAAAATATATAACACTTAAGACATGTAACATATTTAATAATAAAAAAAAATATTCACAAAGGAAGTGTAGTTTTTCCGGTTATGCAAAAAACTTAATATTTTTCTTTTGTATTAATGTAAAATTCCGGTATATCAAGTATTCATATCAAGTGTTTTATTTGTGGAAAAAATATAGGTGCAAGAACTCCTAAATTTAATATATACCTTAGTAAGATTTAATAAATACTTTCAAGGTTTTTTGGATAAATAAACTAACACTTTTATTACTTATTATATTATTATTATGGTATTTAATCGATATATATATATATATATATATGTATTCGTAAGTTTAGAGGTAATTTTCAAAAGCAGTCCACATTTGAAAAATTCCTTGATCAATGTTCAAAGTGAACCTCCAAAATGGACATAAGCTGTATGATTCTAATAATTTAAAGAGTTTTTTTTTTAAAAACACAAATTTTTCATCGCAAGCCGATACAGAAACGGTTCAGTGCGCATTTCTTACGAAGATTGTTTTTAGTAGTTCACGTGGAGTGAGTGCGACGAACAAACAGACAAAACTAATAAAAACACGGTTTATGATTTAACCTGTATATATTTATTTGTGTGACTGTTTGTGGCATCATAACTTCTAAATGGGTGAACCGATTTTGATGCGATTTCTTTTATCTTAACACTAATTTATCGCTATGGTTTTATGGATATTTGGTCGAAATAATTTAAGCCATCCCTAAGATATTCTATTCTCATTGAAACATTGTGATAGGATTGCAGTCCTTTTTATATTTGGAATAATTTTATGTACAGTGCTTATTGAATAAATATTTTTTTTTATTATTATTAATTAATAAATATCTTATTTTATTTTCAGACGAGCCCTAGCAATCCCTCCAAAATCCAATGGACCCTTCTCCCATGACAGGTGTCATATGTACTCAGCAGATTTCTCATTAGCGCTGGCTCAGGGCAGAACAACTCCTGATGATGAATGGAAGATCATTCCCTGTACACACGGTTGGGAGTACAATAGAACCGACGTTCCATATGAGACTATTGCTTCACAGGTATAGACTTGGATTTACTGTAGATGATTCGTCCCCAGATAGATAGATAGATATAGATTGGTCCGACAACGAATATAAAACCTTCCAAAATTGTAATAGCAAATGTGACTGCGAATACATGACTATCATACCCAACATATTAGATAATCTTATTTCTAATTACGGGGGAAAAGTAATAGAAATAAGTGAAAAAAAATTGCGAGCAATATTTATGTGAGGTTGATTGACAAATATTGTATATGCAAAACTATTCATAGTTGTAAAGTCAAAACCATGACTTGGATAATTGCTATTTCTGTTGTCCATCCAACAGTTTCAAAGAGCCCTAGCTACTGATATGTGGCAAGCAACTAAATCCAAAAGTTCTTCGTTTAGATATTTATAGTTTCAAAATGTTTTAAAATATATATAAAATTTTATAATCTCCAAGTTTTTCATCTCTTCATTCCTAGGCTAAGCTAATAAATGCACAGAGAAAATTGTAAAAGCATCAGTGATCCTTTATTAAGACAAGACATCAATTAATCTCTAGCTATTTCCCGCAACTTTATCCAACTAAAATACTTAAAATTACCCGTTCATGACCCGTTAAAATAAACACTTAAAAATAGTACATTATTCTTTTTTAATATCGTGGACACAAACATACACGAGCTGTTTTATACACATGTATAAATATAATTCAATACTCATTTATTGTCTATAGCTCGACTGGGTGTGTGATAAAGACAATTTAGCAGCTACCGCTCAAGCTATATTCTTCTGTGGGGCAATCGTCGGCGGTCTAGTATTCGGCTGGATAGCTGATAAATATGGCAGAATTCCTGCTTTAGTTGGTAAGAATATATAATTGGTCTGGTCAGTATGGAAACAAAATACTCTCTACACCATAAAAGTACAGCTCTTCTTAGCTACAGAATTTTGAGCCTACCCTATGTAAAGATTTTACAAATATAAAGTAAGTAAAAGACTAAACAAATTTTCCAGGCACAAACCTCGTGAGCTTCGCAGCCGGTGTCGCGACGGCCTTCTGTAACTCTTTCTGGTCGTTCACGCTCTGTCGGTTCCTCGTGGGTCTTGCCTTTGATAACTGTTTCACCATGATGTACATCTTGGGTAACTATCTTTTTATACCTCATTACAATAAGAATATATCTTTCGTAGGCTTACCCTCTCTGAAGCTTCTAGTAGTGAAGAATGATTTCAAATTAAAAATAAATTTAATTCCAGTCCAAGATTACATTTACCCAAACTATGGCAAACGCCATCTTCTTTACCCCGTTTATAGACTGATATAGCAAACTCTTCATAAAATATCAGTACTGAAAAACTCCGTTTTTATATAATCCCAGTACTGGAATACGTGGGTCCAAAATGGCGTACGTTCGTGGCGAATATGTCTATCGCGATCTTCTTCACGCTGGGCGCCAGCCTGCTGCCGTGGGTGGCGCTGTGGGCAGCGGACTGGCGCCGCTACGCGCTGGCCGTCTCCGTGCCCTTCATACTGGCCGCCGCCACACCCTGGGTCGTGCCCGAGAGCGCCAGGTAACACTCTTATACACTAGGACTGAGCGTTCCTATCCTTGGAAATAAATACTGTCTTGGACGATAATTGTTCATATATAATAAAGATAAAAGTTGAGAATGTAATTATGTAACCTATAAAAATAATCATTTATTTTATATTTTCAACAGGTGGTTGTTATCGCAAGGCAAAGTCGACAAAGCTATGTTTATTATGAAAAAGTTTGAAAAGGTCAACAAATCCAAAATACCAGACAAAGTCTTAAACGAATTTACTGTAAGTGAATTACTTTCTTATGCCACTGTATGTTCAAATTTGCATCTTTATTGATGACATAATTTGAATTAATTAATTGAAACGACTAATTTAAATTTATAGGAGTCGACACAAAACGCAATGAAGGAATCAGAAGCCAACAAGTCGTATTCCGTTCTGGATATCTTTAAAACACCAAGATTACGTAAAAACGCTTTATTATTGATCGTCATCTGGATGGCTATATCCTTAGTATTCGACGGTCACGTCAGGAACGTAGGGTCCCTAGGTCTAGATATATTCCTGACCTTCACTATTGCAACCGCCACAGAGTTCCCTGCAGATACATTTTTGACAGTTGTTTTAGACAGGTGAGATATTTTTGATGGTTTAATGTATTCCCTTTTTTTGTAATGTAATAATGTATACGTATTTCATTTAACACATAATACAAATAAAAAATCATAAAGGGTTTTTTCTTATCAAGATAAACTATACAACCAATTCTATAACTTTATAATAAAAATATTCTAGATTTACTTGAATTTGTCTCCCTGGAGCATATATATTTATGCATTTTTAAAATAATGATTTTAAATATATAAATATAAAATTGTTTGTTTATTATTATGCCCTGTTTTCATCATCACTTATTCCGAGTGTTTTTAGATACGTATATGGTATTTTTTATTGTATTCATTTTTCATTGATACGAACTAGAAATTATTTACGTATAACTTTAAACTATAAATTCCGCTATTGTTAAAAAATGAATGAATTACTATAAATACATTTTTAGGTGGGGTCGTCGCTGGCTCGCGTGTGGCTCCATGGTGGTGAGCGGAGTGTTCAGCTTGCTGGCCACGGCGGTGCCAGTTGGTAGGAACTTAACTTGTCTTAATACTTTTGAAATGATGTGATAAAAGTATATTTTCCTGGTTCTTTCTTTTATATTATCATAATTCCATGGGTTTCATTCCTATTATAATAAATAGGTCTAAAGAATAAAAAATGGCTGATTTTTATTTCTCTTGAAGAGAACTTGGTTAAAAAGTTATTTTAATATTCTATTCTCATTGGAATGTATAGTAATATTCTAGTAGCTAATTTCATTAGGGCATATAACTGAACACTATAAAATCTAAATGATTCGTAAATTTAAGCCCTTGACATTATATTTATCGTACCGTTTTACCCCGAACAGGCGGACCGTCCGCCTCTCTAGCCATCTTAGGGCGCTTTGCGGTGAACATCTCCTACAACATAGGGCTCCAGTATGCGGCTGAGGTGCTCCCGACCGTCGTACGAGCTCAGGGCGTCGCCTTGATACATATCATGGGTTATGTAGCGTCCATTGTTGCCCCATTTGTTGTCTATTTGGTGAGTTAAAAATTAAAACTTAATATATATATTGTTTGTGATTTAATACCGGAGCTATATAAATGTTTTGTGTACTTGTTACAAATTAACAGTAAGATTTATAATTCTTATTTTGATAAAATACATATGTAGATTAGGTAGAATATGAATATAGATTTGCTTAGACTCATCACGAGTGGGTTGAGACATAAGTATAATGAAGCTGGAATTGTGCGGGCTTGTACATAAAAGTGTGTTATGGCTCATTATGTAATGGCGAGCTGCAATAAAAGTCAAAGTCAACATTTTCTTTTTAATTTTAAACACATTGGACTTTACAATATTTATATTGTGAATTATTTATTATTCATTCCAGGCCAACATATCCCAAGACCTGCCCCTTTTGATCCTGGGGGCTCTAGGTATCCTAGGCGGTGGTCTATGCCTGCTGCTACCGGAGACCATGGATACAGAGATGCCCCAGACCCTCGAGGATGGAGAGAACTTTGGCAAGGATCAAAAGTTCTGGGATATTCCGTGTTTCCCCAGGTAAGTAATGTGGTAAAGTAGGAATATATGCCGTTTATTATTTGAACATTTTATTCCGTTTAATAGATTATAGGTTTATTTTATTGCAGAATAAGGATGCAATTAAATAAATATAGATTTATGATTTTCAGGAAAAATAAAGAATCAAATTCTTCGAAATACCCACCACCATCGACACAGGAAGACAATTTTATCAGGTCTTTACCAATTTTAGGATCTAGGGCATCAGTTAGAGCGTCCATCAGGCTCTCTAGTAGGTCTAGAAAAAATCAAGACAATGGAGTCTAGTCTCTAGAAAATTCGGAATTATTTATTTAAAAATGAAGTTCTTGATCTCGATTTGTATTAAGTTATTAATTTATTGGTTTGTGAGATCTTTAAAAATTTAATGGACCTACGATTTCTAATCCTTGCCATGTGTTTTATCAAAAAGTAATTTTCATTGATGATTTGATTTATAACAATATATTTAAACTCAGGTAAGTATGTTAGTATAAATGTAACGATAAGTTATCTTATTTTAAGCTAATATTTAAATTGAATTGTAAGAGAATTTTTTGTAAGCTATCTATCAAACTGGCAATAATTGTCACTTTTTTGAATAGTACAAAACGCCAATGCATTTACTTGCAAATTTGAAAATGTTACAAATTTTTTCTTATTTTTTAACATATTTTGATGGTGTACTAAACACGTTATTTTGTGTTTTTTCAATCACGAAGACAAAACATTCTGTGATAATAATAATAATAATAAACGCATAGAATAATTATATTTCTTTAATTCATAACCTTTATGACTCCCGCTCCAGCTTTGCAAGGTTTTTATTGATTTTATAATTGCCGGTGTTGCAACATAACGAGGGCCCTTTGATTAGAAAGACTGACGCTCTTAGCCTCTCGAATTGTATATTAATCTTTACAAAATCATACAAACGGTCCATTCGATGGTAAGTTTACATCTGGCAGTTTGGATAGTCGTACGTCAACATTTTGTGAAACCGATGGGGATAAACGAGGTAGAGGAGTTCATTAACCTTTCGTAATTCGACCAACAATTCATTTGTTTCAAACATCCATAAGAAGCAGATTGTTCTATCACAAGATGGTACCCTGTCAAGGCAGCACGAGCATTTAACAGGCTACAAGTCTTTGCTATTCAAAATGATAAGGGGTACAATTTTCTAAATCCTTTTCAAAAAATCACCTTAAAACTACAGGACTAATTTCAATGTTTTATTATCATTTAACATTAGGGATACAGTTACTAGAAAAATAAAAGAGTTCTTGCAGATAAGATCAAAAGAGTTCTTAAAAATAAGATCAATAGTAAAAAAAACCCCAACCTTTTGTTTTAACATGTACCGAAAGATTTATACATACCAAAGGGCACAAAAAAAAAGTAAATGTTAAAAACTTATTGATATTATAGATAATTTATAAATAACAGACTAACAATATTTCTGACTCTTTAACTTCCTGTTTGACAATCAATTCGATTTCCTTAAAGGTACATCAACAGAAGACATTGTATTAATACTTACAAACACTTTTATAAGCAACGTTAATTCTAAGCTTAAAGCTATCGGTATCTTCCTAGATCTTACTAAAGCTTTCGACACTATCTTTGTAGCCATCCGCATTAATATACTAATAAATAGTAACTGTCGGATTGCGTGGAAATATCGTTCAACTATTTAAAAGTGTCCTTAGTAATTGTCAGCAGCAGGTTCAAATTCGAATTAGTCCATATATAAGACATGCTCTACCAATTACATATGGAGTCTCCCAATGTAGTGTATTGGGTCCAACGTTTATTCTTATTTACATCAATGACCTGCTTAAGCTCTCCTTAAGTCATAAAATGATTAAAAGAGAGAATCTTTGGGCAGAGGCTCGTAATTTGACTGAGGCAGCCGTAAGCAAAATAGTTCCTTGGATGAATAGACACTAAACTTAAAGAGAACTATGTCTGTCACCTTTTTCGCTAGTTCAAGAACCTTGATGAATCAAACTTTTTCAATCCAAGCGCGTTTCATCGTTGTTCATCTACCAATACTAGCTGCTCTTATTTTTCTCGCTGAATTTGTTCAATCAACTCTCGCATGCTGTATAAAGACCTAGGGTGGATCTAGTAAAAAACTTTTCCTTTTACTAAAAGTAATGTTATGAAAACCGTTCCTTTTTCTAACTTTTCAGCTCACACACACGCACATACACACACAAAAACACACAGACAAGCCACATACACATAATATATCTGTGTATCCATTTCTGACAATAATTTAAATACATAATTTAATTCCATAAAAAATATAATAAAAATTGAGCATTGCTTTTATATGTTCAAGGTATTACTTACTCAACGTTTTGTTGGCTTTGGTTTAAAATCGTTTTATTATGTAAATATTTCATAAATTGCATACTAATTATAACTAAAAGCTTAAGTAATTATTAATATTTTATTGATCTCTGTTCCATGAATAAATATTTTTTTTAAATAGGCCTATAATTTTGGAACATACTTGCAAGGTGGGCGTAAATGGCTACAACACAGTTTATAAGTAAGGAGTCGTTTACTATATACATTTCTGTTTAATTTCTTTGTAATATTAAGTTAATATCTATTAGTGAAATCAATTCATCAATCAATACAGTCAATTATTGGTCATCATTGATGAATTGTGATCAATAATATCGCGACGTACGACCTACTCCGTTGGAAGGGACGAGGTTGAACTTTGCCTCTGAAGTACTTAATAGTTTTGCAAGAAATAAAATTATCTACAGATACTTATTAATGTATTGTAATTTTTACCTGTTTATATAAAGGCGATATTCTTTTTCATTCGCTCTATGAAGTTTCATCTGAAATATTAAAGTATCTAATATGTTTTTTTGTTATATTTTGTCATTTAAAGAAAGCATTCATTATTAATTAACCAGGAATAAATATATTTTATAGAGCTCATGGTACGTTTCAAAGTAATATTATTGTAATATTGCAATAAAACTTCTCAAAATTATGACAGTTCTTACGTGTTCACGGTAGGCCTATAGGGAGGTAGTAGGTAGTAGGTAGGTAGGTATTAGTTACTGGTTCACGGTAGGCCTGCAGTAGTTAACTTGTGTAGTTAATTGTTAATAAATGAATAAAGAAAATAATTATTTAATGAACGAATTTTAAGCAATCATGATATAAGATCATTTATAGAATAATAATAATTTCTTGTCGTTATCTATCTTTTATCTTTTGACGTAAGAATCACGAAATATTACTGGGATTAGTAATATTTAAATAAAAACTTAATAATTAAATCAGTTTAAAATATTAATGTATGTTGACTTTAGATTAAGAGGTCTGTTGTTTCGTCGCTGTTTGTTCATTTTATAAATCTTTTGGTTTCATGTTGAATTCGTAAAAATTCATAGGATTACTTTTCAGATCACAATCTGCCTCGTACATTGTTTCTTAATTAGCAAGTCGAATCAATTGTAAATGTATTCGTTACGTGACGATCAACAAGATTACTGTTAACTTATACAGAGTTTTACTTATATTCTGAAGGTTGCCCCAGGACATTTATTGACCTTGCAATATAAAATTGTTATTATTAAGGAATAAACCACAAAGAAAACGCCGTTAACAAACGAGATAACATCTGCATTATTGCACTCAATATAACATTGATTGTAAACAATACATAAAGTTTTGAAATGATAGAAAACATATCCTTATTACCAGTCCAGTACGTTTGATAATGGTTTGATAACACTTCGTTATGAGATGTTCTGTTTCAAGACAGTAATTAAGATCTAATTTAAAGTACATACCAGCTAGTTACGTAGACTTAGTTCGTGTGTAGACATGACAGATAATAAATAATATACAATAAATAAGTAACGAGCACCAATCCCCAAGCTTACTATAAAAAAAGGTAATTCATAAATGTTTTTTTACCGGTATATGGTACAGACACCTAAAAAACGTTTTAGGTTTTTTAACTTCAAATTTAATTGTTTTCGCATCACTTCAAAGATATGGAATAAGTGTGTTATGATTATTGCGACGCTTAAACTCGAATTAAAAAATCCATCTATACTGATCCGAGATTGATATCGACCTTACATTGCTTCCTAGAAATTCAATCAACAGGTTGTGTATTAACGTTTATTATCTCGCCAAGTCAAGCACGAAAGCAGCACGGCCGTGCCTTTCCTCGAAGCAATTCAGGCCATTTTCAACCCCCCGCTTCAAGCTTCTATTTTTATCCACAACGGGGATAAAAAAGCTTGAATTTTCAGTAACAAAGCAAGCATTATACAAAGTCAAAGTTGTTAATTTTGTCACACACACTGACCGATCATCAAAAGTCTAAGGAACTTCTAGCAGAAATAAGCAAATTTGGAATATAATTTGTGTATAAATCAAGTCCAAATTAAAATATTTTGCAATTTCGGTCTAGTTTTCTAGATACACCAACTGCATAAAAATTGCCAAGTTAATTTATTTATTTAAAACATAAAGGTTTTTGTTATATATTCATATGGTAGCTACAGGTTAGCTAATAACATTTCAACTTAAGACCAAAGGTCCCTTAAGTACTGAAGAAATTAATAAGCGACTTGGTATCATCATGGATCTTACAACTTTTTACTGTAGAAGACCTGCGAGACTTGGTTTTTTCAAGTATTGTTTTTTATGAGATAAATAATTCTAGAAGTAGGTTTATCACCTACGCATATTGCTACATTTTATAATCTATAGAGTTAGTGACATTTCATTTAAGTAGCATTGCACGCAAGTAAAAGTTAGAATTAAATCAATGAGTTATACCAACATTGTTGATAAAGAACATTATTACTAATAATTGGATCTCTGTGATTATAAATATGTACTTATTTTTAAAATGTTTTTTATTGTCTGGCGGAATCTGGTCGAACGCAAAACAATTACAATTAATTATTCCACGAATTTGTTTCCCGTCATTAGGTACCGTATAAAAGCAAGAAATTTCTACCGATATAAAATAAAGAAGCCATATGTAGATTATTATATTAAGTAAAGCCTTCTAGTTTTACTCATGTGGCAATACAAATCTGCAGATTGGTGTGAAATGTGCTTTTTTATCCTTAGCAACGTCTATTTTGACAATCCTTCAACTGGTTCAAAAGCCATACCGATGGCGTTGCGTTAGGAAATGGAGTATTTTATCCAATATTCAAATGCACTATCTGGGAAAAAACACAAACCTAATTGAGGGCTGATAGCAGCTTTGCTAAAACAAGGGCAAGGGCAAGGGCAGGGCGAAAGCAAGAGCAACAGGCATACCTGGCTGGTGGATACTCCAAGGCGAAGGATCGTTCATAAAACCGAAGATCTTTCAACTGGACTACTAAGACTTGCCCGAAGACTTCACGGAACACTAATATCAATCGCATAAGTAGGATTGAGTATTGCGGATAGTAAAGCGTTTCGCTCCTTGTGGAATACGGTAGAATAGAACTTCTGCCTACTCACGTCCTTCACCGCTGAAACCAGACCTTGATTCCTGTACCTTTATTCACACCGCATAAGATAAAGCTAATTTATAAACTTCTGTTTTTTCATGTTTACCAATCTCAGCCACGTCAATACTCTGTGCAACTATAGAACGTATGCAAAACCAAAGGCTTCGGACACATCAAGTAGCAATCAGCCACCTTAGAGATTGGTAATACGGATTTCGCCAAGAATGACCAACTGGAGATGTTTAAAATATGGAGAGAAGCCACCGTGAAGATTAACCAAGCGTTAACAAATTCTTTTAATATCTCAAAGGCTTTTAATCTTCAATGGCTCGAGAGTTCCTTCCCTTATGTCTATTGAAGATATTTCAACAAAATGTCACAAAGGGTTTATATTAATTCAATATAAAGTATTTCAATATAAAGTGTGCACAAATATTTTTGTGCACACTTTAAGCAAAAACTTCTGTAACGCTCGGAGTAAAACTGTCTTTAAAGTTCGTAGTTCAAGGATAAATTTACGCTATTCCTCATCAAAATTATAGTTTTTGCTTTCCCCGTGACGCTGTAACAGCCTATAGGGCTAACAGCAGAGACATGACAAAACAAAAAATCAAATATGATATACAACAAAAACTGAAATTGTAGTTTTTAGTAGGTTTTTAACAGGCATATATAATAAAATTTTAACGAGGCTATCTGTACGTTCAATAAATATTTTTGTTTGTAAAGTGTAGGTACAACTAATAATCTTGATATTTTTAAGGTATGTTACTTAGTAATACAATCATAATGAATTTAACAAACAGCTATTACTTTGTCACAAGTTTCAGAGGTCTAACTTAATTGTAAAAGAATACAGTATATTATAAGCGAAGTTCTTTTACTTCATATTTATAACTCTGCTAAAGGGAATAAATTAATATATATTTAAAATCAATCATCGTCATATCAAACGCTTTGTGATTAAAATTAAGTACTTCATAGAGAGTATGTGAAAACTGCAACTTGTATTGAATGCATGGGCGGTTTTTGAAATGGTTGAATAGAATATGCTGACAGTTGACAGCTGGCATTTGACAGTTGACATTTGGTTTTGACAACCAATCAAATTTAGACACGAGGTTTTCCAGCCAATTAGTAATTTTCTTATTATTACCTTTTGAAAAATCATCGAATAATTATTAGAACAATTTTTTGTACATATTTCAGTTTCATATATATTTTTGAGGAGAGGTGTATATTTTTATAATTTTATGTAAAAAAACAACCTGTTCTTTTCTATCCATAATTTCTTATAATATACTTTCGTATAAATAAATAAATACCTTCTTAAACTACGAGATCTGTCTGTATCTTTACACATTTTATAATATTTTAGCTTGGTGACGTAGATTTATATATACTAGTAATATCTCAACGAAAGCTACGTTACGTGAATGGAATGCTTTGCCAAAAATTAATTCCAAACTCTAGAACAGTCAATTATTTTTTAATCAGAACTAGTTGTTGCCAGCTATTTCGTCTTTCAGCAACACAAATTATAAGCCATCACAAAATTAAAAAAAATCAAACTGTTTTATTATTTTTTGTAATTACGGCCCATTGGATTTTGTCTATTCCTGTGAAAATTAGATAATATTACGGAATAAAAAGTATTCTATTTGACGACGGAGACTATAAGTCATTATCGTCATAATTCAGTATATACTAACGTTTCTAAATTTAGATTAAAAGTTATAACAGAGAGACAAAACGTTAACGTTAGAAATCTTATTTTAGATAACAATGTTTTACGCTATTGATAGTTTGGCTTTTTAACTAGTTATTGCCAGCAACTTCGTCTGCAAAACATAAAATGTCATTACATTTTTAGGGATGGAATTTTCTAAAATACTTTCTCATTTAATATTTATGTTTCAAAATTGGAATATTGAGGAAATTTCACTTCAATATCTAACTTTAATTATCTGTACTCGGTGATTATTCAACGATCAGACCAGTCTCAACTAAAGATCTCAAAATCAATATACATGCTAAGTATTTTCAGTAGCAATTAAAGAACTAATTAAGAAATTACCATTAAATATTTATAGCAATATTACTATAATGTTACTTTGAATATATTTATTATTTTAGTAATATTTCGATAAGACGTTTACATGATGTCATCCTAGCTCATTCATTCTTTTACTAAAGAAAACATGGTTAGCTTGAATGAAGTATGTTTTGATATTTGATAGTTCTGTGAAATTTTATTAAATATAAATATCTAAATAAATATTGTCCATTTACTAACAATGGTGATGCCCTAACTAATTATGATAAATCAGAATTAGTTACACACAGCTAATCACAATCAGTTTAAATTGTCAATCGGTTTTTTTGTGATTCAGGTAGAATAAAAAAACAGGTTAATAATTTAAAGTGATGCTCTCATGACTGACTTGACACTAGCAGAATTCGAAATTTCGAGATTGCCATATTATTAAAAAGAAGAAGATGAAGAAGATATTTGATATAAATCAAATATTGTTTTTATGTCAAAATTTTGTCATTTAATGAAATCATTCATTCTTTTAAGACACTAAGCAGGAATAAAATAATATTATTTTATGGAGCCAAGTAATATTATTGTAATATTGAAACAAAACTTCTTAAAACTACGATAATTTTTAAGAGTTCATGGTAGGCCTGCTGAGCCAAGTTAAAGTCACTCAAAATTGGTCCTTATGTCTTTGTAGCCAAGAAAAAAATTATATTTTCCTATCCCACTTTATTCAAAGCAAAGTAAATTTAAACAAACAAAAAATAAAGACTATAATCCCTTGCAAATAAATGTTGGATAACAAGCAAATTCTATAATTATTTAGATAGAGTCCAAAATTGTAGAGTTTTAATTCTAAAAAGATAACACGATACCATGGAACTAAATTAGAATCTTATAGCTTACACGCTAAGATTGATAATAGCTTGCAGTACTAGTCTAGTATTGCGTATATATTGAAGCGATCGAATGGAGTCATCATTCTGCGCGTACGCATTGCTACAAAAACACTGCTAATTTATTTCTTTGTAATTTAAATTTCATAGTGTCTTTGGTGGACTAACAGAAAACCGGTAAGTGATTTTTAAATATGTACCAATTATTTATTTTGGTAAGTATATATTTCACATAACCCATGACACAATTTTACATTTTCATGGAAAACAAACTTATTTGAATATTGTTCTTTATCTTCATTCTGAATATTATTATTTTTTTTTTGCTATCATTGGAATTTTCATAAATCCTATATATTTCTGATTAAAATAGTCAACACAACTCAACGAAAATATTAAATCATAATCTATAACTAGATATAAATTTCATACAAATCCATTACTTTCAGATCTATGATGAAATAAGTTTATACAGACGACTTAAAAAAAAACACCATTTGTAAAAAACAGTTCACACATTTACTGAAAAACAGCTGAAAAAAAATATGTCATTAATATTTCAACTGTGTCATTGATATGTAAAACAATATAACAAGGTTGAATGTATTTTGAAATAATGTTTCAGACAAAATATATTATTGACACGGAATAACTCGAAAATCATACGGAAAAAATCTTAAATACTACAGTTAAAAAAGTTGTAAAACATATGTAATATTTATCTATATTATTAATATTAGAATTAATATTATAGTTAGGTAAATATTAGTAACCTGATGACTTATTATGTGTATAATAAATACATTTGTTCATGTTAAACATAAAATATAGTTAAATACATTCCAATGCAATATTAATTTAAACAAAAAAAAAAGTAATATTAATTTATTTTGTTTAATAGTATATTGTACTCAGAGTCCGAAAAATAAAGGTCCAAAGTAGCTGTAGCACTGTTTTTATGTACGCTTACGCTCCGCATCCGAGCTTTGAAATTCAAGGTCCAAAGCGATTAAGTTTTTTATCTGATATAGTGCGTGTACATAGAAAACAGCAGCAAAATAAATCAGACTAGCAAATCAAAGCCATGTGGTTAGTAACACTTTTTACTAAACTCTAAGTTCGAGTTTGATAGATAAAAAAATATGATATAAGCTAGCTTGATTGTAGCTTGGTTGCCGAGTATTTTTTTTTAGTCTTTAAACACACATAAAGGTAACCAATTAAGCTGCCACCTACAAACGAATGTGGACGAATTCGAATTCCACACTAGCAACGTAGTGCTATAAAAATTTGCAGCATTGAGCATCGGTCCCAGTTTTAAAGGTCCTCGTTTAAGTAAAAATAACAAACGGCACAAAACTAGACGAAACTAATTGATAAATAGTATTGAAATATTATTACAACTCAACATAGGCAAAGATATTTTTCTTTGAATTGTAGTCTATTACCGTATATAAATGACAGTTAGTGGATAGTCAAAGAAACAAGCGCAGTACTAATATAATACTGGTGATAATGAAAAACAACAGTAGTCCCTAATGGAGTTGATAAGTAAAAAAAATATTAAAGGTCACCATATTTTGCCTTGAGGTACGCCAAAACTAACTTAAAATCAATAAGATAGCTCCTAATCAAAACAAATAGCTTTGTGGTACTCTCGATAATATGAGGAAAACAATATATATACAAGGCAGTATTTGGGATATTTATTGTACAAAAAATGTTGGATCTCCTGATCATGATAAACGGTATCAAATGCTTTATAGAAGTCAATGAGAGCCGACGCAGTAACCGCTTATTTTCCATGCAGTATCTTTCATAACTTTGTAGTTGTAGTCCTGTTACTTTTGTCTAAAACAAAACTGATGGTATCGGATTTTATAAGTTTTCTAGCTGGATAATTTAAGGCAAATTCTTGAACCAAAGATCCTGGAAAGTGTAGAGGAAATAGAAATACTTACAAATGAAATAAAAATGACTCAAGGATAAACGTTTTAGCGTAATAAAAACTATGTACAATACCTGTAAATATACATAATGATAAGGGATTACATACATAGCAATAATAGACGTGATAATTTTATTTAGATACCTATATTTATTACTTAAAACAATTCAGGCAACATCACTTAGTATTATTTAAGATTTATTCGTTATTTGGAAATCTAAAATGCTGTATACTAGTGAACAGTTTTCACAAGTGTTAGTTTTTGGTCTACTTTTTTATCTTACTTTCCACGCATCAATAGTTAACGGGCATGGTATTATTATATTCTTAGTAAGTACCATAAATATAGATTATAACAATGAAAAATACATGAACAATCATTATAATTTTACTACCTATTTGTATGTATATCACCATTTTGTGATTTAAAGAAGTCTCTTCTTGGTTATATCCTGGATAGCATCATTAATTAAGAATCTGACGTTAGCGTTAATAAGTCGGTACAAATCTAATTCAAATAACAGTTTTATTATAAATGATTGATATTGATTTGAAAGAATTATTTCATTAAAATTTGAATTGAATTGAGTTGAATGTTAAAACGTAGCAAGAAGTTGAAACCAGTAATATTGTTAAAGACACATCTTTTAGTTAGTGTTGCTATAGTAATTCGAAAGAACATAAAATAATATTATTTGGTAGGTCTGTTATTTGCATGCTGTTTCACAATTCCACAACCGTATGACAACTCCTTTTAAGAAGAATCAGTTGACATGTCTAAATTAAGACGTTAAAAGCATCACCTATTTACATACCGACACATTGTTCTGAATAAATATTATGCAATACAGTATTTAATGTTATTTACTGGATCTTTACCACTTATCTATCTTTATAAGCAGCACAAATACATTTACTTGTTAAATATACCTGTAGTTATAAAACAGGCATGGTAGTTCAAAATCTTATATAAATAAACTCTAAACAAATTTAGAGATACAGATGGGACCTTGAGTTGGCCTTGATTTAGTCTCCATGACGTAGACTTTGTCTGTTTAATTTTAGGAATTTTGTTGTTACTAAGAGAGTTTTAACTAAAAGTCAATAGTTAAAAATAACTTTTACATCACGTGTGTACAGTTACCTTCCGGCGGGTCAAAACAAATACAATCAAAAACTTTTTATTAAAAGATAAATAGATATATAAGTAAAAGACAATTCACTTTTACCTTTTTTTTCTTGAGGGAAATATATATGACTTCGTTATTTTGGAAACTAACTGGACTCATATTACTCTCTTATTACCCATATCATTACGATTATATCATATATTAAATTTTACATATCATTGATGGAATGTTCCGAATGAACAAAAAGCTTTTGCCACCAGCTAGTTTCTCACAACGCAATAGAAATTGCTATGTGTCGTATAAAATATTTCAAGAATCTATGAATTCACTTATTTGTGACTCCAATTTCTTGACCAATAAAGTCTAAAAGACAATTATCTTTTATTACGTCAGGCTTTAATTGGAATGCATCATACCATTATATCAGCACTTGCTAAACGCGTAACTAAGCAGACAAGATTGATTAAAATCAATTATATTTGTATTTTTTTTTGACCAGTTTAATTATAATTTCTTTGCCCAATATTTAAAACCACAAAACAAAATTAAAAGGTTAATTTAACGTTTATTACATAGTACTTTTAAATCACCATGAACATAAGATAGAAGATAAAGAACTTCTCTGTAATAGTATTTTTTCTATGCATTCATTTTACCAAATAACATTACACCACATTTATTAAAAAATATTGTAGGATTTTTCAGATTATAGAAAACTCTTGATGGGTCAATAAGCAATTAAATAGAATTTTAAAAGACACTAACCTCTAGGTTATTAAAATACTTGTTATTGTTTCAGGATAAATTCTCAAAACTTCAGGTTTCCGTAACCAGAAAGACGTCAGGAAAAGTGTCTTTTAAGAGAAAAAGCGAGTACGAGGATGGAATCACATGAGAAAATGGGCAAGGTCGTGGGTGAAGCCCATGACCTTGACCCTGTGCCTTTAGAATTGCAGAAAACTAATGGTAATTAATGTTTATAGATATTCACAGCATTATAACAACAAAAAAAAGGTTATTATATGTTTATATTATTTTTCAAATGTGTAAATTTTTCAGCAAATGGTTCTTCTTCACCAAAGCCTCAGCTTAAAGACCTAGACGATCTGTTCCCTTATCTTGGAGACTTCGGATGGTATCAACGCATACTCTTCCTCTTAATGATACCGTACTCCTTCTTCTTCGCGTTTGTCTACTTCTCACAGATATTCATGACGGTTGTGCCAGCTGAGTACTGGTGTTTTGTGGATGAGCTTGCAAATTTAACTTTAGAAGAAAGGTGTGTAAAATTTTATTTTCAAAAACAATTACAAAAAGTGTTTCTTCCAGACTAGAAGATTTGATTTGATTATGAATTTGATTTCACTTGATTATAAAATTGTAATTTAATTTGATTTAACTTGATTATAAAATATTTCTTTTAATATTGTCAACGGATAAAATGTCTTAATTACAACAATATTTTTCGTTTTAGACGTCATCTTTCTATACCAATAACTGATGAGAATAAATACGATAAATGCCTTGTTTACGACGTGGATTGGGCGAAGGTTCTAGATACTGGTGTACTCACACCGGATACCAAATGGCCGACCAAGAAATGTCAACAAAATTGGGAATACAATTTTACAGACGTTCCTTATGAAACTATTGCGACTCAGGTAATATCAGAATGTACATTCCATTTGAAAAGTGCTTGATTACGAAAAGCAAAATTTCGAACTTTTAGAACAAAGGTATAACATTATAAAAACTTAATTATGTTTTTGTTTCAGCTTAACTGGGTGTGTGATAGAGACAACTATCCTGCAACTGCGCAAGCTATATTCTTCTCCGGAGCAATAATAGGAGGGTTAATATTTGGTTGGGTTGCTGATAAATATGGACGAGTACCCGCTATATTAGGTATGTTTGATTCTGACATTGTGATTGAAAACATAAGTTTCATCATATAAGTGAATTATTAATTAGTATGTTGAAAATTACTTTGGAGTACACTTATAAGTGCACGGCCTTAAAATTATAAATCGAAAAGGATACATAAAGTGGAAAAGCAAAATAAAGATAATGATTTTGATAGTACCCACAGAAATATATACTACGTAGAATTATTTCAAAGTCTAGACTGATAATTTGTAAAAAATAAAAAAACTTCAGCATACTAATTACGAAAGTAATTGCTAGAAGTAAGAAAACATATATTTAATCAAAGCAATAGATTTAAAATGCCACTTGGTTCCACGAAAGAAAGTAATGAAGTTAATGAAGAAATGTATAAAAAAGAAACAAATTTTTCCTTACTATCGCAAAACAAAAACGTCTTCATACAAAATAAGTCATATATTTCATTAATAATATCGTTGCAGGTACTAACTTGACCGGATTTTTCGCGGGAGTAGGCACTGCGTTCGCGAACAGTTTCTGGTCATTTTGTTTGTGCAGATTTTTAGTTGGTCTGGCGTACGACAACTGCTTTATTATTATGTACATTGTTGGTAAGGATTTGTCTATTTATTTTATACCTACCTATAACATGAACGAAAGCTTAACTATATATTTTTAAAGTTTGAGAGGTTTTTACGGTAGTTTTCAATTGCAAAGTTATAATGAACGCTGTCTTTTGGTTTAACATTATTACTTATCCAGAAACTGTGAGAAATGTGTCTGTGAGAGGTAATTTGAAAGTATCGATATTAAAAAAGATGAGGTAACAATTGGTCCAGGTATGGTGATGTAATGCGGAGATATGAAAACTTGTAACAGGAAGTCTTAAGTATGTATTTGGATGGTTATAAGAAATTAAAACGACCGTGAGTGAGAAAGAAGACATGGATGGAATGCGTGAAAAATAATATCAAAAGAGGCAAGCTTCCATTGAGATTATTTATGATAGCAACGCGTCTTAGAGACTAATATTGCGTGGATCCCAAATGGTTGTGATAAAAGCAGGTAGATGACGATGCCTATCCTAAATCCAATTATTAATTTCAGTGGTGGAATACGTCGGTCCCAAATGGAGGACATTTGTAGCAAACATGTCCATAGCAGTATACTTCACATTTGCTGCCTGTCTCTTACCCTGGATAGCATTGGGCGTATCGGATTGGAAAGTGTACACCTTGATAACTAGCGTGCCGCTCGTGCTGGCTGTGTTTACACCGTTTGTGGTTCCGGAGAGTGCCAGGTAATTTATCAATTCTTGTTTTCTATTTTCATAAATAGAGCTTATTTTTATTAACTTTTTTTTAAACTAATTAATTAAAAAAAAACATTATCTTTAAATGTGAGTGACAAACAATCACGTTCATTTTTTACTTTACTATATCTTGGATACTGGTGTATCTGTTTGTAGCCACACTGTATTAAAGCGTGAATAGCCGCAAAAGTTTCATTTATAAACCTAAATAAAACATAAACATTTCAAGGGTTGATCTTGCAACAAAACATAAAGACAATACATTTTTCAGATGGTTAATATCACAAGGACGAATAGATGAAGCTATAAAGATAATTAAGAAATGCGAAAGAGTAAATAAAAAGAAAATACCCGATGAAATAATGAAAGAATTCAAGGTACTTTAAGGATAATTTCAATCATACATCAAGTACATTAACTCAAATGTATGTGACATTATTTAAATTAATGGTTTGTTTGTGAAATTTTTAGGACACAGCTAAAGAAATAGCAAAAACAGAGCAAGAAATCAAAAACTACTCATTTCTTGACCTGTTCAAGACGCCTCGTCTCCGGCGCCACAGTTTCCTCTTGGTGGTCATCTGGATGTCTATTGCTATGGTATTCGATGGCCACGTCAGGAATGTGGGGTCTCTGGGTCTAGACATCTTTATGACTTTCACTGTTGCCACTGCCACGGAATTTCCCGCTGACATCTTGTTAATTCTGATTCTGGATATGTAAGATTTATAAAATTGTTCACTTGTTAATTATAGTTAATAAAGGAAAGTTTTTTAATGCTTTTCGTTTTTTCAGTATCGGTCGTCGATGGCTCGCATTTGGTTCGATGGTGATAAGTGCGATATTCAGCTTCTTAGCCACAACTGTTCCTCTTGGTAAGAAAATATTAAACTGTCGTAATGTTTTATAGTAATTAGTTTAAGTTCCTATAACCTTCTAAGTTATAACTCCTACGTGTTGCTGCGATAAAAGAATAACACTTATATCCATTTCCCCAGGTATCCCTTCAGCCTCGCTAGCAATAGTCGGTCGTTTCGCAGTCAACATATCCTACAACATCGGCATGCAGTACGCGGCGGAGCTGTTGCCGACGGTGGTGCGCGCACAGGGCCTTGCGCTCATACACATCACGGGATACATCGCAACTATACTAGTGCCGTACATCGTATACTTGGTAAAAATTACAACTTTTCAACAAACAACCATTCTTTCCACGGCTTTAAAAAGGAATCTAATACTTCGAGTACCATACTGAGAGACGTTGTCTTTTATAATTACTGATCATCGAAATACTTTTTGTTTTGGAATTATTCTCTAAATAAAGATCTAATAAAAGTTCGATGAACCTAATTTAATTGTTCTTTTCCTCATTTTAGGCTACAATATCGCCATCAATCCCACTGCTGATCCTTGGCACTATAGGCCTGTTTGGTGGTTGTCTATGCCTCTGCCTTCCGGAGTCTATGGGTAAAGATATGCCACAGAGCTTAAAGGACGGAGAGGAATATGGAATAGAACAGAAGTTCTGGGACTTCCCCTGTTGTATGAGGTATTATATTGTTAAATTTATATATTATAAAGAGCTGGAATTGGTTTGTTCTTGAATCAACTGAACCGATTGTAACGAAACAGGTTCTCGTCAAAAAATTAAAGTCACAAAATGTGAAAAAAGTTATACGTAAATAAATATTGTTTACCTGAGTGCAGAATCGGTCAAAATGTGTGTTTTTTTTTGTACAACTATATATATATATATATATATATTTTTGCTTAATATTTTTTTTCTTTTACAGGAAGAATCGGGACTCGAAAGAAGACTCAATCGAAATTTAAGAGGCACGTTTTATTAGATTTTTTCATACATATTACAAAAAATATGTAATAACATATATATTATACAAAATATTGTCTATCAAATAATAACACAAACTCAAACTAACGTGCGTTCCTAACGAAATAGCATTAAACAACAATTTATTATAGATATATAAATAAATAAAATGATGTATTAGTTTTTATTTTATTTCAACCTGTAGAGTAGAACTTTGAAACATAATAGAACTCCAGTACTCGCTTCGGCAGTACATATACTATTAGCATGGCGCCTGCGCAAGTATGACACGCAAAATCCGGAAGCGTTCGACTTTTTTCCCCGGTGACGCTGTAACAGTCAATACAGCTAACAGCATAGACATTAAAAAGAAAATAGAACTTTATAGATTTCTTAATTTTAATTCCTTTAAATATAAAAACCGACGGGTCATTACTCATCTTCAATTCAGAACTTCAAGTATTTACTTTGACAAAATATATATTTATTGGTTAAAAATATTAAAATCCTAGCATTGCTTTATTATAATAAATAAGCAATAGAATCTAAGCAAAAATAAATAAACCTACTTTCATAATACTAACAAGTCAACACAAAAAAAATACATTACAAGTTTTGTAATGTATTTTTTTTGTATTTATGAGAATATATATTACAAGTTACTAAGGTTTCTTCTTAAAAAAACTAAAATAAGCACTACATTTAGTCATTGTCAGATTTTGTTATGTATGGTTTTTCCTGAGGATTTATTGTCATTTTCCTTGATTTATTTAACGTCTACTTCCGTTAACAGAACTCTGAAACATCATTTATAGTTTAGTGCTGAGTCAGCACATGTCGCTCAGTTTTGTACAAGACTTATTAACAATATTCTATAGTACTGGTCCATTCTAATTATTCATAGCCCTAGTCTCCTACTACTACTTTTCTACCTACATATCCTACAATATAATTTATCAAATAATAATAACGGTTAAGTGTGTAAGTGCTTATATGTCATTGTAACAAACTACAAGTATTTACTAGCAGAAGATTTGTAGATTTAAGTCAACAAAATCTATTTTTGTCAATAGATATCTTGAATACAATCAAATTAAAAAAAGAACTATTCTTTAAAATAATGTTTATTTTAATTTTATAAAGAAGTGCCACGATACCTCAAACGTGATGCGATTGCAAACGTTATTTGTAAACATTCAACATTTTTTATCAATTACAAATAGAATAAAAACGTAATCGGAACGTTAATGACGGTAAAATCTTAAAATTAGTGTTGCTCAGATATCGATGAAAATAATATTAAATTAAACGATTAACAATGAGATCTAACACAATTGTTAAATAAACATGGACAACAGCCAAACAAATCAAACATATATATGGATCTTTTATGAAAAATAAATGCCTATTCTTTATATCAGTTTCTTATTCGAATTTTTGTCAAAACTTTAGGTTATTTCGCCTCGTAATAATTGCAGATCAGCAACCACTATAAACTTAATTAAGTAAAATAATACATTTACTCTTTTTAATTAAATGTAACCATAATATTTTTTTTCCCAAAGGGTGATTACAATGATAAACATTTTACATTGACACCTTAACTAAAAACAAAATCAGAAACAACTTCCATATCCATTCTTAATTATTCAATAATTAATATAAAAAAAATTCATAAAAAGTTCAATATTTTATGCATATCGAGAAATTCGATATCAGTTAAAAATCCCATCACTAAACTATTTACAAACAAACTTGATGCTCTGACTACAAAATATACAAGCTGAATTCCACATGCATCCGCCACTACAGTCCAGACTTCGAGAGATGTCAAAACAGTGATGTCCAGCCAAATAATAACAACGATACTTTTAAGTTCACTTAGTTTAATAGCCACATCATATTTGGAGGCGGAAACGAATTTCTTGAAACCGAAGTTAGAAAGGAACAATGTGGTAAATAAAGGACTGTGGATTAGAAATAGAGAAGCCAGAAATCCGACTGATTTTATATTCAGAGCGAATTCATTGGATGTTGATAAAATACTTCAGAATAGTTATGACTCTTTTGGAACAAATATTAAGAGTTCTCCGTTTTTCACCAGCTACGTCGACCGAAAAAAACGTTCTGTGAAGAGTAAGTATGATTGGAAATTGATAATTTAACAATATTTGTAATAGAAGAACGAGGACTAATTTTATATAATTTTATATTAAGACTAAAAGTTAGGGTTTTTCATAACGTCCTGTGTTCAATATGACCCGACTAATAACTCAGACACAAATCAATATTAGTCACAGCACCTATTTTAATTTTAAGTATTTTGCAGATATGAAAGAACCATCTACAAGTTCTTTTAAAAGATGTAAAAATAATGATTGCTTAAAAACAAACGTCAACAAATCATCTATGATTAAATCAAAATTTATTTCTACACTTAAACCAGCATCAGTATTTAATGATTATCCATATGAAGTAGCCGTTCTTCTCGATAATAAAGATGATCTAGAGAATAATTTGATAGAAAAGAAAGCGAGCAATCAAAACCAAAACCTTAAAAGAAATAATGAAACGAAACAAATCAAACAAAAATATGACAGACCTATCGAAAATGTTACAAGTAAACAGCTAATTAATTTGAAAAAACTACCATCGTCTACGATTTTTGATACAACCTATCAAAACCCTAACGTCACAATACCAAAACGTAGCATGGATAGACACGACTATGAAACTGAATTAATTAAAAAGATAGAGTTCACTGAAGATTTAAATGATACTAATATCAAGCCAGATCGAAATGTATTTGATAAAGAAGACATGGAATGGCGAGACCCAGGCCCTGTTCCAAATGTCAATGTATATAAAGTGTTGCCAAAATCAAAAGAATTAAAGCATAATAAGCCTATAACCGAAAGAGGTCTTATAAAAGTCTTGTCAATGTTAACTAAAACATTTAAAAAAATATTGAAGCAGCATCACGATATCAAAAGAATTTTTAATACAATAACTAATATGAATGATGATTTTATGAAAAATGTCGAAGATTTAACAAGTAAATATGAAGATATTAACTTAAAATATACACGAATTATAAAAATATATGAAGAAATAAACCTAAGAGAAATGAAAATAAAAGACAGAGAAATAAATTTTGATAACCGAGAAAAAGAATTATCTAAGAACTTACTGGAATTCCAAAATCAGCAAAAAAAGTTTTTAAATCAACAAAAACAGTTTTATACCGTACAAAAATTAATGTTGGCACAAAATGAGAAAATAAACATAAAACAAAATGTTATAGCAAAAACTCAAAGCGAAATATCTCACCGACAGAACAACTTTGCACGTATTTTGAAAAAGGCAAAGCAAATATACATAGATTCAAAAAATTGGAGCCCAACGAAACTAAACACTGCGATTGTAAAACCAAAAATAAAGCCAGTAATTGAAAGTCAGACCATTAAAGTTTTTACGACACCCGCACCACTGCCCACAACTGAACCAGTCAAAATTAATCTCTTCTCTATACCACCCTTAAACAAATTAAGAAACCACGACCAAAGAATCTTAGAAGAAATAGATGAACAACCAGTGGATGAGCTAATTTACAAATATTATTTTAACAATACATTCATAGATGAGTTAATGAAAAGTAGAATTCTAGCTACTTTCATGGCAGCAACTGAAGACACCAACATAAATATTAATAAAAATAAAAGAAACGAAAAAACCAAAATGCAAACAACTATATTACTGCCTGTAAATAATACTAATGGTGTCACAAATAATATAAGAAAAAAAAGGTGGATTAAACACGCTAATAAAAATAAAAAGAAGCT
The DNA here is from genome assembly GCA_963555665.1 of Dircenna loreta. Classification (NCBI taxonomy): domain Eukaryota; kingdom Metazoa; phylum Arthropoda; class Insecta; order Lepidoptera; family Nymphalidae; genus Dircenna; species Dircenna loreta. The sequence continues at coordinate 7,230,117 of OY743089.1, read as the reverse complement.
AACCACACCGATACCTCCAAAAAGAAACAATGTTAAAACAAAAGTGGTGGATATCGGTACACAAACAAATATTGTAGATCTGAAAAATATTAAAAATAATCCATATGTAACCATGGCCGAAAACTTTTGTAAGGAAATAGGTCAAAACGGAAATACACAAATACTAAAATGGTGTATAGAGAAAGCATTGAGACGACTACAAGTCGTTGGTAATTTTTATTTTTCTTTTTAAAAATATTTGTAATAAGTCACAATATAATAACTAGTTATTTAATTATTCCATCAAATATATCACCAATCGATTTAAACTCACAGATTTAAAGTTACCACTGCCAATGTCTAATCCTAATGCTAAGAAAACTGACGTTCTACCAAAAACTGTAAATACTGAAATTCCAATTTCAAGTAAGTTTGTTGAGTAAATTTGAAACGTTTGTCACAATTTTGACCATTTAATTCACTTAAACTTGGAACATATCTTAAAATGTTCAACTACTAACAAATTTGCAATTTTTTCAGCAATGCCAACATTATTGACGACTGCCCAGAAATATGAAACACCAAAAAACAATATTAAAACAACAGAAGCAAGCAATACTGTCATGTTTTTCCCTGGTAATCATATTTTAATTTGAACCATATTAAAATATTTAAACTCATTTATTTAAAAATATATAATTATTTTCAGATAACGCAGAACTAGAAAATAAAATAAAAGAATATGGTATGCTTACTTGTAACACTTAAAATATTATAAACAATAGACTAAGATTTACAAATAAATTATTAATACATATCCTACATACTTTAAAAATATTATACAAAGCTAATTATTTTATAGAATTACTCCCGGACCCTGAAGGAACAGTATATTTTGACGGTAGTTTACACGCCAGTGACCTTGGATACGTAAAGAAAAATAGTAAGTAGCCCAAAGTAACATAAAATTAAAAGTTATTTGCAAAATTTTCTACTCGTCCCTCAGAGATAGTAGAAATAAGATAAATAATAAACATAAGAGAATTGGGTTTATTTTCACTATTCGATCTTAATAAATATTATTATAAAACTCTTGCTGCTGTAATTTTTTCTTCAGGTGAATTAGATAGTGAAGGATTTTCAGACATAATGCCTGGTTTGGACAGTAACTCCAGGGTGGAAGTGGACCCTCTGGCCTTCGACCTTCAAGCGCAGAGGAGAGCTAACGTCCACAGGTAATATATTACCAAATTCTTTATCTCAGATAGCTATATATACCGCAATCTCTTATATGTAAATTATTAAAATATGATAGTTTTGGTAGCTATAGCGTTTGGTAATTTTCATTGTTCAAATCATGTATTCAGAACGCCTGTTTTAAAAAAAATTCAATTGATGGGAAACTGATTGCTTATAATTATTGGGATTTCCTCCAAAAGAAAGATTTAATGGCTGTTTATTAAAGTTACATGGACTTCAAATTGACGCATAAAAATAATCACAAACCTTTTTTATTTTCAGAATCAACGAAAGAATATTGAAAATGAAGATGGGATGATTTAGTTTAAGATTAAATTTTAATTGTACATAGAAAAATATATATAAACGAATAATCTAAAATAGATAAGATAAAAAAAAATACATAAAATTTATTTCCATTCCATACTCCCTTCGTATTGAAAAAAGAGCGTTCCTTTTTCTTTACAAAAGAAAACAATAACATTTATAAGTAAACTGAAAAACAGTATATTATGAACAATACATATAAACCGATCAACATAAAATGAATTATATTTATGATAAATTTAGTCCAAGACTTCCAGGAGTGAGACACGCACAAACATATTTGGATCAGTAAATCTAATTTACTAAACATGTAACAAAACTGTTTAAATTCCAATAATATTATATAGACACGGATCTTATTTGTAATATTATTTTCTAATTAATTATTAAAGCTATATTTCTGTCTCAATCTTAACGTAAAATCTTATTGTTGATATGCCCGGTTGAAGTGAAATACATTTTGCATACTAAACAATTCAGTGATGTTTACGGACGCGACTTAAAATGTGGCCGCGCCATGTATTCCCTGGTCAGGCAATAATCAGCTTAAGGGTCAAATAGAACAGTACAAAATTAGCTACGATTCTTTATCACTCATTGGAGTGTTAACGTCAGCCAGGCAGTTGGCCCTTAAAAGTTTTCCAAATTTATTGCTATACTGCGCAGACCGCAAAATATCATTGTAGAGGGCCTCTGCCCTTAACAATAACAAACCTTTTAAAGTTAAGTAAACCTTTTAAGCCATCTATGCCTGGGAGAATGAAATGTCAGAAATTGGAAACCAATTAAAAACTTGTATTGTGCGTTGTCAATCTTTCGTTAATTTAGATCGGTGTTCATTAAGCACTCGTGATATTACTCTATGGTGATATTTAAGAAAAAAATATACAGAAACCATTTATTTCTGATAAACCTAAAAAGAACATATCTCATGCTAACGTATCTTTTCAGACCCAGGAATCTTATCATTTCAGTATGAGCTGGAATTGACTTTAATTACTTATACACTTTTTACCTTCAAAGGCCTGAATTTTTGATAATTATTTGGTAAAGTGATGAATTGTATTAAGCATGTAATTTATACATATTAACGATACCATTATTGGCTTATCATGAAAGTTTTGGACTACTACAAGTCATTAAAATTTTTAAAAGAACATCAGTGTTTGCTAAGACTGAATTTTGCGACATTTTACGACTTGTTAATTTCTCCATTTTCGAAGTTAGACATATACCTTTTCGAGTTTAGTATTTAGTAAAAAAAAATCACAAATACAAAATTAATCTGATCTTATCATCATTAAGAAACTATGTTATTTCTGCAGGCGAAGCCTCTAGCGTATAGTAACATTATAGAAAAAAAAATCAGTGTTATTTTTCACTAATCAAGCCCGCGCTTTCGTGATCTCAGCTTCCAGTAATCGGAAATGTCTCTAAAACTTCTGGATTTATAATATTTTGCAGGATAACATTGCATTTAAGGGGTTCCGAAGGTCAAAGTTTAGAAATCATCAGTTCGCTAAATGGAAATAGCAATTTTAATAACAACAAAAAGATACATTGTTTTTTTTTAAAAAGCACCTATGCGATTGTATTGTTCAATTTAACGACTTCATTTCCTAAACATCCTTTGTAACGTTAAGTTAATCTAAGCTGCAGTAGAAAAGTTAGTGTTAAGATTTCATATGAATTGGATGTCTGATATTTTAGTTCGGAACTAGTTTTAAGAGTAACGAATCAAATATTTTATGTTACACAAATAAATTTTACAATATTGTTTTATCATTCATGTCACGATGGAACAACGACGTGGTTTTCTACAGGGTGTTCTGTGTTACTCTTCTCGCTACAGCGTTCATTTTTACATTGATCCTGACTAACGTTTTTATAGATATTGATGGATTATTATCGAATAAAGAAAAGGGTGAGACAAACATAAAAGTCAATCATTAGCTATATTGATATTCCTGTTAAATTCTATATTGTATTATATATTTACGACAATAACCCCTATGACAATTTTAAAAATGGATAACAGTGCCCTTTTTATATTTCAGCTGTTCCTTATGCCACCAAAGTTAGTGTTGCTGTTTCGAAAGTTAAAGAAAATGAAGCGTCTGTGGACGACCCTAATTTATTTTATAACGATGACAGCAACTACGAAGGTGATGACAATCCTGCGTATAGAACTAAACGGTCTATAGGTAACAGTAGCATATATTATGTTCACAGAAATTATATTATTTTAGGTTCATGATATGATAATATTAATATAACCATAATTGTATAACTTTTCAGCTGTTGCCAACAACTTTACTTTGCGGTATATTCACTCTCTAGTCATGAAATATCTATCACACACAAAATATTTCCGTGATAATAAACTATCACACAATATTCATCGCAATGCATCAATTACTTTTTGCATGTCATAAGAAACAAACATATAAACAAACAAAAACTTTAAAATATATCGTTTAGGAGTCCTTGTCACTTCGCAAAATATTTAATTTAATTGGTTGCTAAGGACTAAGAATTATAAGATACATATTCTATTGGTTACAGAAACCGAAAACATACTACTTCACGTTAAAAACCCATTAATGAAGAAGCTAATAACAAGAAGACTTGCAAATCTTCTGGAAGAACTAGATAAAGACAAAGAAGACCCAAAACAAAAAGAAGAATTGCAACAAGAAGTCACAACAGTCAGAGAAAGAAATGAAAATACTAAATTAACACCTAAAAGAGTTGGAAGAGAGGACTTATTGCACCTTGCGATGCATAACGTTCTTTTAAAGGGGCTCATAGGACACGTGGATTTAAATGATATTTACAAAGAAATTCATAAGCTTTTTAGAAACTTCAAAGAAAATGCAGCAATATATGATGAAGGTGTATATTTCATTAATTATAACGTGTGTTTAGTTTTTAATTTTGAGCCTTAAATAGTTGATCAATACTCTAATAAATTTTAAAAGGTAAAGTACTTGTATCTGGAGTCGCATCTAAAGAAATATCAGATGGATTAGTTAATACAGACAAACGACGTCCCTATGATGAAGAACACAACGTTCTTGATGAAATTATTAGGTGTAAGCAATTGAAGAATGAAGTTTCACAAAATAAAGAACGTAACCATATCAACAAAACCATACCGATGGAACCAAAAACAGGTAATTTCTTCAAAAAAGACTCGATTTTGAATTATGATCCATTAACTACTATTGTTAAAAAATATATATTTAACAAATTTTGGAAATAAACATTTCCAAACTAATATAAGTTAATTATTATTTCTTTTAAAAAGAAACAGATTATTGTAACAGAAAATGTAATTAATTAAAAAGTTCCTTTAAAGTATTTTAACTTTCAGATAACCCCAAAAAAGTCATTATAAAGACTATTATTGAAATAAATGAAGAGAACAATCCAGGAAAATCGTAAGTAAAATGAATAGTTAGCTACTAGTCAATAAAACACAATTTAACGTTAGAAAAATACTTATTTTAGATATCAAATAAATATCAAATCGCGAAAACCTTATCGAATTCCCTATTATAAATTTTGAATGAAAATTATAAAAAAATCCCAGAAGAATAAAAATTTTGGTAAATTTAAAAATCACTGTGATTATAGTAACGACTTAAGTAACATTATACAAAAGTCATAATATATTTTTTTAATTTAATATTATTTTTTTATACCAGTACTTAACAATTTCAGAAGTATTAAGGACGTAGAAGGGTTAATCAGGCTAATATACAACGGCAAACCAATAAAATTTAATCAGATGTTAGATGAACCATTGGAACTAGAAAAACGACAAAACAATCGTGACGTGGAAGAAGTGACTGTTAATAATTACATCAATAACACAGAAGTAAAAGAAAAGTTGCCAGTACTTTCTAAAAACCAAATAAAAAATCCACTGAATATGGTTATAGAGCAATATCTGACGAAACATCCATTTCTTAATTATTTAGAAGATGGTGCAGAAATTAAGACTTTCCAGACAAAACGATTAAAACGTCAAATAAAAATACGTTATTTCAACAATAATAAGACATCTGCTTTTAAATCAAAGCAATCACATAATAAAACCAAAAAAGCAGAAGACGATCTTTACATAGAAATTGAAACACATTTTGATGGAAAAGGTGTAAAAGGGGAAAAAAAGAAAAAGCTTGTTAAAAATCTGATTGAAAAAATACAAAAAGCTCTTCATTCTGACATTGAACAACCAGATGATAAAGAACGTATTAAATTTATAAAAAGAGTACAAGATCCGATTGATTTTAAAGAACATTCTATGTTTATAAAAAAAATAGTACCAACTTACGAACCAATAGAAGAACGCCAGCTTGACCCGATAAGTAAGACACTACATAACAATGAAAACATTAAAAATAGGTTTGGGGAAAAGTGGAAAAAACAAGTAGTTGGTCCCAGTTTTTTAACTGTTTCAAAATCCGTTAACTCAGCTGAAATGCGAGAGCTTAATATCAACTATGATGCAGTTTCAAGAAATGGTATTCCAAAGAGACTACAGAAACCACTTAACACTGAATTTGAAGAAGAAGACTTTACAGCGACTGCGACAGATATGGGCCTATTTTTAAAAGATATCGATGGAACAGGATTTTCTATAGGAATAAATCAATATGTAGGAGAACCACCAGATAAAGACAGTTTGCAAATATTCAATGGTCTTGAAAACCTTATCAAGGAGTACCATAAAACATATGACCAAGAGGAAGTAAGCAACGAGTCCATAATAGACAGAGCAGATAATTTTGTCGAAAAAGATCATAAATTACGAAAAAGAGGTTTAAACTACAAGCAAGACGATCTGAAGAAAATATTTTCAAAATATGATACAGATTATCATCCAAATACTAACAATTTATCTTATAAAAATAAAATTGGGTCTTTTCATGAATACGCTAGTTTATTAAAACATTTCAAATATAAAGATGTAAACAGAAAGAAACGTTCGATAAATGTAAAGAAGATTTCGAATTTAAATTCAAAAATTAAACTTAACAGATATATCAATACAAATGTAATGGCGAAAAAAAAAATATTCCTCAAAAACAAAAGGAATAAACGTCAAGTCCAGAATATCAGAATTATTGCAAGGGGTCATTCTGAAACATCGCCAAAACGTTCCGATGAAAATATATTTTTAATTTCAAGAGAAAATGCTTATTCAGATAGAGCTTCAACAGTGGGAGAAATAGATGAACCAGAAACTGTTATTGACAAGAAAAATAGAGAGGTGTATGACGAAGCACTGCCCTTTGGTGACTTTTATAATATGCAAAATCCTGAAGCACAGCCAATATTTCCGGAAAGTGAATATGACACAAAAGTACGACCAAGTATAATTTTGTCTAGATACCCACATATATTTATGGATGATATAACTAACAGTAGAAAAGAAGATTCTAATGACTATCATTTAAATGAAAGAAATATGAAAGATAAAATACCATATAGAATAAAACATAGTCCTCAGCAAAGTCAAACAATAAACAGAATTGGATCAACGACTATTAGCTCTCTGATGGTTTCCGAAAGTGCACAAAAAGTTAAGGATTTCGTAAACTCAATTCTTCCTCCTACATCAAAAACTAAGTATAAAGTAACTATGAAAGTATCTCCAAAAAATATATCTACTAATGCAGGTTTTAAAGAAATCCATACGAGTGTTAATAAAACCTATGACCAAAACGGCTTGAGATATTTTTCGGTATTAAATGTTTCTCAAATTTCCAAAATTGAAAAGCTAAATAAGACTGACATTGAATCTGATTTAAAAACGAATTATGTTAATAATAATAATTTTGGAAGTAGTGAAATATATAATAATCACTTTAAAAAACAACAACAGCAGATGAAAACTTTATTGCGATTACATAAACAGCGGGTTGATCAACAACTTGGCAATTTAATAAGAGAAAGTAAACATTTAGAGCGAATGATGGCAGATAGCGGCAGGATCAATATAAATAGAACCATTCATATTTTAAACGATGATGGTGAAATAATAGATAAATTAAGAGATGAAAAGATTAATAAAATATTAGATTCCATAAGGAAACTAGAAGAAACATACAAAGGCGTTTCATCTACAACATTGGGAACAACAACTCAACATAGTACATCATTAATACCAATTGAAACTGACAATATACAACTTATAGATACAATAAGATTAAACGAAAAAGTGACTTATGAAATATTAAAAAAAATAGACAGTAATACCAATATTCTTAAAACGTTCTTGCAAAAATTGAAAATTGGGGATAATATAGATAATAAACAAACTAATAAGAAAACTTTTGGGGAAGTTAAATTAGATATGACTAAAGATTGGACATCACAAAAGAGTCGAAATCCATTTTTCGTTGGTGAGTCGAACAATAATACACTGCCCTTTGTATACGCGTATCAACAACCTTTACCTATTAAAAGCAAAACGAAACCTATAGCGAGTGTCATGTATCACGGCCACATCCATACAAACGCTCTACAAGATATAAATCATAATAGTTTAAAAAAAACCGGCAATAACAATACCGATGTGGATAAAAATAACTCTACCTTTTTTATAAAAGGAATGGAAGACTTCAATACAAAACCAGCGCCATTTATATCAGATAATATTAAAATAAACAAGACTAGTACCTAAGTATTTATTATTGTGTTAATAAAATATTTATATTATATATTTTTTGTATGTTTATAAAACATTTAGCCGTCTAGTTTGAAACGTTTGCTTATAAAGCTTAAGAAAAATTCTTAGATTTTATGATTTGTAAATCTATCTATCCTCTAAATTTTACAATAATCTAATCTACTCCATATTTTTCTTATTAATAAAACCATTTTTTATAATTTAAAGTACTTTTATACCTAAATCTAATCTAAATCATATAATAACTTTACAAAATCTTCGCGTCAAAACAATTGAGACGCAATTAACTTTTAATTCACTCGCAAGTCTCTTTTTATTAACTAAACTATTAATATTTATCTTTCCTGATTTCTCACAAGAAAAGGCTATGCACTTATTAGAATATTATTTAATTAGTTTGTAGTTTAGTTATTTAAAGTGATTTCATTGTTTCAACGGGCTAATATAACCAGATAATTTTTCAAAGAGGTGTGAGGGTTACGTTAGGGCACCTTGCTGGGTTTACATATTAGAATGATCGTACAAACTCAGAATAGCATGTGGACTAGTCGTAGAATAACAGTCTGTATAGAACGGCGTTAAACTAAGTCTAAATTTATACCTGTCTTTTATTCGATCGAAAATAATGTTTAGAAATGTACATCTCATTTTTTTTTAATATTACCTCGGCCTTGGCACCTTGAACCAGACATAATAATTCGTAGTTTTATCAAAACTATCCAAACATATTTAAAATAAACGTCATTCGTAAGGCTAGTCTACTTTTTGTGAAAGTCCTTAATTTTTAATAAGTTGTCAATCTCTTTGGTTCCTCATTTTTAAATGTAAATCGTTAAATTTAGACAATAAATTGTCTTAAGGAATTAAAACATGTTAATAAAAATGTGTTCGATTTCTTCAGTCCTGATACATCATCAACTTAGTAATTGCTTTGTACAATACCAGTGTAGCAGAAAGAGAAAGAAGATAATCATTTACAAAGCACATGCTTAATAGTTAGTTAATCAGTATATACATATTTACATTTGGGGTACATCAGTATTTAAAATATTTTTTAAATAACGCTAGTTCATAGTAAGCTATTTACGGCATTTGTTGTCGTGATTCGTTTACAGCTATGCTAGGATCCAACAGGTGGCATTATATTCATGTAAATAATAAAAAGATACGTTTATCTATGAACATAACTCGTATTCAAAATATAAGATTAAAAAAAAAAACAAATTTTATCTTTAATAAAACCTTTTTCCATTTCTCTCTGTATGTCCTAACCTCCGTCATCTCTTCCCATTCCTTAACTACAAAAGTGCATTGCCTTGACGGTTTAAGTGAACCGTTATAGTAGTTGGTAATTCTTTAATAATCAAATTGGTTTTAAAATTAGGTTGTAATTACGATGTTTTCTTATCGAATTGTTGTGTGCCAGTGTCACTACGACTTCGGGTTAATTAATTATCAGTATTTAATTGAATATCACATTATTTTATCTATTTTTATATTTATTATGATTTTATAAGCAATCATGTCTTTTTTTTGTGCATTGCTTTATATTAAATTATAAAAATATCATAAAAACATTTCTTCTCAAATAATAACATTTTTAAACCGGTTTCGAAGTTATTCCTTTTCTTACAGAAATTCTTCTTTTTATTTATACAAAGAAAAGATGATCATTCAAATTTTCAGGTGAACGTTAATAAAGTACATTTTGCTTTGTATCTTTTACTTATAACTCTAATAACTGAGTAAGTGAGTTATAACGGTGAGGAGATAAAGATATTTTAAGATAAAAGATAAAATAATCATTAGTTGCTATATAAGTAGCACCTCGGTATCTCCATAGATTGTTTTTTATTTGCCTGTTTAGTGAAGTGACACAGAAAATGTTATTAACAGTGCGTATTTTCTTTATATTTTTAAATATATTTTTATCAACCTTTTTTTGTTTATAAGATTTTTTTTTCTTAAAGTTTGTGTTTTCGTTAATTAAATTTGTTACTTATATTAAAATTGTTAAAAAAAAAAACTTTTTTCTGTATTAATTTCAAACTTTGGTATATTATATGATTTATATATTTTTATATATGAGACACATCAATATTATTTTATCCAAATCCAAATAATATCTATATTTTTTTTTCAGACTCATTTTATTTTACTGCTATTTGCGTTAGGGTCTTCTGCACACTCGCTTTTTCGAATCCAGGTAATCGATATTTTTTTATATATTTAACAGTAATATTTTCAAAATAGATAATAATTTTAAGTTAATGTATGTTTGGAATAATTATTATTATTACTTATAAAAAAGTCAGGATATAATTTCTATCATTTAACTAGTTAGTGCCCTCGACTCCGTCATAGAATAGAGAATTGAGATTGACATATAACCATTTCGCATATTTTTGTGAAGTCACTTTAAACACTATTCTATATTCTTTAAATCGACACTTTCTAATATTGGTTGTAAGTGTTGTATGGTAACATTAATTAGTCACGAAAATATATACATTTTTTTAATTTCAAAAATCAATAAAATCGTAAGTTAGATTAATTTATAGCATTATATTATCTTATTTATAATTTTTCTGTTACTCGTTTCAATTTTCAATTTTATTTAATTGTTTTTTTTCACTTTAATTATAATTAAATAACAAGAAAATAGACACACATATATTTTTGTATTTAAACTTTCGTGAACTATGACTATTATATTTATATTTACCCGGCTGTATTCACGTAGAAATTAAATCGGAATGTGCCCGACCAGTTTCGAACCCATTCGGGGTTCTTACTCATGAGCTCTAAGCGTGGTTGACTTGCGGCGTGAACTGCGTGCCGCAGCTCTCTGGGCCCGACGCGACGGTGGCAGCGGCGGTGGGGGGGAAGATGTTGTGATGTCTTCAGTGCCCAGTGGTCTCTTGCAGGTCTTCGTCACTTGTCGTTGAAATTCGTTGTTAACACACTGTACTCACCGTGTCACCTTTAAAATCTTCTAAGTAGTGCTTGTTCTTTATTGTTTAGATAACCGGTTTCCAAGCCGATGGTAACATCCAACCACTATCCCTATTGAAGTTCAGTAGAAGACTAATTTCGATAGCCTCCCGTACTTTACGAGGTACTAAAAACTGTTCCCTTACCAATACGGACACTTCATACGTTGGTGTTCCGTTATCGCTGAGGCATTAATGTCTAAATTTTATTTAGGTTATCAAAACAATGAAGAACAAGCACTACTTAGAAGATTTTAAAAGTGACACGGTGAGTTCAGTGTGTACACTACGGATTTCGGTTTCGGTCGGAAATGGGTTCGAAACTAACGTTCAATTCAGATTCGGGTAGAATAATACGACGACAACAATTCAGATCTACGGATCGCACGCGCCATCTATTTATTGAAGTTATCTACCAAACTCCAAATGGTGTAAAAATAATATATATTTCAGATCACCAATGGATCAGATATCTATAAAGTTAAGGAGAAACCAAACAACACGTTTAAGATCACTGAACCCAAACTCAAAGTGCCGACACTGCGTGAAATTACTTATTTAAAGATTAAAGAAACGCCTTCTAAGGATTGCCTGGAAAAGGTAGTAGTAATATATATATATTTTTAAAAATGATAAATATTCATTTATTTATTGTCTGTGCTCCTAATCTTTAGTAATAAAAATGTAATTAGCACGAACCTGGAGCAATTTGGAAACCTTTACGATCTATTGCGGCTTAATAAATAAACTATTATATAAAATCTTATTTTTCCATATAATAACATTTTTAATTTACCTAAAACTAATAAGATATATTAATTTAATTAGGAGAAGCTACCGCAAGAACAGGGACCCGATATCGACGACAGTGAAAGACCTTACACTAATGGACAAGGCTTCCAATTCTTGGAGTTTAGACCAGTAGAGGTAGGATACAGTAACTTATCACATCATATCTAGCAACCTATATCTATTGAACGTTTCACCATTATAAACAAATTCTATTTAAAATACTACATATTCACTTGATATTAGATAAATACTAGATTTTTCTTTACAGGAGCAAAATTCAAGTGAAGATGATAAAAACAGCAACAATCATAGCAATGAAAGCAAGAATGACAGAAGTGACTATGAAAGTGTGCCTGATAGTGACGAAAGCAGTAATGAAAGCGATGACAGTAATGATAGTGACAGCGATGAAAGTAGTGATAGTGACAGCGACGACAGTAGTGATAGTGACAACGATAGCAGTAGTGATAGTGACAGTGACAGTTCCAGTCAGGAAAACTGGCCTGATATTAATGAAAACAATAAAAACAGCGATGGCAGTAAGGAAAGTAACAGTGACAACCATGAAAGCAAGCCAGACAGTCACGAAAACAATAAAGACAGCGATGAGAGTAGACTTAGTAACGGTGACGACCATGATAACGGGGCTAACAGTCTCGAACGCAATAAAGACAGCGACCAGAATAAGATTAGTGAGAATGACAACCATGAAAGCACGCCAGACGAAAGCAATAATGACAGTGGCAGCAATGGAAGTCCGAACAACAGCGAGGGAGCTAATAAAGATAACAGTGGCGGCAATGAAAGCAAGAATGACAGCAAGGAAAGAAATAATGGCAACATTAGCAGCAATGACAGCAATAATGACAGCAAGGAAACCAATAAAGGCAACAGTGGCACCAATGAAAGCAAGAACGACAGCAAGGAAAGCTATAATGGCAACATTGGGAGCAATGATAGCAATAATGACAGCAAGGAAACCAATAAAGGCAACAGTGGCACCAATGAAAGCAAGAACGACAGCAAGGAAAGCTATAATGGCAACATTGGGAGCAATGATAGCAATAATGACAGCAAGGAAACCAATAAAGGCAACAGTGGCACCAATGAAAGCAAGAATGATAGCCACGAACTCCAAAATAACAGCAACAAAAATGACAGTCACAATGAAAGCAAGGCAGATAACAATAATGTGAAAGGATTTTCTTCCGATGCCAACGATGGCAACGACAAAGATAATGAAGATAAAGGAAATGGCAGTAGAGATACAAGTGTGGGTTTAGATGAACGTAATGGTGGTAGCGGAAATGTAAATGAAATTAGTGACAACATAACACCAGATACATCTCAGGTAGGATCTGTTTGGATCAATTGAAATTCAAATAAAATCAGTTTATATATATCATACGCACGTAGATACATGTATATTTTAGTATTCTTCGGTTTATACATTATCATTTTAATTAATGCAGTAACGTTACCGGGCACTCAAAGTATATTGTTTAACTGCACATTTTATGAATACAGAAATCCAGCAAAAATGAACCGAAATGTCAGAGTTATATTCCAAAATGCCAATTATCTTTACAGAGCACGGAACCAGCGGCAGCTGTCAGCAAGGACGAAACTGTGAGTTTATTTTTTATTTAATTTTTCCTGTAGTATTAAACAATCCCTCAAACAAATGGTCATATTTTATAAATTAATTATAATTAAATAACTTAATTTATTTTTCAGGATTCTACAAAATTACAACGTCGCAAGAGGGATATCGATTTCGGAGTAAGTAAAACAACGCTTTATGAAGTTCCGTAGATATCACACACCTTTTATCTAAAGATTATTCAAATAATAAAAATAATAATAATAAATCTATCTGTTATATTAATTAAAGGTTAAATACTGTATTATTTCCTGACGTTTTGGCGGAATTTCACCAGCCGTAGTCACGAGACATTCCTTGATGATGATGGTGAAATTTTTAATTTAACAACTGATCTTTTTATCAAAATTCAAAAAATCTTTACAGATGCTTCCACCGCCGCCTGTACTGCAGCCCCTCAACACGAGGATATTACCTGACTTCATCCAAAGAATGTTATCCAATATACCAGTCAGTATAATTTCCAAATACATTCCTATAAATATTCACAAGTCTTTTACCATTTTTAAAGGATAGATCTCATTTTATAACATGAAATAATCACAAAGAAATTAATCTTTTTGTATATTTTAGGCTTTAAATGATGTTACAAGTCCGGATGAAGGAGGTGAATCAAATTATCAAAATCAACATAGACCTCAAAATTACGGATTTCATTTCAATAATAATAATGGTCGTATGTGGAATGTAAGTATTTTATAGAATTATTGGTATTTATCAAAATATGTACAAGATGCTTCTGGTTAAAAGCATAATAATATGACAACATATTTCTGAAGAGAATAAATATTATAGTTATATATACCCGGCTGTATTTACGCAGAATTAATTCGGTATGTACCCGCTTAGTTTCTGAGTTCACGCCGCAAGTTCGCCACGCTTAGTGCTCATAAATAAGAACCCCGAATGGGTTCGAAACTAGTCGGACACATACGGTTTTAATTCTACGTGAATACAGCCGGATAAATATAAATATAAAACTCATGGTTCACGAAAGTTTAAATACTAAAGAATAAATATTTCTAGAATTTACCCTTCATTAACCAAGAAAACTATATAAACGAGCCCAGCAACATGATGAATAAGGAAAAACAGGAAGAATATCAGGAAGACGTTCCGGACAGTGATGCTAGCAGCTCATATGATAATTCTCTATACTCAGAAAATGACAGTGGATATAATGCAGAAACTGATGAAGGAACCGACAAAAGTAGTGATGATAATTCGATTGGCGGTGTTTGGCCGGTTAGTAACCAAATACACTATTTCGTCAATCATAAGCATCTCTGTTATCTTGTCTGATACTCGCGTGGACTACAGGTGACATTCGTTTAAAATTCGGAAAAGTTAGAGAAAAAGAAATGCTTTATCCCCATGTTCATTTTATTTTGTCGGAAAATCCTTCGCAACTTTTTTAAAGACACGTTGTAAGGGTCTGAATATAGCTTTAAATATTTTTAAAAAAATTCGGCTATCCACAGCATTTTGCTTGAGATTCTCCGCCCAAGTTCTCGAGAATTTTTTTTTTTTATTAATATGGCAGTATCGGTTATTAGGGTAGTCGCACCAAAAATCAAACAAAAGAAAGCAACTTCAGATTTATTATATCTAATATATATTTATTATTCTTATATTATGACATAAGAAAATTATATTTTATTGCAGAATATAGGGGCTCCAGTAATTGATTTCAATAACTTCATGCCGCACAACCCTATACCAAAAGAAAAGGAACTTGGTAATTTTGGAAACGAAATAAATAAGAATTCCAATATTGTAGAACAACGTGAACCGACGATAGAACGCACCACAGAAACCCACATTGTAAGTAATAATGATTTAATGTTTGGGAATAATATTTCCTTTATAAAAAAACAAATGTAGGTACACTAATTGTTGTTGGCTCCCGTTTTTCTAATTATTCAACAATTTCCACCAACAGGAAAACCTTTATAAGAAGAGTTCGGAAAAAAAACCCAATAAAGCCCCAATATACACTCCGCCTCCGAAAACTAAAATAAACATAAATAAAGATCTAAAGGAGAAAATAGAAATGTCGTTTGATAATATAGGAAAAAATGCACCACCAATATTAACACGATTCGAGGAAAATGTTGTTAAAACAGCAGTTAAAAATAATGAAACACCCTTGACTTTTGGAATGAAATTAAGCGGCGGGAACGGATTTGTATGGAATGTAATAAAATTCAGTTTTTATTAATCAATTTTCTATAACTTTCACGGATTTTACTTTAAACAAAACTATATTTGGTTTTTCTTCTTTTAGGATTTAGCGGACCCTGGAAAATATTACCTTTTCGGCGAACCAATAGATACAGATACAGTGAGTTAACCATCTTTCGATATTAAATGCGTAATATTATACGTAAATGTAATTCTCTATAAATTTTTGATCAACAGGAATGGAATGAACCCTCATACCCAGCAACCGACAAGTTCCACGAATATAACACGGAACCAACGAGCGCTGATGAAATTGTAACAGAAGCCAGCGAACCGACAAACCCGCCGCCAATTCACAAAGATGAAGTAACCACACAACGAGTTCCAGAAAGTTCTACTGAAAGTCAACCACAAAAACCTACAACAGAATGTGAGAAATTAAACGAACCGAATAAGGATAGTATTGATAAGGTAAGTGATCTGTCATCTTAATATTATATTTGATTATAAGTAACTATTATAATAATATAATATTTATGCCCGTAATGCAACTCAGTATACCAGCTACTAAAATAAATACAGCAACAGTTGTGACCGGCATAATTGGTTGGGAAAGTGTTTATTTATAACTTACATTATCTTATTTTTTTTTCAGGATAAAGATAAGTTAGATGATAAAAAAGAGCCTGAAGCAGTACAAGTGGCACTGGATGATCTGCTAAAAAAGGTTAACACATTATTTTTTTTAATAATTAAAATGGAGTATTATCGTTACATAAAGATTTTAACAATATCAGTAACAGTATTTGTTTTCTGTAATTATAACGAATTCTTTGTTAATTTTAGGACGAGTTTTGGCAGTGGTTGACAAAATGGACTGCAGCTTATATAGGAGTTTTAAATGAGGTAAATAAAAACAATGAAATATAGATTATTTACCTATAATACAGAAAACACTTATAATATTTTAACTAATTTACGAAATTGTAAATAAACTATACAAGTTTATTGATAATTTCAAACATTATTTAACTTGTTCCAGCGTGTAGAAAAACTTGTGAAAAAGGAAGTGGCGAGGCAAGTTAATAAAATAATGAATGTGAAAGTTGAGAAAGAAAAGGAGAAAGATAAAATTGATACAAATAATAAAGATCTTAGTAACAAAAACGAGACAATAGCAAACGTGACTGTCGTTGAACCTGCTAATAATACAAATGAAATTAATACCAATAACACAACAACAGAAAAAAGTAGTCCGGAAGTTAACAACACAATTAAAATTGATACCAATAATTCGACAACAGAAAAAAGTAGTCCGGAAGTTAACAACACAACTAAAATTGATACCAATAATACGACAACAGAAAAAAGTATTCCGGAAGCTAATAACACAAATGATAATATCGCTTCAGAAAAGGATCAAATTAACGCGGTGAATAAAACGACTTCAGATGGTCATAAGAGCAATAAAACCACACCAACCAACACACACACTATATACGGGAACGCAATAGACAGCGATCATGTTACAAATATATTCATATTTTACCCAAACGCAGAGAGCAATGCAACTGCTAAAGATATTGAGGCAATTTTAGGAAACAAAAATAACGTTGTTGTATTAGGGAAACCTCCAAGTGATAATAAAAAATCCAAGCCAGATTGTACCACGAATTCTCCCTTTGACGACACTACAGGAATATACGCTATAGATCAGAAGAAAGATATAGTTTCCAATGCCTCAGAGCAAACAAGTCAGGCGCCTGAAACTGCCACAAGCCAGGATCCTTCGGCTGCGGATTCACCAGTCACAGTTAAGATTGAAGATTCTACAGCAGCTACTAAACCAGATGCAAGTGGCACTACTGAGCCTACAAATAGCAATTCAGAACCAATCGCCAATGTTTCCGCCGATACTGTTAGTTCAAATACTACTGAGTCTACAATTACTATTAATCCTGAGGCTACTAATGATGAATCGACTACTCCTAGTACTATTACTACTGTACCTGACACGAGTACTACTGCACCAGTACAGTAGTACCTGGCTACTAGTACTGCTAGGAAATAATGATGCTATAACGTCAAGTGGAGCATCTAATAAAGTTTCTTTCGTAAAAATAATTTACGTTTAATATAATTTATAATTATATCTTAAATATTAATATATGTTACTTGTTGTTATTAAAGACATCTTTATAGTACTGATACAGTAAATAATTATGTGATATTGTTTCAATGCTTGTGATAATATCGGACTTATCTTGGGACTTATGCTAATACTTCTATGGGTAGTTTTTATAACTAATAATATTGCGGGTACTTAAAACTATTTAAGAAATTAATAAATTACTTAAGAAAAAAAAATGTAAATAAAAAAAACACAATATAATATAGAACACATTTATTTCTAATAGATTAAATAACAGACTGTATTTTATGGCACATTTATTGTAGGAAGAAATAGGAAGCCATGTTGATAGCAGACTTGTAATTATTAAGTCATGATGGGGGAATTAACAAGGGCTTGCTTAAATCGAAGGGTAAAAAGGAACCTTAGTTCGCAACATTCAAGTCTGCTGTTAATGTAGAAACTAATATAAAAAATATATTATACTATTAAAACTATTACTAAAAATGGTTTTTATTCCTACTAAATTGGCAGTTAAATAAATTATACTTTTTCGAGTAAATGAAACTCAGTATATCATTATAAAATACATTATTTACTTCATAAATAATTATTAAATATTATATAGTATTTCAATTATTATAAAATAACGTTACTTTATAATAGATATATAGTTTTAAAATATCAATTGACTGTATAAAGTTTTTATTACACTGATTTTAGCTAAGAGCTGTCCTTTTGAGGTAAATAAGTTCACTGTAACATACATCTATATATTTAAAAACATATACATTCTATTAAAATTTATAGTTTTATTTCTCACTATGGCAAGATTTTTAGGTGATAATATTTTTTTTTTTGTATTCAGGCAATGCCATAAGTTTATCTTTAATAGGATTTAAAATATATTTACTTGCTTGATAGCAATTATTAAAGACAATAAACGTATATTTATTATAATTTCATGCAT
The DNA here is from genome assembly GCA_963555665.1 of Dircenna loreta. Classification (NCBI taxonomy): domain Eukaryota; kingdom Metazoa; phylum Arthropoda; class Insecta; order Lepidoptera; family Nymphalidae; genus Dircenna; species Dircenna loreta. The sequence continues at coordinate 7,211,136 of OY743089.1, read as the reverse complement.
ATTTTTATTCCGTAACTCACAAACATCAAAAATTTATAAAAAAAAATACATTTCATAAAAAACAACTAATAACAACCATATACAATAATGTATTCATAGAACAATAGGAATATAAAAAACTAAGTATACATTTAATTTAATAGTTCTCCATATAAAATATATAAAAAATATGTTGTATAACTGTATTTGAATAGGATTCTGAAGGTATGTGGAATTATTAATATATGTTATCATAAAGTCGACATAACTGTTCAATAACTCAGACGACCGCTTAACTCTAGTTATTAATGAGTTGTCAATGAATGAACAACTGCGTTCATGATTTTTATCCCTTTTTTTGTGATATGCCATAATTTTAATTTTGCTTATAAGTCCGACCCTTATAACTGTTGAGCATTAAATAATGGAAGACTAAAAAAAACAACAAGGTTTTGAAACTGGCCGTTACTTGTGTAACTTGCTGATATATGTTCTAATAAACGTATAGAAATATACCCTACTCCTAGAGAGTAAAAACTTTATTTATATTAATTATCTGTTATCCGCAACTCAGCCAGTTCCTTCTCTTCATCCACTTCGTCTTCATCTTCAGATCCGTGGACGGACGCGGCCGGAGTGGTCGCTCCTGGGAATAACATTTATAATATTTAATATATTCATATATTAAGAGGGACAAGTGCATTGTGTATTAAAAATGTGCTTCAAAATGGTTCAGTGTCATTCATTGCATTGGAAACTAATTAAAATTATCCCTAAATCTATTATACATTTACAAAAGAAATTACTCAACCAATGAGTTTCATTACAAAGAGTTTGCACTAAATATAAAAAAAACACGCGTGATAATGTACCGAAAACAAATATTTCTAGTTCATCTATACCGCCCAATATAAATTTACACACACAACCCAAACTACCGTCAAACAAACCTATTATTTATTATCTGTATTTAATTTAGCTAGGAGCTGGTCTATCTGTTCTGCGACCACTTCATTCAGATCGAAAAAATCCGTGGGCGTCTGAAAACTGTCAGTTTCAGACAGATCCAGATTCTTCTCGAATGTCACTTCAAAGTCATTGCCCTCTGTGTCAGATAGCTCTAGTATTTCGAGGGATTTTCTTTTCCAATCGTCAGTCTGGACCTCTTGGTCTCTCGTGTTCTTCTGTTGTTCTATCTCCTTGTGGTAGGACGCTGTCAGCCACGAGGTTTCGTGACTTCTACGCGCTAACATTAAAATATTCATACAGTTATGGAGTCGAGTTACGGGCAAATTGGAAAATATCATGTGTATATTTTTTTTTATTATGAGTATTTCTTGAAAATTGTTTAATTTTGTGTAGTTGTATATATTTAATTTTATATAGAAGCTTAAACTAATAAATGGTTTTTCTCATGGTTAGATCCTCCGAACCTTGGTGGGAGGGAGATGAAGACTAAATGTCAAAGGGACTGTGGAAGGATGGAATTGCTCTGCGGATCGAACAAATGAGAATTAATGGAACAACGAAACAAACACAAAAGGAATTAATGATTGGGTCAATGGACAAACTTAAGAACGAATAACTCTATGGATGAATGAATGAACGATATACTGACTAGAGTGCGTGGGGCTGGGTGGCTCGGAGATGGGTCGTGGGTAGTTGAACTGCTTCCCGAGTTCCTGGTCCATGTGGTCGATGTAGTCTGGATACACAGTCTTTAGCGCTTGGGCCCTCGCTTGACGGTAGTACTGAGACAGACATACATATTGTTACATAACCATCTTTATTGTAAGTTAAGTCCTCTCTAGAGCCAGTTTTAAAAAATCCTTCTCTCATATATATATGTATTACCAAAAAATATTAATTATGAGATTAATCAAATTAAAACCCCTACAATGATAATTATACTGATAAATCAATAATTTTGACTTCATTAAAACCTAATAAGTTCGTTTGATACATACTATTCCTAAGTTTCTCCAGTCCATGAGGTCTGACAGTCGCTCTGTTCTATTTCTTTGAATGATACGTTGTCTTCTTGTTAACCTTTATGCAAATAATAGTTAAAATTATACAACAGTTACGGTTCAGTAGAATTATTGATTAAAATTCTTTTTTTTTTTATGTATAGATAATTTATGATATAATTAATTTTGTAATGAAGAAAAGAGAAAAATCTGTAATGAAAATCTTTATATTTTTATAAAATAAAAAAATTGCAGTCAAAAATTTTCCGTCCATCAGACATATATTAATGAGTATACATGATGTTAACAAACTGACCTGGTGATAATATTATTAATAATCTAAATACAGAGTGTTCACAAACTGACTTGGTGAAGTCGAACATGTACTGCGCCAGCTGCTGCACGGAGCCCTCCAGCGAGATGTATCTGCGATCCACGACGTAGATTCCGTACGACATGGGGTCCGCGATGTGCTCCTGCATGAAGCAGCCGAAACCTGCACCGTATTGTAAGGAGGGTAAGGTTGATATTGTAATGACATAGATCTACTATTGGCCTCTGTTAAAATAGACAGTATTGTGAACAGAATAAGATCCATATTTCAATACATCTAATAAGTGAAACATCTATAATTACAAGAAATCAATAAGTATTTTTTTCTATATGGTAAAATAATATACTCACTTTATTGCAAGGTGGCCTGTTAATTTTTATACCTACATATATTATAATTTTTAGACCCCAGAGGGTCTAGATAAATAGTTTTAGCTCGAGTCGTATAGAAAGACATTATTTTTTCTTTTTAAATCATGACCCTGATATACTAACCTCTATGTTCTTCTACAAAACTTAATATTGGCTTAATATTATAGTTTTCGATGGTAAAAAAAAATGTCGTTACATCATTCACAGTTGTATCATTGTATTGCTGTGTTTTTACACACTCATTACAATAACAGAAAATCGATCATGAGCGTTTATTATTTATTTTTTTAAATAGAATGGACAACTAGCGGGCGATTATAATTTGTCTAATCTCACCAGATAAGTTGGTGGTGATGCTGGGGATGCCCATGACGGTGCACTCGGCGGGCGTGTACCCCCACGGCTCGTAGTAGGACGGGAAGACCCCCAAGTGACAGCCTCGGACGAACTCCTCGTACTCCAGACCGAACAGAGGGTTGGTAGACGTTAGGAATTCCGGGTGGAATATTACCTAGGATTAAAAGATTCAAATTATTTTAAGGTTTTTAAAATAAACTATTATAGTAATGGGTAATATTTAAAGAAAATATTTTTTTTATATACAGAGTGTGTAGAAATTAAAAGCAACCCTACATAATACGACTGTATTTTTTTTAAATTTACAAATGAATGAATTCAAGAAAATTACCGTTTAAAATACATAGTATATTTTTTACCTATTAATATTATCACAGTAATATAAAAAATCGTATATAAATGACAACAATTATTTTAAGAACACTACAATTGTCAAATTGTCAGTAATTGACATCTAGAACAACTATTCTTGATTTTATTTCTATAACTATATCTTTCTATAACTTACTTTAACTTTATCATTAACAGTATTGAATAGTTGACAACGACGAACTGAATTCAGGACAGGGTCACTCCAGTCATCGACCTGTAAATATAAAAAAAAAAAGTAAAGACAACAATAGCTCAGTATACGGACCGACGGCACGATATCAAGGTCACAGGTTCGAGTTAAGTAAATATTGCTTGTTTAATAAATTTAATTGGTATAAAACGATATTATTACTGATTTATTTTTAGTCTATGTGAATTGAAATCTGATGTGAGGTTGTAATCCAGTACTGACGATGTTGTGTGTGGTGACGGGAGGGAGGCCGTCCCGCTGCAGCGCGTAGATACAGCGCTTGAGGCGCACCTTGTCGTCTTTGTTGAGTAGTTGCGACGGGTCGGGCAGCTGACCGCTGAAACAAATCTACTATCAACTCTATGGGTATTAAAATAGAGTTCGTATTACAGAGCCGATTTAGCGGCTGTCCTTTAAACTCTATGGCAGAATTAATAAGGGATGTAGCTGGTGCTTTTGATTCTAAAACATTGATTTAAGACTCATTTTAGCGATGGTACAAATAAAAACTTCGACAGTGCGCCGTAATTGGCCCATTTGAAACGCAATTCGTGTTACTACTATTAATAGTGGACACGGACTGTCAGGGATATTGTAATTGTTTTTAATATGAAAAAAAGGAAGAAATAATGTCAGTGTACGCAGACACACACCGCAGACAGGTGTCGTACATCCTGCGGCCGATGTCCTGCTGCAGGCTGCTGATGGCGTCGCGCAGCGCCTTGGTGACGGCGTGACCGCGGAGGGACTCCACGTTGAAGTTGTTGGTCTTGGCCGGGAAGATCAGGAACGCGACCACCGTCATATCCGACCCCGACGCCTGGAACACACATTACATACATACCAGATACGAGGATTACGTTTTACTGTTATATATCTAGGACCATTTATACACAGGCACTAGGTACAATATCCTACTTTAACGGACATCACAAACATATATATAAATATATATGTCGTAGATTTTTTTTTTATGCGTAATATACGCTTCAGGTACGACATAAAAAGAGAAAAAAATACATAAATGATTATTATATCTATATAATAAATACCTTTAAGTAATGGTTGAGTCTGGCTAACGCTTCTATAAATATATCTGCTCCCTTGTTGCCGAACTCATATCGACCAGCGATAAAGAAATATAAAGTTTTATCTAGATCAAAGTTGAAATGCCTGCAAGAAAAATAAAAAATATACATTTTGACATTTTTTTTTTTTTATTAATATGGCTAAATAGATTATTATTACCAAATATTACTTTTCATTACCAATTACATTTAATATCCAAAAGAATACTAAATATTAACTTAAATTTTCAAAATATTTCTGAATAATAAAAGGAATTCTTTTTTTTTTTCTAATTTACTTTTAGTTCTAAAAATATCCCCAGTAAATAAAAAAAACTTACCCATAAAAATGTCCCCTAGAAAATTCATTAATCTTATCCTTGGCCAATGCGTGAAGATTCTGAAATTCATGAAGAGCTGAGAATTTCTTAACATTTAAACCATTTGGAGTTATGAAGTCCGGTTTTCTCTTTAATAGATGTTCCGCTTCGTAACCTGAAACCAGATTAGATAGAGCTGTAGGTGCTTGAAGAGGTGAGGTAGGAGAGGTCGTGATTAAATGGATATAAATTTTTGGTTGTTTTTAAACGTCCCTCCGTTACTAGTATTTTTAAGTATGTAATTTATAGGGATTTATATTTAGACTTTGATCCTACAAGTGAAATACCTATGTTTAGTAATTTGGTTATAGTTAAGAAATCATCCAATAAGTGTCATTTTTCTCTGATAGATATTTAGTCAGCAATATTTCCTATAATCGTTTATAAAAAATGTGATGGAAAAATACGTGGTTGGAGAAGGAGTCTTTCAAAAGTACATTTTAAACACAAACACTATAAATATACATGACAAACAGTATATTAAAATATGTATACTAAAATACATTGACTTTAAAACAGGCGATCATGGACAGACATAATATGTATAAAATATAAATTATTGTACGTATATATTACCGGTGATATCAGAAACCGTTGTGAATACATGCGTCATATGCGCGGCGGCGCGCTCCATGCAGTAGCGGTGGTATATCTGTCTCTTTCCCGCCTCCTCGTCCACGGAGAACTAGAGGGAGATGAGTGTAATAGTTAACTCCTTTATTTCAATACTTGTTGTATTTGTGTCTCTCTCGAGTCTCTTCAACCGACAATTAGAAGGAGGTGGGTGTATTAGACAACTACATTTAATGTTCAATATTTGTTGTATTTCTGTCTCTCTCAAGTCTCCTCGTCCGCCGAAAATAAGAGGGAGATGGCAATGTTAAGCGTTAATACAAGCATTGTATTTATATTTTACAGTATCCTTACTGTAAAATACAGTCTGATAGATTTTTTGTTATTGTTTACAAAAAGTTTGTCTGTCCATTAAAAACGTTCATCCAGTATTTAACTTTTAATAGTTTTATTTTTAAATAATTTCTTATAAATAACGTCCACCTGGGTCCTTAAAAGGAACATACAAAATTTGATTTTTAGATAATTGGTATAAGTCAGGCCTTTTATGTTTTATTTAAAAGGTGGAAAAAAGACTTCACAAATGGATACTGAAATGTTCACTTATTCTAGTAAAAAAAAATCTAGCAAATTAGTGAGTTACAAATTTAGTAGGTTGGTCACTGAGTATTTCTTTTGTCCGTCTCTATTATTGACTTTGTATACATACCTTATCCAAGTTATTATAAAAGTCAGTGTTCCCCGCGCACAAGTACCGCCCTAGCAGAGTAGCGTGCGTCGTGAACACTGTCGCCACGTCTATGTGACGAACTCTATATAAATAACAAAATCATTACAAATTATACGCATAGGACAATTTTTAGTGGACATGAGTGAATTTTTATTTGTCTGTTTAAAATATTTTTCTATTATGTATTTCAATAATTGATATGTAACAGTACACTGCATGAATTTTATATTTTTTTTATTTTGGTCTACTAACCGCAAAACAATTAGACCGATACCCGCCTGCCACTCGTGGAAATGCGCCACCACGCGTGGCGGTGTGTCGCTGTAGTTTTCTGCTGCTTTACGAAACTAAAACAATACATTAAAATATGAATTTAGCAAAAGACATTGAAAAAATAACATGATATCAAAATATCAGAAAAAAAATCGACATTATCCAATACCAAAAAAATAATGGACAAGTTAATAAAATCAGTCAAAACGTCTGGACAAATAACCCACGAACTATCCCCAAAATTATCTAACCTCAATAATAAACTGGGCCACCATGAAACCTAAAATCACGGCATCATTGGCCTCTACGTCCAAATGCGGTATTCCAACGGATGTGGTGTCCCATAGCTCCTGCTTGAACGAGTCCATCTGCCAAGCAGCTGAGCTGATGTCGAAGAGTATTATTTGAGGATTGCCATCCACGAGCCATGTGCCTGTGTGGAGCTGGAATATTATAAAATCAGGACTTATTTGAAAAAAAAACATTATCCAAAATAAAATCGATTTAAGGTTATATTGTAAATTATCTAGAAATATGTGAATCAGGTTATTGTTTAATTATCAATTTAAATATATATCTAATTACATTGTCATCAGCACGAATAGGATTCGAACCTATGACCTCTAGTAGTTCATCCGTGTCGTTATAGCAGCTAAGCTTTCGTGTACTCGCTTTGATTAATTTAGCATTAAACGTGTAAAAAAATATATATAATCGTGAAACAGAATTTCAGAGTAAATTTAAAGTTAACATAATATAAAATAACTTCTGGTAGTCTACAATTATTATTACCTTATATCCCTGACTCCTCATGGCATTGACAGCTACAGTTAGAGGAGAATTTGGAGGAAAGTCTGCCTCTTCTACCTCCGTTCTAGCACAGTGCTCTTTATATGGACCTGGTAATGATTGTTAAAAAAAATAAAAATTAATTGGCTCTTATTTTATATTTCATTTATATTTTATATTTCATTTTGATAGTTATTTCTGAACTTCACGACCGGAAGTCGAGTATTTGTTTTATCAATATGGAGAAGATTATTTCAAATTAATCTTATTATACTCATTTGATATTGTTTATAGAACAGTATGTAATAAAAAATACTCTGCGTAATAAATGTGACTATTATTTCAAATTGTAAAGTGTCGACCTTCTTACGTACCTAGCAGACAGTAGTTGTCCCCCATTTCCTCAGTAGACACGTATGCTTTCGATCTTATAACTGTATAGATACCACCAACTGAAATTCAATTCTTGTATTGATATATGACCCCCAGCTAGGCAAGGGCTATTAAAGGGTATTGGTAATTTAAATTATTAATTTATTAATAATAAGTATTATCAAAATAAGGCTTTAATACAAAATTACTTTGGTTTTTGGTTTTCTGTTTTATTAGCCTAATCTGACCAATCATTCAATTAAGTATACCAACATTTTTATTACGACAAAGAATCGAACCTGTTATCTCAAATATGACATGTGTTTGTAACAAATTAACATAAACTATTAGTTCGGCATCTTTTGGACATCAGATTATTTTGTAAAAGCAGAATTTAATTCTAAATGGTGTGTTTATGCATTCAAAACCAAACAGGAAATTTAAATACTTTTTACAAAAAAAAATCAGACAACAATTTGCGTATTTCTTATTTAAACAATTTTGTATCTTAAGTTAAGGTGGTTAAGATCGAATATCTGATCTAAGCTGCTTGAAGCGACACATAGTCTAGCGTTTAGACTTTAGGTCCAAGAATCAGAACTCGTAAATCCCGTTTCCTATTGTACATGCTCTGAATACATACAATGGCTTTGTTACGGGCTTGGATGAGGTTTTCAGGAGATTTACAATTATGTGTTCTATTTAAAAGATATAAGACACATAATCGCAGTGTGTTGAAAATAAACGTGTCGATAAATGGAACATGTTCAGGGAAATTCTTTAAACTTTACTTTGAATCTGTAGAATAGTTGTAATAACTAACTTATACTTTGAGAGTTGTCTGTGAAGTTATATGCCAATTTCGTATTATATATATAACTTTTTATGTATATAATTTTATTTAGATCTCTTTGTTATGTTCGAGAACACTACTATAATTAGTTTAAAATATGATAAATATCTTTGCCAAATATAGAATTTTAATTCCTTAATGAGACACATGGTTTCGTTTTAGAACACTTCATCAATTTTTTTTCGTTTATAGAACTACAAAAAATACAAAATATAATCAAATGTTTTCATAGATTGATTGAACAGAATTAATACAATCGTATAAAAATATACCTTTATTAGCAGCCTCCCAAGCTGTCTCAAAGGTCCATCTATTTTCATCACAAGCAGCCTGACCCTTGTCCATGTAGGACAAGAGATCGTGCGTGGACTCTGCGCGGTAGAACCGACGAGATGATCTGTCTCGTGACATTGTTGCCTGGATGATCAGAATGGAACCTTGTTAAACATACAAGTTGGTATTTTATAACTAACATTTTATTTTAAAGGATTAAATTATGTCTAAATATGATACTCATGTTATAATTAGATTTTAAAATAAGTTATGCAATCAAAACATTTATAAACACAAGGAAGAGATCAACCTGCGACCTCTAAGATTCTTTCTCCGTCGTTCTTCCAACTGAGCTATTGTGTCGCGCCTTTTAATGAGCTTTGAAAAGAGTTAGTAAATACGATAATAACCTAATTTAATGCTCAAGTAACGCAAAGTAAACTACACTTCACTAGACTCCGTTTACATATCTGATAAGGTACTTCTTATTATTATTTTGATAGTTTTTACCCACACATTGAAGCGTCGTATACTAGAATTTTTTATAATGACAACACTGTACGAGTTAGACGTTACTTCAAAATCTCAAGTCCTTTATCCGCTACTGAATACATACTCATAGCTAGTATATTGATAGGAGAAAGTTTGTTACCAAACAAATTAATATAAAATGAAACCGGTTGTTAAGATGGATATAGACATACCCATGATGAAGATGAGTCCCATTTGAAATATTTATCGATTTTGAATATTTTATCGTATTAGAAAAAAAAAATAAAGGTTTTAACAGCATTATTAATATATTTGTTTATTATTTCATATAATTGTTTTTAAGTAACTTTACTTTTAACTCTTTTAAATGTCATAAAGGAGTATATTTTCTATTGTATACCAGTAAGCTTTATATTTACGGTCATTTCAATGTAATAACTAGACTCGTGTAAAGAGTATTAAAAACATAGCATTACTCAATGACAAAGTATTATTATTCATTAAAGATATTTAGAACTAGCGCGTCATAATTTCTGGCGGTTGTCCAATTTAGAGTCATAAACAATTTTTTTATTCACTAGTATATTATTATTAATTAAATAAAGAATGAATGAATCTTCAGCAGGACTAGAGCCTGCGACCCCTGGAAGTCTGTAGTCGAAACGCTGCAAACTATAGTTAAGCTATAGCTAAGTTAAGCTATAGTTAAGGGGGAAACTTTTGAAGGCGGAAGACGACGACAACCGCATTAAATAATAAATAGGTTCTATAAACTATTTTGTACAGCGCTCTTCATCAACAGACATTATGCCTAAAAGGGATACAGCACCACTCACGACAACGGTCTTAGACCGGCTGAGGTGGTGTTTAAATTTCAAAAATATAAAGAATCAACAAAAACGCAAGTAAAATAAACCTTATTACAGTATGTTAAAATTCATGTGTCAACTACAAAGACGTGAAAAAAATTAAAATCATATTCTTATTATTTTAAGGTATTTTGTTAAGTATTGATAATTATGTATACTTGTAGTTGAGTATGTCTTCTTACCCAAGGTATATTCTTATTCTCAAATCTATGGTAACCTATACAAGAAAAATGTATAAATATGTGTGACGTAAATCATGAAATCGTGGAATACGTGTGACGAAATGATGAAAAATCGTTTTATTTATATTAAAAACTATATTGTTTGTTTTTTTTTTGAAGGATTTAAAAGTAAAGGAACATTATATCATCTGTTACTATAGGTTTTATTACATTAAGTTTGATTTTGTACCAATATGTACCGAAAAGTTGATGATTTTCGACAAAACTGTAAACGCGTCCTTAAGAGTCTCCTAAGGGCTGTAACAGACGCAATACTTAAAATATCGGCAAGTGGTATTTGTACACTACATCGGTGGTGTAGTCTCGGCGAAACGAACAACCAAATAACAACCAATCACAAACAAGACCTCGTTTCGTGACCGCTCGAAAACTAACAACGTTTCGTAAGGTCTAAACTCGTGGTAGTGGGTACAGATTTAAATTACGTCTCAACAAGACTTCAAAAGCAATGTGTAATAAAATAATTAGTTACTGGGCAATGTCAAAGTAATATAACAAATCATTCTGTCATCACTCAATCAGCAACAGCGTCTGTTCGAGTTCTTGTGTAGTAATAAAGTGTTTAATATGCGTTAGGTCAATGGCAAGTGGTGATAAGAAAGTCAACTGATAAGCAAAATTCAATTGGTATTTACGCAATCCGGATTACTTGTTTTACTCCAATTACGTACGTTCCAACTCCGTTACTCCAATTACGTTGACATATATCTATAGAGTATTATATTTATACGTGGATTAAGATTACAGTATTATTTCGCGACTCCTAAGGATTGTAAATTGTTGTAATTTTTTTAAACATTATAAAACTGCATGTTTAATTTAAACTGTTATATTACCTTCAAGTTACGGTGACATTAGTGTCAATTTATCTTGTGCCTAATAATAATATATTTAGTCTTCATCAACGTCTAACCAATTTCGTATTATATGCCTAACTCTTTTTAGTAGTCGAAACAATTAAGTACTATAAAATTACGCCTCTGCCTACTGATTAAATGATTACTTCTAACATAACCATAGTCTGACCCTGCAGAGATAAGTCAGTCAGGACAAATCTCTATTTAACTAGTAGATAAAACATATGCGATCGATAATCGAAGTTCGTTTCTTCCTGTCCAGCTCAAAAAATTCTTATATCATCCCAGTACACAAACGTCGTTCTATCATATCATTCCATCGATATCAAAATCGTCTCTAGTGTAATAAATATTCGGACCTATATTGACAATGGAAAAAAATGATACTCTCATGAATATCACCGAAACTGTTATCAGTGTTCTGAAAGCTTATTAAAACCACTGTAGTAATTCATAGTACGAGTATAAGAGAGAGATTGCGTAGGTGATAAAGTGATTATATCTTTCTGACGTGCTGCGCTATCGTTTAGCATCAACTTTTAGATGTAGTCACCATTTCCAACACCAAGAATATAGCTGGCTTCACTTGCAGATTAACAACACATTGAAGTTTTACATATTCCTCTACGCCTAGTACGAATTTTGGCGTTACGAAACGTTGATAGTTTTAAAATGTCACAAAATGTGTTCTTGGCTGTGATTGGTTGTAATTTGGTTCTGATTGTTAGTTAACCAATCAATTCATTTAGTGACTGCTTGAAAACTATCAACGTTTCGTAACGTCAAAACTCGTACCAGCGATACAGTACTGAAATGGCTTGAGTTGACTTTCCATGATGGTATAGTTGTAATTTTGTAACCGACAAGCATTGAATTTGTTGTATCAACACAACAACACATTGTCATTTAACGTATTCCTAATAGCAGATTGCAATGGCTTGAACAACCTTTCCAGTTCGGGATATTAACAACACTGTCTTTTAATGTAACTGCCTGCAATGGCTTCAGACGACTTATCATTTCATATCCTTTTTTTTTTTTGCATCACTGCAGGCATGAATGTGTTGAAATGGCTTTTGATTAGATTGAATTTACTTTAAAATTTTAGTATGCCAGGAAACGAAATAGTTGGAGCCGTAGGTAATTCCGATGTACTTTTTTTTAAATATTTACTCATATTTTTTTGTCAATGTTCCATTATCTTATCAGTATGGTTGTGAGTCTGCAAGATCAAGGAATGCATTTTTATCCTCAAGGTTGGGATTAGGGTTAATGAGTGACACCCTGCATTTCAACTTGCAAAATTTTAATCTCGAGAACAATACTTAATTGAAACTTAACTAATTCAGTACCCGTAACACTAGTTTAAATAGTAACATTGATAGTATTCGATCAGTTACGAAACGAGTTCTTGGTTGTAATTTGGTTCTGATTGTAATAGTAAACCAGTCACAATCAAGAGCTCATTTTGAAACTGCTCGAAAACTATCAATGATTCGTAACATCAAAACTACTAGTACGATTAAATATATATACTACTAGTACATTAAATATATATACTTACATGTGTGATGAATATTTTTTTATATTAATTCCCTATTTCCCTTGCTATAGCCCAATTTCATAGACATTGGTGACTTTTTAAATTACAAGATAACTCTAGTATAGGGCTTAACTTTAGTTTAATATTGGTTTTACAATACCTTTTTATTATTTTTGATTTAAATTATTGCAAATTTTAAAATAATAAAATAATTTGTATTTCAATATTTTTATAAAATATATTTGTCGAACATTTCAATGAAAACAAAAAGTATTCACTGGTAAAATTTTCAGATTATGATATGATAGAATGAAAGTTTATGTTTATAAAATAACATATTAAGGAATTTATGTGAAAACTCTTATGGGACATACTCAATATTATTATTTAAATATGTCTGTTTATACCTAAATACTATCTCACTGATATTACCTAGTTATTAAAATCAATCTAGTGTAAGCTGTGGCAATCCCACTTGTAATCTTACAATGCTTAAATAATGTTTTAATTTCATCTTACAAATATATTTTATTTATAATAACCTAATATTTTTCAATGAACCAAACACCAGGAATTAGAATGGAACCTCGTTTTTTAGATAAATTTATTTCATTGATTTTAAAATAGGTAATTGTAAATATTTTAAACATATTCATTTCAAAAACGTCTCTGATTTTGAATAAAGCCAATGCTTTTTAATTATTTATTGTTTTTTTTATAATGTCTGTTTTTCATTTTTTATTATTTTTGATACAAAGTCAGTCCATACATGTCTTTGTATATATTTTTTTTTGGCATGATGTTGGGAAAACTGGAGATATGGTCAACAGTTTGGAAATTATTTTTTTCAAATTTTTTTGTATTTTATTCTTAATATTCTTATACATGTTTTATAATTAGCTTAGATGTAAACCACACCAAATCAATACCTAATTATATGTAGATCAGTATGTAAAATAAATTTAAATTAAATGTTATTTACACCTAACTTGAAACTCATACACTTTGACATTCATTCTAAATTGTTAACAAAAATTATTGGTAAGAATTGTGATAATAGTAACAAAAAATCACATGAATTAAACTAATAATCATGTAAGTAATCTTATAAAACACATTTTATTTCGGATTATCTTCAAATATATTTTTTCTAAACTTGATTAGGTGTGGTGCGACATTTAATTATTTTTTTAAATAAATAAAATTCAAAACACTCAGAGAATTATCTTAACATATTGATTGTGGCTATAAAATTCAAACATTTTGATAATATTTATGAGATTTTTTTAACATAATTATTGTTTCATATTATCATATTCATATTCTGATCTTTACAACTGAAGATAATGAAACTATTTTTAAACCACGCCGGCGTCTCAATGAAAGACGTCGACGCGTAAAAGTAGGAGTTACTTACCAAATAAAAAAATTAAAAGAAAGTCTAGGAATCCAACCGGTTTATCCACCTCTATATCACTAAAAGTACACTAACACGTGTCACAACGAGTAATAAAACACGATTTAATTAATTTAAAATTTTAAAACAATTTTAATTCATATTACATGTGTACGCGGGTAGAAAATTCAAACGAAAATAATTTTCTGTAGGTTACCAAACGTCAAAGTCACCCGATTTGAAGGTCACCTTGAAATGACTGCAACATACAAGTTTGCTAGACAAAAATAATATTTTAATTTATTCAATTATGAAGAATCATAATTATAAAGAGAAAAGAAATGTTTAGGTAATATTTTAATCAAGTTAACTTCAATACTATGCAATAATATTCAATGAATATCATTCATTTAAAACTAATAGCAACTAATTTTAAATCATTAAAAAAATATTAGGTAACCATAATTTGCTATGAATAATTGATTCCTTAGGTGTTCAATTATGAATTCCGTGTAATTACTTTTATATCTGTGACTACAGTTAGGTAATCCTCCATCCAATCTCTCGATTTGTTACTTCTTTGAAGTTTAAAATAGTAGATTTAAGACAAGGAAAAAAGCAAAATCACATGAGTTGGTAGTTAAATATTTAGCTCTGTAATGTTAAATTAAGAGTAGTCATAGAATAGTATAGTAATATATATATGTGTCAGAGCTTACTTTGTGAATGAATACGGATTATTAAAGGAAAGTCATTTTTTCTGAAAAGTATTTAATATTGTACATTTATCATACATATCTAAATAACAAACAGTAAATGGTTATAACAACATATAAAAATTATACAAAACGTTTCAACAAACAATCAGTAAAAAATATAAAATTAACTCTGAAATTATGAAGACTTAGTTACTTAGATCTAGACTTAAAGGCGGGCTATCTAACTTCTCTGCAAAATTATTCTCTTCTAAAGCGAAATTTAACTTCACTGGGTTAATTTTAACGAACGTTCTATTTAAAATGGGACTAGATATTTTATTCACTGATAATGTACCACTGGTAACATCATGAATGTTTTTAATGTTTGTGTTGGCAATGCTGGATGAAGTGTTATTAGAAATTAGAGGGCTTTTATATGGTCGTGTAGCTTTAGATGATTTATTTATTATATGTATATGATTTAATGGCGGCGGTTCTCCGTATATTTTTAGTTTAGCAATTTTTTCATTGACTTTCTTCTTTCTAAGTAATGAATTTGGCGATAATTCTCTGGTTTGTTTAAAATTAGATTCCAAGTTGTTAATATCTTTATTTATTAACGGCGATTCTATAAACATTTTATTTCTCGATATATTGTATTCACTATTATTCATTCTGTAAGGCGAAACATTTTCAGTGTTGCTGTATTTCAAATTCAAGTAATTATTTCTCAATTCAATGCAATCTTGTATAAATTTGTTTTTGTTTATTTTGTGTAATTGTGTTGACAATTCGTCAAGTAATTTTTTGGCGGAATCAAATTTTGGAGTTTTCGTAAAGTAGGAGTATTCAGTAGCTCGATATTGCGGAATATACCTGGTATTGCCAGCACGTTTTTGTACATTTACACATGCTACAATCTGTCCTACCTCCATTATATTTTCAAAACCAAACTTTTTTACTCCACCCCAGAAATTAATAGAAATAATGCTCTTATCAAAACCACTCAAATATACATTTTGAAATAACCCTTTACTTGCGTCAAAATCTTTTGGTTCAATTGAAAAAACTAACCCACATATATCTACCTCATTATAATCTGTGGTCATTGAATTTTGTAGGTCTCTTATAGTGTAGCATTTTCTTTTCAGTGTTAGTGTTAGGGTTTTTAGTCTGTCGGATTCATTAAATTTGGAATTACAAAACATTGATTGTCGTCCAGCTGATATTTGAATTTCAGAATATCTGAAAAAAAGTTGTGATCAAGTAAGATATTATTCTTTTTTTTCTGATTACTATACAGTTTCTATTTCAATATTACCTAATAGAAGTAGGCACAACATTGTGTACGTCGATCCAAGCGCCCTCTTTGATCAAATCAAGTAGAGATTCATTTGGGCGCCATATTGTTATCATTGCTGAAAATAAAAATATTTATATCATAAGATTATTTTTTCTATATGCGAAAAAAAACATAGATATCAAATAAACAACAATAATAATAATAATAATAGATGATCATTAAAAAATATTTTTTTTCAAAAGATTTTTATTTATTTCAATAAACCAACACGGATTTACATTTGCGGAGTATGCCTACTAGATAAGGCATTTTGAGTTTGGAAGAGAAAAATACATGAATGATTTTAACATTTGTCCTGGAACACTATATGATTGTAAATTATAATTTAAAAGTTTTATTATATCTTCGCTTTAAGCCGAAATAAGTAAATAAGGCGGATGCATACCTTTTCGTTCATCATATACTCGTATCTTGATTAAAGGAACCACATTCCTGGCGACATCTAGACCACGTTTCTTCATCAATACGTGAGCTTTCTCCTGTATTTTTTGTATTAGTTTTTCATTTTGTCTGTCCGTGTGCTCGTTTAACATATGTACCTGTGACGATGTGAGGGTAGCCTAAAAATGAGATGGCTTGTAAGCAACTTTTCAGTACTAAGACTAGTTGAAGTATTTTTTATATTAATATAGTACAGTTCAAAGAAGATCGGTGCCTTTTTGCTCTTCATTTTTGAAAAACCACCAAATAAAAAAATCTATTTACTACATAAGTGGAGTTTAGAGGAAAAAAGGGCAATCTCTGTATAAAATTGTTCGTCAAAACACAGCAGAGTAGGATAGAGTACCGCGTTGCTCCACGTTTTTTAAAACATGAATAGTCGGGATTAACTAGATAATATATTATGAATGTGTATTTTTTGGCTAAATTTACTAAATCATTTTAGACTGCAAATAAATGCGGCTTTTACACGAACAAAATTAAGTGTTGGATCTTCGATCTTCACTCAGCTTGCAATAGCTAACTTCATGTCGTAGTTCTAACGCCAGCTAACTGTATATAGAAACTTTATTTTCAGCATACAGCTGAATACTTTTTCAACTGCGGCCCAAATAAGATGGTTTTCTCACCTCTTACCTTTATAACATAACAATACTCAAAATATACAACTACCTTCCCATGGTTTCATACATATTTAAAATCACCCATCAGTATTATATATTAAAAATACCTTAAATTCTAATGGATCTTTTGTTTTCTTCATCAATCTTGATATTTGCGACCCTGTATCAAAGTTTCCCTGTTCTATATACTGATCTTCAGAATCATCAGATTCCTGAAAAATAGTGTAATATTTAAATAATAAATCCTGTTCAAGGTTTATTGACGGTCGTGTTTCTCTTATATATAAGAAAAATCTGTAGATTATTCATTTTTTTTGTATTATGCCTTTATTCTCACTTGTTCAGACATTTTCACAACATCTTCATATAGTTTTTCCATTTGTAATTGTCTTTCTGTTTCAAATTTCATTTGATACAAATGTTCCAGTCGTTCGGAGCGAGTTACTGAAATATTGCATTTAGGGTTACTTTTTTTAAATAATACATCATTTACGATAAATTTAATATTTACGCCTTTAGGAAATTGGAGGTAAATAAAAACCTTTTTAGTGCACCTGACACACTCTACGAAGGTTTTAGTCTGTATCTTGTCTATCACTTGGCTAAAAAAAACTTAAAAATCACGTGTTTCCCAAAATCTCACCCGTGCTGCCATCTTCAAATTTCTCAACATACATAGTTGGATACACCCTCGTTACGAACACGCGTAGCTTCGAAATTTTCCCGCCTTCCAATCTGACAGCCGTCAGGCGAGACGTCATGGCGCCGTTGGCATGGAAACCGAGACGGGCGTCCCATTTCGCGCGTCTTGTTGAATTGCCAGATATTTTCAGACGTACCGAGCTCGTATCCTTCAAAAAAGAAATTCATATTGTATGAAATTTATATTGTGACCTAGAATGTTGAAATAGCGTTGAAGTTCAATCTGATGTTTCTAATTTAAAATGGGAATTTTATGTTCTTGCGCTGAAGTTAAATAAGACTACTAGTGATATATTTAATAAGTTTATATTACCTCCCAAGGAGAAATCCCTTGTTCACAATTCGTTAACTCGGCACCATGTATCGCTAATTTTGTTCCGATTGAAATTTTACCATCAATGATCAATTTGTCAATCATGCCGTCTGCTTTCGCCTTAACGCAGTACCAACCGTCCGTCAATAATAGTTCTATGTTTTTAATTTGGTTGGTAATACTGGAATAAAACCATATTTAATGAAGGTCAATAGAAAAGAGTAAGACAAAAAAGTGTATGGACAATGTTTACATTTTTTTAAAATAAGAAATTTCATAATTATTTTTTTCGATAACATACCCATTCACGCTAACGCCATCTACATATAAACTTGCAACACATAGAATCATGGATTTTGTGGATACCTCATCCTTTTCCAGTATCTTCCTCAAAGCTGGTCTCTCCACATTATACAACTCTCTATCGTATCTGTATTTTAATTGTTGCAAAACATTTTTTATAGAACAAGTATATTTCATATCTTTTGGAGAGAACATTTCGTATGAAATAAGTTTCCATATAATTAATTTCATATGATTGTCTATCCAGCCTTCCGGAATAATTTTTTTATTAACAGATTCTGAGAAAAACTTTTTTATTTTATCTGTGGTCCAGCTGGTAGTGTCAATGTCATTTCTATTATTTTCAAACCGAAATTCTAGTAACGTATCGAACTTAAAATCGAATATATATGGATCTACATTTTCAATAAAATTTACTGACTTTTCCGATAAAATATCTGAAAGTTTATATTTCTTTGT
Source organism: Dircenna loreta (assembly GCA_963555665.1). Taxonomy (NCBI): domain Eukaryota; kingdom Metazoa; phylum Arthropoda; class Insecta; order Lepidoptera; family Nymphalidae; genus Dircenna; species Dircenna loreta. The sequence goes on along the minus strand of OY743089.1, from coordinate 7,191,952 downwards.
TTTCTTATAATTTTCATCAAATTTAAAAAGATTCAATGGCTTATTAATTAGCATTTTGGTATCGCGCTGCATAACTTTATTAGTACTTTTTGGTGCTTCAAACTTTTTCTTCTTAGTCTTTGAACAGGACAGGATGGGACTTCCAGATCTTTTACACGTGGGTGTGTTGTCTTTAAAAAAGTCCTCCGTATGCAAAGATTCATCAAAAATCTTAATAATTTCAGTATTCAAGAAATCTTCAATATTTATAACACTCTCGGTTATTTTGTTTTCTTCATGAATTATTATTTCTTTAGATTTATGAATGTCAGGTTTTTTAATCATATTTATATCAGTATTGTTTTTTAGTTTTGTTTTTATATTTTTTTTAAGTTCCTCCTCACAGTATTGATATTTATTACACAGATTTTCAAAAATCTTTCCACTTTCTACCAATGCGTCTTCTGATATATGAACTTTTTTGTTGCTAGCTGTGGAAAATCCTTTAAAATTAGCGTATTTTTCACAGGAATCTTTACTTTTATTATTTAAATCTATATCCTCAAAGATCTTCCTACTTGTCGCTAGCGAATCTTTGGATATTTTGACAGTTTTGTTGCTTGCGGTTTGAAATCCCGTAAAGGATGTTTTTTTTGCAAGTTTATCAGTTTTTAGCGTGACTTCTTCTGTCACACAAATTGATTGTAAATCTGAAGGATTTCGAACGGATTGGTTTTGGGCAATGTAAATGAGCGGAGACTCATTTTTCTTATCATTTTCATCTTTCAAATCTTGGAACAAACACTTAGTACTTAAAGATTCCGGGTTCAAAGCTTGCAGGCTAGAAGATTTTTTTATATATCTATCATCAGAAAGTGTATTTCCATTTTCAATGTCCTGGAAAACCGTTTTTGTTTTGACCAGTGCTTCATCAGATATATTAATAGGTTTATTATTAGCAGTTTTAAAACCTTTAAATGGCAAACGTGTTATACTCTTTACTGGATATATTTTATTTTCTATTCCTTCAAGTTTTCGTGTCTTTTGATCGTCTTCAATATCTTGAAATATTTTTTTAGATTTTTGTAAAGAATTATCTGATATAATAACGGCTTTGTTGCTAGCCGTTTTAAATCCTTGAAATTGATTTGCAACCTTATGTTTAATACTATCAGTATCATTGTTTATATTTCTCATACTACTCGCTTTCTCTAAATCTATCTCTTTCAACGGAAATGACTCACATTTTTTTATATTCTTCACCGAATTAATAAAATCGGTAATAACTGGTCCCGTTTTTATTTCTTTTTGTTTAATTGCCTGCTGTTTATTTTCATCTTTCTGAAGTTTAGAAGAAATTTGATTATCAATATTGTCAAAAATATTTTTTGTTTTTAATACAGCTTCTGCTGATATTTCAATATTTTTATTGTTTGCGGTTTTAAAACCTACAAAATCATTATTGCTCTCTTTAGTCTCTGCTGATTCAGTATTAAAATATTTTTCAGTATTATATAAGTCTATATCGTCAAATATATTTTTACTTTTTGACAATGCGTGATCAGATATTTTAATTTTCTTATTGCTTGCAGTTTTAAAACCTAATAAATTAGGGTTACTACTTCTTTTAAGACTATTTTTATCTATACTTATTTTGGCCAATATATTTGTTTCCGCATAGCTTTCATAATCATTATCAATTCTGTTGCTGGAATGAGTACATTTTGGTTTTCCTCCATTTGTATTTTCAATTGATACATTATCGTCACACAGCATTAAATTATTTTCAAATTCTCTCATAATTTGTTCGTCTATGTGTTCTGTGATAGGGTTACTTGTATTTTCTTCCAAGTGATAAATGTCTGGTGTGGTTAATTTACAGTCCTTTTCTATTTTGTAATCATTTCTATCATTTTCTTTTTTTACATGGTCAGCTTCATGTGATGTTTTTCTATCAAAAGCTTCTACTAATTCTGTAATTGATAAATTCTCTGCAACTGTTTTACTAACATTATCGAAAACAGTTTTCGCCTTTTTAAAAGAATCGGATAAAATCTGTATAGATCGATTACTAGCAGTTTGGAATCCTACATACATTGTTTTATCCAAAACTTCGGTGTTGTTGCCGAACGAAGTTTGTAACGAACAGGTTAATGGCAACTCATCAGAGTATTTAATATCATCATCACTATCAAAAAGCATTTCATCTTCAATGACATTATTATCATTAACCCCACTATTGACATCAAAACTATATTGTGTTTTGGGATTGTTATTTAAAAAATTGCTTACATTGTTACATACAATGTCTTTATCAGTTGTAACAATTTCTGAATTTATTTTAACAAACAGATCTGTGGCTTTGAGGTGTGAGCTAATAATCCGTTTTGCATCTTCAAAATCTGCAATATCATTTAATACTGGTGCAGCCACTGATTCAAATTTGTCAAATTCTTCTAATGTATATATAAGAGGTAGAGGTTTAGATAAAGATTTAACTATTGTTAAGATGGGACTATTTGGTTCTTCTAATTCATTAAAAATTGAATCATTAAAATCATCATCATTGATGTCATCATTAATTTCTTTATTCTTGTTATCATGGGTATTTAAAACATTATTTAGATTATTTTCTTCATTTAATGCATTATTTTTACATGTTTGAATATCAATATTTTTAACATCTATTGTTAAAATGTTATCTGCATTTTTGTCACATTTTCTGTTAACATCTTTTCTTTCAGGGTCATTATCTTCTATTTTTTGGTAAAGGGCATTAGTTTTTTTTATATTCTTTTGTACAGCTTCAGCATTTTCAATTAAATTTATTAATTGAGTGTCTAAGATGCATTGTGTTTCAATGTTATTTTCTGCATTAGTCTGCTATAAAGAAACAAAATCATAATATAGTTATGGACAATAAACCTAAAAACAGTTGACACCAACAAATAAGCTTAAAAAACATACACTACTTAGATAGTAAACAACATGAAAGATAAATTACAAGTACTAATTGTTTGAGGCTCTCCCTATATAAAAACATTTAGACTAATGTTAATATCTCAACAGTTTTAAGCCCACATGTTTTTTTCAGCATTCTGTTGTTTTTTTTATTTTTGACAAATAAGGAATTCATCAACATACTATTAATAAAAGTTATTATAAAATATTTATAATAAAATATATATTATAAAATATCTTAATATATATAAATCTCGTGTCACAATGTTTGTCCCCGATGGACTCCTAAACTACTTAACCGATTTTAATGAAATTTTGTAGGTATCTATATTTTGATCGAACTTAAAAGATAGGATATTTTATATCTCATTTCATTTATTTATTTTATTGCAAATTATTTATTTATTATCTGACAGTCATAATCATCTGTTAATTCCATAAAATTCCAAGAGATGGCGGTATTTGTTGACTGGATTGAGGAAGTATCCAATAGATGGCGCTTTGCTAATGTACAAACCATTTATATACGTTAAAATTTAAAAGGATAACTGACCACGTGTTTTTGTAACTAAAGTATATGTTAATTTTATATTATATTAAAATCATATGAATTTCAATATAAATACATTATACTTTTTATTCTATTCATTAACATCAGAAAAATAAATAGTTGACAATGACAGTGAAAAAGTAAACAATTAACCTATTCATTATGAATTTATAATAAAATTTCAACTTTCAGCACACCTTTTCAATATAAACACAAACTATGACAAATCTTCTATTTTGATCTTAGTATTTTCTAATAGTATAGTGCGGTAAAGATTGTTTGTGGGTTTATACTTTATAAGTTAATTTGTTGGAGGAAATCTTCAAAGTAATTTATACGAACCTAATAATTCCTTAACAAATATTGAGAAATAACTGTCACGGTGAATCTAGGTTATATTATATTATTCCCTTGAAATAATAGCAGAGCTTTTCGTGGAGAGCAATTTTGGATATAAAGTTGAGCAAAAACAGCTCGAGCGAAGGAGCTTCTTACGAGCCCTGTATTCTAAATCTCTCGCGGACGGAGTCGCAGGCAACAGCTAGTATATATATATATATATATATATATATATATTATACAATATTTATAATAATGTATATTTTCAAAATTAAATCACGTTGATAAGGAAAATGTTGTTCTCTAAAAAATAAATTATTTTTAAAAACAGTTTAGTAATTTCAGAGTTTATCAAATACAAGCCAACATATTGTTTTTTCTTATAATATTATATATAATACCTAACATGCAACTAACCAATAATAAATACATGTGTTACAAACATGTTGTTTAAGGGATTTATGAGTAATATATATATGTAAGTTCTTCTTAATTTATTTTTAATGTTACATCATCAACTTATACAAAGGGCAAGAGAATAACACTTTTATCCAATAATGCATTAATTTGAAATTAAAACTTTTTATTACAAATTTCCATCAAACAGTTAAAAATATTATTTATTAATTACTAAAAGTATATATTTAATTATTAATTCTACATATTTTAATTCATGTGGTTCACAATCTCAATCCCATAATCCCACTCTTGTTGGGGTCAGTACAAAATATATTTAATTTCTATTGTCAACCTTTTTAACTACATGCATATACTAAGCAGTAAGTGCAAGGTTATTACCATATTTTCTAGAAGATTCCTATTAATAATTTCACTATACTTTAAGACAACTATAATTATAATAGTGTTAAAAAAACTTACTATATCCATTGGCGTAAAATTAACAGGTACAACATCTGATTCCTTATGTAAACATAAAGCTTTACTTCGTACTTCTCTTCTTACACTATCAGCATTTTTTATTGCCTTTAATTGTTTGGATATTATTGTTATAACATCCCTCACTTTCACTTCATTGTATATAGAGTTATCAATTTTCTTTTCGCCATATAAAATAGATGGTCTCGTATTACGGTTTTGTAGAGTATTTGCAAATTGATTGACGATGTCATCGTTATTCATATTACTTTTTTTAAATATTTACGAGTATCTTTATTTTTTAAATGTATATGATGGAAAAATAAAAATACGAATTAGAAACAAAAGTTGATTCTTGAAGTCAAAAGTCAATGTCAAATGTCAATAATTCGCACATAATAGGATGCCTAGACTAGTGTAGGTCACTAGTCATTTTCAGTTTACGTTTGGATCTTTTATTTTAAAAATCTCTAAAAAAAACAATAAAATCATATGGAGCAGACTCAAAGAATTACTGAAGTCAAGTTGTTATATTTTTTTATAACATGTAGGGTGGAAAAAGAGCATAGCTCCCTTAAATCTCTTGTTATGTTAAAGAAACCATGAAGTCATTTCAAATCGTGTGTATGCTTATGTATTTATAATCACATAAAACGTATTCTACATCAGTACGTTTATAGTTTTAATATTTTTATACATTCTATATTAACATACTATTTTTTATTTACTGCTGAAGCTCCATAAAAAAAATAAATTGTTAGGACCAAGCTTTACTGAACGTTAATGCCGATTTGATAGTACTCTGTGATTCCGGCCAGCGGCGTACGAAATTTATGCCAGAGACATTTCTCGAATTATTGTATAGTTTCGTTGTCTTTCTTGCAATTGAACCTCTACGTTTTAAAGTCGTTGATAAATCATTTATCTGTCATAAAATGGTAAATATATACAGACAGGAAAATACATTTTATTCGCTTAGGAAAAATGGCGCTAAATGGGGTTATCTTTTCAGTCCCACACAATTTTGTTGGTGCAACCGGGTCCTAGGCCTGAAACTAGGACTTATTCGGACTACGAGAGCGTCAATGATTGTATGGAGGGAGTGTGTAAGATTTATGAAGAACACTTGAAAAGGCGGAATCCCAATACGCCGACAATAACATACGATATATCTCAATTGTTTGATTTTGTTGATCAGGTCAGTAAAGTTCTCTATTATTATTATTATTATTACTATATTGTAAACAACCTTATGGTAATTATTGAACGCAGCCTATATCCAGTGAGTTCACTCATACCATATTGAAATATCTTAGTTCAGCAATTTCGTCAATTTTTAGTTGTAATATGTTTGTCATTTGAAAGTTCAAGATTGAATATCAGGTCACGTCTTATAAATATATTATATTGTGTGCATGTATTCTCAAAGAAAATTATAGTTTAATTTTTAGTACTCAAAATATTAAAAACAATAATCTTAAAACAGTCAAGTTCATATAAAATAATCTCTGTGTATAGCACTAGATATAATAGTTAGGAGGTCTGTACCCAGTGGAACATAATATGTAGATCTTTAGACTTTATAAATGTAGTTGCTACAATGCCATATTTTTTTATTTCCCGCATAAAATGAGTCTTTTAATAACTTTTATGTTTCAATTTCTTGATAATCAGTTAGATTTTAGACACATTCTCAAGATACAATTTAGCCCAAAACTAAGCAAAGCTTGTACTATACATGCTAGACAAATGAAAAACATACATAAACTATTTTTTTTTAAATACATACATATTATACATATAAACAACACTCAGACCTTAGAAAAATACCAGTTTTTATATCAAAAATTGTATAGTGTCTGGTTCGAACCCTCAAACATTGGCACAATTGATGAAGTAACAAATATTGCACTAAACAGTCAGTCATTTCTGAAGGTATTAATTTCAATCTTATTTTCAGCTTGCAGATTTAAGCTGTCTAGTTTATCAAAAATCTACAAACACCTATGCACCATATAATAAGGATTGGATTAAGGAAAAAATATATGTGCTTCTTCGTCAAGCTGCAGGACAAAGTGATTGAGTTTGAATCGTGTTTCACAAGTTTTTGGCACATAAAATCTAAATTATGGGTTAGTAATATCTATCATTATAACTGCATTACTTTAAATGCAAAGTCAGCTAAAGTATGATTACTATAAAATAATTGATATTATAACTTTAAACCAAAACATCATGTATATGTTACCTAGAAATTGAATTTTATGTGCTAAAAATGAATTAGAATATCACATGGTGTGTATGTATGGCACTTGTTTAACTTATATGTTCAAAAATGTTAACTGGGTTTACACTACTGGTAAATGATAATTATAAGCTTACTTCTATCACTAGTCGTGAAATTGGTATGGTAAAATTCATCATATTTCTAGTAGCTTACATACATAAGAATAATTTAATAGGCAGCCATCAACTTATGAAGTAGTGTGCATTACATTTAAATAACAGAAAATAGTTTTATTTTATAATATTACGCTACTTAACTTGATTTTTTTGGACTTTAATAAATAGTAAATTTTATTAAACTGGCAATACTAGGCTAGGCCTTAAACTTAAAGCAATCTATTACAAATTTTCTATAAAAAAATACATATTAAATAGTGTGAACCTTGTTATTACAAATTGCCTAAAATACACCATTTTTGTGTTGATTACAAGTGTAATATCAATAATTAATGTACAAATACACATTGCAGTAATAAATTGATTTTGTACTATTTTTGTTATATTTTCTCATTGTAATATTTTTTATTATATATGGAATATAAGAAAGAGCTCTTTATTTGATTTCTGATATGTTTATGTTAAAACATTGTATTATTCTAGAAAGTTAAAATAAAAATATACCTTTATTTATTACAATAAAATAATAATTATAATTTAACTAGTAGAATTTTAATCAGACACATTTTTATTGATTCAGAGTTATCTGTTTTGATGTTTAATATATATAAGATCATATAAGTAGATATACACAAAATAACCTCCATGGTAGACTAGTGCAATGCTAATATCTAGATATATTTGTTTTTTTTTTAATTTACAACAATAATTAAGTGTCACCTTATAAATCACTCTGATTATAATTGTACTAGGAAATAATTATTTCATTGTAATAAACGAACATACAATATAAAGCTGTGTATACTCACTTTCAGGTCAATGAAAAGAAAACAATTATTTTTATATTTTCAGTGTGTTTAAAATTAATGACTGAAAAATGTTCTTTGAACTTTAAACTAAATAACATGTTTTGTATCTCTTTTATTGTTGTAATGAAGGGACTGTGTGATTTTGTGTTAAGATTATTTCAGTTTGTTAAATTTAATTTTAAGTTATGATTAAGAATAAACAGTGAATTAACTCTGTCATTTATTTATTAATCTGATTTTTGTCAAGATACAGAATAACAGATATTGAAATTTAAGAAAAGTTATTTACAGCAACAAGCCTCATTGAGGGGCACATGACCTAAATGTATGTACACTTTTACAAATACTAGCAAAAATAATTAAGATGAAATCAAAGACTGTTTTTCCAATGAACAAGATTATTTATATTTAAAAAAGTGTTTTAAAAAATTTCAAGCAATAATCACACTAATATTTGAAAATATATATAAATGTTTCCATTCTATAATTATTTAAAAAATAAACACACTAGCTCAATAATTTAAACAATAGAATTCTTTCTGTTATAAAGTTTTATTATCTGAGACAGAACATACCTTACAGTTTTGGTAATTTCTTAACATAATTATAATTTGAACACTACACTGATTTTATAAATAATATGAATTTTCTATCTAATTTAATTAATTTAACTAAAAGTACTATTTCTCAAAAAATAACAAAATAAAAATCAGTTTCGAAACTACAAATATGTAATATCTTAATTTAAAAAAGCTGTCTTGTGATTAATTCTATAGAAAAAATGTAATAGAATGTGCACAAATTAGCAATTGTGATTTAAGATTGATTTTTTAAATATGTGTGACTTACTTTATAAAACAATATATTACACTATTGTTAAATAATGAATTTATGACAAATTTTCTAATTCTTGACACACTAACATTTACTGAGTATCTATGTTAAGTTACCTTATTACTACAAACATGTACTATATAATTTTTAATGAACTTTTCAATGTTGATATCCTTATTAGTAACCAGTATTACAAATGAATATAAAATGAGATTAGTTTATATGAAGATAATATTATATTTTGCACCGAACATGTGTCAAGACATACAGACTAACAGCAATACCACAAAACATTTGAGACTTCATACTTATTATAAACATACTTTTTGGGAGAAAACATCTAAATACCTAATCACTTTCTACTTCTATCTTCATCTTGGGTTTGGGATGTACCTTATAAATATGCCTCCTCAGCTCTCTGGCATTCAAATATTTGCACGGACACAATTTGCACACAAATTTGAACTCGTTAGGATCTCCATGGTATCTGACGGCGTGTCTGTCTCGGATGGACTCCGATACAAAGGACCTGTGACAGGTACTGCATTCATAGGGCTTTGAAGTGCTGTGCGACTAGAATGAAATATTTACAGATAAGTTATTACTGGAAAATATAATTGTAATTTTAAATAAAAGATATTAATATTGTATATATAGTCACAATGAATAAATAACATGAAAACTTACAACTTTTAAATGTCGTTTCAAACTAGAGTTTGTACCAAAACTTGTGTTGCAAATCTGACAGATGTATGGTCTTTCATTTCTGTGTGTGCGTTCATGTGCCTGAAACATAACATATATTTTAAACTACTTATCCCAACTCTGCATAAGCAACAGAACTATTATTCTAACCAAGTATAGAAATACCATTTGTATTTTTTAATCAGACTGGAAGTTCAAACAAAAAATAAATTCCGAGTTTTACTAATATAGACTTCGAATTTACTTGTAATTATCAAAATTCCAAGTTAATCATTCACACACCCCTAGGGCTAGGGAAAACATTTCATGTTACTTGAATCAGCAGTAAAACAGTTCAGTTCAATATTCCTTTATGTATACCTTTTTATATTTGTTTCAAAATAGGCCCTCCTGACATCTCCATTTGACATACACAAGTGATCAGTGATAATGATTCAAAGTGGAAAAGATTTAAATAAATATACAAATCTATGAGTATTCTATTAGATAAACATATTACCTGCAAGCTGTAACTTTCAAAAAAGCCTTTTGCACAGTAAGTACACCTAAAAGTAGCTCCCCGGAGCACTCGCTCATGTGTCTTCATATGTACATTCAGTAGTGCCAAAGAACCAAATTTCTTGGGGCATTGTGAGCATTCTTGTGTTTTTTCCTGAAACACAAATCAGTTTTAATTTCTACATTGAAAAGTATATGATGGATACACTATGTATCTTTAACAAGACAATTTTTTATTTTAATCAAATTAAAAATTTATTTATTCATATAAATTTTAATAGATATTTGGGCACTAACAAAAACTCACCAGATGAGTGTCTCTGTGCTTTGCCAGTGAATGAGCATACTTGAACCACTTAGGACAGTCAGTACACTGAAACTTTGATTCCGTGGTGGTATGTGTTGCTATGTGTGTCCGTAGAGCTGTCATGCCCACTACAGTCTTTGCACAAATCTTGCATTCTCTTACACGAGTTGGATGGTACCTGATGGATAAAATTTAACATGTTTAATTTATATTTTTAATGTGTATATTTCGTCTATTACTTAATTTTGTGAGGAAAGTTTTATTGAAGAGCCAAGTGGTCCAGCTGATGGTAAGCTGTTCAACTTTAAATTGATCATCAGCTGGACTATGCTGCTCACTTCAAGCCAGCTGTAAACAACTTCACTGCCTACTCTAGACTCAAAGACATAATTATATGAATACTTACTTCCGTCTATGTTCCATCAAGCTCATGTTACTGTGGAATGTTCTTTTACAATCTGCACAAGGAATTTCCCCAATTTCGTCAATCTTATTAGGATCATTTATTTTATATTTCCTATTTCTTGGTTTGACTATTTTTTCCTTCTGCGATCTTAGTTTTTTCTCTGTTATATATCCAAATGTATGCCATTTTGTGTGTATAAGAAAACGTTTTGTATTGTTGAAGAATAATTTACAGTGGGGACATTCAAAAAATGCTGCTTTTAGCGATGCACCTAAAAAAAAAAACTTACACTGTATCTTTAATAAGTAATTAATTAAAATCTAAAGAAATACATTTTTACAGTGTTTAATTTTATAACAGCTTGAATAAATGGTAAATATACAAATTATAAAATATAATCACCATTTTTTATTATTTCTTTTGCCACATTAATGCTGCTGTCAGCTCCAATGATATCACAGTCTTTTGTTTCCTCTGAGTGTACACCATAAGTATCACGAAGGAATGGATTGAACTGTTCTATATTGAATATAGCCGGAACCACTTCAGTTTTTATTATAAAACCATCTTCTACTTTTATGTTATTCTTATTAATCTTGTTAACTTCATCACCATAGTTTTCATTTATTGTTAAAATTTCACTTTTTATCTTTTTGAGTTTTACTTTGTTTATTACACCACATTTATTGGAAACATTAGAGATTGGTGTTTTTGTTTTGTTTTTCTTTAATTTAACATTATTATTGGTTTTGTTAGTTTTGTAGGAATTTGAAAAGTATTCATGGTCTGATGTGTCTGATAAATCAAAGTCAGCATCTTCGGTATCTTCTAATTTCATCTGTTCATGTTCAGTTTTAATTTTTCGTGAATTTGAAGGATGTGAAATTATATTTTCAATCATTTTAACCTTCTTCTCTAATTGTTTCCGTGAATCATCTTTGAGCAGTTTATTACTTAAATTGGAAATACTCTCTGTTTTTATATTATTTACAGGCTTATTGGATAAATCTAACTCATAGCAATAAGATTCTTCACTCATAGGATTTGTAGAATTATTATCATGATTATCAGTTTCTGTCTTAGTATAATTATATAGTAAATTAGTACTTATTCTATGTTCATTTGATTTGTTTAAGCTTGGTGCTTCTGAAGGAGATGATGTTTGGGCTGTTACATCGAAATTTTCTTTAACACACTGTTCTTTAGCACATGACTTATTGTTTACATGATTCAAATCATAATTCGCGTGGCTGAAATAATTGTAATCAATATCCATTTGTTTATGAAATGCTTTTGTATAAACTGGGGGCATATTCAATGTATTTTTGGCACAATGCCCTTTATAATCAATGTTTGTTTCTGGTTTCTCGATACCATGGAAAGTTAGCAGTGATTGTTCGTTTTGTACATTCAAATTCATTGGTAACATATTATTTGGCCAATTTTGGTGCGTATAAGTACTTGTTTGGAGACCAGTGCTATGAAATTGGCTCAAACCTGCATTCATGGTAATTCCATATGTATTATACACGGGAACGTTAAAGTGAGTCGTCTGGGGCGACTGATTGGTAGTTTCAGCTAAATTACTATTGCTCGAAGTATTATCACTTTGAGAAGATAAATTCATTTGATTGTTGGGAATTATGGGCACTTCATTCTGACCAAACGTTCCTGTGTTATGTAACATTTTAACTACTTTTGAACTTTATATTTTGTGCATAAGCACCTTACAATATTTTAATTAAACCCCCAAATAAATATTAACAATTTTAGTCATTTTGATTTTGACATTTTCGTCTCTCGACTCCTGTAAAATATCGTCAATCGTGACTGGAAACGCCTGTCGTACAGTTTTACACAGTCGGACATAATTGTATCTGTGGTCCTTTTGTATTTTGTAACTATTTTCAAAACGATTTATAAATTCTGTAAATGAAATTATTTTTAAACAGTTTTAGTTTACTTTGAGAAATGTATATATTATTCTAGGTCAAATTAAAGTCTTTTATATATATATATTGTTTTTTTGTGTAAAATAAATGTGAAGCGTAAAATGAAACGTTATGATTAAATATTTAATCACAATTCACAATATGGAGGGAGGATGATGAAGGTTAGAAGAACCGTCTATATGTGTTCGTAGTAATACAATACGGATGGCGCTACGGCAACGTGGAAAAAGGTTTGCACTTTGGACAAAAAAAACAATGTTCAGCAAACACCTTAATGATTTGTGGTGAAAGTGTCTTTTTTTTATTTTAAGCTTTTTATACTGGTCATAAACGATTATTTTGCACATACCACATATTAATCATTATGTAACAGATAACTGGCTAGTTTTTCGTGCGCCTTCGAAGAGTCTAAAAAATTGTTCTTCTTACCTCTAATACAAAAACACAAAGTAATGATCAAGAATTTTATAGGAAAATATTAGAGTTTTCATTATTTAACTAATAAAATATTGTTGTTAGAGCTATATTTTACTAGCGGTAGCGTTTAAAATTGTCTGTCATCTTTTTCTAAACTGCCTAAATGAGGGTACCTAACCTCCCTACCTAAATTAGGATACCTAGCCTACCTACCTAAATGAGGCTACCTATAATATACTTTTCTAAGCTACAATGCAACACTTTAGTTGCTTTCTACAGCTCCATGGTGCCTTAATTTAGTCGCTACTCAGGTCCTGAAAGTGAATCGTTACATGCAGTCGATCTATTTCAATAGAATGAGATGCCTGTACAGTTTCTCATTAATTTCCCAAGTCACAGATTTTGCATAGCCCGTATCAAAGTACCCAGCTTTGGTACACTAAGTTTTTAGCTATTTTTTTTTTATTATTAAAAAGTAGAGTCCATTCATTCATGTACCCATAGATTAGGCGAAGAACACCAAAGGTTACTGAGTTTATAACACACAATTCATAACATTATTACACAATATCATACGCATATAATAAATTGGCAACACTGTCCAGTGAACACCGTAAATTCTACAGTGAGTTCATTAGGTATCCTATATACCGTAGACAAAACTGTCTACAGTATATACAGTATATGTCTACTGCCTTTATGCCTATACGGCTACATGCCTATCATATGCATTTAATATTATCTATGATAGGTACCGATTGGCGATTACTGAACAATTATTACTTAACCACTGACAAATGATAATCCATTTGATTTTGATATCTCATATTTAGGTATGTATTTTGACGTGAGCGTAAACGGTTGTGCATTTACTACTTGTAATCGCAAGTAGATATATGTAATTACATTATTGTTGTATTATAAATTAAATAATTTGAGATAAATAGTGAATATAAGGTGCAATTATGGCGCTGAGCGCCGTCGCGGAAGACTATTTTCGTACAATGAACCCTCTTGCTTCGAAAATTTATGAAGATATTACCGAAACCAAGAGTTCTTATGAAAATATTTGGAGTACACTTACGGAAAAAGAAAAGGTAATTAGAATAACGTTAGCTTGTTATTAATTTCCGACTCATTTCATAACTACATTAATTTTAATAATACTTTTCAGGCTGAAATAATAAATGAATCTATTATAAAACCTGATATAGCTAATAAATATGCTCTTTTGGATTCCCTGGAATTTGATATAAACGACCCACCAGTACAAAAAGACAATTTAATGTCTTTTTTTGGTCGAGAACATGGTCTCAAAATAATTCAGGATGAAAACACATCATATAGGGATGAGCATTCAGCTCCGTTTCTTTACCAAACAAAAAGCCAATTAAATTTGTGTATTTTAAGTGAGCATAGAATGTCAAAAGAGGTGAAGTGTACATCACCTCCTCCAATTATGACTGAATTAGCATTGTCACACTCTAAAGTTGTCAATGAACTTAAGAATGCATTAAAATCCCATGACGTACTAAAAAGCACATATAAGGAGAAGAAGGATGAACGTGAAGTGGTGTCTCCTACGGGTTTTATAAGTAAATTTATAGGTAATTTTAAGAGTAAAGATGAGGAGCGAGAATGTCTGGTACCATCATTACCTCCAACACAAATTGTGGCTTCTTCAGAGAACTTCTTTAGAACAAATTTTAAAAGTCCATCCAATGAATGCAAGATTGATAAGGATTATCGGAGTAGTGTGGCTAAATCTAATAATGGTAAGATTTTTTTTTTATTAAACTTCTTAGGATAAACTATATGCTTAATATTAAGATAAGTTAAGTTTATCTATATTTATGAAATGTTTTTATTAACTGAGTATATGATTTTGGAGTATTTAATTACAACAATGCTACACTAAAATAAAACAAATTCAATCAAGTACACTTGCATCTGAGCAGAAAAACACTTTTAGAGTATTGCATACATTCAAATACCAAGTGTAAAAAGAAACACATTTTTATGGAGCTTTTATGCAAACCAAAGTTTGTTCCAACAAAATAAATAATTATCTCAAACATTGCTTGGGTATTATTTTAAAATAATAAAATCACCAAAATAAAATATATGCAAGAAAAGACTTTACATTACACACTACAGCAGTAAAATGCATTAAATGGATTTTAGTGTTTTAAATAATTATATAGTATGTACTCTTCATACTTTCATACTGGTTAATAACACAAGAATAATAAAACATCATTAAAAATAATTTATAATATCAAAGAAGTAACCGACTAATATGTAATAGATGAGGGATCTTATGTTATAATAGATACAACAGTTTAATATTATATTAAAATACATTATACTTATAAAACATAAGACTATTCACAGTTATGAGTGGGTCCATCCATTGAGGAACCAAAATACATATAAATTGGATGTATATATGATACTCTGTCTTAGTTAACAATTACTGTTTGTTTGAATTGTATATTCATTATTAACATTAAGAAATATTTATATTCCCTATAGATATACAGATGGCACTTTGAATTATAATGATCACATCTAAAGACACTTTAAAATTAAAACTCTCCTTTAGTTTATTATTTCTATTATTTTGACTGTATGTATCGTATAGAAAAAAGTATTTTAAATTTTGTTGATAATTTTTTTTCGAGATTAAACACATTCTGTGAAAATTTTACAAAACAAAAGCAAAAGTAATTTATATATATGCTATATACTATAAAATATTGTGGATCCCTGTTAAAAAACATGGTCTTTGTCTGTCTGTCCATTTGTAAACTTATTTATTTATTTATTCTTTAAGGATTGCCAACGGCAGATATACCTTACATTTATAATTATATTACTGAAAATAACGAAATAATTTTAGTGCCTGGCCAATTATAGGCAACCGCAGCTTGAATATGTAAGCTGTATGTTATATATGTAAACTCTAGGGTATAATGTATATTTACGTTTTCCTAGATTACTTTAATTTTTTTTCCCCATATTTTTAAAAGTTCTGAAGTAATAAATTGTCTAGGCATATTAAAAAAGATATTGATTGGAAAACAAACCAGTGTCCCTATGCGACGTAAATAAAAAATATAAACTATTACTCACAAGATTGTGTCAGGTTATTATGCGTCATTATTATTCTAACGGCGTTACCTATCATTGTTATATGAACATTGTTTTACTAGATAAACCATACAATTATACATACACACTTGATGGTTTGATTACAAAGGTAAATGTAAATATTTTGGTTATATATTCCGCCTTGATACTTTGAACACATAATAATTACTTATGAGAAAAAAAATCATCATTGTGCTGACGAAATGTAAGAATAGTAAGTCCGAGATAAATATTATTATTTTATTAATATTTCTTTTTACACTTTATTTGAAACTAAACTAGTTTTCACTTAAAATTGTTTCACAAGTTCATTTCCATTAAAATAAAAAAATATGTACTGAAATGTATATGCATTTCAAAATAATATATAATACTTTGTATTTATGTTATTACATCACACTTTTGGCCGCATTTCATTATACAATCTAAAACATACGATTTAATCTGGAAGAATAGCTAATAGGTTCTCCACTAACCAGAGAGAAGCACTAAGTCACTAACAGGCATTTCACTATGCAATGCGATTTACGCCAGTTGAGATAGAGTGGCTCAAATCGTACAATGTAATGAGACGTTAATAATTGAAAAAATTGATACATCGCGCAAGTATCTGAGTATCTCATTAACATAATCTTAACAATGAGTAATGTGTCAATTTAAACAATTATGACAAACTAAATTAAGGACGACACGTAAGATGTACCCGGAACTAACAAAGCACAGATGTTTCACGATTGCAAACGTTATTATTTGTATTTTATTAATATTATTAGGTATGTTGTACTTTTTTTATTTACATTTATAGGGAAGACTAACGCTTTCCATGTTTTTTAAATGTTCTATATAATCCTTTCTAGCTTTAAGTATAGGAATTAATAGCTATTGCTGCGACCGTAAGTAATGAGCTGTCATATTTTCTTTTATATGATTTTTATTTATAAGATATGGTTATTTTTCTGCCGCTATTTTATACGGAATACGGATATTCGGTCGATGATGTAATGTCTGGCAGCGAAGATGGGTATGATATTTACTATTGGAGCTTTATTTAATAGCTGTTGCATTAAATATCTACTTATTCTGCGTGTGACACGAACAGACATGTAAAATATATATATTATAGTTTTATGGCTGAACCATGAAATTATCACGTAACAATTACTTTTTAGTTTCCTTTTGGGCCCATTTCATTATATCACGACACTATCTGAACCAGCATACATCGCGTCGCATTGCGAAATGGCTGTTGTGACCAAAATACACTATCGAATCTGTGCCAGTCTATCTCAACTAATGTCAGTAGCATCGCATAGTGAAAATACTGTTAGTCCGTTAGTGCTACTCTCTGATTAGTGGAGACGCTTATTAGTTATCTCTGAAGGTCAAATAGTTTGGTACAAGTCGTAAAATGTATTGTGGCCCTTAGAGAGTTAGCGTTTCTCGGATTGGCGTCAATTCGCTATTTTTCAAGATCATATACTTTCATTTAAATTGTAAAATGTAAAGAGCATTACTGTTTTATCATATGCTACTTATTTTTAAGGAATAGTGGTTAATTAAACTCCTAATATTACAGTTTTCGGGTGACAAGTACCAGGTTTGCTAGACCTTTTTTTTATCCATAATGTCATCTGTTTTATAACGTACGTATGTGCCCACGTATTTCAATAAGGAACCCCTCTCCTTCAGTGCTTTCTTAAGAGGAAGCTATTTGAAAATAAACTGTTAACCAATCAGTACTTAAGAGTTTTATATGAATTACTTGTCCCAGATCTATCTGAAGAAAACCGAGGTCTCCTCTCATCGAGCCAAGCGTCTTCTTCAGACTTTCCATCTACGGATACTCTAACCGACTCCGGAGTGCAAAAGACTGGATATGACTTCTTAGACAATTGGTAATTTTACCTTATATATTTTAGATTACTCATTATTATTTTCTGTATTTGGTTGAAATATTTTAATATCTAAATATTTTAATCTTGTCTGATTCTAATACTGTAAATCTAATAACAGGTTTACATGTAATTAGCGATTGCTAATGGTTGTCGTCATATCTTTAAAATATTACTAAATAGCCATTATTAACTTAGAAAAGCCAAATAATAATTTGTACTAATAGATTATATAATCTTTTCATTAAATTAAATATAAACATTTACGAGTTTCTAAATGTGATTAACAATAATTGTGACAGATTTTGTCGGAAAATCTATAATTCGAATATTAATCTGTTATGGATAGTCGATCTCACGTGGTATAATAGGATTTTAAATGAAATTGTTAAGGTTCGTCCATTAATCACGTGATGTTTTTAGCATGTTTTTAACCCTTTGGTAATATGTGGTGAGGATAAAGACTCCCCCCCCCCCCCATACTTTAAATCACGTGTATTTTTTAGTACCTACAAAGTGATATTATGATTTTTAGAACATTGGTGGTGCATTCTTAAAGATAAATATTGCATATAGATCATGCTTAATAAAGTGGTGTCTGGCATGGGAAGTAACCTTTGGATATCTGGCGTTTTCGTTGAGTCCTCCATCAGATGATATCAAAACAACTGGTTCTAGGTGTCTTTCTTCATCCTGCTTTTCCTTGAAATTGATGAGAAAAGCAAGTTTATTGAAGTCCACACCTTGAATTCAAGCTGTCCAAGCGAAATCATTACCACCTTTAATCGCCACGTATGTTGGCCCTGAAAGCAACTTTTGGACTTAGAAATCCCGCGTTTGACGACAAAACAAATACACGTGATATGTTACTATACCTTCCTTCCCCCCCTTGTGATATCTCATGATTTTTGCCAAACCCGCTCCCACCCCTATTAAGCCTCTCGTGATTAATGGATGACCCCTTACAGTTTTATTCGTTTTATAACACATAACACGGCTAGTATGAAACAATATATTGATAATAAATTATTTATATACAATAATTACGAAGTCAAAAACAATATTTCAAGAATGTCAAATGTCAATAGATTTTTTTTTATTACTTTCAAAGAATGGAATCTCATTAATTTAGTCTCTTTAGTAATAAAGAATAGATTACAACATTACTATAATCTTCGAATATTTGGTATATATGTGATGTAACATTAATAATAACGTGAGCACAATACATTCTGATTTCGTAAATCATAATTAAGATGTCAAAAATAAATAAATATATGAGTATGTATTTCTTAGTGATCAAACCGTGCTGTTACCAGTATTAACTGCTATGTGTGATTTAAGTAGAAATTTGAATTGTAGTCTGTTTTTGATATGTCATGTAATTTTTTTATATTTCTTTTTTTGATTATACAAATTGTCTTTATTATATTACATCACTATTTGTTGCTATGTTGTGTGAAACTGGTGGATGCTCTCAAATGTCTGCATTTATTTTTTTTATATTTTGTAAAACATTGTGCTATTATAAAATAAATTATTACTAATATAATTGTTTTTATTTAATAAGAAACAAAATACATATTCTTACACTAACTATTAAGATAATATTTTTTTGAAATTGTATTTCATATTATCAGCCAATTATCACAAAATTCTTATTGACTATTAATTAATTAATATCCAGAAATTATCATTCCTTTTTCAACTTGGTCGGCCTTATCCTTGCCGGTGAGCATCTCAATTAGCTTTAAACCAAACCAGTATGCAGTTCCTGGACCCTGGAGATGAAACATTAGTTAAGATCTTGATGTTTAAAATTGTCTATACAATTTTGTTGGAGTATATTTATTACTTTATTATTAGAAACTAAAATAATATCCAGTAAATATATTCAATCAAATCAGAAAATTACCCGGCTTGTGACAATGTTGCCATCAACTACTACTCTCTCTCCCTCAATATAGATGTAATCAGATGTTATTTTATCTTTGGTTGTTGGGTAAGAAGTCACTCTCTTTCCATGAGCTATACCATGCGCTACAAAGGCTGTAGGAGCTGAAATATATGTAATAAAGTATTATAGAATTGATTAATACATTCATAATTATCTTAATCTGTTATATTGTATTGTATTTCTCAAAAAAATTGTGTTTGTTTTATTGGTTTTATTGGAAACGTATTTCCGAATATTTATGCATGTTGCATAAATATTCGGATTGGGATTCTATCACCAGCTCTTTTTAGGTGTGTGGCAAATAACTTTCTGGGTTGGTGACATTAACAAAAATATGTTTTATTGTACTTACATTCAATACAAAATTTGATTTATATTTGTCTTAAAATATTTTTTTTTCATCTCATGCAGATTAATTAAATAACATTCTTATCCTTTATAATGTCAATAACTAACCAGCACAAATCGCGGCGACAATCTTGCCACTGCTTTCATGATCTTTAAGCAAGCTACCAACAATGTTGGACTTTGAGAGACGTTCAGATCCTTCAAGTCCTCCAGGCAAAATGACCTTTGAAGATAAATTATTTTCTCAAACATAAAATAAAATAACAATGATTTATGATGGCATACTATTTGGAATGAGGTAAAAAAATTATAAAAGAATCTTCAATATTAAATGATACATAGGACATGTATTATTTTAGTTCCTGTACTATTTCAGTGAATATATTTAAAAAATCTATCACATTATTCAAAAACATACAGCATCATATTGTGGTTGTTCAGCGAGGGCATCAGCAAGAGACTTGTCTGGTACAAGTGTGACTTGTCGAGAACACAACACAGGTGTGTTGTTATCTAGTCCTGCTATGGTTACTGTTACCTGAAACAATAAGGATATGTTATGAATAGGACATCAAAATAATGTTTTTTTAGAAAAGCATGTTTTGATGCCAAAAAAACCGAAATTCTAAATATGCAAGGTTTTTATTTAAAAAAAAAGAGACAGTTGTGTACCTATATAATTTATAACCATACATAACATTATTTTCAGCTGTAAACCAAGCTTCAGGGCCAAACCCCCAAACCCCCAAAGCCGTAATCCTAATCAGCCGCTTTACATCTGATTAATCGGGTAATCGGCTGATCGGCTAAATTCATAGTCGGCACATCCCTAGTTTGTGTAATGCATTGTTAGTAAGATTTATAAAATTATTTTTTTAATTTTCAACCTTCATGACTTCCTCCATACATCCATACAAACCCGTTTTGAATCTAGTCAGGGGAGTTCCGATACAATTATCGTGAATACAGACGAGGAAATATATAATATATGTATGATGTTTATTACTTGTTCCGTGTTCTAAATATACGTAATAATACGTGAACCTACTTTCTTTATTAATTTAATTATTTTATTTTAAGATTAAATAATTGCTTATATAATTAATGATACCTTCTAGCATCTATTACAATCAAATAAGCATATATAAATATAGGTGTTTTTTTTTGGACTTACCCCACCTCGTCGCAGCATATCAACGGTGATAACTGTCTCCATCTCCTCAGCCCCTTGAGCAAGGATCACGAGTGCTGATTTGGACATGTTGCTAGACGATGAGAGGAGTCTGGGAGAAATTATGCTGTCTTTAAAAAATATATATAATTATATACGATGTAATTAAATGTAGTATATTGCAAGCAACTAAAAATAACTTTCAGTATTTAATTACTTACTTTTGATTTCTAAATAAATATGAGGATGGCTTAGGAGCTATAAATAATATTTTAGAACTTTTTGAACGAGCCTTAGCTTTTCTGACCTGTCCAAAAAAGTATAAAAACATTACTGACATTTGACATCAAACGAATTCGGAATACTGCCAGTCACAAAAGTTGAAAATTACTATTCCATGATAAAAAATCCCCATTTTGGGGGTTTCCTTTGCTACAATCAATTATATATTTTTTTACTAAGCTGCTTTATAAAGTATAAAAACTATATTAAAATTACTATATCAAAAAATAAATGATCTAAAATAAAAGATTATTTAAAAATGAACTATTACTGTAGACTGTTGATTGTATAAACTGTTAGATTTAATAATTTAACATAACGATTTCAGTTTGCAATTATACGAATAACTTTTCTTCTTATTCAATTAATCGGCTGTTTCGTAAGTTTCCTTGAGTTAAAAATAAGCGAAACAGATACAATCCTCTTAACGCAATGCATAATTGTACATTAATAAAGACATGTTACCTGCAATTGGGAAAAGACAATTTGGCTACACTGGGAATTTCTCAAGGTCAAACGGTCACTCGACAACAACTAATAGTTAATAATTCAGAATCTATCATAAATTTATGATTTTTGTTGGAGATAAGAAATAACACTCAGTTTTGAATATATTTGCAAATAGGAAATATTTTATTATATATTTTAGAGTTTTTAGAAGAATCTATATCAACGACAACGACAGATGTTCGTTGACGGATTTCTACTTTGTCTATGGCCAGCTTCCTTTTCTTCGTCCGTCAAGTGAACAAAAAAATGTACTTTTTCTTTTATTAGTTTTACGATTAATCTTGACCTTTAAAATGAAACATGTAATTTCGTTACCTGACTAACATTCGGATTTTTCCCATAATTTTGTATGATTGTTTTATGTTATTAAAAAGTTTTTAAAGCTTTGTTAGGTTATGGCTCGAACGTTATAAAGACTCTTTCGTGTATTTCATTTAAAGAGAACTATTGAAAATGGATTTTGTTAAACGAGAGGAGAATATTATGTTGGACGAAGAAAATTATAAAATGTACTTGGAAAACGTGAGTATAAAACTTATCACTTTCCACATAATTTTTTAGTACACATTTATAAACAACGTATTTGAAAGTAACGGAGGTAAAACTTTAAAAACGAACCTATATTTTTCTTACATTTGAATCTTTATATATGGATATGAAAAAAAACATATTGTATTTTGTAAACAAGATAGTTTTAAACTACTAGCAACTAAAACACTACGAAAGTGGTTTTTTATTTAATATATACATACTCACACACTTATCTTCAAGTAAACGTTTAGTTTGTATGTTAATTTCAAAAATTATCACATTAATCTACTTAATCTTTACACAGAGTGCTTTGCAGAGATAGATTAACGACAACTATGGTTTAAGCCTATGATTATTTATATTAACAACTATTGTTCCCTTGACCATAAAATACTCTTTATCAATGAACATACAATTATTTAATTCCAGCTACAAAAGTCACATCAAATTGATACTACAGATTATCAGCACACAGCGATATCAATGGAACAGTTGCATCAAGCAGTGCAATCATCTCTCAATAATGGTTCCTTTGTTCATAACTTACAACTACCAATATCCCCACGACAAATGTCCACACTTATGTTTAAATCCAACCATCGCAACCGCTCATTAAATTTTAATGATTTACCATCACATCTATCTAAAAATCTATCAATGGATATGGAGTTAATACCATTAGCTAATGAGATGCAACAAATGCGTCATGAGGATTTGCTGACTCAAAATCTGTCTAGAAATTTAGATATCACATTAGCACGTAATCTGAATAATGATTTGGAATTACAGAATAGTTTGGCACATCTACAGAATTTGCATGAACAAGAAATGACAAGAAATCTTGAATTGAGTCATAATTTAAGTAGAGTTAACGAATTATCACAGAACATTGGCCGTGAAATGTCTCATGAGCTAATGAATGAAATTGATTTATCACAATTAAATAGACATAATTTAGAACAGAATCTTATTTTAAGCCAAGAAGAGGCAAGGCGAAGTCCGTTAGTACAAACAATAGTTGATAATCACTTATTAGAGCAGCACATAGCACAAAGACTGGAGCAGAATATGGCTCTAAGGTTGGATCCAACTGAGAGATTGGATCAATCATTGCCCCAACGACTTGATCAAACATTATCCCAGCGACTTGACCAAACATTAGTGCAAAGATTGGACCAACAATTATTAAATTCTGCAGTTATTCCCGATCAGAGAATATTGGAGCACAATGAGCACTTGTTTCCAATGCCATTTCATATAAAGGCTGAACAAGAAGATGATGGCTACTTCTATGATAATATGAATCAAGGGATAAACACAAATAATATTAATAGTAAGTACACTTTTTTTATAAGTTACTCCTAGTAATATGGCATTGGCAAACAGACATTGTAACTTAATCTTGTTTGGCTGCATTCAGAGATATTTTCAAATTGAAGTCCACAACAAATAAAAGTTATAATCTAAACTTTAGTATGCCTTTTAATATTGTCTGATTTTAATAGTAACTGAAAATATAATAAAAATAGATTTGGATAATTATTAATTGTTTTTTGTTTAATATTATTTTTATCAATCTATATCTTCTGTTTTAAGGTACAGATTGAGTTTAATGCATAGTAAACTGTGTTAAACTTACACTTGTAAATTCTACTTTACAAGGTAAAGCTTACCAGTTGTGTCGTAAAAGTAAATGTCATTTTAACAGACATGAAATATAAAACAAATAAAATTATACATATTATTAAACATTTACAAGCTTATAGGAAAAGTGACCTTTAGGATAAAACTAGTATATTAGGAACCTGTTGTATGTGACCCTTGACATTTAAAGCATGTTTTTGTATGAATTTTAACGAAAATTTAAATTTAATATTTTATATATTAACATAAATATTTCATACACGAATATATTTCAAAATATCTATAAACATGTATGGCCATGTAAAGCTTATTTATTTTATTTAAATAAATGTATAATAAAAAATAAACCGATACGGTCACGGATTGGAATCCGCAACGTCTGGGAAACCGTCCCGTCGCTCAACCAATTGCGATACCATATTAAGCGATATACCAATTGGTAGAGTGATGGGACAATTTTTCAGAGTGCACGGGTTTGAATCCCAGCCCGTATTGGTTTATTTTTCAATCTATATTAATTAAAAAAATATATTAATGTTCTATATATATTTTAATAATCTATACATATAATAAAACTGTAGAAGAGTTCAATTCTGTACATGAATAAAAACTAAATAAATGCCCGTATCGGTCTTCATACAAGTAACACAAGTCAAAAAAAAAATTTTGAAAATTTTGTCTTTGTTTCGGTTGTTCACGCAAAAAATACTTTACGGATTGTGAAGAAGCTTTTTTTTGTAAAACAGATTTTGAATATCAGATTTTAAATGTTAGATTATTTTTTTTGTGTTCTGTGGTCCGGTTTTCACGCCCAAATTAATGGACAAGCGTAAGCGTTGTTTGTCAATGTCTCCTTTCAATAAAGAAACTTAAAAATCGGATATCTAAATTATAGCCAGCGCCATATTTTTTGAGTCTCAGGATGGGAGCTGACGCTGGCGACAACTAGTCACATATGAAATAAGTTTGAGTGCAACTTTTAACATGCACAAAATAAAAAAGAATGACAATAAATTTATGTCAATGCTTTATAAAAGAATATTATTATTTTTATTTTATGTTCAATTATATAATGCTTTTCTTTATCAGTGACATTAAAAACATTATAAAGTAATTTTTATGTTACCAACAGTTAAAATGGCTATACATATCTTATAAATATAGTAAAAAATAAGTATTAATAGCTAGCTATCCCGTTCGTTTGTGTGAAAATTCTAAAATTTCTTTTTAAGTGAAATTTTCATACATCTTGAAATACGTATTTATTTTTTAATTTAAAGCTCAAAAATCAATATTTATGGTACGTAATAACAAATTAATTTAATTCTACTTTAAGAATATTGTTGACTTACATTATTTGTTTTTTTTTGTAATTAAACTTGTATGTTGTAACTTATAGGTGTTACATGAATTTTTAGTTCGGTAATTCAGAATCATGATAATAAAATTATATGACATGTTATAGAAATAGTAATAGCGATAAATTGTTAGTTAAAGATAGATTATGATATTTATTACCTGAATTTGTGCTAAAAATACCATACTGAGGTAAAAAGTTTTATCTGCTACTAGATAATAATGATGTATATAGGAAAGTTTTATATATTTTCCTTCCTATACAGTGAATAAAGTAGCAAAACTACAGTTTCTTGATATTCAGTAGATTTTTATTTATACGTTATCTATTTTTTTTCAGGTGAAGTGCCACAAAACCACAATCAGCCCAGCTCAAATACGCACCAAGATCAAATGTACTCTGTGTTCAATAATACCGCCATACCGGCCTTAAATCCAATAGATCTATATTTTCGCCCACAGAATTACATACAAAACTATCCAGAAGTTCGAGAAAATCCGCAAAATTTGGTCGTCCATAGACAATTTGATAATAACAGCCCGTATGGAGAGGAATTAAAGAAAACGAGGCAAGAGGAACCGAAAAAAGACGCAAAAGTCGAAGAGCCCAAAGAGAACTTAAAACCCGCTGATCAAAATAAAATGTACTACGATTACAACGACTATGTGGTTATAGAGAAAAATGGGGATGACACGAGTTCAAATAAAATGAATGAGCAACTATCAATAAATATAAAAGGTGAATACGCTTGTTATCAATGTAATGAAGTGTTTTCGTCCAAGAGGTTGTTGAAACAGCACGCGAAGTCGTGTGAAAGCGGTGAAAATAATGAATTAGATAAGTTAGGAAAGTTTTGTTGTTCCCAGTGTGCGTACAGATGTCAATCGCCGGCCATTTTGAAGATTCACGAAAGAACACACACAGGCGAGAAACCGTATGCGTGTACGTTTTGTGATTATAAATCCGGACAAAAAAATAACGTCGCGAAACATATTTTAGTACATATGAAACAAAAACCATTCGGTTGTCAATACTGTGATTATAGGTGCGCCCAAAAGAATAATTTGGTGGTCCACGAACGAACGCATACGGGTTACAAGCCGTTCGCGTGCCCCTACTGCGACTACCGGACCGTCCAGAAACCTAACCTGGTCAAACACATGTACTTACACACCGACCAAAAGCCGTTCAGTTGTGATATGTGTAGTTATAGGTGTGTGCAAAAAACTAACTTAACAAAACATAAACAGCGCCATTTAAACGATTGTGATAAAGTGGATTTAAAAAATGAAGTAAAACCGTACAGACCTAGGCAGAAATCGGTGAAGTGTCCACATTGTTCGTATCGTTGTGTTCAGAAATCTAGTTTAGAGAAACATATGCAATTCAAACATAGTGAATTACAAAGTGACTTTATTAGTGAGGGATTGAATCTGAAAAATGATTGTGAAACAATACAGAATTTGAGTAAGAAAGACATGTGTCAGGATGTGTGTACTTGATTAGTAAAGAGTTTACAATTGTAATTTTAAATATAGTTTAGAATTTCGCGCCAAATTTAAAAATATGGCGATACTTTGCAAAATAACTGTCAATTGCGATTTAAGAAAGGTAAAGTTTCCTAATATACGGTGCCTAAACATAGCATCGACGTTTCTCATACATAATAAAATATATTTTATAAATAATTTGATGGCATTGCATAAACATTTGTGGAGTCATTTTTTATTTCTGTCACATGATGCAAAGTCAAAAGTCATTATTTTAAATTTCGTCCCACATGATTAAATTTATCAGGATTAAGCTCAAAGACACAAATATTAACTCAATATCCATATATAAACTTGTACAGAGCTTTTTAATCCTGATTACATATTCTCCTTTTTCTGTAATCAACTTGCCAAGTTTTAATTCCTATTTTATTGTGTGTATTTTATATTTATCTTCATTTGTTGCTGAACATGAAGGTTTTTCGACTCCATGAGGATGCTTCCTCATATTTTTATAGGATGGGTAAAAACAGTACAGATGTTATTTAAATTGTGTTTATGTCAATGTTTTTTTAGTCAAGATTTGAATGATGTGGATTGTAAATATTTTTTTTGATGAATCAACAGAATTATGGTATATATTTTTGTATTTTTTTAAACAAAATCTTGTAAGTGGACTCATCATTTTATATTTTTTTATATAAAAAAGGGTTTATTTACCTTCTGCCATTTCTGAGTACTTAATATGGTACCATTTAATCAGTTTTAATATCCTATATTTATTTTACAATGGTATTTTGCAGATATCAGTAGCCATTGTAAATGTCAGGTTGTCAAGTAATATTTAAATAACCATTTGGAATTAAAACAATACTTCAAAACATACATTGTTATATATATTTTTCTATATTTACCTTATTTTTTGTATACAATTTATTTAAGTAAATATAATTCAGTACATTTTTATAAAATTCTGAAAGCATTTAAAATGTATCCATAATATTTATATTGACTATTTAACTAATCACAAAACAATGTAATAAACTAAATATGATAAGGTACTTACAATAAAATATTATTAAACAATTTTGTAAACTGTTTAATTAACAAACATTGGGTGCATAAAAATGTTCATATTTCCTCTTGATGCACTCATCGACAATAATTATCACTTAACAAACATTTATTACCAGTAACCAAGTTAACTTGGCTAATAATCTGACGTGTGTTTTCAGATTTGATCCTTATGCGCCCATGTCATTATATGATTGTGTATAGGTAACCAGGTAATAGGCATCTCCACCTATCAGAGAGAAGGACTGATGGCCAAATTACATTATACAATCTAAACTACACAACCTTGAATGTGTAATGGCTGTTAGTGAGTTAGTGCTTCTCTCTTATTTGTGGAGACGCCTATTAGCTAATCTTCAAAGTAAAATCGTATGGCTTAGATCGTATAATGAAATGAGACCATAACTCACTAACAGCCATTTTACAATGCGATGCGATGTACGCTGGTTGAAATAGTGTCGCTTAGATTAAATAATGAAATGGGGCCTATTCAGGTTGGTACGCACGTTCGAACCTGCTATGTTTTGTAATACAATTATGTATAGGTTCGATAACATGTATACCCACCCTTATATTTTGTGCACTTTTAGGCTGTGATGGTGGTTACCAGGTCATCACATACTTAGTTCTAATTTTAAGATGATTCTAGTGATATATTTTAACGTTAATCTTTTGTATGTTCTTTTATAATTAAACGCCACTCACCAAAGCAATGATTTGTTTTATTTGGACCTTTTCTGTATTCTTAAGTGCAGTTTTTATTATTTTCCACTTGATTTGAATTTAATTCTACAGAGAAGTAGTAGTTCTTAATGACCACTTTTAATCTTTAAAATTTACCATATATTGTAGTGTCGCGCTTTTTGAGGATATATGTTTAATAAAAATATTGTTAAAATCGTCGTTAAATTTATTTTAACGATAGTGAATTTAGATTTCCTGCAAGACGCCCTATGACTTAAAATAATAAATATTCTTTATTGTACACCCTGAGTATCTATAAAATTACAAAAAAAAAAATAAAACAAAATAACAGAGAAAAAAATTGTACAATTTTGGCGGCCTTATCGCTAAAAAGAAATCTCTTCCAGGCAACCAATTGCATGGAGGAAAAAAACATACTGGAGTCGTACATACAATATATACACCTAATTACATATATATATATATATATATATATATATATATATATATATATATATATATATATATATATATATATAATTACAACTTTGGTAGAGTGTGGAAGAAAATTACGTATTCTCCTCAGATCCCACGACTACAAACATCCTTCTACTCACCTCCCTAATCTGAGAATTCCAGGATAAAGTTTGATCAAATATGATTTCCAGGTTCTTTATTACTGTACGGGATTACTACGCCTTTTAAACTAATGGGAAGTAGTTGCAGGTCGGAAATGCGAGCAATCAGCCTAGAACTTCCAATGATAATGCCCTGCGTCTACGACGGATTTATCTGAATACTGCAATACTGAAGGCTGAATACTGCAATACTGAATACAAGTAATGGCAATACAGTAACCTGACTGTAGTATGGACAGAGGATATCAGGTCAGGTATGGACCTGACCTGATATCCTCTGTAATTTTTACCAAGGTCGTAATCGTACTATGACCGGGATGGAAGTCGGATTGGAATTTACTAAGGAGATTATTTTTGGATAAGAAAGTGCTTAATTGAAGATGTACTAGTTGCTCAAATTTAAGCCAGAAAAGGGGGGATAGATATAGGTCGGAAATCTGAAGGACAAGAAGCGTTACCTTTTTTTGGAAGAGGAACAATATAGGCATCTTTCTAGCTTGAATTCAAGCATTGTAAAGGAGTTGTTAAATAAGGCCACAATGGTAGGGACTAAAATGCCAAGGATAGGGATGATCATTTTACGACTAACAGAATCAGGACCAAATACATCAGAATTCATGGACAGAATGGTATTCTTAATATCACATTTGGAAAAATGACTTAAATAAAAATTTGGACAATTCGGAGTTGGAAGAGATAAAAGTTGTCTTATAGTACAAGTCTTAGTAGCTTCATCCAGAGGTGCAGACGTAGAGAGATTATGGTTAACATGGATATTTAGATTATACTTGCAAAGTTATGCCTATACAAATATTATAAAGAGGTAATATATACATTTGTGTTTGAAAATATCTATAAACATGTATAACTTTTTATTTTTTTTATAATAGAATGAAAAAGTCAGTTTACTGATACCGGCAGGGTTTGAACCTCTGGGCGCTCTACCAATTGAGCTACCGTATCGCTACTGTACCGTAATTTGTTTTTTTGTATGTTTGTATTGTTTTCACACAAACGCAAATAGACCGATAAAAAAAAAGTTGCAATTTCACTGAGCGACGTATTACGTTATAAATTTATTTGTTGGAGTTAATCTTCAAAGTAACTTATCCGAATCCAAAAATGTCTCAACCAATATTTAAAAGTAACTTCAACATTGGAATATTAATAGGGCTTTTCGTGGAGGGTATTCTTAAAAAAAAATGGGGAATAGATAAAGAAGAAATCTCTTGTATGTGACTCAAAACCTATTTAAAATACATATTAATCCAATTAGATTATACCTCTAGTAACGAGCAATAAACTATATACATATTTCCACCTTTTCATATATTTGTAGATATTTGAAATGGTGGTACGAAGTAACAACATTTTTAGCAAAAAGCCAACATCACGCGGTGTTCCCAGGCGGTCACCCATCCAAGTACTGACCGCGCCCGACGTTGCTTAACTTCGGTGATCGGACGAGAACCGGTGTATTCAACGTGGTATGGACGTTGGCGAAAAGTTAATAAAAATATATGTATTGCTTATATATAAAAGTTATCTTGTATTGTAATAAATATAAAAATGTAATTTTTAATTTTACGCACGTCATTTTTTTTAATTGCATACTTTGAAAGTTTTTTTCATTTGCGTTAATTTTGTAAAATGTAATTTATAATGGAAGTTACAAAAAATAGCAATGTAAAGAAAGGTTCTTTACACAATATCAGGTCATAAGCTTAAGGCGCTGTCCAGTATAAATATAGTTTATATTGAAGTGTATGTCCATTAGTTCGAAAATATAAAAAATGTAGGATTAAAATTAAATAAATCAAATAACGAAACATAAACAAATTTCATGATTTATTATTGTAAATATTCATGCAATACGTTTAAATTATGACGAATATGATCACAATAAATATTAGGTATATTAAGAGTAAGTCTAATTGGATTGCATTGTAAGTATTGTGTTTGTGTGCGTGTATTGTGTGCTGCCCACGCGCATCGCTTTTCCTAACGCTATCGCGTCGTTGAGGTCTGCAAGTACCGACTAGTTTTCTTAATTTTACTTTATGAGCCCTAAGTGGTGTGTAATTTGTGACCTTAACTAGCAGTGGGTTCGAATGACAGTCAGAAAGCCAGAGGTTCAAACACCCACTCACCTCTTTCCTCACCTGTCTAGCTTCCTTTACCACGCTTCATGTCTTTAAGGGTGGCAAGGAATTTGCATCTAATATCTAAATCTGCAAATATTTATGGGCGACAGCATAATTTATTATCAGTTGGAATGTCTGCTAATTTTTTAACGTGCCACATAAAATCTTAGATAACCTGGATTTGTCTAAAAATATGTAACAATGGAAAAAACTTGTCTTAGTGACTATACATGAATAAGTATGTATTAATATCGTAAATAATTGATTGATATGCAGGAAAATATAACATATGGGTATTACCTACTGCATTGCGTCATTAGGCAAATCTAAGAAATAGTTTTGAAGCTGGTATAATGTTAATATAATAGTTCTATTCTAATATATCTACATGTATATTTATAATCTGTGTGCTAACGGCTTTATGGTTTTTTAAATATTGACCAGGGCTTACGTGTTGGAGTATAATATATTTTAAATTATGTAACAAGTAAATAGGAGTGAGTTAATTCATTGATAGATACGAATAGAGTGAAGGACAGGAGAGGTCAGTTACCTTTCCTTGCATTATGTATTACAGTTTTTAGCTGTCTCTTATGACAGCATAAATACCATAAAGATCAACTTTAATAACTTTTAAAACGAACCGTCATAATGGTAAGTACTAAATAATAACTGCTTTAAAAGTGTAACTATGAAAAATCAATGCGCATTTTTTATTTCGGTTATTTTATTGCATATAATACATTCTTACTCTTGGATAAAAATTGCCTTAATGGTAATAAGTCAAGGCTATTTATGATAAGTATTTATCGTTTACCTATAGGAAGTTATTTGAAGGGATCGTAAATAATACGTAAGCAGAATACTCATACGTCATATGTATTAACAGTATCGACATAAGAAGTTAACTTTTATATTTATTTAAGTGTTTTCTGAATTTCCAATGTTAAAAAAAATATAAATTTTCCAGCATTGCGTAAACAAATTTGTATGTCACCATTATCTTGAAAAATGTCAAAGTCATTCCAGGAAAAGCCAGTCCAGGAAAAAAATATCCGATAAGAACAGCAAAATTATATTTAAAGGTAACTGTTTCTTTGTTTATTAATTTTTCCTTGCAAAATTAGTTTTCTGATATTCTTTTTTTTTACTGCCTAAGTTTCCTTTATTTTTGATGTTTACCTCTATCACGTGATCACAATTTTACCTATACTTTCATACTTTCAATAATGTGGTAGCGGCCATTTAAACCAAACCGATTTATTATATGTATGATATATCCATATAATTAGGCGTCAAAAGGGTGCGTACTTTATGTTTAATAAATATGATTATGTTATAATTGTGTCTATTCTTTACTCATAGTTTTAGAATTTTGTATTTTTTTTAGCTATGCTGCCTCGTTGCTATTTCTTTCTGTTTGTTTGGTAAAGATTGCTCTGTAGCATTAAGTCCGCCCATTATTCACTTTATTTTTGTAAATAAAGATTAATTAAATAATTATGAATCGAGGCAAATAATCTGTGTTTATAAATTTGTTTTTTAAATAAAAAATATATTTTCTCAATTTTTCGTACATGACACAGTACTAAAAACAATAGTTTTTCTTTTTTTATTATTATCTGTTCTTATTTAGTCTATGTGAGTTTGTTTGTCGCATCACGCAAAAAACGGGATGAATGTGGATGGCATGTGACTTGGGTGTGGCATATTTCTCAACATATTTGATACTTTAAAAATCCAGCCCGTGTCGATAATTTTTTTATAATATAAGTTAATTGTATATTTGTTTAAAATTATATAAAAAAAACATAATATAAAATAGTATAAATATCAGTAAATGTTAGAATTGAATGTCCATAACTAATGAAGAGCTATCACGGTTGTAAACATTAATGGTAAATTGATTGGTATGTTTGTTTTATCGTAAATAAAATTTATTTGTTTTTGTTATATTAAAATGTTTCAGTTTGTTTTAAATCATATTTTTAATGAAAACCTGTTTGATTTTGTAAATTATTATACAGTTAAATTGAGGATGTGGGTACGAAAATGTATTATTTATTATTTAGGTACTGATGAATTGAGTTAAGAACATATTAAAGGTGAATAAATGTTGCTATTGGTTTCTAAAGGATTTGAATCTTTATAATATGTTAAAAGTCTAAAATTCTGTCAATAAAAATGGACTACTAGTTATTACTTTTTTTTTTTAATATAGAATTGAATAAGTTCCAGTTTATATTACTGGTTTAAAGTGCGATGTGGCATGTCATTGTGTCTCAAAAACCTAAAAAAATATAAGTATAAGATATGCCGAAGCAGTTTTTCCATCAAGTCAACTAAATAAATAATTCTATGCATTATTAATTTCAGGATATTATTTTCTAAGTAAGACACTGTAAGAAAACCAGTCACGTATATATTTTAAATTTATTATGGGAAAATATTGACAGAAAAATGGAAAATTAAGTAAAATTTGTACGTCAAATATTTTTCGACAAAACTATTTCGTATGTCAAACAAAACTCTAAATAATAATTAAAAAAAATAATAATTTGCTAAAATTTAAGACGTAAGCTTTTGTGTAACTATTTTGTGATAGATAGCTCATTTTTTTGAGTCTTGGAGACGAAGTCGCTGGCAACAGCTAGTTTAAAACACGACAAATTTGGTTCAATATAAAATAAAGTCCTAAAGCCTTTAAAAACTATGCTATACATAAGTTATTGTCCTTGATTTACTGTAATTCGACCGCGAGTAATCCATCCGGTCATGGTCAGCGGTGTCAGATAAGTTTAGTTATATAACCGGAAAAATTAACATTTTTATCGATATACAACATACGTATCAACTGTAAACAATCAACACGATAGTTCCGTTAACATTGTATGAAGTCGGTATACCAGAATATCTCACTATAAATTACAATGTCAACAACAAAATCTTGATTTTTCTTAAACATCGCTTTAGACATGGAGCTTCCAGATAACCAAGAGCATCCTTACGACGTAGGTCTATGTTAGGTAAGAGATATGAGATGAAGTGAGAGTGAGGAACCGACAGTCAAATTCTTGCCTCTTTTTTCTTAGCCTTCCCCTGCAGAGCTGGCTAGCGAACGAGACTGACTTCCACCCACCCAATAGGTCTCAGTGCAAACTATCGCTTTGAATTCGCTTGGTAACGAGAGGTTCCGCCTATCACGGCCATCAAGCTAGTACGCTGGCCGTCGGTCACGCACTCCACAACGGTATAGCGAGTCATTTCACAGTGCAGGTAGGCATCGAAGCCTCCTCTCCTCCCCCTCGTCTAAACCTGTACAAGACATAAAGTGAGTTTTCCGTGCCACCAGCTTATCCAACAACACAAAGATGTGACGGCGATGCCTCCAATATCACCAGGTAGGAGACCCTAAGTCCTTTCCACCATCAGATCCAGGTTCAGCAAGCTAGAACCCAATTCTTGAAACGAGTTAAAAAATACTATAAAAAAAATATCTTTGCCCAACCTTAATGGGTAATTTCAAAGCTGGCAACTCAGAAGTCACTCACGGATATCCATGATCATGAATAATAAAATTTAATTAAATATTATTCACGGAACATTATGTGTTCCAGAACACATGTGAAGCAATACATCCAGAATACATAACAAGCACAGAAATCTTTATGACAGTCTTATTTATTTTTATAGAAGCACAATGTTGGGTCTAAAAATGTTTATAATCAAAAGTTAGTTGTTTGTGTTTAAGGTATCATATATAAGTATAAGTTCGATTTTATACTTTAATTTAGCCAAAATTTTAGAACCTTATTTATTACTAGCCATTACAGAAGAGAGCTACACGTTGGAACTTGTGATCCGAAAATACAATTATTTGCATAATTTTTAAACACTCTTAGATATGGTTGAAGCAAGGGTAATAGTTTTGTGTTGTATGGCTTATAACCTTTCCATTTTAAAATTATAAAACTATGTAAGAAATCTTCCAATATAATTAAATAAACAATTTTAAAAGCAATTCTAATTAAAAATAATAATATTGTGTGTGGGAATTAATAATATTCAACTGCTTCCTCCGAAATATATATTAGCGTCCTTAAGCAAACAAAGAAAACTCTACAGTGTTATATTGTTAAAAAGGTAATATACGTAGAAACCATGTCCTCAGTTTAAGTTGAAATAATTGTTTAAATTGCGACTAACAAGCTTTTATTTATTATGAAGTCAGAAATTTACATTTATGGCATTATAATAAATAAAAATAGAATAATCCATATTTGAAATAATTACAAGATATTTTAATGATTCAATCGATTAAAAACAAATGAGACCGTTTAAACTATGACTGTTGGTGATATTAATGATCATCGAATTATAAACAATTATCTATGCTTGATTTAAATTTGCAAGTCATCATAGGCAATTACTTTGGATTTGCAAGTCATCATAAGGCAACTTAGGATGTGACAAGGATGTGTATTTTAATGCCATAAATGTACATTTATGGCATTGCGAGGGTAGTCTGAAAAGTTTTTATGTAATAGTCGTTTGAGAGAGTTGATGTGAGTTTTTTTGTGAAAATGGACAAAATCGATTATCGAGCTGTCATTAAATATTTGTTTTTGAAAGGCAATACGCCTTCGCAAATCAAAGATGGGTTGGATTCTGTGTATAGGGACTCTGCACCATCATTTACCACCGTGAAATTTTGGGCTGGTGAATTTAAACGTGACCTTAAGAGCTTTGGAGAAGATGAACGTTCAGGACGTCCAGAAACTGTAACTAGCGACGAAAAAATCGCCAAAGTTTACCAAATGGTGCTAGACGACCGCCGAATCAAAGTGAGAGAAATAGCAGAGGTTATAAACATGTTAGAAGACCGTCTTTGTCACATATTACATGAACATTTAGGCATGAGGAAGCTGTCTGCGCGTTGGGTGCCGCGTTTGATTACATTAGACCAAAAACATGTTCAAATGAACATTTCAAACGCTCTTTTGGCGAAATAAATCAGAGTTTTGGCGCCGATTGATTACTGTAGATGAGACTTGGATACACCATTATACCCTCGAAACAAAATTACAGTCCAAACAGTGGACTGCAACGGGAGAACCGGCTCCGAAAAAAGTAAATACTGTTTTTTCGGTTGGGAATGTGATGGCAACTGGTTGTGTTAATCGATTATCTTCAAAAAGGAAAAACCATTACAGGAGCATACTATTCATCATTACTTGACACGCTGAAGACCGAACTTGTGGAAAAACGGCTACATTTGCAGAAAAAAAAAATCCTGTTTCACCAAGACAACGCACCGTCTCACACCTCAGCGGTTGCCATGGCGAAAATCGACGAGTTACGATTTGAACTTCTTGCCCACCCACCTTATTCACCAGGTCTAGCCCCAAGCGACTTCTTCTTGTTCCCTCATCTAAAAAATGCGCTCGGGGGACAAAGATTTTCGTCAAATGAAGAGGCAATCACCTTCGTGAATAATTATTTTGAGGAGAAAAATGAAGGGTACTATTTGGACGAGTTACAGAGATGGGAGCGTCGCTGGGAGGAGTGTGTAGAGTTACAAAGGTTATGACTATGGACTATGTTGAAAAATAAGAAAAAAAAAAAAAATAATGTCTTGTATCTTTGTTAGGTCGGAAACTTTTCAGACCACCCTCGTACTTTGACGTTTCACATATTATTGTCAGTAAAATAGTAAAATTCCTTATTTAGGTATATTATTCAATTTATTTTTATATTTATATAGGTATAATTAAAGGTTAGCTTACTCGTAATTAATGTTTTCAATTCTTAATTGTTTTACGACGTATCTTAAATTGTGGCTGTCAATAATATTTGTTATTTTGAAAAACTTACTGTAGAAATCAATGGCTTGTCAGATTCCACGGTATTTAATATATGTATATTAAATACGCTGTTGTGCATCTGTCCATCGAAACGAGACATTCGTTTCCTGCTGGCTAAGTAATTTTATTTATAAATGCTATACTTGAATAAATAATTTAATTTAATTTAATTCAAACTGAAAGCATAAAATAAATAGAAGAGTAGCTCTGTATATTTCGACAGAAAATCTAAAACCGGTTAAATTTTTATTTCAATTGAATTTCTATAAGCAGTATCTATCTACGTGAGTCGTAACTAAGTCAAATTCGTCAATTTTTCTCTCTCATCCGTGTGCTGCGTTTGCAAATAATATTTGTGTCAATGTTATGATATTAATTTATAATTATAATAATTTATTGTGTTATAACTGTTCATAATAATTTATTGTGTTCTATTTTTAAATATATCCTATCATATAAAATGCATTTTTGATTATATCGTCCATTTAGTATGATATTATTATTATTTTTTATTTAAAAAGAAGGTTGGCTATTTAAGAGACCTGTCTGAGGAGTAATTTGTTTTTCTCTATTTCTTATTGATATTTTAATGGCCATATAAATACACAATTAAATATACATTAGTTAATCGATGTTCAGAATACATTTAACGCTGCTTGCAGGTTATTGCGAAGCTATAAACTGTAATTATTACCGCCACCCTTCCAAAAAATAATACAATATTAAAACAGCATGTCTAATACTATATTATAAAAATACCATAGAACGTTGTATATTAACTATATTCTAAAGTAATACATTATGTTTTTTTGTTTGTATCATTTTGTATATTTGTCTGTTTGTTTGTTTGTTTGTTTGTTTGTTTGCTAAAAGGTACGCAGCATGTTAAAAGGTACTACTGGTTAGATTTGATAAAATTTTGTTGTTGTTTGCAACCTCATTACTGCTGAAAAATCTCTCTATTCACCGGAAAATATAAAACAAATCAAATAGAACATAAAAATATATATTTTATATAATATATATTTATATAGATATATTTAATATAAGTTATAATAATCAAAGCTATCATATTCCGTGGCAGTGTGTCGTTGTGTGTCTTGAGACAATGTGACAAGCATTTAACAATGTTGGTACGTAAGAAGAACTCGTTTGTTTAAAGAATCTTCAAAATTGATAGAGACTTTACAAGTCAGTTAGTTATACGGCCACCGGCGACGCGATCGTGTGTTCTCGACTGAGATATATTAGAACGATTTCCGCGTAGTGATTTATTTATAATATTATTTGTGATGAAGGGAGAATCCAAACGATTCGGGAGCCGCAAAGGCAAAGCCTACGACATGGGGATTAAAGAGGAAAAGACCAGAGATGAGAATATCGGTTTTTTGGATCTGGTGAGTTTTTTTTTTGTAATTTATTTATTGTTTTATATATATATATATATATATATATATATATATATATTTAACAGCGGATTTATTGGCTCGTATGTGGGTAGTACAATAGTAAAAATAATAATCTGACTTGATTTTTATTATTTCTTTTGGAATACCTTGACTGATTTAGCTTGTTTATGCAGTGATTTTAAATAAACCTAGAATTTTATCAATCGTAGCACTGAAAGGATAGCTTTAATAAGGTTATAGGTAGGTTTTATTTTGTTAGGTTATTGATATTGAAATAATTATAATTGTTATATTGAAACGTGTTATTCAATAATATAAAATAGAATAAGAGATTACACGTTCTGTTGATGCGTTATTATTTTTATATAAAATACACGAGCGTGTACAGAAATTAAGTCCATAATAAATTACTATTATTTGTCAACATGTTAAATTTAAACAAGACAAAATTTATAAATTTAATATTGAAATTTTAAAATTTTTGTTGGAAATTATCTATTTAACTATTCCGTAATATTTATAGTAAATTGGAATATTTTAGTATTTTGAATAAATTAAAAATTTGCAAATACGGGCAGGAACCCGTGAACTCTGGACGTGGCGACGGGTTGCCTCCGGGCCTCCAACCCGTTGCCAGGTTCGAGGTCGTCGAGGTTCGAATTCGGCTCGTGTTGATAAAATTGTCATTATTACTTTATTTATTTTTATAAATGTTAATTCACAATCCGTTTATCACACACAAGACAATCAACACAATCTAATTTATAATTCTTACATGGTCCTAAAATTATAGGTAGATTTTATTTAAGTTATTCTATATTATACTGTATCTAAAAACGTATCGTTCTGTAGAAAACACGAGACAAAGTATAAACCATAAACAAAACTTTGCTTTTTTATTTATAAAAAAAAAAAGAAATCAATCCCTTTTTTAGGGTTTCTAAACCTAAAAGGTAATAACGGTAATAATAGTAATGTATATTAAGGCGGGGTCACATTAATGATGGTACGAAAAAATTCGTGCGCGAGTCCGACTCGCACTTGGCCGGTCTTTTTAAAGTTGAAAGGATGATCTTTGAGAACTGTCTTAAATATATTTATCTGTGTTATGTTTTGATCCTACAAAATATACCGTATATTTTTTTTTTTTAAATGATAATCAGCCTGTATTTTTTTGTTTCTTTTTTTTTTAATAAATTATCTATATTCTAGATGTTTCTCTTAAATATGTAGCACAATTCCTGTCTTAGGTTTTAACTTAAGCTTACGTGTCTTGTTTATTTAATCACAATATTTAATTAAACATTATTACATTGTCTTACCGTTTTAAGTAACATAAATAATTCAAAGATGAATTTAAATAAAATTTCATCCCGTGAAGAGAATCATTGTACATAATATCGAAATTTAATTATTTTATATCATTGGACAATACAAGATGGCGACAAATCATTTATTAATTTAGCAATGTACACTTTTAAAGACCTTCGCATTTTATAAAAAACAGACAAGAAAATACACCATTGGAGTACCCTTCGTTATATTTAAATGCACTCATATAAACGAAATTGAACTATATATATATATATATATATATATATATATATATATATATATATATATATATAGTCTTTGATTTAGAAATAGATTCTTTCTCCTGTATCTAGTATTTCTTGCACATTTTACGAAAAAGCATGTATTTTTTTTTTTCTACATCCGTCTGTTCTGCTCTGGATTTCAGAGAATATTCGTTGATAAATTCAAGTATCTTATTCCTTTATTTATTTACTTCTCGAAATTGTTTCGGGTGCATTTCGAATGAAGTCAAGGACTCACTAAATAACACATTTTAGGCGGTAGCAAACTAATCGAAATTATGGAATAAATCCGAAAATAAATGACTTCTTTCTAATAACTTTAGGTCATTTATGAAAAGACTTCCTAATTTATATGACTCTTCAGTTATCACAGTATTTAATATTAGTTTAAGTGTATTTGTAACTAAACAACGAGATGACCGCTATGCTCGCATTTCATTAAACAATCGACGGCGCAATATTTGACTCCAAAATATGGCGAGTAAGAGTCTCCACCAATCAGATGGGAGCACTAGCTCAATCAATCAATCCTCATTGGTGACCTGTTGGTGGGATTATAACTACCTTTCAAACCAGTGGTGAAGGAGTAATGTTGGAGATTTAACAGGAAAAAGAAAAGCCAGCTATTGCATCAGATGCCTTCAGAAGAACGCTTATTTTCTTCTTCAACTTCATTCAAAATCATATTATATTTAGTGCATTAAATAAACATATGATAGATGACATTTGGAGGCTATCATAGTACAAGAATACCTTAGGCTCTCTTGAGCCTAAGGTATTCTTGTAGTAGTTCTTGTAAGAAGTAAGATTTAGTGTCGATAAAATATAACATCTTAATACGGGTAGTTTTCGAAAAACAATGTAAACA
Organism: Dircenna loreta; assembly: GCA_963555665.1. Lineage (NCBI taxonomy): Eukaryota > Metazoa > Arthropoda > Insecta > Lepidoptera > Nymphalidae > Dircenna > Dircenna loreta. The sequence continues at coordinate 7,150,302 of OY743089.1, read as the reverse complement.
TAATTATTATTTTAGTGCGGATAAACCAGATTCTTACAGTAATACAAGAAATTACTTTAAGAATATAAACATATTAAGAAATATGTTAATAAATAAATAAATATGCGATTATGAATGGGTCTGGAATCCATGGAATCCATGCAGTTTATTTGAAAATGTTTGAATGAAACCGTTGGAGGTAGATGACAAATTACTGACAGAAGCAAGGGCAGTCATAGGTGAATTTTGCTTAATAGTTTGTTTTATCTGGCGCCAGGAAGCTCTGTGATAATTATCGTAGTTTTTCAATGGAACATCCCTATTACTATTTATAATTTTATCGGTTTTGATTAAATGCGAGAATATGAGCAAGTTCCTAATATTTTCTTTATTAATAAATGACGTGCATTAGATATGTCTAAAATAGAAATGTGTGTTCGTTAATTTACCTTATCGAAAAAAACGGACAAACAGTTTGACTGTTGATCTAATTTCTCTTTAAAATAATATGTGACAAACTAGTATGTCAGTACTGATATAAACGTAATGGAATATTTTATTATCTGTGGATTAATTTAGTCTGTGGACCAAGTTCCATGATGGCGAAATATTAGTGAGGTTTTATATATTTAGTAGATCATTAATAATTTTTACTGAAAGGAAGAATATTATAAGCCAAGTTATAAATAAATTGATTTTTTCAAGGTTTTGATCACTTTACAATATTCTTGTTTGACCCAAAAGGAAGCTGATCAGAAAATATAAGAGTTAGCAGAACGTGACTAGTCACTGTCAACATTATTACAATTTTTCTTGTTGATTCTATGTTTGTAAGATGAAGGTACTAGTGATGGAATCATCTATAATATATGATAATAAATTGGTAATTTAAAGGTTTTATTCCGATTTATGAATATCAAAGCAGAAGAACTGCGGATGTACGGAGGTCAGAAGACAAACTTTTTTAATGTAATCCTTATACATATTAATGCGTGTTAAGTTATTTAATTATACTTGATTAGATAAATATAAATTACTATATTTATTTATGTCCTACTGTTTGTTTATTTTGAGGAGTGATTGGCGCAGTGGTCTTTACTTCGTCAATTGTTCCGCCGATACTAGTAAGATTTTAAAGATCTATCCCAATTTTGCAGTCTCCATTCAATCCAACTCAACTATTTGATTTCGCTGGAATGTATACGCTTCTTCACTTTTGAATTTCGCTGTTTCTTTTTATCTCTTCCCATTTAAAATATAAAAATCTTATTTCTTTACTCAAATAGTTCTGGAACTCGTTAATTAGATTAGTACAAGTATAATAAACCGATTCGTATTAATTAAATTATGAATATATTTAAAAATAATGTTTAAATTATTTATACTTTTTCTTGAAAGCAATATCTGCTAACAAGTGATAATAAAATAACAAAATTATGTTTTAATGTTATCATGCGAAGAAAAACAGGAGCTATTTATTTGTTCGTAAACAAGCGCAGTGCGGACGTGGCTTGAAGTAGGATCGCTCCATATCTTCCGAGGGTGCCTTAAGAGCTGGCTGAGGAACAAAAATAAAAGAAGGATGGTCCTTCATCACTTATTTGAAACGTGGTGGAAATCCCACCGACTCGCCGACCAACATTTCAACATTGTTTTACTTTTAATGGTACAGCAATTTACGAATTTAATTAATGGTACAGCATATTGCATACAGATAACGATGATTTGGCGACGGTAGAGTTGATTCAGGGTATGATGTTGAAAAACTGAAACGATTACAGATTATAATATATTCTGAAATGATTCACATTTAATTTTATTTAATCAATCAAACAAAAATCAAAATCTCTATTGAAAGTAAGTAAAACATTTTTTCATTGTCAAATTTATTACCAGCTAAGAAAATTAACTGCCACTGACCTGAGAAAGCTGGCGAAAGAAACTCAGCGGGCTTGTAATATCATTCTTTCTAAATCATTGCCAATTATATAACTACATTATATAGAAATACTCTAAACAAATCTTGAAACAGTCTAAATCAGGATCTAAGAAGGATCTACAGAAGGAGTTCTAGAATATTAATTCAGAGCTATTTATAGAACTAGAAGACTCGATAGACTGACAGGAGAATAGGCAGATAATAGAGAATTTTTAACCATATAACATATATTTGTTCAAACGGTATTACTTGTTTTATATGTAGTGTATAATATATTTATTTCCTTCGTCAATAAATGGTCTATAAAATGAAGCAATTTAGACAATATAGAGTTGTGCGTTCAAACAAACAACATTTTTATGAATTATACTTATATATACTTATATAGCTGTAATTTACCAGCCACTAGATAAAGCAGTGGTTAAACATCTATTATGAAATGTGTGGCAATCCTCTACTGGCCTCGTTTATATATTTTTTGATACACGGCTTTTATTTCGCTTATCACGTTATTTATTGTGTTTGTTTTTGTTTTTTTTTTTGGAAATGCACACCTTTGAGAATATATTTCAATAACAACTATAGTAATACAACACCGTATAAAACAATATTATATGTAAATCAATTATTCTACATGTAAAAACAAAATACCCTACATTATTGGTGGCGTGTGACGTGGCAATAGTTTTCCGAGTCATGAGCCAGTTCTTTAGTAATTCTGTTAAAGGAATTAGACGGTCTTTTTGAGAAAGACCGTCTCAAATACTGCTAAAGGTACATACAACCTTCTTTGATACTCATTTCAATAGAAGTTTTCTTCCGCTGTAGCCATTCTTTAGAAGATAGACGTTGTTTAAAATTATTTTGTCACCCAAAATATATTCTTCTCGTTTTTAATCAGTATTATCATCATCTCGATTGATTTTAAAACTGCATGAGGGAAAAACGAATAGTTAGTACTTTTGATTGGATTATGTGTTAATTTTTCTGTTGTATGAAATGTCGATGTCGTATCATTTACTTCATCGAGTAAGAAGATAAAGATATTTCTCTTGAGCTAAATTTAAAATCATCAGACAAAGTTTCCTTCCCCCAGTAAGATTGTCTGACAATGCTAGCACCCCCCCCTTTTAAACCCACCAATCACTTGGTTATAATTGACCCAATGTGGCCATAGACAGAGAAGAAGAATAATTCAAATATGCAATTATTATAATGTAAATCACAGTTTAAATCATCAATGGAAGCGATGAGAAGAGGACGATATTACGTAATAATTACCTACTGTGTTGAATAATTAATAACTACCTTACAATGTATCGCTATTAATAGGTAAATAAGGTGATTTATCCGTTTTTTAAACTCTATTACTAGATATATATTGATACACTATTATATATATATATATATATATATATATATATATATATATATATATAATAGTGTATATATATATATATATATATATATATATATATATATATATACATAGGATTTATTAGAGTAGCTATTGGACTTATGTAGTTGATTTCTCGGAAAGGAATCTAACGCTATTCATAAATTTACATAAACTTTTTGGGTAAAGTTATACATTTAGAAATTACAAGTTACAAGCATTTTAAAGTTTGTAAGTGTCCTTATATATAGTTTCAAAGTTTCAATCTAAGATGACCACAGAACAACCCTCTTGAGATAGATTTTAATTCATTTTAACTGATTTTTTATTGATATTCTTTAAAGTTTAAACCCAAGTATGTGATCGCAGAGTGGACCGTGTAACAGCTTGAAACTAAACTTCTGCATTTGTCCAAAATCAGAGGTTTCCTTCACTTTAGTTGAAAAACAATATCAAAGTCAACTCATAAAAATTTTACATGGGAAATAGAAAATATATGTCAATTAAATAATTATAATATAAACATTTTTTCAGAACTAAAAGATTGTCACATTGTTGGGCATTGATTTGGCCTGTATTGCCAACCTTTCAGTACTACCTATTTAATTTTATTCTAGTCTATTTTGTGTAAATATTTATGTATGTTAAAATATGTTTTTTTTTATAAAGAAAAATAACTCTTTCAGAATCTTATCAAGGCATAATGGATAATTGTGACTTAATGATTTGTAACACTGTAAATCAGAATTATATACGCTCGCGATAAAATAACTACACAAAAAAAATATATTTTATTTTTTATTTACACATGAATAATAAAACATAACAAATGAGTCATATATGTGTGTGTGAGACATGTTTGTACTAGCCGGTTAAATTGGCTATAAGTATTTTTATAAAAGTCTAAACCGTTTATGATTGTGATGGACTATTTGTGGAATGAGTCTGAGTAGCGAAGAGAGGCAGGCGAAGTAGCTGGCAACAGCTAATTGTATATAATGTATATGATTGTATATAATTGAGGCCGAGAATCATTATATACAATCGATACAAGTTATCACGACGATCCGGTGGATATATAACATGTTATATAACATGTTATATAATAACCATCCCCAAGATTATGTAACTTCGCAATTAATTTATGTATATAACTTACATTAACATAAATATTACATATACATAATGTAAAGGTAAATGATATGCTTATATAATTTATAATAAATTAAATTTTTGCCTTAATAAATCAACAACGTAATAGAGTCGATCTACAATTGTTTATATATTTATTTGATATTTTCGGTTCTTCGTTATGGATATCTGGAACCGTGTAATTAAAGTCTGACGTTTCTGATTGGTTTACTCTCATTAAAAACCAAATAGAGGGTACTTCGATAATGTAAATGTAAAATAAATATATATGAATAATATATATTTATTTTACACCATGAAGGATTATATTGAAAAAACAATTAAGTGAGGTAACGTCACCAAATAAGGCCTACCTTAATTTTACCGTTACCTAACATACACGTTTATAAGGAAAATACACTGATCACTTGAAGTACTTATATTTATTTATTAAAGTTTGTATTTAATGAAACAAAATTGCTTTTGAAAAAAAATCACACTTTTGTGACAACAAATAACTAAAATGTCATTTAGGCCTCATGAACCCTGTGTCTTAATAAGGCCTTAATAAAAACAAGGAAATATTTAAATTCTTAGTAAATTTAAAACGCTCTTTATATTAAATTTAATGGTCGTATTAATTATTATGTGGAATTTCGGTATTTGGATTATTTTTCGAGAATATAGACATTGGCCCAGTGCCCGAGCCCTCCGAATCTTCAACAGTCGCAGTTGATATTTTTATTCCCAGGTGATATTTTTGCGCCCAGCAGATAAGACAGCAATATTCTCACTGCTTGTGGGATTTGGAAGTTCTGACAACACAGAACCCAGAAGGCGCAAACGCTTCTGCAGGAATAGCATCTGGGCTATATGGGTATAATCCTGTAGCACGAAAGCCATTCAAGATGTTTTTAAAAATCAAGCATTTTGCCCACACTTATTAGAGAATGACCTTGAAGCTCGTTTTGTTTATAATTCTTCCTGGATGCTTACTGACATATTTAATAAACTCTTGGTCCCAATAGTGCCAATAAGGCCTGTTACCTGTGCCCTGATAAAGCCTAACCAATTTTTTTGTAGGCCTTCTTTTAAAGCATCGCAAATGAATGAACAAAAAAACAGTTACATGGATTATACAGATAACATAGCTATAATATATCATATAATAAACCTATAATTTTTCTATAAACAAAATATAGAAAATCATGTAACAATAAAAATGAAAATACTTAATGTTTTCTTGGCAGAAATTTTATAAAAACAAGCGTTTGCTCCGCGTCGAGATTGTTTTCGACCTCAGTTTCCAACATACTCGTGGCACGGCTTGCTGGCTGTGCTCGTGTGGGTTACTTAATGTACGTGTACACGCACACTTCCAGACACATTAGTTGTCCATTTGAAATCACGAAGCGGCAAATTTGAAAAATAGGCTTTATTAGGACATAGGCTTTATTTGGGTCACTTACCTTACAATATTTTTTATTTCTTAGAGAAATCCTTAAAACCATTATAGGTTTTTCTAACGTTAGAAATGACGGATTTCCTAACTCAAACTCATCCCCTATTAGTACCACCTTAACATATTATATACCTTTCAGTATTTTGAGACAAATGTTAGCCCATGTCCTTCTTAAAGCCCTAACCTCAGTCTCTCCAAAAAAATGTCAATGGTATATCGGATTCAACATGAAAAAGTAGTATATATTTTAAGATCAGAATTTTAATTGTATGTGTATGTTACGCTATGTTATATCATAAAACCACAGTTTTGAGAAATTGTTATCTATCCTCGTTTTCATTATTTTTGGGACACAGATTGATTAACGAACATTTGATATAAATATGAGTGTTCAAAGAAAAGAATGGAACATCAATTTATCTGAACAAACATATCCACAGATCAAGATATCAATGCATTTTTTAGAAAGGTCTATTGTTTTCAGTCCAATTGGCTTTTACAGTGACCATGCGCAGGCACAGACTATGCCTATATACCGTCGGTAGTTTACGATTCCTTTTCGTCATAACCTCACAGGATATGTCGGCGTACTGTATAACAGGTGCTAAATAATTCTAAAATACTTTTAATTAAGTCAGTTTTTCATTTTATATAGATATATAAACTTTTCTTATATTATATATCTATTTGAACAAGACATATTGAATGGAAAGGCTACATTATAAATCTTGTTTGGTATTTTAATAAAATTATGAAACATCAATGACTTATCTGAATCATCTGACGTCTTTGTCTAGATCTAAGCATTTCCTTGTATTGGGAAAAACATTGTACATAAAACCTTCAATACATTTGCTTTTAAATGATATATATATATATTATTTTTTCCTTAAAACATGTGATCAATGTAAATATTACTGACACCCACGTCATCAATGAATGGAGGTAGGAAAAGATGATTTCAAGATATAAATAAGATACGAAAGAGGTATGCAGCTATGTCATTTCTGAATCATATTACCAGTGTATGATAGACGCTGCAACTATATTCTTATTATTCATTATTTTTTTACTTTCTGTTAACGGACAATGTATTATGAATTATTTAATAACAATTATTCAAGTAAAAAAATCAGATATTAGTAAATATTATATAATATATTATATAATATAAGTATTAATTTAAATTAATGATGTTTTCTTTGAGATTCACGATTGATATACATCAAAATCAACATACAATACGTTTATGTTTTCATTCTCGGATAAGAATTATTTATGTACACAAGAAAAAGAAAAATATCGATAGTGGAAATTAAATCAATCAATCAATCAATTAGGAAAGAAATGTTAGCTTGAAAGTATTCAGAGAGAACTATTTATAGTTTTTCTTTTCTGGTTCTTTTATTTGCCACAAACATGACATAAGTTATCCCTTCTTCAATTTATCATCAGCAAATTCTCGTCTCCAGATTCCTTAAACGCGCCAGAATGCGCCAATCGCTTGTCACATACGTTTCTTCTCTGAGTCGAATTTTAATTTCCGTTGCACTAGAGGTCAACCATTGCATTTTCTGTCCATGCTCTTTATGGGTCTACATAACAAATATGTATAAATCATATCACAAAACTTGGTGGCTTGCAGTGTCTGAGATCTGGTTAGATCTACCTGAATTATATCTATCTTAATTCTAGATGACTTTCTAAAGGTTGTTATTATTATTTTTAGGCTCTACATTGGTCATAACATTCTCGGACGTATATAGTTATGTAGAGACCTTTTGTTTTTTTTAACCGATATGGGTCTTTACAGATAATTAATAATGATTATATATCGTAAGTAATATTTATACAAATGTTTAAATAAATATACAATTCAACTATGTAAATAAGATTGTTAATAAAATCTATTAATAGTATGTACTAACTACGCGTCAATAGACACACAGATCCATCAAAGACTAACGTTTTCGAACTTGTTTGTAAATATGAATAAATATTGTAAAAGTGATTATTAATAATATATTCAATAGTAATAAAATAATGCTGAAAATATATTTTTAAAATTAATGCTGCCTCTAATATCTGGAACAACTTTTGAAAAAACTTTTTACATTTTACATGGATTATATATTGATTGCTTTTTTTTGATATCTCAAGTGCTCCGTGATGGTAATAAAAAAAAAACATTACTATAAAAAGTATGGACCATTCATGAATATTTTGAAAGCATTTCCTTTTAAAAAGTATAGTGTCACCTCAAAAGGAAATGGGCGTACCGCTTACGAAACTTCTAAATAAATTACGATTTTCAGTACTCAGCCGGCATCGATTTCTTTTTAATTACATTTCATCTTTAATAATTAAATTCAGATTGAATTTGGTGTTGTTGATCAGGATACTTAAGCTCGAAATTGGAGAAAGTGTTGATGATGAAATGTAATTATAACAGTAAATAAAAAAGAGAAACTAAACAACTAAAGAATGTATAAGATCTCAATTTTCCTATTACAATGATCCATAAGACATACGGTATAAGGAAACAGAATTTAAATATACTTGTCTTCTCTTAAACCTGTTAAAGCATTCTGCGTCATGAATACAAAAGTTCCGTTTAGAAATAAATATAGTTCATTATAAATATGGATTATTTACAAACATTACCACATACATTATAATGGTATTTCTTGTGTTCTTAACTTCCAGAGTTATTTCAGGAGTAAGATATAGTAAGAGTAAAGTAAATATTGTAAGTAAAGTAATTAAAACTAAAAATGAACAAGAAATACTTAATCTTATAATTCAGTTACAAATAACTCTTTCAGAGCTTTAATTTCATTCTTTCTAACTTTATTTTTCTTTTTTCCGGTCTGTCTGTAATTTAATTTAAAATAAAGGTGTACATATTTTGTAACGACTGAAGTCGCTGGCAAATGCCAATTACTTGTAAATTGCAATTACAATCAATAAAGAATACAAAAAGTCGTTATATTTAGATTTGTGTTTGTCAATAACTGTAGGTATATTGTCTTCATAGTTTTATGTATAATAGGTTTAGATTTTGACACTTATAGCTGAAGTTTATATTTATCTCATATCGTGTATATAGTCACGTCAATTATATCGGTATTTGGACTTGTTTCGAACCATGCTCCGCCATGCTCTGAGCTCAAGATTGAGAATCCTGAATCACTTTGTAAGTATTCATGCAAATTCCATTAAAATTGACGTGAGTTCAGATTGGAAAGATACGAGTATATATGAACGTCATCATGGACCAGTTTAGATACCAAAATGCGTATGTCATTTGTTTTGGTTTTAGACTACAGCGATGATTAGCATGAAAGATGTGATATTCCTGCAAGGTTAACAGGTACCTGTAGGGTCAGCAATGTATACGAAACCCGCAATGATGCAGTTGTCCATGAGAATAGTCACCATTTAGCAGAATATCCAGTATTAAAAGTATATTGTTAAATAAAGCTTATAAAATACATACAAGAGGGTTTAGTTGATCTCATTCCGATCAACTAAAAACTTAGTTTGATAATGTCATCAAAAATTGTTAAGTTAATTTGAAAAGAGCAACTGTAAAATTTTTGGCCAGCTCTTCTCAGCAGAGCAGCATTCCGAGCTGATGGTAGCTTACTCACGGACTGACTACACTGATATTTTTATAATGTAATAATTGGCGATTCAATAGTGCGTGTAAATGCCTATTTTACCTAATGGGCGACAGCCTAAATAGTAACAATAAAGGTTGACAAAATGGGCGTATATCTAGGGTTAATTTTTTACCCCTTTTTGATCTTGGCTTATATTCATGATAACGTTAATTATTTTTTATTTGCTGGTTAAGATTAGTTTATTTTAAAAGAAGACATATACATACTGTCGAAAAAAAGGCTTTGCATCTAATTGATCACCGAGTACCCTGTTCAAAATATTACAAATGACAAAGAAGAAGTCTGTGCTATATGCAGCATAGATTCTTGAGAGCCATTTTCTTTTAAACACTGTTCCCACGCTTTCATCGATTTTTTGTCATCAATATAAAATAATAAACGATCTTATTGAAATGCTTATTCTAAAAAATATAATATAATGATGTTAAATGTTAATGTATGGTATTAACGTTAAAATTAATTCTGCACACATTTCTGTAATTATACTTGTAAAGTATTGATATTTATAGCCTATTAACATTCGGATTTTATTAATTGTGAAAAATATATATATTTTAAATTGAATTGAGATTAAGGTTAAGTATGTAATATTAGAACATTAATGGTTTATTGATATTGGTTTAGTAAATGACTTATATATTATTTATTTCCACTTTTAGATATATAGGATAGAATATTAATTTAAAGGATCTTAGGCCCATTTTAATATAGTTTGTACAGCAGTCCTAAGTAATTGCATGAAGTCCCAATGAATTACAAACCCTTATGATACGCTAATCGTATTTATTTATTATATTAGTGAAGACTAGAATGGTATTAGTAGATCGTACTAACAGAAGCATTTTTTTAACTCTCAAAAGCAAGGACCTATTTGAAGCCAAATCTATGTCTGATTTTGTAAGTGATGAATATTTAAGAACGTAATAGTTTAAAATAATAAGGTATTTTTACTAAGATTTATTTTATCATTGCATATTAAATTGTATTACTATATTCAAAATATTGCTGTCTATAAATAGATTTTAAAGCAAAAGCAAATTTAACAAAGAATTAAAATAATATCAAAAGTCTTGTCTTAGTTTTGTTTTTGAACTTATTACTTACATATTATCCGTATCTAAATACTTCTAATATATTAGCCATGAAAAATCACCGTAAAATAAAAATAAACATTGGGGTAAAACAGTTTATTTATCACAAAACTATAACTGTAACTGATTTAAATTCTTCGCATTCAATGAGCGAGTAAAATCAAGAATTTAGTATTATATTTTTATAAAGCTTTAAGTTTTGGTTTTCAAATGTTGGAAGAGTTTGCTATTTTCAAAGTATATTCCAGTGGAATTATGATTTCTTTCTTGTTGAATAAATTCTTTAAGAATATCTTAATGTATAAAATCAAATTATTACATTAAATAATTAGGTACACAATAAATAATAAAACTTCATATAAATTTTTTTTAGAACGAAATAAATAAATAAGAACGAAGTAAATAATAAATGGTCACAAGTTAATTATTTATTTTGACTCAAAATAAATATTGTAATTAACTTGTGATCAAGTAGTTATTTTGACTCAAAATAATATTATATCCTTACATATGAATCTAGCGTTTTCATGAACTGGCCACATTGACCTCAAATATCTGGCGTTTGGTTTGGAATACCAAATTCAAATTTACTTCGAATTTAAGTTCATGTATTGCAGTTTTGAATTAAGTGATTCCATTATTTTCGCGTTAATTTTTCTTTTACATCTTTTTGTAAAAACATGGTATACTTAAAATATCACGTACCAACGCTGCGGAAACAACCCGAGTAATGAATGATGCGTATGGGTAGGGATCTGTAAAATAAAGCATAGTACGTTGTTGGATTCAACGTGTCCATTCCGGAAATGTATTGAAATATAGTGTTCCTTTATCAAAAATGCTCAACTGAAGGAACTCCAAATATTTTGAAAAGGTTGTAAGTATACGTTTTGTAAGACATTAAATCCTGAATAATTACATATAATTGAAACATTCAGTATTTCTTCCTATTAAACATTAAAATTATTTAAATATTAATTACATATTTAAAAAAAACACATAACGTGTTACATCCTTTATTATGCTTTTACATAACATAGATAGTTATAGAAATCTATTAATTAATAAAAAAAGAAATAATAAAAATGTTCACACTATAATTTCATCCTAATCTTAAAAATGAATATTTCTCCGTCAATCGTGCTAAATGAACTGGAAGCATTTTTATCTAATTTTGCACAGGAAAGAGGGCGGAAAAATCCATAGATTTCTTCTTGAGTAAAAAAGCGCAGCCACGATCTGTCACCAGAGAGCTCACCATTGCTGTTTATACTTCTTTGACACGAGCACGAAACCGGTCAAAGTGTACAAATAAACATGTACATAAGTGTATAAATAAACATGAACGAATAATAATGAATTACTGATTAATGCATATGCTCCAATTATATCATTTATATTATATATATATTATATATTATAACGATGAAAAATTATAGTAGAATAAAACACTACTTCTTGAAAATCGGTAATTTTTATTGCAATTGCACTTCATTAACTACAGGATATTTTTCAAATAAATTACAAGATATGATGACTTGCACTTGTGAAATAATAAAATAGGACTTTTTATAATCATTATATAACATAATCTGACTGTTATTCAGTATTCATCCAGATTCATATCAAAATAGGTTTTAAAATTGTTATATTTTGAATTTTCTGATCGTTTTGGAGTTTTCTGTTGGTTTTTTATATGAACCTATCTTTTGTCACGGTTACTTGAATCACTGATTAACAAATGAAATTTTAACCCAAAGATTTAAATTAGACAAAGGTTATGAGAGGGTTACATCTTAGGCCCACTTTCTTATAGTTTATGCAACAGGCCTAAGTTATTTCATAAAGTATTTGTACATATTACGAACCCTTAGGATACAAGTGTGATATCATTACAATATTATAATCAAGACTAGATAGTGTTATCAAGTAACAAGCTTAGTAGCCATAAGTAACGCCATATTAGAAGTATAATCAGTCGCGGATTTTATGGACAAAGATCATTTAAGATCATAATACGTAATTAATATTTGTATCATATTGTTTTGTATGATCCTATTAAAATAACTGCAATTGTAATTGCAATTATAAATATATGGAGAGTATTTCAGGCATATATAACAATAACTTAAAACTTTTCTAATATATTAAGTATGAAAATTCAACGTCAATTAAAATTAAGCAATTAGGCTTACTTATCGTAATACTATAACTAACTTTGGAAGTTATTAACAGGCTTTTATAGGCTTCACTTGTATCTGGGCATGTAGGTATGTACGTATGAGGGTCAGTAAGTCAAGTTAGTTGCAAGAGTCAAGAGCAATTGGTTCATTCGTGTTAGTATATCCTACCACTGTTCCACTTGGCTGAGTGGTCTGAGGCGCGAGTCTTAGCTGGCTCCAGATTTACTGGTCGTGGGATCTACACCAAGAAAAACAAATATATATGTATATAGTTTAAAAATACTAAAAACATGCTTTTGAAAAACAAGCACACACACACACACACAAAACAGTAACGAAGGAGGACTTCAGTTTTTAGTAGTAGTAAAAAGCTTTTTTTTACTACTAATAGCAAAACAGTTTTTTGGCCATCTTTATTTTTAAAATAGTTCTCTATGAAAACCCCTATTATTTTTATATAATACCGCTTAGGTCCAATGTGAAAGTTGTTTCTAAATATTGGTTAAGATTTTTTTAGATACGGATCTGTTACTTTGAACATTATATCCATCGATCGATCATATAGTTATCGACATAATCTATCACCTCAGAAACAACCAGAGAAAATAAATATAAAACAAGTGCTTAAATTTAAAAAAATAATAAAATAAAAAAAAAATTACAGGATATAATGAATTGTTCGTGCGAACTATTTTATAGGATTTTTTATGAATAATTGTTTAATATAATATAAATAAATAATTTAAGAACATATGTATTGCTTTCTTTTGGTTATTATTTATTTAAATTTATGGAAATTTCTTGCTATTAATCTATGTCGTGTAACAGTAATGTAATTTATATTCCTGATACCAGACTTGCTATGGAAACTATACCAAATTCTCTGCATTTTTTCTTGATAACATTTTCTATTAAAGTATAACTTGTCCTTATATTTTTTATTGATATTGGTGTAGTCAATTTTTTGTATAAATTATTTATTTCTATTTTTATAATGGATTTTAGAGGGACACATTTTAGGCCCATTTTTAAATATTTTTTACAACAGTCATAAATAATTTCATGAAGTTTCTCAACATATTACGAACATTTATGATAGAGTAATGGTATTAATATATAGTAATAAATAATACCAGAAAAGTATTAGGAAATCGTCAAATTTTTATTTTTATTTAACACTCAAAAGGAAATATTTAATTGATTCTAAGTCTATGTTTGCACTTGCGAAGATCATTTAAGATTGTACTAGCTTAACATAACTAGATATCTTTAGTGGATATTTCTTGTTGAACAGACGGACATTATTTCTGATACTAATTTGGTTATATCTTATTAAATTGTATGACTCCACTAAGATTATCGCAATATTTGGATAGTCTTTTAAGCAATTTGTCCAAAAAACCAAAATAATATCATATGTCTTGTTTTGTTTATTTCTTGTTTTCTAGTTTTCTTTAACTTATTAGATAATATGTAAATAATAAGTTAAAGATTTCTAAATACATCTAATATATTATTTACCTTGGAAAAAAAACAAAATAAAGAATAAACCTTTGGGTAAACCTGTTTTTATAGCTGATTTAAATTCTTCGCATTCAATGAGCGAGGAGAATCAAAAAGGTTTTTATTAATTTTTGCTAAAACTTAATAAAAAAAAAAATATTTCAATCATTGAAAGACTTAGATCTTTTCAAAAAAATTAACACAGCAATTATGCCTCGTTTCTCTTAAACAAAATCAAAAATGTTGTTGTAATATTATTATTACATTAGCTAATGAGAAAATAAATAGTTAACATTTTACTTAATATTACTTCCAGCGGTGTTCAACAGTTTGGTTTATATATTTGAACATAAAAAACTATTATAAATATTAAAAACGTAGCACGTGTGTAAATAAATATTTTTCATATTAATGTTTTAATTCTTCTACATGTGTGAAACGAATGTTATTATCACTGTCACTAAAATCCAAAACGGCTGAACTGATTTTGATGATAGTTTTGTATGTTAGCCCACTGTAACACACAGAAAGAATCCATCAAAATCAGCTGTATGATTTAGATTAACAAATCATTGGCACTCCAATTAGGTTTGATCGTTCTTTTAGGACAGAAATTTATTTATTTATCTGCTATTTCTTGCAAGTATCGTTTACAGTATGAAGTCAGTAGCAAGTGCAACAAGCACATTGATATAATTTTAACAATTTAAATCGGACACCGAGTGAACAGGAGGATGGCTGCATATTCTTTTTCTAATCGAGTAAAGTTTTGAACAAAAAGAAAATGCATCACAAACATGAACAACAATAAAATATAGATATTTAATTTTGTCAGTAAGTTTGACAGTTTTCGAGTTATTCATTTTTAAAACTTTTACCTTGAGTTTTGAGGTTATCCAATGAGCCCTATATTTCTCGTATTCCACCGCACCGACGGAAATTACTTAATATGAACTTTCATTGAAATTGTAGAAATTACAAATGCTTTAAGTATCTCCTAGTTTTAGAAATGGCCTTTGCTCGCTGAGTTAAATAACAATTATAAAATTATAAAGTAATTATCGATTCATAAATAAAACTATAAAAAAAAACTTAATGGATAAAATATTAATTTTATATTTATTTATGAGTTCTTGCAAATAGGTTTTGCGTTTTGAGGTTTGTTTAGTAGGATGAATATTAAAAAGATTTTTACTGCGCGTTCGTTTTTAGGCCTGTAATGTGGTTCAATAAATATCAAATAAATATATTTTGTGAATGACGCATAAGCGATTAATTTTTTTGTCCTTATCTTAATATATATAAATTACGAGTCACTATGTTTGTCCGTTATGGATTCCTAAACTACTGAACAAATTTTAATAAAATTTGCACAGCGTATGCAGTTTTATCCAAGTTGAAAGATAGGGTAATATATATCAATTTATCTTTTTATGTTTTTTTTTTATTACCAGACAGTCACATTTATCTTTTAATTCCATACGATTCTAACAGATGGCGGTATTATGGTATTTGTTGACTGGATTGAGGAAGTTTGCAATAGATGGCGCTATACAAGTTTCATATTAGCTAAAATTTTAATATAGGATAACCCACCACGTGTTGGAGGTAATCTTGAAAGTAATTTATCCGAATCTAATAATTCTTTAATATGTATTTACAAATAACTTTCACGATGGATCTAGGTTATATTATATTATTGCATTGACACATGAGTAGGGCTTTTCGTGGAGAGCAATTTTGAAAAGTAAAGTGTACCAAAAAAAGGTGAAGCGAAGGAGTTTCTTATTAGCTCTGTGTTCTGAAGTCCACGCGGACAAAGTCGCGGGCAACAGCTACTATATTATATATATTTTGCATGTTATGTTAAGTTAATATTAACGCAGTTTTAATAACTGTTAAAAGCAATTTAAATGAGACTATTATTTCTGACAAAATAATAAAATTTTATTAAATTCCGAGATATAGGTAAGAATTTAGTCAATAAGTAAAAATAATTATTATTCTTCCGTATCCATTATCATATCTACTAATAAAAGACATCATGGCTATTACAAGTTTTACCGGAATTTAGGATTGCCTTGAGTCCCTCATTCAAACAAAACCGGAATGTTACTTCGAATTTTTAAACCATGATGAGTTATTGCCTAGCAAATTAGAACATGCGACGCATGCCTATTCTATACATATAATATTGTTATTAAATGGATATAAAGAATTTTTATTTCAATCTTAAGCATAATTCTAAATATGGTGAAAATAATTTTATCTCTTCTCGCCGTGCTACTCAAATAATAAGCATATTAATACAAAATTCGATATTTCTTTGGTTTAATGTATTTATATTACCCAAATAAATGTTTATATTTTTCGCCTCCGTTTCGTAATTTATTAATAAAAGATAACATTTGTAATATATGTTGAACGTTTTCGAATATATTGTTTTTGAATGTTAAAATATAATATAATTTATAAGAAAAATAGGATGTCCGCACGACTCAGTCAGGAATACAAAAAGGCGTTACAGGTTCGGAAAATATATTTAGAAATATTGATGGAAAACATGACGGGAACATAATTATAAATTATTACAATAATAAAAATGTAAGAAAGGTCGAGGCAGCCTACTATTCCCAAATATATGGATAGTAGTCTAATTTCAATTATTCGGTGATATTAATATGAGATTAGACATTTTGTTATAATTTGTATTTTTATTTTTTTTTGTATAATCTGCTAGAAAATGAAATGAACTTGAAAGGAAGCAACAACCTCTTAAACCTGTTCAGGGTCGTTTGCGAGTTGTGTAAAATTCATTTTAGTTTGAAGATAATTCTTGCACAATGTACTCTATTATAAGAGTGTCACATTTAATCAAATTACAAATAATTTATCATAATGATTACATTTATTATATATTATCTTATTTTTTTGTGACACCAGTCCTCAAAAGTAAATTATTAACATTACAGACCACCTCTATATATGGAAAAAATATTTGTGAGTTTCTTTCGTTGTATCTTCTGAGGTCCGTAGCAATTTACTTAATTTAATTTGACAGTTAATAAAAACATATTGCTTTTTAAGCAATTTTGATATTATTATCGGGTATTTTCCAAGTTCATTGACCCCATGATGGGCAATTAACATTCATTCTTAAATATACAGTCGCATTTACTAATTTAGGACAGCATTTAAACACTAGTAGTATATATTAAAGATCAGCCTGAGTTACCTGTCATCATTTCATCAAAACAGTTTTTATAATATTCAGTCTTTAATATATTGTTATCATATTACGTACATTATTTCCAAAATTATAAAGAATAGCTATAAAGTTATCTTAGAGTTGTTAAGGTCATTATATTTTCTCCCTTTTTCTTTTTTTCTTTCCGCATTGAGAAATACATTTTAAGCAAATATTTGACAATTAACATGCTTTTTTATTTTTACATTTATTTGCGTCACTTTTATAAGACGCATTTTTTATTCTATTTCTTTCTGGAATTTGAAAGTGCATTGTTCTATGAATTTATTATTTTTAACTACAAGAAGCTAAGGAATTTTAACTGCATGTCGTGAAAACGTCCAAAAGGGTTCGGTACTTCTAATAGACAAATGAACAAATTAGTATAAAATAATAAAGATTTTTCTAGGATATTACAATAAAATGTCACACAAATCAAGATGTAAAATCCTGTTACCTGAATTCATTGACATTTTACATATTAGTCGATACTTCAAGTAATTAATATTACAATATTAAAACAGATCTGTGGTCAAAAAGAAAATATATAAAATAAATAATATTTGTCCAATAATTGCTATAACTATAGAATGTATTTGGAAATTGGTTAGATTATTGACTATTTACCCTTTTCTTATCTCAATTAGAGAAAAACTATTTAATAAAACAGTCAGCGAATAATGATTTCAATTGATCTGAATTGCTAATAAAAGCATTAATTAAAAAAAAATGTGAGATCTGTCTCTTGTCCGTAGGATTTTGGTCAAAAAATATTTCATATACCTGTACATCTTGCGTTGTTGCTATTTTTGTAAAGTCATAGATTTCATGTTTAATCCATCGTAATTTTTATTTTCAGTGGCGATATGCAACATTTATCGAGAGGTTAGCCACCATGTTTGCAGCTTTTTTCGGCTTCTTATGTTCTGCGTCCCCCGTCGCTTCAGTAGTGGCGTATGGTGAAATCACTTCCATGTTCATTAGTCGCTACAACGAACAAAAAGTCCGCGGCGATACGGTTATATTGAATTTATTTGGAGGTGGATATATTGTGTAAGTATTTTGTGATTACGTTTACAATTTACGTGCTATTTAAGACAATTTTAGGATTCATCGTCTTCTTTTTTGCAAATGTGGATAATGAAAACAATTTTAATGAACTCCCAAGTAACCCATGTATAGCTTTACATCAACCCTTGATCCTCAAAGTAGAATCATCTCCGAAATAATTTCGGTGTATCTTGAACAAAGTCTGGGACCAGGAAAAAATATATGCTCAAAATTAAATTAACCTTCTCCCTTAACTAGACATTCATTTAAATTTTGAAGTGTTCTCTCTTTACCTACAAATAATTTATCTGGCATATTGTAGGGAGGAGGGAAACCGTACATTGCACATGGATGCTCTAGTGGATGATTCTGTTGGATACGCCAAATCTAGTGTCGCGATTTTAGCATACCAGATCATAACAGGAGCCATTTCGGTCACGTTTGCCAATTGGGCGGCTTTAAGAATGGTGAGTTTGATAAAACAATACTAATTAGATAAATTAACCAGTATAATAAATCTTTCTATCAATGATCTCTAGAAAAAAGTTAAGTACCATCAGAAATTGGCATATGAACCGTTTTTTCCGTACAGGTGACACGTTTAAGATGGAAATTACTGCGATCTGTATTGAGTCAAGAGATAGCGTTTTTTGACACAAATACAAGTATGAATTTTGCAACAGCCCTAACAGAGTAAGTAACGTTTATAAAATTAGAATATATTTTAATCAGTTACCAAGATCTACGAGTTATTAAATTGATTTGTATTATATGTCTTTAATAATATATATTTTGTGTTAATTAGTGATATAGACAAATTAAAAAATGGTGTTGGCGAACACGTAGCTATGGCAGCCTACCTGATGAGTAGTGTGTTTATATCGGCTTTCGTGGCCTTAACATATGGCTGGCAGCTCACCCTGGCCGGCCTGTCAGTGGTGCCAGTATCATTGCTAGTGGTTGCCACAGTAACTAGGGTAAGTTTGAGGGCATTTAATTATTTTAGTATCCTCGCAGAATTCTTGACTTATTATATATATTTATGAACATCTATTCCACTTTGAATCATCACCAGTGATTACTTGTGCAATGAAGGTGTCAGGATGGCCTATTCTGATACCATACAAAAAAGTCTAGTCAGTTCAATGTGTTTCCCCCTCCAATAAATGCTTTACAATCTCGTTTTTAGGCGTCCACAACGTAGCATTTACACTTGTAATACAATCAACGTATATTCAGTTGTCTAATCGAATAGTCCCTTATTTCTTATCCAAAATATTAATGGCTATATGTCTGCATTTTCTCTACATTCGATTATAAACTAAATTAACATTGCTTCTGCGCAGCCTTGACATAAGTTGCCATTATATGAACGTCCACTTTTCGAAAATATTAATTGCAGAAAAAGTTTAGTTGTATACTATATACATAACATGAGGTTACACTAAAGTCATGTAATATCACAAATGCCAGTGCTACCCAGGTCTATATGTAAAAAAAAACCATGACATTCAAATAAAAATGCGTATAATAATTTAAAAATATTTATACATTTCCAGTATCAAACCCGCTGTTCTTCAGATGAGGTCACAGCTCTCGGGACCGCCGGTCGTATTGTAGAGCAAGCGCTCTCTGCCATCCGCACTGTTCGTGCTTACTCCGGAGAGGCCGTGGAAGTGGAGAAGTGAGTTCTAATGTTATAACTTATAAGTAAATAGACATTCAAGAGCTTATTTTATTCTGGTACGAACATAGACGCATTGTAATGAAATCTAGTTTTAGACAGTTGACTACAGAACATATAAGGGCACGCTTGATAAGAGAAGTATTAGTGTCATAAAAAGACTAGATCGAAGATACACATTATATTTACTTTAGGTATACTAAATGGAGAGGAAATTAAACTAGTTCTGGTTAACTCATTCTTGCTAAACACTCAATAATACATAAAATAGTTACCTTTTTTTATTATTTTCTTTTTATTTGATATGAATACATTAATTTATCATTTCACTAACAATAATATCGATTAGTTGAAATACAAAAACTTTAGCATTTATATAAATACTACAAGTTTCTAATATTATATATGAAGGCGAGGCAGTATATGACTATGAGTTATTTACTTGCTATATAGTATATAAGTAGCTCGAGTTTCTGACAACCTAATATCACATGAGTATTACTGAAAATTTACTTTGTCAAAATCTACAAAATCTTGCTTTGAAGAATGGTTTGCTTTTCTTGGAAGTTAAGCTTCATGGTTATACTCGTCAGTAGATAGATAGACTAATACAAGTGAAAATATTTGGCGAATAGGAAAGAGTGTGATAGACAAGGATAAATAATGTTGGAAAAGTACAAAACTGAACTAAAAGAAAAAAAATCCTTTTTTTCTTTTAGTTGAGTTTTGTAGTTGTTACTGAAGGAATGCTATAGTAACAATTTGGGAAATGAAAGTGTAAATGAAGAAAAAAAAATGTAGAATGGAAGACCATTTGACCATTTGAGCGCTATAGAGAAGAAAAGACCAAACGAATGCGTGAAAATCTACTTCTCCAAAAAGCAACTCTCCACTGAGATGTCGTTGTGATAGAAGAGAGTGGATGAGATTGACATATTTCAGCGACCACAAATAGTCGGAATAAGGCCTTGTTAATAATTATACTTTTCTTTCCTTTTGAGATTAACTTTCAAAAATCCATGTATACTTAGTAGTTACTAGTAATATTATATATAATACTTATATAGGTTATTAAGGAATATATCAATCAAATTTTCTTCATGTTCAATCAGTCAGTTAGAGTATAAACAAATATGATAGATATACGGCGTCACTGGAACCAGCGCGTGTGGCGGCGGGGCGCCGCAGTGCTTGGGCGGGATTGGCCGGCGGCGTGGGCTGGTTCCTCACGTACTTGCTGAACGGCATCGTGCTGGTGTATGGCACTGCGTTGTGCGTGAGAGACTTCGACGGGGGACCCTACCATCCTGGTATTATGGTTACAGTGAGTGAAGTTTATTTTATTGGTGAACTATTTCTAGAAATTCGATTTCAGTTTATTCCATCAAAGTAAAATCAGGCATCAAGAGGAATCTTGTAATTGTCGTAGGGTAGACAATTTCTTAGGTCGAGCGCAATCTTTTCATGCTTTCACTGTTTATATCTTATTAGTTACTCTCGTTCATCTCTCTCCAACAAACTGCAACGCGTTAGTCGAACTCCGCTTCAGATCCAAATTTCGTAAACTGTTTTAACATTTGCACTTCCAAATGTATAAAGGTCTAAACATGGTTATCTTATTCTTTCTTCTCAATTTTTAATTTCCATAGCCAGCTGCGTGCTTCATTTTAATTATCTATCAATATAGTCACTATGTTATACTTTCTTTCATGTTTCAACATATTAATCTATTTCAGGTAATGTTTTGTGCATACTTGGCTCCACAAAACATAACGATGTGTAATCCGCATTTGGAGATATTTGCACAAGCGAGAGGCGCGGCGAAGAGCCTATTCGGAATACTGGAAAGAAAATCAAAGATAAATGCGTTAGAAGACAGTGGAAAGAAACCAGAGGGCTTTAAAGGGAATATTATTTTCGAAAATCTATATTTCAACTATCCTTCGAGGCCGGACGCCAAGGTGGGTTTGAGTTCGAAGAATATATGTCATTCATTTATATATAAATAGGTACAAGTACGAAGACAGTTCAGTGCATTTTTTAGTGCTTATCAACAATTTTTTTGTTTGTTCTGTATACGTTTTAGTTTTTTTTTTTAATAATTTTTATAATAGTAATTAAATGTTTTGTTTTATAAATACCTATAAAGTAAACATGGTCTCAGATCGAAGATATGAACGAAATAATGAGAGTAAAAAAACTAATTTTAAAATCGACCATATTTTACCAATTTTGGCTAGTATACCAATAGTATCATGAAATAGATAATTAAGATAAAATATTTAGGTACTTCGAGGGTTAACCCTCAAGGTGAAGGCGGGGGACACTGTTGCCCTTGTGGGATGCTCAGGATGCGGCAAGTCAACCCTACTGCAGCTGCTTCAAAGGACTTACGAACCAGACAGCGGCCAGATCTACCTCGACGGACACAAACTCGATACTCTGCTTCTGCATCACTATAGGAGAAGTATTGGTAACGTATTCATTGTAATAACATATTTAGTTTTTAGTTTTATATGGGTAATGCTTCCATAACTACTTACTCACTAGCTGCTGATCCAAAACCTATGGGTTCGATGCCTACATATGTGCAAGATGTTGTTTCGAGTCTGCTTCTGTCTGTTATTTATGTTTGTGAAAACCTTGAGTGTTCTCTATTGGGGGAGTAGTTTTTTTTTAAATATAGATATTTCGTTAATTAGATAACTACCTAATATTAATTAACATAATTAATTGTATAGAAAAAGAACGAAAATCTTTTATTATTCTTTTCGTAGTACAATAATGGAGACTTGAAAGTAGCCATAACTAGAAGGCTTCAATTCACTTAATCTAAAATAGTAATCATATCCTAATCCACCTTCACCCCCAGGTGTCGTGGGCCAGGAGCCAGTTCTTTTCAGCGGTACCATCCGTTACAACATAACTCTCGGAGTTGAAGACGCCACGGAAGCGGATATGATCGAGGCAGCCAAAACTGCGCACGCGCATCAGTTCATTATCAAACTTACTGATGTGAGAAAAAATTACAGCATAATGCATTTTATATACAAAACACTTATATTGTCTTAACACTATTAATGCGTTGTGTTAAAACAGTTTCAATGACGATGATTTCACCATAAAAAACACATATGCTTATCCGTACCAGGGCTACGACACCATCCTGGGTGAGAACGGCGCCCAGCTCTCCGGGGGTCAGAAGCAGAGGGTTGCCATCGCTCGTGCCCTGATCAGGAAACCAGCTGTTCTTCTCTTGGATGAACCTACTTCAGCTCTGGATCCAGCCTCCGAGAGACAGGTTGGCTGTTGTTGGTTGTTGATTGCTTTGCCAAAAAATACTATTTTCTTATATAAGTATTTATAAAAATAGCATAAAGAAAAATAATAAAACATATCCTAATCACCGAGTTCTAAGTAATCGTGTTCACGGTAAGACGAGAAAACAGACACCTACATCTCGTGAATTTACCGCACACAATTGCTGCAGCATTCAAAAGGCATTCGAAACGTCGGGTTAAATTTAACATAAAATATAAATTCAAATATAATGTGAAATATAAATTCAATTATACGCGAATTGCGAATTATAAAAATAGTTTTATTCAAATGTGTACTCGCAAAAATCTTGGAAAATACTAAGGACGCGTTTAGAGTTTTGCCGGAAATGCTCCGCAGCGGATAAAGTGTTTCTTTATTTTTAATTCCTTTAAAAATAATATCAAATATTATAGTTTTTATATTAATTAAACGATTTTCCATCACTTCTTCACACATATTACACGATTTCAGGCTTCGGTACATTTTTCTTGTAATAATTGCCATGTATTTTAGAAAAAAATATCTTGGGTAAGAAAACATACTTAACTAAAATCCTATGAAGAACATAATTATCAATACTATACCAAATATTTAAAAAAATAAGATTATAATTTCTATTTTTTTTCACGTCTTTGTAGTTGACACGTGAGTCTTAACTTACTGTAATAAGGTTTATTTTACTTGCATTTTTTTTGATTCTTTATAACAAATATTTCTAAAATTCAATAATAAAAATAGGTAATAAAATATTTATTACCTTATTTTATATTTAATATTTAACATAAAAACAAAATAATTAAAATTATTCAAAGTATTATATTCGAAAAACCAATGAATTCAAAGGATCAAAATGGTTTCATGTAGCCTTCATTTCGCGACTAAACATGCGTATGTGTGCGTAGTCAAGCTTTGTCAATGTAGTTATGTGATAGGCTACCCAACTCTTTCGTAAACGCGTCCTTAAAGAAAAATATATTATTCTGTCGTGATCCATTGTAAAACATAAAATTTTATCTTTTTTGGGCCATAGTTTGAACCATAATGAAGTTGGCAGTAGTATTAGACTAATATTTTTTGTTAAATAAATTTGAGATATTTAATTACTTTTTACATTTTTAACGTATTTATCAAAAATGTCATTAAAAAGTTATTCTGACGTGTTTTATTATAAAGGTACAAGCAGCTTTAGACGCCGCCAGCAAAGGAAGAACCACTCTAGTAGTGTCTCACAGGTAATTAAAAAACGAGTAAAAACTAGATATTCTTTCACTTTTTGTAAATAAATATAGCTCTTTACTTGTCTGTATTGTGGTTTTAGGTTGATATATATATATTTTGATGTTATACTTTTAGGCTCTCTACAATAGTAAAAGCATCCAGTATAGTGTATGTAGAGCAAGGCGCGGTTTTGGAACAAGGAACCCATGAAGAGTTGGTGGAGAAGAAAGGAGCTTACTGGCGATTGTTGCAGGAAGATATGACTCACAAGTATTATATTAATTAATTATATTATTTTAATTTCTAAATAAATATACATACTACATAGACAATCAAAGATTTATTAATGTCTACTTAAATACATATTTACTCGCATAGTAATATAAGTGAAAGTGTTTTAAAATTAACTTTAAAACCATAGAAGCAAATTTAAATGTGTCACCTTGTGTAAAAATGGGAAATAATTTTACAAAATAAATCGCACAATAGAAGAAAAGACTAAATTGTTATGAATGAATGAATGTATTTCCAGGAGTGCAGCTGGTCTAGTCCCAGAAGTTGAAGATGAAGATGATGACATAATAGATGAGACAGCAATAAGAATAAATAGAGTCAGGCGCAACAGCAGTATCTGTTCTGCAAAGACAGGTGAAACTCTTATATATTAAAAATGTTTATTTAGACAAAAAAAAAACTGACCAACAATGAGGACACACAAAGTGTATGTATACATACACTGTATTATTTTTTATAAGTAAAAGATAATTTCGAAGAACGTTTCTTCGATATTTTGTACATGAGAAATATGGAAAAAAACAATTCTATTTTAAACCAGGTGTATCAAGCTGACGTAAGCAGCTATTTCTCAAAATAGCAAATAAGAATATCTTATTGTATGTGATGATGGTACAAAGCCACCCTTGAGGGAGGAATGAGTCTTCCAATTCTTGCCATTCTCCCATATATGAGACATTCAGCGATCTTAAATTAAAATATTCTAGTTACAGACAATTGTAATTAATGATACGTTGTCGTATTATTAATATTGCAATATTTTTTTATTTACATCTTATACTATACGTACAATACTTTTACATTATGGATGATTTCTTTCATGCATTTATGAGTGAATGACATCCCTTGAAAAAACAATTACACTCCTAAAAAGAGTGAACGTATTAGGAGATACTACGCTATAGATGACACTAATTGGATCATGAAATATATTAACAGCAACTCTAAAACAGATGGCATTTAACAGAAATATATTTGTTTATAGCAACTCTGGTTCGAGACAGCGTGGTACGCTCCAGCCGCCGCCCGGGGTCCATCTCACTTGTAGTACCTGAAATACCCGACGAGCTGGAGGATGAAGAAGAGGTAGACATACGTTTATTCGTGACTAGTTGTTGTCTGCGACTCTGTCTGCTAGACTCCAGAAGGCAGCGCCCATAAACGCATTTGGAAAACTGTTTTTTCAATAAGCCACACCTTGCAAAATCGATATTTTTGATAACCTTTATATTTTAAAAGTACATATAATATGCATCCAGGTCCCTGCATAGTAAATATCTGTAAAAGTTTTTTTTATATCAGAGTGGTTATGAGTAAATATGCCTCTTAAATATAAACTAAACAAATAACCTTTTTTTAATATTATATTAAAAATAAACATATTAGTGAGATCATAAATAGTACTGCTTTAGTCAGGCACGAGTATACATTGCAACATGGCGCCTGTAGCGCAGCGCCTGCACTCGCTTACTATTATAGTTACAAACGAATTTTACGTATAAATATATTTATAAAGTTAATGTAATTTAAAATAGACCATTATTAAGTTTCCCGATCACGATAACACTGCACCTTTATAAAATGTATTTTACGCACCAATGCCAGTAATAATAAGAAAAGTAAAAATAGGCCAAGTAATATACTTTTAAATTTATAACCAAATAAAATACAAACACATGGCTTCAATTATTTATTGGTTTGTATTTGAATTATATTACTGGATATAATATTAAAAATAATACTCAACCACCATCATTCACCTTCATTCGCTCCAATTTCTTAATTTCACGATATCTTGTTTCTTTACTGTCTGAAGAAAATAGCTACTTAGCGATAAGGCCGCCATATTGTACTTTGTATATATATACCTATCCTGTGTATTAACTGTAATTTGGTGTACAATAACAGACACACTTCTGGTCTTTCTATCAGAAGAACATAAGATAACCTTACTGGGTAACGTTTCGTTTTCGCTGTCTCCAAATATTCATATAACTCTAATATGCTACGAATTTCTTCGAATATCTTCGCCATGAAAAAGCTTAAACCATACATTTTCATTAGATGTCAGTTCAGTTTTGTTCTTATTTAAATTCTAATGTATATGTTTTTTTTATATTTAAACTTTCGTGAATCATGATTATTATATTTATATTTACCCGGCTGTATTCATGCAGAAATTAAATCGGAATGTGCCCGACTAGTTTCGAACCCATTCGGGGTTATGAATCATGAGCTCTGAGCGTGGCGGACTCGCGGCCACGTAATATAACACATAAATCTAATGTATATGTTTTATTTCCAGGAAGCCTTAGCCCCTGTGTCGACGTGGAAGCTGTTGGCCCTCAACAAACCAGAGTGGCCACAGCTTTTGGGCGGCATACTGTCATCCCTCATCATCAGCTGCAGCTTGCCCATTTTTGCGTTACTCCTTTCAAAGATGTACGGGGTGAGTGATATTATCTAAGGTCTGGTAGAGCCTAGCAGAGAGTTGCATATGACTGGAACTAATTATATAAGAGTTTACTGCAATATTTAAATTCTACAACTTATGATTTGATATTTTTAGATGTTCACTCAATTAAAACCAGAAGAAATTTTGGCTAGATCCCAATTATACGCCGCTATGTTTGCGGGTTGCGCCGTCGGAAGTGGTATTATAACCTTCTTACAAACTTGGCTACTTGGCCTCGCTGGATCAAAACTCACTAATAGACTGAGAGCTCTCACTTTCAAGAATTATTTGGAGCAAGTAAGTGTATTGGCGTATTTTTTGAGAAATAGTTCAGTAATTTTGCAAAAAAATATGAACTATATTTTACCAACAAATTTAAACATTTAAAAACAAAAAAAACATACATTACTAATGTAAACTAAATGAGATTTAAAGTTATCGCTAAACTATCAATAACTACACTAAAATAGAGATATTGAAAAATTTTATTTTTTTGCAAAAGAAAATTTATGACCATGTATATTTTTTCATTAGTAATATAAATGTACTATTTTACTATATATTTATTTATATAACTATATATTAAAAAGTAGCATTAAATTAATCTATTTTATAGAAATATATTTATGTATAGATTAATATAAAGACAACAACTTCTTGACTTTTAAAACACTCCCTACTCTCCTATCTTTTTATATCTACATCTGTGTATCTATATCTCAAACAGGAGCAAGGCTGGTTCGATGTCCCTCAGAACTCAGTGGGGTCGCTGTGCGCTCGACTCTCCAGCGACTGCGCCGCCGTACAATCAGCCACCGGTTTGTACTTTAAATTAAATATCTTCAATGAAAGCAGCCACACAAGCAGGAATATAACTTGTGACCTCCAGGAGTCCATTCCCGTCACTCTAACAACTGAGCAATAACATAAGATACTTTGCCTTTACTTGGAACAACAAATAAAAATATAACAAAAAAATTAAATAACCAGATCTAATAATGTATTTATGTTCAAAAATTATTGTTACTTAAATTTTAAAATATTCAAAGTGAATAATGATTTTTTTCGATACCGCAACCTCCGGGAAACTATTTTTTCTATATCTATATAAAAATTTAAATAAGCTTTACATGGCTTAACATGTCTATAGGCAATTTCATGTGTTATTTGTTTCATAAATCTGGTCTCCAGGAACGGGATTGGGCATAATTCTGCAAGGCGTCAATACTATGCTACTGGCTTTTCTTATATCTATGGCATTCTCGTGGAAGATGACACTCTTCAGCCTTCTAAGTATGCCTTGTGTGAGTATAAAGATTGGTTGGTTCTTATAACCGTTTCTCTTTTATATGTGAACTTTGATTTTTTTTTATATCATAATCCGGTCAAAAAGTGACATTGGTTTGACATCATACCTATATCATATACGCGTCACAGTACTTTATGTAAAAATGTAAACTTTAATTTTTCAGCCATCTTTTTTACGCACAGAATAAACATATATAGAATATTGGCTTTAGAAGTGTTTGTGATCCTTCAATACATTTAACTAGTTGGGAAATATAATAGAAATAATATAATATTAATCTTACGTATATAAGTCTGAAATAATGTCATATGTGAATGAATTATATAACTGATTAAAATTTCCGATGTCATTCTTATGTAACAATGATATAAAAGTTTTACTGTTGGTAAAATACCTTAACTCTCATTATTTACCCTCAGGTAATAGTCAGCATGTTTGTTGAAGGCTGGGCTACAGAGAAGTGTCAGTTCAAGGAGCGCAAAGCCTTAGAGGCAGCCTCTCGTCTAGCAACCGAGGCCGTCATGAATGTACGCACTGTACATAGCTTAGGTTTGTTCATTTTCTATGTCTCCTCGCGTTATTTTTACCCTTTCAGCTGGCCTACGATACGATACGATACGATATGCTTTATTGTACCACAACAAACAAAAAAATATATATAAAAACAATAACAAATAAAAGATAAGCTAGTACAAAAGGCGGCCTTATTGCTAAAGAGCAATCTCTTCCAGGCAACCTTTGGGTAGAGGACAAGAAATATGAAAGTTACCTACCTACCTTACCTAGAAGGCCTACCATGAATTCTTAGAGCTATATTACAATAATAAATACCATGAAGTATGTTTTAAATTTGAAATATTAGTTGAAAAATTATTAATAAAAAAAATATTGTGTTATAGAGCTCATGGTACGAATGAAAGTAGTATTATTGTAATATTGAAAGAAATATTCTTAAAAATATGATAGTTTTCAAGAATTTATAGGCCTGCTGTTTTGGTAGATGTTGAATGATAAAGTATATTTGTTTTTCTTTTAAACATACAATTGAAATGTATGTTTTGTACCAAATCTTCCCATAGGTGTGGAGAAAAATATCCTCAGTCGCTATGCGAGTCTTCTCGAGGAGGCGTCTGGGTCGATCACACACTACGTCCGCGGTCCTGTGTATGGGATGTGTCTCGCAGCACCCTCTATAGGGTACGCCCTGTCGCTGGCGTACGGAGGATACATCGTGGCCAGAGAGGGGCTATCCTTCGAATATGCAATATTGTATGTTGTTACAGTTTAAAATATACAAACAATATCATATAAGCAATATATATACCACGACACCAACGATAGGACCAATGTCATTTAGACCTGGTGTTAAAGGGCTCATATTACCAGTGTGCCACTCTAGGCAAACCGACAGTTTGCCTAGACTAGTTACCATGACTTTCAAAAGAAATGACCAGTGGACTACCCGTACCTTCTAAAAAGCACTCTGTTCAAGTGCCGTCTTTATAAATCAACTGACGTCACTACGTTTGTGCCTTAACTTAATAATCAACTCTTGTTTATCTTCACCCACCAGATATGATAAAATAAAAATTATTATGATGGGATTCCAAGCTGGGAACTGTTAATCAAAATATATGTATTGCTACCACTAATCCAGAGGGACCTTAAAAAAACGTCAATACTTCGGTATTGTTATAAAATTTAAATTACAATGACCATATAAAACATTTTTCAGAGTATCTGAAGAACTAATTTTCGGTGCGTGGATGTTAGCAGAGGCCTTATCCTATTTCCCTAACATAATAGCCGCCAAGCGCTCTGGAACTAGAATAATAAACGCCTTGGAACGAAAACCAAAAATAATAACAGAAGCTACTGCTATTGATGACGATTGGGTAAAAATATATTTATAGATCAAATGATGCAATTGTTTATTACCTTGTTTTGTTTAATTTCATCCTAATTCGGTAACACAGGTCAATCAAGCATAGGGCCCTTGCAACTTTCCAAAATGCCAATTCTGTCTTTCGATCAAAATGCAATAAAAAACCTTTGTCATGCATGATTAGTAATGTAATAATAATAATATAATTTTATCTTATTTTTATGGAAGAATGGTAACAATTTGACGAAATTGGCAATCTATTAAAATTGAGACATTTACGTATATTTTAAGAGGAATAACAATTTGAGCCGGAATTTGTGGAAATATTTATTTAATTTATTGTCTAACTAACCAGACAGCAACCGGCAACTTGAACTTCTCCAACGTGAAGTTCAGCTACCCGACGCGTCCTAGAACGATGGTGCTACAGGGCCTGTCTCTGTCCCTGGAGGCCGGCCGCACATTGGCGCTAGTAGGGCCTTCAGGCTGCGGGAAGTCCACGGTCATGAACCTACTACTGAGGAGCTACGATCCCAATAGTGGAAATGTAGTGAGTGCTTTTGTACATCTCTTAACAACTTTAATAACCACAACGGGGATAAACGTTATTGTGATATGGGAACGAAGGCTTTAAATTAAGCACTGCTTAAGGATACCCGCTAAGTACAACTACCCCCCTCGCCTCAGCAGGACAATAGGGGTTCAAAATCCCACTGGATCTCGACAAATCACTCACCAACTAATATATAAAATACGTTTTTTTAAATCAGACAATAGACAACCGAGACATCAAAACCTCTCTGACTCTGAAAAAGCTGCGGGCTGTGATGGGTCTGGTACAGCAGGAGCCTGTCATGTTTGAAAGGTCGATAAGGGAAAATATAGCATATGGTGATAATACTAGAGAAGTGACCAATGATGAAATCGTCAAGGCAGCTCAGATGGCCAACGTGCATTCATTTATTTCAGGTTTACCGCTGGTAAGTGACTCATTGAAGTATTTAAGAAATAAGACAAAATCTAATTTAATTCAATAACCAAACCAACTAAAAGGAAATTAAATATAATGTCTTCCAAATTAATTTTAATAGTATTTTTTTACATTTCGTATACTTTTTTTTATCAAAAAAAAAGTTTGAATTGTATATAAAACTATGTCAACCCGTACTAGCTTCATCTGCAGGGACAAACCACCCGCCACTGCCAAAATATTTAATTAATGTACCCTTTTATTTACAGTTTTGTTACTGTGGTATATTATAACTATTTTTGTTTGTAATATTCAGGGTTATGACACAGTCCTAGAAGCTGGTAGTGCTGCTCTATCAGGCGGACAGAAGCAGCGAGTGGCCATCGCTAGAGCACTGCTTCGAAATCCAAAAGTGTTACTTCTGGATGAAGCTACTTCTGCATTAGATACTGCTAGTGAGAAGGTGAGCAAATATAAACAAATATATCCTATTAGCAGAGTTATTTGTTGTGATGATTATATTCTTGAAGAAAAAAAACAATTAGAGTATGTATGGAGTCGCATTGGATCTTTCGACGCGTGTAAATAGAGTCTTAAGTTTCAATATGTGCAAAATAAAGAAAAAAAGCTAATATTTTTGTGGACAACTCATGCTAGACAAAAAAAATGAATAATCTTTAATGAACAGACAAACTATTTTTCGTAAAAGTCTCCACGAAATATCCAAAAAAACTACCTTAACGATATAAAAAAAGTTAATTTACAAATATCACCTAAGGTGGTGCAAGCGGCATTGGAAGTAGCATCCAAAGACAGGACCACCGTCATCATCGCGCACCGACTCGCCACCATCAAACATGCAAATCTCATCTGCGTCGTGGATAAGGGTACGTGTATATCTAAACAGAATATGTTATGTAAATACTGACTATTCTCGGATATATAACAAGTTTTTACTTGGAGAGATAAAAACCCTATGTCTTCTACTTCCTTTCGGACTTTCTTGCTCAGAGTTGACAAAGCTTCTGAATCTACCATTTACGTTCAGATTGTATATAAGCAAGAGACAACTTCGTAAATTGTTTGATCACGAAAAATAACATAATTTTAACGAGAGTTTTATTCCAGGTGTTGTGGCGGAAAGTGGTACACACGATGATTTAATTCGCAAGCATGGATTATATTGGGACTTATGGCAACAACAAGGTCCGGGCGTTGAGGCGTGAAGCCGCCATTTTGTTAGCTGTATATAGTTATGACTGATTTTTAATAATAGTGCAATGATGATTTGAAAATAAACTTCGATCATATGATATTGAGAACTTCTGAAAATATTTCAGGAACACTTAAACCGTAAGCTCTAATAGCAGTATTTTGATGTTGGAAAGGTTTCAATTGTTAACTGAAATACGGACTTTTTTGTGAAGATTTAGTTGGTTTTTAGGGTAAATTATAAAATACAATTTGCCAGTCAATAAACATACAAAATAAACTAATGAGGTTATCTATTATATACATTATTATTTTTTTTCAATATTTCTAAAATGTTTAATTAGCGTTAGTCAACATAATATATCTTACTTTTCTATACTTTTCTTTTAATGACGCCATTTGGTTTTTTTCTGCTTTAAGACAGTATTTGCATTCGTAGGCTATTAGTATATGTTATATATTGATATTATAATACTACATAAATATCATTTGAAATACATTTAACATGCTGCATAACAATGTAAGTTAAATAAATAAATAGAATACAGTAAAAATATTTTTGAAATGAGAATGGTGAATGTGTTTCATTTTACGTAACAATGTAATAATTTTCTCAGATGTAAGATAACAAATCTTAATATAATGATCGTTTAACATCTTATTTAAATTAAATAGAACATTAGAAATGTGTTCGTGGGAAAAGTATTTCATATGTTACATTTGTGTTAGTTAAATGTTGTTTTCGATAACAAATAAAAAGTTATAGGATCTAACATACAAATGTAGAACCGACTTAAAAATATTTCTCATTTATTTTATCGAAGAATTTAGATATATGTAGCTATAATTTATAGACATATTTGCGTCATCAGCTCTTTATAATAATGGTTCAATAGGACAATGTTTTTGAATAAACTGTTGTAATTATGTTAAAAAGTGTATTATTTATATCTTTTTACTAAAATATAGGACTAAAAAAATCACACCATTTCAGGGGCATGTACTCCTTTAATATATATTTTAATTTGAACGTATTTACTCGAAATACGATTATAATCATTAAGGAAATTAAATGACAAGCATACGCAAAGTAAAAAACCTTAGAATAACTTTGGAAACTTTTGGGTACGGTAAGGTACAAATATTTGCACCTTTTGGTTTTTGGTGGGCCCTCCGCGAGTTAGAGGGACGCCACGGGATCGTTTTCTCATTCGCCGGAACCCCCATTTTGAGGCAGAACCGAGTAACTTAAAGCATCCTGACGGCGGAGGCCTATACGTGGAGAGAAGTCACCCTCCCAGCCCACGGCACTGCAGCCGAGGAAGAGAGCTGGGAGTATTTTGGATATATGGGATAACAAAAACAAATTAATTTTAAATCTTTATATCAATTAACAAAGCGATACACAATTAAGACCAGCTCAATTATTTCAACAGAACCCGGTGTAAATGTAATGAATGATTTCTATTGAGATTGTTCTCAACCATTTCAATGAAGGCACTATTGGTATTTTTAGATCACAGATGGTGCAGCAGTCTTAACACATTTTGTAACTTTACTATAATATTAACTAGAATAGGATTACACTTTTTTTTTTTACTAAAATAACTAAATTAAATTAAAAGTTAATGTTTTCATCTGCTGCGTTGGTTGCAAACTGATATTCCTCGCTCATATGCTCGGGTTGGTTTTGATCTTCCTGGTCTGAGAAGTAGGTGTCCAGGATGTGAAGAGCTTTCTGGTATATCTGGTAGAGTGAAAGAAAGATTAAAGTTATATAGATACTTTGTTGTGGAATGAAAGCCAATATCTGTGTAGTGTGTGTTGTATGAGATACTTATGTATTAGGATTATTTAGCAAACATTATAAATAACTTTTAGATAATAAAATAACTTTTAATCCGCCGACATAACGTGAGAAGACCGTTTTATTACACCTATACAGTGCGGGCGGTTTGTGGTTTCTGTAATACCGTCACTTTAATTTTTCAACTATGCTATCATATCAATTTAGAGTTATATTTCTAGAAGGTTATTTCTATAAAGTTCCATGTATCCAGGTAGTTGCCTCACCTGTTCGTTTTGGTGCTCCTGTAATGCCTCGATGCTGTCCAGGGCTCCCAGTTCCTCCAGCTTCAGACACAGTGGCTCCACCTGCCCGAACTTTGCAGCCGCCTGGAATACGTACATCAGTATGACAGTGTAAGACTTCAAAGTCCAAAATTTTATTTCATACATAGCACGTTTGAAACACCAGACTAGTAGTCACGATCCTAAAGGATTAGTCGTGAAGAAGAACCGGCAACACACCATTATGACTATTCTTCAGACTTCATAATAACCTTTTTTTTTACGGTATTTACTTTTATGTCAGTCATATGTGATAACTGAGTATCAAAAAAAAGATTGTAACTTATGAATGAACCAACAATCTATGATGTTTTACATTCACAAGGAGTATACCTTTAGTAAATGGGTCAACCCGTCCAAAACCACGACCACGGCTCGTTGGTCCGGCGCGCTCAGTAGAGCGCAGAAGGACTCCAGGAATCCCGCGCTCACGAGTCGGTCGAGCTGTCCCGGAGACCCGCCCAGGCACAGGTTGCTGACGGCCCACGCGGCCTCCTTCTGGCACTTAGGGTCGTCCGCCCCCAGCGTCGCCACCAGCGGTTGGAGCATTCCGGAGTCCAGCGCGCGCTGTATCTGAGTGGCGGTGCCGGCCAGAACGTTGGACAGCGCCCAGGCCGCCTCCTTAACCAGCGAGGGCCGACCGCACTGCAGCAGGCGGCCAAGCGGCTCCAGGCAGCCGGCGTCCAGCACGCGGTCGGTCTGCACGTCGGAGCCCGTCAGCATATTTCCGACGGCGCGCAGCGCGGGTGTGCGCACCCCGGCCGCGCGGTGCTGCAGCAGCGCCACCAGCCGCGTCAGCAGCAGCGGCGTGCTCTGCACCGCCTCTATCCTCTCGTTGGGGCCGTCCGTGAGGTACGAGAGCGCCCAGCACACGTCCGCTATTCATACAAATATTGCCGTTCAAAAATATTGGTCAAACAGATCCATAGAACAAGATGAGTAACAATGAAGAGCACCGACTAGCAGACATCAATATTATGCTGCTGCTAGTACTGGTGACACACCAGGGTGAATGAAAACATAATTGAAGAATTACATTAAATATTGGGGAGATATGTTTCATTCACAGGAGTCATTGCTCTGAGGATTTTTTCAAGGAAGTCTCCAGTCTAGCTTGAGCCCATTTAGCCGCTGCACTCCCTCTCATTCAAACTACATCTCAACAACATCAGTGGAGTGCACTTATATCTCATAGTCTATTTCCGCCCCGAGAGGCAGCAGGCAGGCTGTCCGCTGACGGCGTCTCGAGCGTTGTTTCGAGCCACATTTATGCTAAATACATACATTGGTACAGGTTTTTCCTTTCTTACCGTGTACACCATCACACACAAGTGAGGTTCACAAACAGTAACTTGAGTGAATTAAAATGGTTCGTTCACTAGTTCTGAACAAAAATACTAAAGAATTACTGCCCTAATGACGGTGGAGACAACTAAGAGCATGTATATAAATGTTCAAGTGAGCTCACCAAGTACGTCCTGGTCGGAGCCCGCGAGCAACTCGGACACGGCGGGCAGCGCGGGTGCAACAAGCTCAAAGCGCACAAGCGGGTTTTTGTTGCGGCACAAGTTGCTGTAAGTCCAGGCAGCGGTGCGGAGCACCCCGGCCGGAGAGCCGGGAGTCAGGTGCGGCAATAGCGCGGGTAGGGCTCCGGCTGCCAGCACAGCGTCTCGCGGAGCGGGCCCGTCGCCCGCTATGTTACCCAGCGCCCAAGCGCTCTGTTCGCCCACGGACCCGCCCACAGACAACAGACCCACCAGCTTAGGGATCGCCCCGCCCTGACGGTATCATGTTATAAATTATAATACAATAGTTTCATTAATGTTTCACATTCTCGTACTTAAATGTAAGATATATTATACATGAACAACAAAAAATAAATATGGTTCAAAATTTTTTATGTATATAATTTTTTATTTTAAAGCTATTAAAAATGCACCTATGCAGTGTGCAGTATATATACATATAGACATATAGGAAAATTGTGTTTACATATATATATAGTGATGATGCTTACATCTATGACAGCCTGAGTATGTTCATGGGTACCCGATGCAATGTTTGTGATTGCCCATGCAGCTTCAAATTGGAGATCTTGACTGGAAATTAAATATTTTAATTGAAAATTCAATTTGATTAAAATTATTAATTGTTTGGTATCATCAATTGTTTGGTCGATTGAATCTTACCAGTCATCACGGTCAAGTGCATTTACTAAAGGTGTAATGACCCCAGCATTCACCAACACAGATATAGGTGGGTTCTGCTCCCTAGAGAGCATACGTCGTGCTGCTCGTGCTGAAGCCGTCTTCACAGTTAGATCCGACGATTTCAGACCTGGGTTATTACAGAAATAAGAATTATTAAATAGTGGTCACTAATGAACTCTGACTAAAACAAGGTAATTCTTAAAATAATGTTGTATCAGGTCTAGCAAAAATAAATTTGATCTACTTTGATAGCAAACATAATAATGAAAAAAACTTTATTAAGACATCATGGAAAAAAAAATTATAATAATAAATAAATTGTGAGTTCTAAAACAGAAAACCAGTCAGCTGTTGCCAGAGTATAACTTCGGTGCTGGTTTCAAGTGGCCGCCATACCATGATGTGACAAACAATGATTAGTAAAACTAATAATATAATCTTTATTTATCTTTATAGTACACCCTGATTAAAAAGTAACAGA
This sequence comes from Dircenna loreta, assembly GCA_963555665.1. Classification (NCBI taxonomy): domain Eukaryota; kingdom Metazoa; phylum Arthropoda; class Insecta; order Lepidoptera; family Nymphalidae; genus Dircenna; species Dircenna loreta. The sequence continues at coordinate 7,112,466 of OY743089.1, read as the reverse complement.
AATCTAAATAACAGATTTAAAAAAAAAAAACTTTACAATGCTTTAGCCTTATTGCTAAAGAGCAATCTCTTCCAGACAACCAATTGTATGGAGGGAAAATCATACTAGATAACTAATATATATATATAATATAATATAGTAAATAATATAACTAACTATATTTTAATAATATAATGCACTAAATGTGTAAGCCACTATGAGGTAATAAAATACAATTTAAAAAAAAAGATAAGGTCTATGACTCTAGTCATAACTAATGAGTTGTTTTTAAGTAGTATGATACTTTAGAATGGTTTTTTTTAGAGATATTAAAATAAAAAAAGATACATTTAATAAAATACTAATTCCAAATCTATATACCAAGTATTCTTTTTAAAACTATTTGCTACATCCGAAGCATCCCTGAAATTGTATAGAACTAATTATTTTCTGAGATATATGATGTTTTTCAATGTACAAAAATCATTTTTTTACAAAAATAAACCAAAAACTTATGACAATAAAACAAGTAATGTAAAAATTTAATGTAATGTATTGATTGCAAATGTAAAATTTTCAAGATTGGAGAGATTTTTGAGATGATTTGTTGCCATGGATGAACCAAGAACAATTGAAAGCATGGAATGTTTAGCGGTCAGTACGAATGATAAAAATAGGTTGATTTTATACATTTATATTTTAAACCTTACTATTTAAATCTTTGTATATCTTTAATTTCAGAAATTAAATTTTCTAGAGTCAAGATAAAAGGCTCTTTTAACTTATTTCAATAATATAAAATTACCTGAATAGAAAAAAATACTTGGTATTACCACAGAAAACATTCCCAAAAGATTAATAATTATGATTAAATACTATATAATACATGTTGTTAGATACATTAAACCTATTTCAAATTCAATCTTACCTTGTATAATCTCATTAGGAGTCAAGACCTTTTCAGTCTCTGTTTCTGGCTCCTCACCAGCCTCAGGGGACATGGCTCGTCTCTTGAGGAGCTGTTCATCTCGAGCTTGTTTACGAAGAGAGACACTTAGTTCAGCCCTCTTACGACGAAGCTCCTGATAATACAAACACATTTAGTATCAGTAAATTAAACCGATTTAAGCCGAATAAACAAAGACAAATTCAAGATTCTTAAATGATTCGGGAATGATGAATTTAATTCTCTAATAGGTGATTAAATATGTTTTATGCATGATATTTCTATATTGATGATTAATTTTACTTCGTTAGTAGGTAGGTACTTGGTAATGAAGTGCACGATATATGTATGTGCCCAATATTCGATATACCTTCTGATTCTATGAATTAATTTGATGCAAAAAAAGTAATTTTACATTATTATACAAAAAAACACATGTTTAAATAGTATAGCTATTATTTGTTAAATAACGAATTAGGCATAAAAATATACGAGTAAGAATCACAATTTTAGTTATTAACTTATTTAGAATTAAAAAATAACATAAACCACGTAATATGTAGTATAATATATGTATATTATACATTTTGGGTTACAATAACTTACAGTGATTCCATGGCCAGCGTTTTTGTAGGATGCTAATCTCGATGTATGAACTCCGTCAGACATTATTATTCACAATAATTAAGAAATATGTAAAAATAGATATTATAAAAGTAATTTTAGCACCTTTTCAGATGAGGAAATGAATGTCTTTAGTAATACTTCGAGAGTAAAATTTGAAGTGCAACGGTTTGTACTTTGTATTCAAAAATTCTCCTATCAGTAATACCGATTCTCCAATGTATGCTCGCCATATGATTTTAGGGTTGCTGTAGATGAAAAAATGTAAGCTTGGACAAAAAAATAATAATAAAACCAATTAATATTTTAAAAATATATATTTTTGAGTGATATGATATTGTGTAACAATTGTAATAAGATATATTTGTAGACCAAGTAACAAAAAAATCTTAACAAACCTATAGACTGATATTATTGTCATGGTAACACTACAATAGAGATTTTGGTTAACTTTTGTGTTACGTAATCGATTTTTTTCCTATTATTTTCTTAGACCATCTGACAATGACATTTGTAAAAAAAGTAAGAAAAGCGGTCCTTTCAAGTACAATATTTTGCATTCTCTAAATTACTAATGATTATAATTGACAAATTCTATACCTAATATAATAATTTATAAGAGTTTTTATTTTATTGTTCAAATCATCATTTTATACAATATATTAATATTTGAAATTACTAGAAAAACGATGCTAAACGAAAACCATTTAATATTAAAATATTTCTATAAGCTATATTTTCCTGATATAAAAAAAAATAAGTTCAAAATAACTCATATTTGTATTTTTTTGAATAGTTATTAGAATGTATGTTAGTGAGGTATGAAAGACAAAACACTTAACTCTAATATTAATCAAACTGCATTGCGTCTGTAAGGTGGCATCGAGTTAATGCAGTCGAGACTGAGACCTGAAAAAATCCTGAATAAAATAAGAAGAAGTAGGAGGCGCTTTTTCGACAGATATTGAGTGGTGGGACGGGCCTAACATGCGCAAAGACGAATTACCCTACATTAAAATTGTTTTACATTATTATTAAACTACACCATGGCCGACACTTTCATCGCTTGACCTTATAATACAGAACGATCGTAAATTAAAGTTATTAAAACAAGTTTACAAGCCCTCGTTGATGTGTAATTACGCAAAACGTTACGCCGCTGGGCGTGACATCACAAATCAGTCCGGTCGGTCTGAAGACAACACATCTATTGTCCATCTCTTTTTAATGCTAACGTCAGAATAGGAGAGGTGATACGACCAGGCTGGTGCTGATCGTATTCTGTCGAGGGTGTCGCCATTTTCGTTTTGACGAATATTGACAGCACGGCAGACAGACAGTGGCGCGGTCGTCGACGCAGCGTCTGCCAGACTATTTTTATTTTGATTGTGAATCATTTAACGACTACTTTAATTTATTTACATCTAGTGTATCCGTTTGTGATTAAATTCTTATCTTTGTAACATTTAATCGTGATTCGTGACCAGTGATAGATTGATTTAGCAAAACCGATATTTTGTGCTAACCTCCTTCTTTTTTTACTTGTGTTTTGAGAACTGCAAGACGTGATCGATATGTGCAAGATGTATTACAGATGACTCTGCATCATATTCAACTTCGTGGTTTTAATCTGGTGAGTTTCTGTATGAATTCATATGTTTTTTCAAACAATGATTGATTTTTGTTGTCTAGTTTTTTTCTGTTAGTTGTTTATGTGTTTCTAGTTTTACATAAATATATACATATCATCATTTTTATTACTATCTTGGTGTGTAATTTTCTCATCCTTTATTGTTGCGGTAGTTCCAGTTTGTTTACGAACTGTCACGGGCAGTATACGGCCTAAGATATATTGCCTGGGTTGGCGACTATGCGTGGGCTATATGCGCAGACGAATTTACGCCCTAAATATAAAGGATTAAAGTAGAAATTGTCTCACTTTGCGCCACGATAACAGCCCGTAGAATTAATTTATCACACGCCGCGCTTGACAAGTTGAAAACATAAATTCGACCTTGGCGCACCACGTGGTTTGTAGTTGAAGTTCTTGTCTTTTGTTCCATATTTATGTTTATGAATATCGATTTTTTTGGTATTATTATTTTGCATCACTAATCAATAAACAATAATTATTGATATTCGAATGAAGTTTCGACATTAGTTTTGCTTCAAATTTGTTCTTTTTCGAATATGTTATAAATTAGAAAGCTGAAAAATAATTAGAGGAATAATGAAATGGTGATTTATTTTTTAGTAAATGAATCAAATATTTGTATTAACATAAAAAATGTATATGTACTTAATATTATCTACATTCTCATTCTTTGTTCCATAAACTGTTTTTACAACAAGTAAAAAATAAGTCTAGATGTGTTGCAAAGATGGTTCTTAGTTCAAAACAATTAACATAATACATTACTGCATTAGACCTTGTGCTTCAAAGTTATAATTAAATACTATTATAAGCACAAATTGTAGTATTTTTTCTTACTTAGCTTAGAAAAGTGAATGTAATTATTTAATTTAATGGGTTTAATTCAAATTTTAGGATTTATTTTGACTAAAATGTTCACCAATTAATTGTTGCACATATAATTTAACACATTAATTAAAAAAAAAACAATCATTTTTTTTATATTAGAAAACAAGATACTTACCAAAAAAACTCATGTTTTATTTAAAAAATTGTTTGATATTTTTAAGACACTTGACATTTTAATTTGGTTTCTAGTTGATGGGTAAATAAATAGCTGATGGGTATTTTGTATGAATTTTGTTTTATAACTCAATTGAATATTATTGTTTATTGAAATGTTCTGTTATTATTAGATTACATAACTTTATACATATAGGTATTCTATTATGAAGTCCTTCCCGAAGCCCGATTGAATAAGTCGGGAATAAAGGTTCGGGAAGATATATTTATTTGTGTATATCTATTGCAATGTATGTATAGCTTATCTACTGTTTATTTAGTACTTTCAAAGATTTTATTTAAAATGTATTGCTTAGCATGAATTTAAATTAATTTTTTGTTCAAAGTATTTGTTGATTTATGTTGGCTATACATTTTTATAATACTAAGATAAATATGTATATAACTATCTTATAAATTATTTTTTTTGAGTTCAAATTTTATCCAATTTTATTAGGTTATTATAGTTCTAACTAAAAAAAAAAACAAATGTTTTGAAAAAAACAAAGCTGTGTTGAAATCTGAGACAACAGCAAGAAGCAATGTTAGACCTTATTAATCCTTTCAACAAGAAGAAACAGACATATACTTATTCGCTACATGATTATAAACTTCTGCATGAGGGTGCTAGAGTTCAACCAAGCTTGTATGTTATATTCATCAAATAAAAATGTTATATTTGTATCAATAGTATTGTCATTTTAGAATTAGCTTTACTGCTAAAGTGCGTCAATTAGGTAGGATATGAATTATTATATATTTTTTTTAACAACAATATCAAACTCTTTCTACTGATAAAAAAATATATTTGTAGTTTGAAATACAAATTGATTTGAGCTATACTTTAAAATAAACACATGGGTAGATATTTGGTGAAATACAATTTTGAAATAATTTGTACCATAGTTTTAATTAGCTGCAACTATTACAACAAGACAGTATTAATATAATATTAAATAAGTCTTGTGAAGGATATTAGAATGTTGAAAACAGTTGATAAATCAAGAATACATCCACTAAGGTAATCAACAAAATAAAATGACAGATAACTTTGTATCTAAAATCTACCAAAAATCTTCTTGTCTGAAACTATTAATTTACAAAAGACTGCAGGTGTTCAATAAGTAAGTAAGTAAGAATTTTGACGTTATGACACGTCGACAGTTTTCGAGCGGTCGGGACACGAGTTCTTGGTTTTGATTGTTTACTGTTACCCACAACTGCATCTCTACCAATAACAATTAAGAACTCGTTTCGTGACTGCTTGAGAACTATCAACGTTTCATAAAGTCAAAATTCGTAGTAGGGGTTCAGTCAATCATGTTCCTTCAATTTAATTATATAAGTAGGCATTTAAATAAGACGTAATTCAATATTTAAGTTATCAATAAATCTTGTCTGTAACGAAAAAAATAGATTCAAAACATTTCGGATAACATATCATATTTGTTTGTAGTAATTGGGTTAGTTTTAGCGACTAGATAAGATGGTGCAGAATAATTCCAAGTTGATAATAGTTTTATCATCACTTTTGATAATAAGGAACTAGATAGCCCAGTTTAAACTTCAGGCTGTTCTGTTGACAGGTTATGCCTTTCTACGCACGTGATTCTTAAATTGCTGAAGTTATTTGTGCTTTTCAAGTTTATAGATGGCATCCATTTTTTTATTCAACGATAACATTATTTAAAAAGCTATTATAGAGTACTTAAATGAATGGCTATGAAACGGGGCGATTGTTATGATGTTAAAATTTTATATCCATTGTACTTGCATATTAATTGTGCAATAGCGTCTTTGGCTCAGGACTCGAAATTTGGGTTTATTCTGAACTGATCTCAGAGCGCGCTGCCATACCATAGAGCGAATGGAAAATCACTTTAGACGCCAAATCATAGGCGGCCCGAAGTTATTAAAAATATTTTGAAACATGTCTTACTAATGTGTAAAAAAAGTGAAAGGGGGGCGTTTTAAATGTCTTTTCTCTATACTGATATTAGCCCTAGGCACCGCATTTACGTAACTATTGAACACTTTTTACTTGTCTTTAGTTCATCTGAATGTCATCTAGGTGTTTATTATTCCATCTAAATTATAATTTTAAGCAATGTTAATTATAGGTATAATCTAGCCCTACAATTAACATTCCTTTAAGGGTTTTTTTGCCTTTCAAGAACATGCAAGAAAACTCTTTAATTTCTAGACTGGTCCCTTTATGAAGAAACAATTAAGTAATTAAGCAATAGCTTTGTACTCGTAACGTTTTATGATTAATAGAAACTAGTTGTCATTTGACTGTACAAGAGGCTGCAGTCCAATCTCCTTAAATTGTGTGGAAACGCTTTTACAACTCTTTCTGTTGTAGATGTGTATGGACGGCAGTTGCTACGAACAATCAGACCATCTGCTCATAAAAAAATATATATACATAAAAAACTAATTGTATCGTATACTCATTATACTTTTTTCATTGATACCCTGTGACTTTTTACTTTTCTTTTGAAAGGTCAAAGGTCATTTTACCGTTGTGCTCTATCTTTACTGAGGTGTTAGGTAGGTATTATAGACTGTGGCAATATTTTTTTGTTAAATTACACCCATTAAACTTATGGCCGCAATTCATTATACTATCTAAACCATATGATTTGACCTTGAAAAATATCTAATAGTTTATTCTCCACCAATCAAAGAGATGCACTCTCTAACAGCCCTTTCACTACGCGATGCGATGTACGCCACTTCAGATAGTGGCTCAGATCGTACAATGAAACGGAACCATTAGTTTATAGTATATTAGTTATAGACAAACAATCGAATATAACCAACCTACACTGTGTTTGAAACAAAAATCTTATTAGTTGGAAAACAACAAAAGTAATTCTAGTTTTATACAGAAGACGTTATATATTTTTTAATGTGCTCTGTGGTTTTAATTTTTTAGTGACTACAGACATGACGTAAAAAAAGGTAGACAAAGAAATGTATAAAATCAAGACTAAAACTAATTCAGACTTATCTAATTCGAAGTTGTAAAATTAATTCTAATTTTAAAGTTTATCAAAACGACTCTTATTAGATAAAATGTCTGCGGTTGAACTTTTGGTAGATATAAATATTTGTTTTCTAGAAACTTTAAATATAAAGTAGATACTTTAAACATCATTTTGGAAATTAATTCTGTAGGTATGTTTATTGTTTAATATTTAAGCATTAAAATATTTGTGTTCAAAATCGAAGCAGTAATCAGTAATAAGACAGAGCATTGAGTTAATTTTAATAAAAGCTATTATATATTATAGAAGACTTGTAAGGCAGTGCTATATAGTTTACTTAGAAGTACTCGTTAGTATAACAGAGTTTGTTATCACTGATCTCTCACAAAAATATTATCCCTGCAGATATAATTCAAAAATACCCCCAATATGAATTCAGGTTATAATTTAAAAGCAAGTTTCACAAAATATGTCGACAGAAAAGAATAAAATTTTTCATAAAATAAAATGAGCTTTCACGTACAAAATATCTTTCATCCGAAAACTAATTTGACAAAAAGAAAGAACTTGCGACGGCAGAAAATTTAAAAAATAACATTTTGTCACAAGTGCAGAAACCGAACGGAGAATTTAACGCAGCTTTGCCGCGAAAAAACCGCTTTGACAGCGAAAAAGGCGGGAACAGCCGCCATTACGGCCAAGTGACGCCTCGACCAGCGGTATAATTGGCAAGTGGGAGTTATGGACAGATTTTAATAACTTCCAACCTCAACATCGGCTCGAGTATTTTGTTAATTTAATACAAATTATTTTGTTCTTAATTTTTACTTACATTATACTCGTTTGATTGTAAGATTCTTTTGTGTGGGTAATCTAAATTTATTTTACCATTATCTGATTAAACGGACTTATAACTCAGGGGAGACTCGAACTAAGCGTTTAGTCTTAATATTTAATTTGCTTGTTAAATAAAATCTACCGTAGACCTGAATCTGAGACAAGTTTCCTGAAAGGTCCTCAATATAATTTTAATTTTTTTTTAACATGATCAACAAGTTTTATGAATAGTAACGGAAATAATGATTTACATAAATAAATAGGAGCTTTGACTTTATTGTAATAATCATTAAAAGTATAAATTATTTTAAGCCGTTAACTTGCTTTATCTAAAATCTTTCAAATTATATATTTTTTATCAATTATATATATATTATAAATAAATATTTATTATTAAATAAATATTTATTTTTATATATTTATTATAAAATATATATTTTATACTCCGAAGTTTTTTATAATACTGTTTACATTTATATTTCTTCAGTATTCTTAATTCGAAACACTTTTTGCAGTAAGAAATTAATGAAATGGTTTTCCTTCCTTTATCCAACAAATAGATAAAGTGGTCAGTGGCCACGTGTCTCCCATTTTGATCAGCAAATACGGAACGATGTATGCGACCTTACCATATCTGAGAAGACTATTACACATGGAGAGGAGAGAAGTTCTTTGGATATCCAGATCTTCCTCACCGTAGGACATCTATAACATTTTCCGTTATCTCAGAGGTGATCCGTATGAGCCTTCAGCCAGTTCGTATACGAGAAGCAGTTAAATAACTTAAGTTACGTTATCTAAAAAATATGGAGTTTTTTTGGTGGCTTGCAGGTAATAAAATGTATATACATTGTTTAACATTATTATTTTTTAAATTGTTTAAATTTGCTTTGATACCAGGGCTCATTGTCTCTTGAAGTAAATAATTAATTACTTTTAAAAATATTCGCATTAATAGCTACGGATTTGTTAATTTTGATGATTTCATAAATGTTTATAGATGTTCGATTATTGCTTTAGATTTTTTTCTGTTATTTTTTGATACACAGTTAATTAAAGACATGTATGGAGTAAATAGAAACTGTATTTCCAAAAACTTTATGGCTTAATTGGCTTATCTAATAAAATATAAATAAATACAAATCACTACAATGATTAATTATTAAAAAGCAATTATACTTAGTAAATGTAAATATATCTTAACGTGTCTTTATTCGCCAATAAAGCTAAAACTATTGGAGGAAATCTTATGTAATTACATATAATGATAGCTTATAATCCGAGTCATCATATATAAAACCCACTAGCTACTAGAGATAGTAGAGATGAAGGATTGTAGAGCAGAGGGCCTAGACAAGAGAGCATTGACGCTAGTCGAATAGAATGATGTACGTATTTGTTACACATAAGAAACTCTACTGTCGTTTACATACATTTAAATAAAATCAACAAGCAATGCTTGACAAGACAGATATGTTATAAAAATTGAAATGTATACTAAATTCCTATTAATTTCAGCCAAATCAGACCAACTTAGAGCGAATACAACCGAATCAGACAGTCAGGAATGACATTTAAATTCTTAAATCAACATTTTGGCTCCCTTTGTTGTGAATTAGCCACAAGATTTTTACATGTTATCTCATGGCTATTCAACCACGTGGCTATTCACATTGGTTTAGTGCAGCCACATTGGTTTAGTGTCCAAAATATGCATATTTGGTGCCTTTCTATTTTTCATATTACACATTGTACTAAAACTTATATGCCTATGCCATGTTTAATTTATTTCGAAACACACCTAAATCAGTTTGGTTGATTTCCGGTATAGTCTTGTTTTATATTGTTATGAACGTTTGTTCGTTGCCATGTTAGAGTAAAAATAGTATATTATTGCTGCCATTTTAGATTGCTGGATTGAGTAAGGATTTTAGGAAAATTTCCAATATTATATAAAAAACTGCTGAGGGCTAGTTATCAAGCTACCAACGTCACTTACTAAGCATTGGTATTATTAGTGGTAGAAGGTAGATCTACACAACAATTTGTCTTCAAACTGGTTGACCAACCGATTGTTCGATTTGTTTAAATATAAACAAAACACAGTTTGACTCTTACAACGTCGAGTCAGCATCCCTTATACAATTCCAAATTTGAATTCGCCGTTGCCGGAAACGAATGAATGTTTTAGTAATATTCCAGGATAGTTTTTATTTTTTTGTTGATTAAATATAATAAAAGACAATATATTTCTATAAATGTATTTAGTTTATTATAAAACGTTACTGATTTGACTATTATTTAAAAGCACGTTTTTATGTTCAGAAATATAGAGGTTTGTTTGATCTTCTTTTGTTGCGCAATAAAAAGTATATTTATTTTAACGAGACAAGTGTGAGGTAAAATATGACTTGTTATTCAGAATTCGCTCCAATGATCAGACAAAGTGTCTGCTGTAGAAATTCGAGTGAAAAAATACTAATACTGTTGATAAATACAAATAGGATTCCTGTCAAAATTATTGATGATTACTTATATTTTCTTTTGTTTGGTAATAAAATATAATAGTTTCAACCGTCACTAGTCATATGTATGTCATATGTATATTAGCAGTTATTTAATTTTTTAGGCTCTTATAATCTGGATTTAATGTAAGTACTGACAATTCTTATAGTGTACTAGAAAAGAAACACACACACATACATAAATAAATACATACACAAACTAACTGTTTTTTTTTCTTTTAAAGTAAAGCTTTTATAGGGAATTTATATGCCTACCCTTCAGGTATCAGGAATATCTAACCCGCTGGGAGTTTCAGAGATTTTGGCGTGAATCAAATGAAGCTTTCAGCGTTATTATATTACCATAGGTTTAAGTCTTCTCTGTGTAAGAATCTTGTATTGTTACAGGAGACAATAGTTTACCCTTTAACAACAACGACAACAGTTTAATAGCCACCAGGCCGCCGCCAACATTTGCAATATAAGAAACCTCTCAGATTATTGCTTTGCTTCACCAGAGCCCCAACCATTTTGATATTAAACTAATAAGTATGGTTTATTAGCTGGATAAAGTTATGAAGAATGAAGTAATTATAAGAAACTATAATTATATTAATAATATTTAGAAAAAGATAAAAGATCACAACTCTTGACAGTTAAGTCACTTTTATTTTATGCTCTTCCAGATTCACAGCCATTAATAACCTGAAAATATTATATAATATATATAATAAAATTTACTTAAAGACATGCTTTAAATGTATTAATGTGTAAAACACGATGTATGTCAGTTTATTCGTTTATAGGACAGTAACCTCTGGTGTAATATATTTTATTTAGTATTGGTATAAGTTTTCTGGGAAGGATATATTACACATTTGGTAATAGAAAACCAAGTTTTTGACAACGTTTTGACGGTATAAAATGATTGACTCTTAGGTCAATGCGAGCGGAGACACGAAAAGACGTAGTATTATTAATTAATTGGTCCAGAATCGCCAAGCTTTGATAACATTAGCTAACAATTTTATTTTAATTAGTTTCTAATATGGAATAAATCTGCAAATGAGTAGGAGTCTGTTAACGAGATGACGAAATGTTAATTTGTCATCTATCTTCAACAATTTCTTAGTTAGGATATTAGTACATAAAAAATATACAAACATTAAATAATAATCTTTATAATGTCATCAAACCATTTAATGAATAACTTTGTTTTATAATCTATATTTTTTCCCAACTGTCAAATGATAAACAAAATGGCGCTAGTGATGATTGAAAGAGGTTCTTATGTTTTTGTTCCATTTTTTTATTTGAATCTAGCTTAAGATAAAGCAGTATTTAAATATAATAAGCTTGTATCTGACTGTAGGTCCGTGCGACTCAATATTTGAGCAGATGTTCTCGGGGGTGCGCGAAAATGTTATTTTTATGCGACCTACATGGAAATGTCGATTCTAGGGTAGGGTTTATCGATATCGACAATATTAGACTGTTGATTGCATGGTTATTTAAGATTAAGATATTTTTAATGTAGGATGCTGAAATTATTTAATTGTATATGATGTACTTACATATATTTATTTAAATCAGATTTGGCGTATTTCTGATGATCTATTTGTTTTTGAAAATTAAATTTAATACTTTGAATGAAAACAACAAAACAAATATAAAAAAAATAGTTTTGATCGAATTTGCTAAAGCCCTATGTACCAAACAAATATAAACCTAAACTCCAAAATTATCGATATATAAAACAATCGAGTACACATCACTAGTAGAAATTACCCTTTCCTTCCGAAAACGCCCCAACGAAACAGGAATTTGTTTCTTAATACATACCTTCTCTATTATTTAGCTAATATAATCATAAATTCGGGAGGGTTTCGAACAGATGTACTTTTGCCGCCATTGCATTTTGATAGAATATTTATTATATTTTTACATGGCAACATTGTAGCACCTGTCACTTATATTTGAGAACAATCACACGAAACACATTATCAGTGATATACGAGTAATGTATCATCATAATAAATATTTTTTACTATTGAAAAGTTTTTATGACTTCTAAAAATCTAAGTGAATATATATATTTTTAACAAAGTAATTTTATCCAACTTAAAAGTAGCATTTTTTAAAACTACATGCTAGTAAAACATTTTTCACCCAAAACAAACGAAACTAACAAAGTTTATTCATACAATTACTCATAACGGCCTGCTTCAAACTAGCTGTTAAATAAATTAACAAAATTAACACTTTTTAAAGTTCCAGCGTCATGGCTAATAGTCTTAAATGTACCTTGTGTGGTCAAATGTGGTCCAAGAACAAAATAAAAGAATATTTCAGTAGCGTACATAATAATAATTGAGTATTATTTATTCATTTGAACAATAAAGGTTATGATTTTTTTTTCATACAATTTCTAATACATATCTAATGCTCTAAAAAGTTTTTGGCTTTATAGAATATTTTTCTAATATAGGATTTAAAAACATTATAAAAACTAAGGTTACGACTTACAAACTATGTATCTAAATAATATCTAATAATATATAAAAAGTATTTCGCAGCCTCTATAGTTGAAAAGATTAACACATTTGCTCAGTAACTAACTGTAGGTGACAGGTTCAAAACTATTATTTTTTATGTTTTATTTTACAGTAGTAAACCAAATTTATCCTAATTTTCTTACATTGCAATGACGAAAGATAGATAAGTATAACTAAAATTTACAAGATTACGGGTAGATTGTTAAAGGCGTTAGTGGATTCCAAAAAAATAAATAAAAATATTTCATTATAAGCTTATAACTTGGACCATACAATTTGAATTTATAATTAACTGGAAACTAAAGTGCGTAACGTTTATGTTAAATGTTCCTAAATTGATACTATCTCGTGTTGAATACAACTTGTGTTTGTGTGTTTGAGTGCGTGTGTGGGTTAGTTTGCCGTATCTGAATTTTGATGTGTAACTTTCTTTAGAAACTAATAAACAAATATTTATGTATGAACGAAAAAATATTGACTGGTTAATATCAACATATTTTTAAATTTGATATAACAAACTTTTTATCATTTTATAATACAAATAATCAATGGAGTTTTTTTTTTTATATTGTAGAAGATAATTTGATTAACAAATAAAACTGCTATAATGAAATTAATTTTGCACTCTGGCAACATCGTTCAGAAATTGAACTAATTGGGAAGGGACGACGTTGAAGAGATCTCGAACGTACGAAATGTCTATATTTTTTGTTTTAATTATCGAGAGCTTTTAAATTGAGCTTTTAATTTAAGCTCTCTTCAGAATTAGACAAAACTAATTAATCGAATGTTTTTAATTTTGTAACTCTACTGAAAAAAATTGCAAGTACAATTGCTTTATATTCTCATTACATTATTTTTTTTCATGAAGTTTTGTAATACTATATTAATACCTGTTTTTATCTGTTTGTATGTTTTTTCTATTATTTTTCATGGCAATATTTAACCAATATATAGTGTATTATTTACTTCAATATCAAAGAATGTATATTGTCTCCTGAATTTCCATGCAACAATGAAAGCAACAATATTTTTCATTAAACATTTACAGTCCAATTTCTAAAATGATTCAAGTGTAAAACGTCTTTTATAGTTTTATAATAGAAAATATAGGATTTTTTAAATCTTTAAAAGAGAGCATTAACTTGAGACAATGCTAAAGAAGCGCCCGACGAGTTTTGACTCTGAATTACTATTTTCTTTTCTCTAGTGATGTTCTGAACTATTGTTTTAAATTATTGAAAATAAAGGCATTGTGTTTAATAAAGTATTCCAGCCATTTTTTATTAGTACGGAAGTTGTACTATTAAAAGCCAGTTAACTTTTTAACATTTTAAAATGAATTTTCTTTAACCTGACGAGTTGAATAGAAATCATGCAATCATTCAAAATGCCTACTACAAATCTTATGGTCGGTTTTTTTTTAAAATAAAAAACTAACTGTCTACCTGTTAAACTAAAAAGTGGAAATTTTGTATCGACATACTAGCAACACTACAAAGTCTGCGAATGTAGATAAGTTAGCAATTTGAATGCCGCCCGCGTTCGATCCGATGCGCGTTCGAATTTTGAATATTTACAACAATACATAGCGCGTGCTGAAAACTTGACGCCGATTGGAACGCGTTCGGTTTGTTAAGTTGGTATTTTTTTACGTTACGTTTTCATAACTATTGTTTTATGTAAATAAATCGTATTTTGGTGAATAGGCAGAAAGATTAGAGGTGTGTATCAGAGATGTTTATTTTCTCATGAAAACTTTTAAAATGTCACGTATATGACAACTAATTTTATTACACTTATGAGCTCACTCTATTATACAATCTAAGCTACTCTATCTCAACTGGCGTACATCGCATCGCAAAGTGAAATGGCTGTTAGTTAGTTAGTGCTTCGCTGTGATTGGTGGAGATTCTAGCAAATTTTCAAGATCGAATAGTGCCGCTTAAATTGTATAATGAAATGGGTGCATGACATTTTAGGTTTTGCAGATTATAAATGTATGTTATTTAATTTATAATGTGAGTATTGATTCTTAGATAATTTTAGACGTGACCGAAATATGTTTAAAAAACATTTATTTTTTATGTTAATGGCAATTCTGAAATGAATAGACATTTTTGTTTATAAGGTTTTATTTTATTCTTGATTGGATTTTATATAATAAATCATTTTTATTTGAAACGGTTTTTGAATGTTTTTCAAGAAAAGCCTGGATGAGTCATAGATTTATTAGTTTCAGACTGAGTAGCTTGGTTCTTATAAAAAACTGTTTGTAAAATTGGTTATTCTAATAGTCCCATTTAATTATACGATCTGAGCTACTCTATCTCAACACGCGTGCCTCGCATCGCATAGTGAAATGGCAGTTAGTTAGTGCTTCTCTCTGATTGGCGGAGACTCCTATAAGCTATTCTTCAAGGTCAAATCGTATGGTTTAGCTCGTATAGTGAAATTTGGCTATATGTATTTATGGGTTTTTTGTTCGAAGTTGAATAATCCAATTGTTCTTCTATATTTTTTTATTAAAATAAAAAAAATATGTTCTTTTCATAATAGAATGCTTAAATTCAATGCATTATCATAGATGATAATTATATATGAATCAAGATATAAATCACGATTTAAAAATTACAATTAATAACCTCCGGCGTAATTACATAAAATAGAAACTCTGCTCTGATTGGTGTTAATGTTTTACGCCTCGGGCGCCATATGTAATTTTTTTATGATCACGCACTGGATCCCACTGCTGGGCTAATTTAATATACTTATAGACATCTATACACAAGTTAATGAGTTTGTACGTTGTCTAATATAATAATGGTGAAATATTTAGATTATTCAGAGTTGTCATTAAAATGTCTGGTTCAAATAAGAAGGTAGTTCTGAAGACTAATTTGCGAAAGAACTCGATGAAAAAAATGTGAATGTATTATGTTATTACGCTGCCTTCTGTATCGCGGCTGAAGTCGCAGACAACAGCTAGTATTTGGTAAATGTTTGTCTTTCTGATGAAATTATATACGCACCTCCAACAAATAATCCAAGATTAAGAATCAGTTCTCAATATCATTTATTGTGTCTGGATTTGATAGTTTTATGGAGATATGATATTTTAGACGGTTTTCGTATCTTCTAAGCTATATTGTGAGATATTTTTGTAAAGTATAAGTTATCAATAAAAGTACAGCTTCTATCGAATATCTGGATTAATAAAAAAAAAATAGATGGATTAATGTTTATCATTGTATAGTTATTATAAATAGCTTGTAGCTTGCAGTACAGTACAAGCTTTACCAATGCTATGTACATATATCGTTTGAGCAATTATATGTACTAAATTTCATCAAAGTCGGTCAAGCCGTTTTTGAGTTATGGTAGAAGAAACAGATAAAAATTTTATGTATATGAAATTGAGTCTGAACCTTGAATCAAAAATTTAAATGTATACAGACAAACAAATTTATTATAAACATATAATATATACAATTTTCGTATATTTTCACCCCGAATTATTTAGTTCTGTATTACTATAGATAACATTTTCGTAGACGGAAATGAATAAACATTTTTGTGAGCTTTTACGTGTTTTTCTCCCTCCCGGTTTCGTAATTATGATTTAAGGGTTGGGGTGTACTGGGTTTTCACACATTCAAACAAATTATTATTTGAATAAAAGTAAACGAATATTTCTAATTAATTAACTGATTAAATATTAAAATGATTTGAAATTCCCAAAAATATAAACATTGTTTAAAAATATTATAAAGTTACTAAAAATTGTAAAAAAAAAAACCACGATATATCTTATATAACAATAAATATATTTAAAAATAGTGAAAGCTTATTACAAAATGATAAAAAAAAACCAAAAAAATTCTCAGTACGTCCAAGCCTTAAGATCAGGATAGAAATAAAACGGGTGCCCCTTTTTTCATGGGAAGTAACAGAATATAATTATGGAAGGGTTTATTAGCAAGGATAATGGAAATATTTGCCTCCATGTAATCTCTGCCTTAGCTCTGAAATACAATTTAATCATAGAAAAATATAAGCCTATAAATGGCTGGGCTTATCAAGTTATGAAAAGGACGAGAACCCACCACGATGCACCATTGAGAGATTGCGGTTAATGCTCCCATTACATTACACAATAAAAGCCCACACTATCCAAACTAGTGTACTAACATCGCATAGTGAAATGGCTGATAGTGAGTTAGTGCTTCTTTCTGATTGGTGGAGAAGCCTATTAGCTATTTTTCAAGATCAAATATTGTTGCATAAATTGTACAATATAATAAATTCCTATATAATATAAATTCTTCTGAAATGTACATTTTATCTATTTTAGCACAACTAGAATGTTATATTATTATTATATCTGGAATCCAGGTCACATTATTTCTAGTTACTTATATATCGATGTATCATTTAAACTTATAATAAACCTTTATGACACACACAGACATACAGAGAAACCAATGTTACATATTCAATAATACATACAGATAGCTAAAAAAGGATTGTATTATAATTTTAACAAATGGTTATATTTGAACTCCTTGATCGAGGTTAAACTGTCGGTGATTGGTCAACAGCCATACCAAATAAGGCGGATCAATGATCTTTCTTACTGCTAGTATATTTTTTTTTAGTATAACCCATCTGTTGTTTAATAAACAAAAATATTTTCTTTTCCTAAAGATTGCAAGTTGTAATTATTGATTAATTTTTCATTTTATATTTATCTACAAAACATATGGCTAAACATGTTTATACACAATGTCCAACATTTCCACAAAAGTTATGGCCACATTTGATTTAAACCATACGATTTGACCTTGAAGAGTAGCGTATAGGCGTCTCCACCAAACAGAGAGAAGCACTAACTCAATAACAGCCATTTCACTATGCGATGTGATGTACGCTAGTTGAGATAGAGTGGCATAGATAGAATAATGAAATGGGATCATTAAATTCAGGTCATACACCACGTTTCTCCAAGATTTCATGATAAATAGTTTGCTGTCAAATCTCGTTTCTGATTGGTTAATGTTATAGACAGACAATCGCAACTTGTCAGTTTTGTAAAATCTTTATTTCACTCATCCGCTCAGAAATCGGTCGTTATTTCCCTATTATCGTTATAAATCAAACAAATGACTTCCCTCATGAATAACTATAGCAATTGATAAAAATAGACCCTTGTTTTTTACTATTAGCTATGAAAGTATATATGTTTATATATGTTGATTTATTAAATTTTTAATAAATCAACCGATACGGGCAGGGAATTGAACCCGCGACCACTGGGAAAATGTCCGGTCGCTCTACCAATTGAGCTACCGTATCGGTACCGGTCTCGCTGTCTTTACCGGGACCGGGTTTCACAAATCCAACCAATGCTCTAAATTTGCATCATAAATGAATATAAAAAAAAAGATAATATAAAAGCAGATATAATTCTATTTGTTTAACAGATCATGTAACTTTCTTAAGGCGGTGAAACTCAAAACAATGTTGCAATAAAAACGGATATTAAAAGCGTAACTGCACATTTATCACAAGTGTTGCCACTGGATTGATATAAAATATACATTAGAACACCGTATTGCAATATTTTCGTTTATTTTTGGTCTATTTGAAATACAGATATTTTATATATAATATCTTATTGCTGGCATTCGCTTAAAAATATATTGTTTGTTGTATTTTATAAACTGCCAATACTGCTACATCTTTTAAGACAATTTTATTATTAAGTATAAACGATAGCTTTCTTCAATAGAGCTACATTTCCGGCTGGTGTTAATGTAATGTAATACATATTATTATTAATGATCTTATATAACATTTTTGGAAATGAGTAAGTTCCAAAATTGTGTAAAAAAAAAAATCATTCCATCCATCCATAATCCAACAACAGAAATCAGCAGAAACCTCTAAGATAAAACGTAAAAGAGGAATCAGAATATCTTTTTAAAATTGCTTGGATGCAAATTGGACTCTGGCGTGTAATCTATGCTTATAAAAAGCTCAAACTCTCCAAAAAATGTCTACATTTAAGAAAATAAAGCCCAGGTGCCTTAACTGTAAATCAGGAATATATTCTGTCTGACTGTGAAATAAAATTAAAATTTATTTTATTAAATAGTCTTATTGGTATTTTTACCATTATGGACGTCAATACTTAAGATATTTTATAATTTTATTTTCGTGATCCATTAATATTATTAAACATGTTTATGGCTTAAATCGGAATTTGCCGAACTGAATCACGCTGCGACTCCGCCATGTTCCGACCTCATGAGTAAGAACCCGAATAAATTTATTGTACAATAATTATTGTGTTATTTTTTAATAATAAACTTTTATTCAGTGTCCTGATAGTCCAGAGGTTGGAGCCTATTATATAGTCATTCGTCATCTAACGAAGCCTGGATTTTATAGTATTAATATTAATATATAATATTATTTTAATATTAGTATATAATATTATTTAACTCGTCTGCAAGCAAAATGCAAAATGGAAGGAAAAGATAAGGCATACTGTAAAAAGAAATGTTTTTTTTTTGTATCTGTTTTAATATTTTGGGAATATTTATATCATTACAATTGTATAAAAACATAAAGCAAAATAAAAAAATATCAAAATTATCAAAAGTAGAAAATAATTGAAGTGACTGTCACTTTTCAATATCCGCATCATGATTTTATAGTATATACCAATATTTATCCATATACGAATTGTCTCATATCGTTAGCCATAAACAAGAAACCTTGTAGAAAACCTTTGTCCTGAACCACAAAGAATACTTCCATGCAGAGGTCAGAAACCATTGGAAGTGGTTCAAAGACTCCATTACTCAGTAGCTATATGATATCTGATCTTCCAACAGATGCGTCGGCGGTAAGACCGCGGGATGCAGGGCGGGGCGCCCGCTACTGACGCCGATCAGGCGCAGTTCGAGGCAGACAAGCGAGCTGTCTACAAGTGGGTATACTCTTACACATAATGCAAACCAACCCAATTGTCCAAATGATGATGGATGGTGATGGGAAACATGTACACCTTTATACATCTTTGTCAGTCTCCATCTTATTAACCTCTCTCTTCTTTTGTCTTCCCCTTTTTTTATAGGCTTCCACATTCCTATCTCACCTGCTCCAGCCTCGTCAACGTGTTCCTCATTCCTCTGCATCACATATCTCAATTAGACATTTTACACTATTATGAATTAAAAATGATTTTTAGAAGGGGATTTAGTGGGCGCTAAGTGTATATATTGATATTGTGTTATCTGTTTCAATATATTTCGGAATGGAGTTGTACATTTATTTTTAAAGTGAATTTGAATAGCTGCCTTCTGGAAATTTTCAAGCATTTCCTCATCCATACAAATAACTTCACTAGATAATTTGTAATTCCAACAAATACATTTTCTGCGATTTTCAGGAACAATCTTTTTCTTTTTATCGGGTAAGTTAAACAGGATTTTGGGAATAGTAAAGATTTATTCTCTATACGCTTCCAGTTTTAAAAATGACCCCCAAAACCAACGTCTTCAAAACCTCATCTAAAACTATATTCTTATCTCATAAACTTACAGGCACCCCTTATTTCCTCTCCTGGCTTTACTGCTAGAGCGATGCGAACAAGCCACAGCAGGGGCGGAGCCCCCCGCCGCGGACGCTTTCGGGGCTGACCTGCAGGCCTTCGTGCAGCACCAGCGGAGGGACAGGCGACCTTTCCTTGTAGACGACCCGGAGATCGATGGCCTGATGATAAAGAGCATCCAGGTACATAATTCACTTAAATCATAAATTTACTTAGAATCCAAACAATTCTTTAGAGCAAAGGCTTTTACCTTGGAAAGTATATTAATATAATATTGTAAAATTTCATGATTACACATATATCTAAACCATTAAAGTCCGAACGTACTAACTGATAATAATAAAAATAACATTGTATTATCATTTTAATTCCTTAATCCAGGTCCTCCGCATCCACCTGCTCGAGCTGGAGAAGGTTCAAGAGTTGTGCCGTGACTTCTGTGGGCGGTACATCGCGTGCCTCAAAACTAAGATGCAAAGCGAAAACCTTCTAAGGACAGACTACAGCGCTGGTACATTATTACTGGACTTATTCACTGTTTATAGCATTATATTTTAATTCGGTGCTTCAAACATATATTTACAAAAAGTGTATGCAGACTCGGAACAGTAATTTAATCTGTATATTACGCAAAGAATTTCTTTATGGGATTGAACTTACTACCCTCGGCGGAGTAATTGTAAGAGCTTTACTTTTTTCCCCATTGTGGTTTGTTTTTTATAATAAAATTTCGATTTCAAAACACAATTTTCACCGAGCAAAAAAAATGTTAATTAAGGCAGAGAAAGCTCTCCAGACCATAGCAACCTGATAACTGAATATCGAATATTAATCGACAATAACCTAATTACTTCCAGGTGGAGTGGAAAGCAACAACAACCTGTCGGGCACCATGGACGAACATTCCAGCACTTCGAACTCACCGCAGTACCAGGTAACAATAACGCCAATTTACATTTGCTATAAATATTTATTTTTTTAAATTTCAAATTTAATATTTTATTCCATACTTTTACTTATGTTATGTTACACTCTAACCGCAGCAGCCAGGTCCATGAAAAGATCCGCTAAGAAACTCCACCTCATTTTAAATTTTAATACAGATTGACAAATGTTTCTTATTTATTAATTCTGACTGAAACTTATCAATGTTTCTCCATATTCTCCATGTTACTCCATGTCTTCTATTTCCTCCATGTCCTCCATGTTACTCCATGTCCTCTATTTCCTCCATGTTACTCCATGTCCTCTATTTCCTCCATGTCCTCCATGTTACTCCATGTCCTCTATTTCCTCCATGTCCTCCATGTTACTCCATGTCCTCTATTTCCTCCATGTCCTCCATGTTACTCCATGGTATTCCATGATGCAGTGACTACTAATCTATCTACCTTTTTTTTCCTCGTGTAAACTTCCACCCAAAATAAATCCAGCTTGGTTATTATAACTCCAATACTTTGACCAATATCTTTACCAGATTAGTCTAGTTGAAACGGTGATTCATTGAACTAATGTGAGCTATATTCTACTTGATCATCATCACAACTTATCAACGATGATGCGTCCGAAGATGTTACACGTGATCTATGTATTTAAACCCTTCCAAGACACCAGAAATAGTAAAAAAATCAACAAATATCATAACGTTTTATTGAATTTAACTAACTTAGATGTACAATCGCGACAAATTAGTTTTTTTTTAAATCCTTAGTAAGTAATATTTAGTAATAAAATGATCGTTCCCCCGCTAGTCGCCGGCGCCGCCGCCGTCGTTCCCGCCCGCCTACCCCGCGCTCACTGACCTCGCCTACCCGCGGGACACCGGTGAGTACACACACACGCACACGCACAGACATACACACACACGAGAGAAATGTCTATAAGTGTACGATCCATTGGCTTGCCCAGAGACGAAGCTTCTTAGCATTCCATGGATTCACCGTGCGGGTGCCGGGCCTATCGCGTTGCAGGGAGAGGAGTACAAACAGCTCCTGGGACTTGCGACCCAAGTGTAGGTTTAAGGGGCCCCTTTAAGATGCGCATTCACGCTCACCATCAACTGGTTGCTCTCCTCTCCCTACCTAAATGATTTCGACGAACTTCCATTAAGCTGAACAACTGACAATTCGAGTTATTTGTTTTAAAACACAATTTTATGTAAACGAATGTTTTGTTTTTAATATTTTTTTATACCAATTACATATGTGTGTGTACGTGTATGAGTGATCAAATGTTAACAAATTCATGAACACCAAGTAAGTATTAATACTTAACATACACTATCATAACATATTTACAGCATCCCTGGTAGTACAAGGTTCGACTCCTCTCGGCCAGATCGGGGCTGGTTTGATCTCTGCTGATTCCTTTACGGGTGAGATACAATAAGTTTTTATATTTTATATCAAACATAAAAAGTCGTGTCTTTATAACACTTATATATTTATGTTTTCGACTATGTCACTATAAAATGACTACAACAATAATTTATTAATATATATAATTTTGCAAATGTGTATTTGAAATATATATATATATAGAGGTATTTTTGTTTGAATACGCTAAACTCTGGAATTATCAGTCAGATTTGAAGTATTTTAATATTTTATAGGACATCTCTTTGTCTCTCTCTTGACCATAGAACAAGCTAACATTCTCTCCCTTTCTAGCATTCTTTATCACTTTCTCGGTTATGAAACATGCTATTAAAGAAGGTCTCTCTCTAATCTTCTCTCGGCCATAAATAGAGCCACCGCTTTCTGTCTAACTCCTCTTTCCCTCAGGTACTAACTCCAACTCCTGTTCGTCGGTGTCGGGGTCCCCGCCTCCCCCCGAAGACGAGGACGAGGGGTCCAAGCGGGGGGTGCTCCCGCGACACGCCACCCAGGTCATGCGCGCCTGGCTGTTCCAGCACCTGGTCGTGAGTGTTACACAAGGATATTAGTCTATTGTTTTTGTTTAGTGTGCGTTGCTGTAAAAAGATGAACGGCCAAAATTAACAGTTAATCTGAATCAGATTCTTGCTACGTTTCTTAAATTTCGGCGGTAATTAAAAAGACTCGACAATATCAATAAATCGCAAACTATACCCGTACATTTCCAGCACCCATATCCCACAGAGGAAGAGAAGCGCTCTCTAGCGGCGCAGACGCGGCTCACGCTGCTGCAGGTCAACAACTGGTTCATCAACGCGAGAAGGCGCATCCTGCAGCCCATGCTGGACTGCCAGGACAAGCCGGGTCCGTACACTCACACGCACACGCACACGTACACGTACACGTTAACGCACACAACGTCGTCACATATATGTCACGTCATCGTAACTGACAAGAGACATCGAGATCGTAGATACGTTCATACATAACTATTTAAAACAACGCACACATCACGAGTTTCCGGTTTCGGTGCACACACACATAGACACAATATACATATTACACACATAGAAGGAGGGGCCCTTTATATAAAGAATCAGTATTATTTGATATATTATTTTAAAGGAACTTTCTAATAGTGGTTAGTGATTGTAAGGATTCAATATGCTGTTACTTAGCGTACAAGCTTCTTCAAATAATATACTATCACATGCAAAGAAATGAATCCACTTGGTAGTTCCAGATTAGCGTGTTCAAACAAACAAACAAACTCTTTAATTTTGTTATAATAATATAATTTATGCTTTTGTATTTTGTACAAATAGGATATTAAAATCATGTACTCACTATATATATTTTTTCCAGGGGGTAAGAAGAGTAAAAACGGTTCCTCCATCAGCAAGCGGTACTGGCCCGACGCACTCACTAATCAGCAGTTCACTGCAGGTGATATTTTAGAAATATACATAAATAACGACATAATTTGGATATTTAGAGTCATGAGACTCTACAACATTCTATTATATTTTTACACAAGTCTTCGACCTGGTTTTGTCCCACTTTTTTGGGATCATATTTCCTGTGACATGTCATGTCTGACGTCAACCCTCATTAGGAAGGGTGTTGGTGAGATTTCCACCACCTTTTGAATAAGTGGTGAAGGATGGTATCATTTATTATTTTTGTCTCTTAGCCAGATCTTATGGCACCATCAGAAGAATATGGTTATGTATATCCATAAGGATAATAATAATATACTTCGTTCCAATCCACTATTATTCCTACACTACTCACTCATTTTAACCTCATAATATGTATATATAAATATTTAATATAAATAATATTATTAAAATGATCCCATCCACAGGTCTACTTTCATCATCAGAGGATGAAGAGCAAGAGAACGAGCAGTCTGGAGACGAGCAAGACGCGAGCGAACAGACGGAACAATTCCCCGTACAGACCATGCATTGAGGTAACTGGGAGGAAATAGTGAATGGTTGAATGAATATTTAAATATAATAATTTATCTGTAACTTAATTAAGTTCGTATTAAAGTGAATGGGTGAATGAATATCTGAATCATTAAGGTTTTAATAACCATTTTAATTTTTTTTTTTTTATTTTGTAAATGGTTTAATATAAAGATATATGTATCTCTTTCCAGCGTATGAAATATGAGCGAGACACGCGTCTTTCATGACATAAAAGACAAAATGTGTATACCATAGATATAAGTTGATATATAAACATGTATACGTAATAATTACCTCACTACTTTAATAGCTTTGTATTTAATTTTGCTAATTTGTTCATAAAAAAATATATTGTCACATTTTTTTCTAAAAGATATTTATATTTAGTTTTATATGTAATACGGCAATGTTTAATATTTTTGATGCTACAGTTCAATTTAAAATTTGTTTGTCTATGGAGTGTAGAGGTTAGGAGTACTTCTCAATGGACAAAATATATATCAAAATGACAAATATATGCACTAGTATAGCTAGAGGGTATTTTCACGGAGTGTACAATGCGATTTATTACTCTGTATGGGAAAATACTGTGACTTTGACACAAGTCTCAGCTTAAATCAAATATATTTTTAATGAAAAAGCAGTTACATTATTGCATTCTTAAATTGTAATTTAAAGATATTTGACTACCGACATTTATAACGGCCGCAATTTTTGTCAAATCTTAAAATTATTAACATAAATAATTTATTATACATAATATTTTTAACTTATTTTAAACAATTTTCTTTTATATTTACATACAGATATTATCCCATTCATATTTTAAAATTATATTTATGAAATTGATTTGAATTGAAAAATTTAAATTAATTATTAAAGATGACTAAATTGTTACAAACTTGAACTGTCATTTCTACAAATATGTATAAATCAGTCACGAGAGGTCGGTTTGAAAAATACATCTTACAAGGTTAAAAGGTTTACGCGGCAAATTGCAGCTAAATTGTCTGTCAAGTAATTTATAATGACAGAGTTGTCAAATCACAATGACAAGACAAAAACAAGAAATATAGATGTGCTAAAAATATGTTTATCTTTTAAAGGTATATACATATGTATATATATAAAACGTTATTCGTTAACAGTAGTCCCTGTTTGATACTAAGAAAAAAAGCGTTATTGCGTTCTTTACATCTACACTCCATAACTTTGCCGTATTATATATTTTCTACCAACAGCTTTAAATCACAATAATTTAGCAAACAGTATTTGTCAATTTTTTATCCGGTTGTGACTAAACTAACTGATTTAATTTCACCGACTGACAGAAGTAATAGAATAAGAATATTTTCTACCACAGACAACTATAGACAATACCGTCCATAGACAAATCGTATTTATTTCTATAAATAAGTTTTAAATATACTCATTTTTTTTTCTATCGCCATATTAGTTGTAGTATAGAAGTAAAGATATATACGATTAAGTATACTCTGAAACATTTGATTCAAAATTGTATACGCTGAAATAACGAGATTTTAAAAATTATAGATTTAAACGTTTTTATCTGGAGTTACACGCAGTATTCGATTTAATAATATAAGTGCTATCAGTAATTAGCAATAATATGATATTTTAACATTATTTTGCAAATGGTCATTTTTAATCTTCAGATATATAAATTGAAACTTTGAATGTGTTTCGACAGCTATCTACAGAACATCTGTCAAATAAGTTATTCCGTTGTTGAGGTCTCTGAAGATTAAAAAGGTCAAATGTTGTTTTTAAATGAAGTTTTCAGCGGAATCGTTACTTTTTCTATTAAGGTCCTTATGGCTTTTGAAATAAAGGTGGTTTTTGTATTCACCTGTGATTGTAGTTTAGGACGCTTCTTCCATTCTACGTTAAGAAAAGAACTGTATTAATATATAGAATAAGAGATATTTTTGTTAAAATTTACTTAGATTCGGGCTATTATTCTATTTCTGTGAAACGTAGATATAAATAAAGTATGATGGCCGACATTTTTAAATTCATACAAAAAAATATTGATTTTAAATTAATATTTATTTATCTAAATAATCCATACCATAAATACAAAAGATTATGTATCAACAGATTTAACCATTTTTATTTTGTTGCGTCTAAAAACCATCCAGTTATCATTTATAAAATAATAAATAAATAAAAATGTCGGCGGAGTCTATTATACGATGAAACGGATATACGTAAATATTGTGAAAAATAAGTTTTTATATAATTAAACTGTATCTATTATCTTAAATTTTAAAAAACGTGGTGAAAATTCACCATAAACTAAGATAGATGAAAATTGTCCAGTTGTAGTATACCATAGAGTAACGCTTGTCTAGTAATTTCAAGTTAAATAATTATTATTAAGGCATAATTTTACTAGTCAATAAAACAGTCTCGCAATTTTATTTGTATTCTTATGAACATATTGTGAGATCTGTCAAAATTTTTGATAAATATATTATTTGAATGACATTTATATGACAGTATTATCGAATTATTTCGATCATTTAAAAAATATATTATTATTTTCGTTGTTATTGGAGGAATTATTTAAAAAATTCAAAAGTTTTGACAAATCAACAAATAAGTTGTCTTGTACAGTTACGCTGCAAAATATAATCTTTTTCGCATGCCAACATGAAGTTTTATTATTCGTTCAACTTTTCCCTCTCTTTCGTACTCTCTCAAATTTAAAAAACTTTAAAGACCGACTCTTTTTCTTTAGGAATGGAAAACCCTTCTCAGTAAATTCTTTTATTCCCAAAATTCAATTTCCCTGAGAAGAACGAGAAGGTCGAGCTGGTTATGTGGAACTCCCCACTCCCAGCAGATACTACGCTGCTACCTTTACCGTTACCCTCACCACCCCAGTGAGCTGACACGTGTCATTTCATTTTCCAATGCAAATACACTATTGGACCTTTAAAATAGCGACTAGGAGTCTCCACCAATCTAAGAGAACCAATAACTCACTATAAGTCATATCACAAAGCGATGTTAGTGAGTTAGTGTTGCTTAAATTGTATAATGAAATTGGTTCGTATGTGAAATGAGAATTTTTAAAAAGTGTCGGTATAGAATTACAAGTATTTACCTAGTTACAGTTTTAATATGTAGATTAAAAATCCTGATAGATAGTTAAGAACCACACGCCTTTATTAGCTTGGGTTGTATGTGTGTATGTATGTAACGGAATCTTTGAACTCAATTTGCACCGGTTTCCAGAAATCTGATTGAATTGAAACTGCAAACGTGTCAAGGATCGATGATAGTGCAATAATTTGATAACAGTTTCCCATTATTCTTATTAGGACCGCCAGGATTAATGAATTATTTAATAGGTCAACTGTTGAAGAGTAAGAGAGATAGAGCTAGCTAAAATTAAGTCATCAACAGAATAATTCAATTCAGAGTAAAAAGTGTGGGGTGCTTTTATGTTATATGTTACAATAATACTATTGGCAACTATCTATAAGAGGATAGATAAAAACAGAAATAAAATGCACCCCACATTACGCATCCTAATTGCACATGAAGCTCGGAGACTCACTTTCGATTCCATTTTAATTTAATTTTCTGACACCTGAGAGTGTTGGGGCAGGCGTTAGTGATGTCTTGATGATGTTTGGCGCGAAACCTCTTTGGAACGCATTGCGCTGCTATTGGACATTTTATAGGTTAGTTACTTGAGACAATGTGAAGCTAGATTATATATACATACTAAGATTCGTTGGGTCAACTTTCCTTATCAAACCAAATCCAGATTGATATAAGATACAGTGTTCATTAAGTGTTTTCCTGATCAACTATTTATCTTTTTTATTTTTTAAAATATATTAATGACTCTAGCTTTTTCTTGTAGAGAGGAGAATGAGATATTTATCTAGTAATAAAAGAAGGTGCTTTGATTTTAGCAGAACGCCGTGTCCCCATACTAATGTCATTTTAACTCTAACTAGAATCTACTCTCCGCGAACTAATTAGCTAGTTTAACGATGATGGGATCGTTATAAAGTGACATTCAGAGGAAAAAGAAAGGAGGGAGGGAGAATATTCTCATTAAAACAATAATAAGGGCTTATTTTTTTATTATTATCAAGGAATTGGATACAAAATTGCCTTAAAAATAATTATTTACATTTAACCATTATACAAAAATAATCCTTATTACCCTTGAATAAAATATAAACTGGAATGTCTTACATCATAACTAAGTTTTAGCACGAAGTCTTTATTTTTAAAGCTTAATATGAGCTTTCATTAAAATGACAATATTATAATGTTTGTGGTTAAAATTTAAAGTTAGTAAAAAGAGTTGGTACAGTCATGCGCAGAAGTGGGAAATGTCATTAACATAATAAATTAACGCAATTAAAATATATCCACAAACAATATAACCATGTAACCTCCATATTCACCATCACACCTTAGTCTATATATTTCCCTCCAAAATTGAGCAAAATTTAAAAAAGGAATACTTTTAAATACATTGCCAAATAATTGACTAAAACACCCCCTAAATCCATTTTCTAGATGACAGTATGATATATTTCATCCGTTTCTAGTAATTTGATATTTCACTCCCTAATGAACTTTTAAGCCCCGTAATATATTTAATCTACACGTAATATATAAGCGTAAAAATACCCAAAATATACTGTTTAAAACGACGAAAAATATCAATATATATTATTTAAAATGTATAAAAAACATTTAAATATAAAAACTTTTATCGTATGGTAACTTTTCAGTAAAATTTACAAATATACTTTTTTAAATTCGGATTTTTTTTTTAAATTACATTGGACAAAACAAGGCACAAAATTCCTAAATTAAATTTGATGAAATGTTTTTTTTGTGTTTTTATACATGTTATAAGCAGTTGATACACTATTTATATATCGACTAGCGTTATTGGTCAATTTTCGTACTATATACCTATAATTAGTAACACAGCAATATTTAACGAACCGTATTTACTTTCTTGATAATATATTTAAGTCACAATTTGTACAATATCGCGGGAAAATATTAAAAATAAAAAAGGTGTACATTGTGTCTTACAATGTAGATTTCTATTTAAGAAATTGGCAACAATAATTGAGCAAATAATGCGAATATAATATCAATTTTATGACAATATATAGTAAATTAACATTTAAAGTCACAGGCCGTTAATTCGTTATATTTTTGTTTCTCTTATCGAACTATGTCCGATTCGAAGTAAGAATAGATTCAATGATTGCATTTTATCAAAATAAAAAAGACGAACTAGTGAGTTTAAAACTCTACCAAACCTCCTCAGATTAATACATGTCAAGCTATTTTAATAGAACAGCTGATTTAAATCTTAATAACCTATATTTGATTGAACATCGTCAATAATAACTATCAGGCACTTTGAAAACTCTACATCGACGATGTTCTGACACTATGAAAGCGTTGTCTGAATGAATCAACGATTCTATTTCAGTTTCATTGAAATTTGATTTGACGAAATCCCTATTTAATATTGATTTTAATTCATCAATACTTTGACTTATATTATCAGTTTTATTAATATAATTTAACTCTTGTAACCTTTCTTCTTGACTGCCATGGGCAGTGGAAGGGCATGATTGGCCCAAAGGTTGGTATAAAGTCTCTCTGTTGGGTAAAAGTTTTTGAGAGCTATTCATTAAAAGTGTTGAACCTCTTCTTATGGTTTCTCTTCCTATTTCAACAATTTCTAAAGAATTTTGTCCAATGACAAAATTTTTATACGCCTTTATAAAAACATATATCAGAACGGCAAGACCGAATATTATTAAAGAGTAAGATATGATTGGCGCTGCGATTGGTCCAAATGTAGTGGCCAAGAAGATCCATCTCCAAATAGGAGTGCTGACACCTTCTATACCCTAGAAGTAAAATATACAAATAAAAACTAGACTTCTAGAAATAAGGCATTTGGTAAAAATAATCTATAAATTAAATTAAGTAATAATTAAATATATATATATATATATATATATATATATATATATATATATAGATATACATTAATATTACAAAAGACAACGCGATGCGTACATATGTAATATACTATAACGTTAAACTGTTATAAATGCATATTTATTTCATGTACTGACCTCTTGTACCCACATGATAGGAAATATTATATCCGGAAATTTGTGTATATTATTGACCATGATGTTGGGAGCCCGGTCCACTTTTAGATTCAGCTGGACCCGCACTTGACCTTCCAAAGGGACACCGATTTTCTGAAAAAATATTCATTTTTTTGTTACATATGTTCAAAATAATTAATAAATAAGAAGAATGAATAAAATTTCTAATGCGATTGAAACTTTTATTTCAAAATATATTATTGAGAGCATAAATCAATTAAACATTCATTAAAATTTAAAATAGTATTCAAACGGTAAAAAAACGCCTCAGACGAAAAGAAAATTCCATCTAGACATGAATAACAATTGCATTTTAATCTGATGTTAAAAATGATCTCACCGGCTGTATATAGAAATAGCTTTCATGTTTTTTCTGATCTGGTCTAAGTCCCTCAACGCTCTTCAGTAGAGCCGGGTCTGCGTCGTAGAAGTGTGGGTAAGAAAGTAGCACTGGTGCATCTGGAATTACATATTTTATTGATCAAATTTCAAATAAATAAAACAATAAAAAAGAAATCATTTCATTTTAAAGTAAAAAAATAATAATTAAAAACACTTTCAAACATAACTCAAATTAATTATGAAGTCAGTTTAAATTGCACATTTTATGTTACACTAACTTAAGTTTAACTTACTATACTGGCAGGGGCTGATGTTCTGTAAGCCTCTAGGTGGACAGGTCTGTCCTTGACAAAAGCACTTATTATCAGGATTGATTTCAGCACTCTCGAATGTAGAGCTGGGAGGCGTGTAGAGACCAGCTTGTATACCTGATGTTTATTTTTATATGAATACAGTTGAGGTCAAATATTTAATGAAGTGTAAAAATTAAGTAAAAAATTTGTAACCATGCCGTGCAAGAATGCCAATTGCCCAACAAACTGGAAATCAATTTTGTATTATATTCATATTTACCCGGCCGTATTCACCTAGTATTATAACGGAGTATGCCCGACTAGTTTCAAAATTCGAACCCATTCGGGGTTCCTACTCATGAGCGTGAACTCGGTTCACGCCGCGAGTCACGCCACGCTTAGAGCTGGAGTATGCTTAGAGCACGCTTAGTGTTCGAACTAGTCGGGCACATTCCTATATAATTCTACTTGAATACAGTCGGGTACGTATAAATAAATATAATAGTCATGGTTCACGAAAGTTCAAATATAAAAAAAGAAATATGTTTATTAAGCATTCTTGAATAAATTGTCAAAAAAACACAAAACATTCTAGTATTAGACTTTCATCAAATTATATCGATAGAGAGAAAGTTGCCTTCCTCTCAAATAAGCGGAGAAGATCGTGACTATAATTGACTAATTTTACTTACGATTCAAAACAAAAATGAGTTATTCAAAGTAAACAGTCTCACAAGAAAAAGTATTTTATATAACGACATATAAACTTATCTAATTTCATCACTTACCGTCTTTATAAACATCCTTTCTATACGTAAAAGGCAATATCCTACAAAGATCTTTATCATAAACGTAAACAGTGTCTGCTTTAGTTGTCATTCGCGGTGGGAAGAATGATCCTTCTGATGCCCTGGAAACAAACAATAAATATAATATTTTTCAGATAGAGAAAAAGTAGTCTAATATTTATGATATATTTAGACTTTCTTTTAAATGTACCGGTTTTTCTTAATGTCCTTAACCAACCAGATTCCTAGGAAGTGAAGACTGACGGCAATATATATATTGCTATATATACTACAATGTTATATGTATATATATTGTTAGAATTTTACAATGATTTTAAATTTGTTAAACAAAAAGGTTCTTCTACTAGGAACTAACCTTAGCTGCAGACGTATTTATTGATTTTTACTTAGAAACTTCGTCAGAACAAACACAAATATTAGCGAAGTCACTCAGTGTGTTTAAATATATCTGAGTATGTTACTTGTAGTTAGTTTTCGTTGATTGTTTTGACTAAAGACCAACTATTATCATTTAAAAAAAAAATTAACGTACAATTGTCCAGATAATAAACGAATATATTAAATAGGTATTGTTATAGAAATATTATAAATACATGTATTCCACGTATTTAGTACAAATATACAAATTTGGATATATTATGGTTTGCCAATATTATAAAAAAGTAGTCTAGAGTTTGATAGATACGGCTTAATACAGTTTGATAAAGAAACAACATATTGTTAGAGATAGTAAACTTCGTAAGAAGCTAATTATACAATTTAGAAACATTTATTAATTCCACATTAGAAATAGTCTCAATATTCGAAATAATATTAAATATTTAAATGAATGCTGATTTGTCAACGCTAAAATACATCTGAGATTGCTTACCTTGAAGAACTATTTACATTATTTTTGTTTATATAGTGTACTAAAGGACCTAGAGCCAGTTTCTCCGCAAATGATTTAAGTTAAACTGATTTGACAGCACTGTTAATAGTTTGTCTGTTTATCACGACATCAAACAAAGGTCAATACGGAGTTGACAGGTCACTATTAGTTCTGAATATACAAGCCTTTTAGAATTCAGTTGTAAGCCCAGCTGTGGGACATTTATAATGTTATTAATAAATATATTATTAATACAAAAGTCTAAATAAAAGATATAAGACGTGGATATTATTGTAAATTAATATTGTAATGAATGTTCTCTGAACCGATTTTGATATGACTTTTACATTTGTATAGAAAGTAATAATTAAGGTAGATCTGGAGAAATTAAAGACAAACTTTAAGAGGTTTAACAATCTTAAAAAATAACATATTATTGAAATATAATTTTCAGCTACAAATTTTGTTTCGAAATCATTGTGAAATACCTACCCACTTTTTAGTATTTGAGTTGTTTATATTTTAAGTAGAATTTATTATTATTCTTGGCATTGGAATAAGGAAATCCCTCCTTCTTGACTCATTATAACTTATTGTTTAAACTAACAAAGTAACTGACTCAGTAACTGACTAACCTTGCCCTTGAAAGAAAGCATTGTTTGATTTGATATATGGCTGCATTATAAACATCAATAGAATCATTAAATATACTACAGTTAGATTACTCAGCTACTGTAACCATGCCGTGCAAGAAGACAGCTACTGTAACATAGCAGCACTCTAGCTGATTCTGCATCCCAATGACATACCGTTATTTGTTTTGAGAATTTCGAAAAAATCTTTTCTATTTGTAAGTTCTCATCAAATGTAATCTATACATTCCATTTCTTAGAAGTCTACACTCATATGCTAATATGCGATTCATCTCATAACAAGGATAATATTACTATAGTTTTATTTACAAATAAATTAAATACATAGTAAATCTTATATTTATGTTAATTATCATTCTATCTTCATCCCACTAATTTGTAAATAGCATATCAACTCATGTCAGTAGCATGCCTCCTTCATTATTGGATTTTTTTTACCTTTGTCATTCATGTCAACCATAACCAATTTAATTATATTAATTTTAATACAGCCAGTGTTCATTTTCTGTTCTCCATTCATCTCATCTCTTTCTTGTCTCATTGCCCTTCACATTCCTACTTAACATTTATCACACCTGTTCCTATTACGGTATGGCTGGTGTATCTCATTTAGATTCATGGACAAAGCATTAAAATCGTGCAACTAGAGACTAACTTATCATAAGTGTATGCCGAGATGGAATAAAAATGTCTGACTTTGAGACCGTAATAAAAGTCAAGATAATTGAGATTTAAGTTAATAAAAGCTTTAAAAACGTTTAGGGTCAGCAAATTGTGATACGGATCACCAGAGCCAGGACCTCAAGTAACGGCCTCCGTGTCCTCAAGGTAGATATGACGTCAGAGCACAAAATATAGTTTCCGTAACATTTTATAAATTGAATATAAACATTTGTCATAAGTTAATTGCGTTTGAGATCTTAAAGGCAGATCGCAGATCGTTTTTCTTGGTAATTAGATAACCGCAGCAGGTCATTTCTGTTAATGCGGGAAATCCCATTCCTATAACAAAGACTAGCCAAATCATCCAACTCTCCTCGAAGAAAAATATAAATGGAACTTTAATGACATTGACTTTAATGACAATTAAAAGTACGGCTTGTACAGCAAATGAAAGTATGTTTTTTGAAATTACATCTAGCTTTTGTGACACTGACTTTCAAGAATACGTGATATAGGTCTCAATATAAGGACAGTGTGAGATACACTTTTATATGTTTATCACCATCATCATCGTCATCATCATCATCACCATCATCTTTCCTTATCGTAATTATTCGGGGACTACCCCAACATATTAAAAATATAAATTTACATATTGCGACTACGCAATACGTGAATTCTTCCACGCTCTTCTATAATACGTCATCTCGTCTCTCATCTCATCTTATTCCATCTATATCTTCACCCTCTTTTTAAAGTATTATTTATTAATCTTTATACGTAAATAATCTTTGGTTCGTCTGATAGCGATCGTATAAATTATGAACGATTTATATATTATATGGTTGACTGAGTGGTTTATATGCTAGGAGCTGGTAATTGTCGCTGCAGTCAGATTAATAA
The DNA here is from genome assembly GCA_963555665.1 of Dircenna loreta. Taxonomy (NCBI): domain Eukaryota; kingdom Metazoa; phylum Arthropoda; class Insecta; order Lepidoptera; family Nymphalidae; genus Dircenna; species Dircenna loreta. The sequence goes on along the minus strand of OY743089.1, from coordinate 7,076,618 downwards.
TATAATAAATATTCAGTTTTTTAGCGGATAGAACCGCGGGCAAAAGCTAGTATAGATAGAAGATTGTAACTCGTGTATAATAGGAATGTTTACGATACATACGTGAGGTTATTATGCGGTCTCGTTAACTTATTAAAATGGGATAAAATTGATATAAAATGATATGTTTGTGTTAAACTATTATTGTAAGTAAGAGTTAAGATATATGTTATTGAGTTATAATCGGTTCTTTTTTCGTTGTGGATCGTTTGAGTGCAATTATATTTGTGATTTCTATTGTTATTAACTTATTGTGCATTTGTCAATACAATTTTCGTAGAAAATATATTTTTCATCTTGCACATTTTAAAATCGTTAATCGATTTTTAAAAAAATATATATATGAAGAGATGGACATGAGAAAAAAAAATAATAGAAATACCGAATTGTTATAATCCCACAAAATAATAAAGGTCGCAAAAAAAAATAACACCAATTAAAAAAAAAAGTATTAACCTTATATCATTACAGGGACGGTCGCTCCAGTGGGGGAGGTGGTCCATCCCGTTGATTTTGTCCAGATATCCAAATCTGTCCATCGACTCCCCCGCGTATATAGTCGACACTTCGTCCAGGGTACCGTTCCTCTTAAAACATAGATTATACAATTCAATCTCTAGCCTTCTGTCTCGGGAGATATTTTTTTGATAAAAATAATACCTAAAAATTGTCATTTGATTCGTTGCTATCAGAAATATTTAAAGATTATAATTTTAATTTAGCCTCAAAAAATATTTTAAAAATGTATTTCATATTACGTCATTAAATTAAATTTATAAAATATAATAAGCGAATATGTAAAATATAATGTAATTATAATTTTCCCAAGGATACAAAACATTGTTTATTTTTGTAAGAAGTAGAGGTTTCAAATCTAAAATAAAAAAAAATAAATCGAAGTCCAGACGCAATGAAACATTAAGGAATCAATAAATCCTGTTTAGAAATAAACATTCGCTATGAAATATGGATAATGAAGAATCCTGAGAGAAGCTACAAATTCTAGAAGATAATCAATGGGTTTAACTGTACCGTTCCCATTAGTGGAAACCAAATCTAGCATGGTAATACGGCTTATTAAAAATACTCACAGCAAGCAATAACCCCATCTGGCTATTCGGTCTCTTGCCCTTAGGATAGAAGTAATGCGCCAGGGTTACAAGAGGATCATTGTAGCTAGAAAATATAATATAAGTTTCTATGTCATTATAGTTAGTTATTTATAATTTATGAATGCTAATTCATCAACACGAACAAGACTTGAACTCTCGACCTCCAGCGAGCTGAGACGTCATTGTCTTAACATAGAATGTTAATAACAAGGATAATTTAACAATTACGTATCTATGGCGAGAGGACGTGGGGTCAAGTAATTAAACTAATTGTTTAAACAAAATGGTTGATATCCGGGTTACAGTAGAAATCAGCGTTTGATGGTTAGTAGCTTCTAAGGCTCGTGAAAGCTTCAATCATGGATAATCATAACAATTCTGATGCTCCATTCATGAAATGTAGAAAGATGTTCCACAGAATATTAATTTACCCAAAAACTAGTTCTTCAGCTGTGATATGAACAAAGGGCATGGCTCTTTCTCTGTAAGTTATTGCTAGACCTGATGCCAGCAGGTTGAACAACCAGCCAGCGAGGTTTGGGGAAAATGAGGTTACTGTCTGGAAGAGAAATAAAAACACTGAGTATGATTAAAGTGATTAAAGGTACATACCATGATTCCAAAAGTTGTACTATTTGTTAAGTATAAAAAAAACAGTTATGATATTTTGTTGTTGATCTTTTCTTTGATAAATTTACTTACCAAAAGAGGTATATTAGGTACAACCAGTTTTAAATTTTTGTCAACGGAGAGTTCGGGAACGAATCTTAATATTTTGTTATGTTGGTACGTCACTGTGTCGTTGTCGTGGAATTTAACGTTCACTTTCTCCATGTCCTCTCTGTGAATGAAAGTTGCATCAAAATCGGCAGTGGCAAAAGCGGAAGAGTTTCTATAGTTAGGTATACTATGCTATACTATACTATAATATGGGTTACGATGATTCGAAACCAAGAATAATTAACTTACACTAAATTATCTACGAACACTGTATGCAATTTAAATAACAAGGGTTTTGTCCCCTTTCTATTGATACCATTACCAGTATGAAGGCTTTAACACTGCAGTGGTTGATACTTGTCGCATAAGCTAAAGATTCTCCGGCTTTTGATACTTTACTAGGATTCTAGGCTTAGTCGTATTGAATATGACTGACAAGTCAATACTGTAAAAATGAAAATTAATGAATAAGTTCAAAAGTACCCATTTAGTTTATTCCCATTTTTTTTCCAATGCACCGACTTTGAACTATATGAGTAATGAAATAATAAACTTTGACTTTGAACACACCTAATGTGAAAGCGTTTTACTTAGAAACCTTGGTAGGTGCGTACTAATTACTCACTAAAGATTCCTTGGAATCAAATAAATGTATTTTGAAAGCCAAAAATTGATTGTCTTTAATAAGTTATTATAGCGAAACGACTAACCTGTAAAAAATCGCAGACGATGCAAGATTTTTTATGGATAGTTTTTAGATTATACCAATAATTGCTTGCTACGTTAAACTTTTTTCTTAGCTAAAAAACAAGTTATTGAATGCTAATGGATAAGTTTTTATCGATAGTATTATTACTATAGATCAATATATTATTATATTTGATTGAGTTCCTAAATCTATCATACTGTTTTTATGTTTTTTTTCCCGCTTAGATCAGTGGTTCCTAATGCTACGGCTACGCCCCAAAAAAGGCGTTTTATAAAATTTGCGTGGCAGTCTCTATTTATGGCATCGTAGCCCCCAAAAAGATGAACCGCTTTTGATTCAGGTTCTTGGTTAATATTGAGTCTTTGAACTATCTCTAATCCTGTTCAACTGATTTTAAATGTTAAAATTAAGTTTGCATTCACCATTAAAATGATAAAAAACACTACTAGTTTACTTAAACTATTCTCTTTATTATTTATATAAAATAGATTTTACAAAAACATATGTTATTTAAATAATTCGTTTGAAAAACACAATGCTATTTATTATAGCTGGTGATCGCGCACTTTGAAGTTTTAAAAAAAATATTTGTAAACTTTGGGAAAACCTATGCATTTGTATGTTATTTTCATTTTTTTTCTTCTCTTATACATTTGATGATTGTAAATATAAGGCTATTAACCATATTTGTTTTATAATGGTTTTGATACAATACAAATTATATAAAAACCATTATCTATACATATAATAAAGTAACAACGCTTATTACAATAAAAAAATACTACTACGTGTTCATGCCACACTAAAGTATCTGTTTGTTTGTTCGCATATCACGCTTGAACTACTGGGCCAATTTTGATGAAATTTTAGCTTGGTAATGGTATTAAGCGCTAAGAGATGTTTTAGTGAGTGACAAGAGATGTTTTTTTTTTATTTTGGTCAGTGTGGGGGGGGGGGGGAGGAGAGCTTCCAGGTAAAGTCACTGATAATAGCTTGTAATACAAGGTTTTGCAAATACCACAAAAAAAAAACGAACTGGTCGAACAAGTCAACGGGCCTAAAGTAGTTAAAGCAAAAATCCTCCAATCTTGTGTTGTATTTTAATGTATCTACTTTTTTTTTCCAAACATGTTCTGGGATTAATTATTTAAGAACTAACATTACATTTTTTTTTCTTTGATGAAGTATTTTGCATAATCAATTATGGCTTTTAATTACTTTTGCTATTTCATATAAAAAACAACATTCAGTTATACATAATAGTTTTTTTTTTGTTGTATTTAATTTAAACAATAAATATAGAATGACAAATTCATCGACGCGGGCTGGATATTTTTTTTTTGAATATTTTTTTAAGCGCATTTAAATGTAAATTTGATAGTGTCATTTTGATCATTTAAATGGTTTGACAAGTGACTTTTTTACACGATTAAAGGTTGTAGATTTAAAATTTTTTTTTTTGGATATAAGAATTCATCAAAATGGTTGACATTAAAAGAAAAGAAGATTTAATTTCTCCTCCCGCTTTTTTAAAATGTCGAATATATACGTAGAGTAAATAATTTTAAAGAGTGTTTAAACATTATTTGTCGATTATTTTTGGGAATTCTAACAAAAACGTGTGCATCTCCTTAGTATAATATTTTTTTAATATAAATATTCTCACAATTATTTCCAGTAAATTAAACTTAAACAATGAAGACACTTATATATTTAAATCGCCAAAAATAACGTATTATTGTTTGTTTGTCGATATAATAATTAACGAAGTTAACGACCATACTAAAATTGTATCTTACCTATACACAAAAGGGCCGATTTCAGTCAGTTTTGGCTTCTCTCCGTTCTCGAGGAAGCCCTGGGGGTTAGTGACATTAAAAATGTAAACCTTTGTCAATCTGATGACCCCAGGTCTCTGCCAGTAGCTGTAGCTCAAAGAACCATTCCAAAGTTTTAATTCCTGCAACAAGTATGTAATGTTTTAATCTTATTATTGCCCATAGGGACAATAGACTTTTAGGATTCAACAGGTTTACAATAGACTTAGGATTCAACAGGTTTACAATAGACTTAGGATTCAACAGGTTTACAACAGACTTAGGATTCAATAGGTTTACAATAGACTTAGGATTCAACAGGTTTATCATGAACTCTAATAGGAATATTACAATAATATTAATTTAAAATTCGTCCTAAAAGTAATATTACTTTAGTAGTGTTTTCATACGAAGATTTATGACGTCATCATAAATCATTCATTCTTTTACTAAGAAACATCATTAACTCGTACCATGAAGTGTGTTTTGACGTTTGAAATATTAATGTTTTATGTCAAATTTTGGCATTTAGAGAAAGCATTCATTTATTTACGGCACTAATCAGGAATAAAAATATGTTATTTTAGAGAGAGCTTATGATTTTTTTCATATTTTAACTTTCGTGAATCATTACTATTATATTTATATTTACCTGGCTGCATTCCCGTGGAACTATATCGGAATATGCCTGACTATTTACGAACCCATTCGGGGTTCTTACTCATGAGCTCAAAGTGTTGCGGATTCGTGGCGTGAACTGCGTGCAGCAGCTCTCGAGAGCAGGCGAGAGCCGATATAATTCCACGTGCATGCAGCCGGGTAAATATAAATATAAGAGCTCATGATATAATTGTAATATTGCAATAAAACTTTTTAAAACTATGATAGTTTATAAAAGTTCATGGAAGGCCTGCCGAGGAAGTTTAACCAAAGGCAGATTCATTAGCGTCTTGCTATAAAATATATACATATATATATATATATATATATATAATTTTATTCGTTTGTGATGACAAATGAAAACTTTTGACTAAAAAAAATTAGTAGATTTAGATTATTCTGAAATCCAACACCGTTGTTATTCCATCACTAGACATCGGGTCTTAAAAAAATAATTAAATATCAACATTATGTTTGACGGTGTTTAAAACCTCGATAGCAAAAAAATTTGCAAAAATGCAAACTCATTTCCGATAGCTGAATGTTAATAAATATGATTTTATTTTCATTTTAGCTTTATTTTGTAAATTCCAATAGTTCTGTGTTGATTTATTTGGATGTAAAAATATGATAGGCGCTGGCAACAATCTAACTCTCAAAAATATATTATTTTTAAAGAAGGTTTTATTTAAAAACAACTTCGCTTATGGTAAGCGAAATAAATAATTTATTCATAGAATCCGGTTGTTTTGACCGTAGACATTTTAAAATTGTAAAAAGAAAAAATATATAGAGTGCCTTGTTAATCTTGTACCTTGGACCTATAGGGAAGTCCTTTTTATTTAGAGTAATTTTTATATCGATTTTAGAGTAAAAATTAATGAAATTTATATAAACTTCCTCCTGATTTATGACGTCGTTATAACAAGTTTTATATAATTTGGTAAGAAATGTTTTTAAATTAAATAAAATAATTAAAGTGGTATTTTGTTTTACCAATAATACTATACAAAGAATTCATTAAAATAATAATTACAATTTTAAGCTTGTATTTTTTTTAATACCGACAATATATGCAAGGTCTGTCTGTGTCTGTCAAACTTCATCTCTCATTGGCAATACATTTTAAGAAAAACCTTCGAGGATCGGAAAAAACAAAATAGATCAACCTCGGTATCTATTCTGGCCCTGAACGAGATGATAAGTTTTCGAAATGAGTCAGAGCATACAGCAGACGCCTTCGACAAAAATTATTGGTATGACACCTTGAGTAACTTTTTTGTAGAAAAAAATCGTGAACCTTATTCTGAAAAAAAATTATCCATACGGGCAGGATTCCAACCTGCGACCTCTGGAAACCCGTTCCGTCGCTCTGCCAATTGAGCAGTCGCGTCGCTGCCCGCATGGATGAATTTGGTATTCTTTGTATAATCATCTTTTTGAATGAAATCTGTTAGGCTTGTTTCTAAAATTCTTACCAGTGAGTAGAATAACATGGCTAAACATCTCGATACATGATGGTAGAAAATTTCAAACATATTCCGTATACTTCCTCACCTTAAATATAATATAATCCAACCACGGCACGAATGACAGTACCACCCCCAGCGCCACCGTGGCGATGCTGAATGTTATAACCGCTAGACGACCTGAAACAAAAGCAGATGCGTTAGATAATAATTTGAAAATACAATAATAAAACACATAAAATACCTTAGGTCTGGTCAATATAATTTCCATAACGATCCGTTTATGGAAATTGTATCCATTAATCATAAATAAAAAATATTGAACAGTAACAAATAATATTTGAGTGATATTTTAGCAAACGCTTGCGTTAGCTATTGCGTCACTATATTCATATTGAATTAATTAACAGGTATCAGCAAAATATTAGCTACACACCAACAATATAAGTGGAAAATTGTTTATGATATAGAAAATAATACATTAATCTTCATCGTATTATTTTATAGAAAAACTAATTATTGTAAAGGAAATTGTTTTTATTACCGAGGTCGAAATATAATTATGAGTTCAATTATTTATAGATAATATAATTTATAATGGTTAGCACGGGAAAATTACCCCATCTTGAAATCAATGAAGCGTTCATGAAGCATTCATTCAAACTCGATGAATGCATTCTAAACGTTGTCTCCTTATTTTCGCAACCGGGAACGAGATGACCGTAAGGTTAGACCAGATTAAATCTCGAGCACCTAATTTAATAGTTACCTTAAGCTTAAGATAACTATTAAATTAGGCCTAGCTAGGCCAATGACCCAATGTACTCTTCAAAGCTTGTAAAGTATGTTCGCGTACATATTTTGAATCCCAATTATATATCCTATAATTCCGAGTACGATAGTGATTATACAGAGATTATATGATTATAATTACTAAATATATATATCTCTTGAATCAATCAATATCGTCGTTTTCACCTGTTTGGGTCAAATTTTGTAGGTAGTATGTTCTCGCTAGTAGGCTAGCTGTATGACCTGGCTTGACCAGGAGAGGACAAACTCCTATAAAAGCACGGGACAACGGAGGTACTTACATTTTTAAAGCTACCTTTTGTTGTGTGAGAGAGAGAGAGAGAGATGGAAGTCCAAACACCAACCATTCCCTTCCCTTTCCTAGCTTTCTTAATCCCACTCCGTTTCTTTCGGTGGCAACGTATTTACATCTATATTTGGAAATATGTATCCATGGCTGGCACCATCAGATAGACGGTGTGATTCTTTGCCTCAATTTAACCCAAATAATAATAATAGCAAATTGCAGTTGAATGTATAAAAATAATAAAACTAATCTAAATCTAAACCTAACCTAAAATTTATGATTTATTTTTTATTTAAGTCTTTAAAATTAAATGACAATTGTAATATTTTTGGTAGAATCAGTAGCAGATGAGAAAAAAACATCATTAAGTAATAAACTGTAGGCAATAAGCCAATGCGTATATTTTTTGGCTAATTTATTATGGGAAAAAATGTGCGAAAATCTTTTTTGGCTAATTAGAATACATAAATTTAGTTTTAGGGGATTGAATAAAAAATATGATATGTAATAACCGTCAACCGTATTAATTTTAATTTTAATAAAATTTTATTAATTTGAATATATTGTTGAACGAATTCGAAATTCCATTCCAGAGTTTATGATTTATTAAACAGGAAATCAGACATAAAAAACCCACAGAACCACATCTACAAAAAAATTGTTGATCGTTTGTTTTGAAAAACTCATAGAATCCATTAATATAATTTATAAAACGGACAAGATTGCGTCACTAAAATAAAAACAAAACTTATTTGTTATTTTAATTAATTATAAACAATGATATTTTTATATAATAATATATTTATAACAAAAAAGTTGTCTTGCTAAAAATATTATAAATGGGGTGTTCCTCAAGGAGGTTTATTATTCCCTGTTCTTTTTATATATTATGCTTATAAGTTACATATTTCATTTTTCTTTGAAATTTCCTTGTTTTAGGAAACAATAAAATTCAACCAAGGTTCATACTTTAAATATTTTTATTACACTACACTATAACGGCAAATACTAGTTAGAGTGTAAGAGTTGTAAATGACATGCGATACTGCGCCATGTAATTAAATATACCTTAATTATACAGCAAAGACATTAATTATTTTAAATTTAAATGATTTCTCAGTTCCCAGTGACATTGGCGAAAATATATTACATGATGAAGCTATAAAGAATTCAAATGAATAAATTAAATATATTGTTGCTTATATTATTAACACTTAGAAATTAAGTTAAATTGACATAAATAAAAAAATATTGCCATTCAACGCCATTTAGCATCCCTCTTCATGATATATATCTCCGGATATGTTATTTTCACTAGATAAAATTAATTTAGTGATAATCCAGAGCAACAAATTAGGGCGGTCGATGAATGGGTTAGTTGTTTTGTAATAATCCAAATTATTTATCTTATGGACCCCTACTCACTAGTACAAGTTACTAAATAATTAATGATACAGACGTATCTCAAGGTTGATTGGTAGAGATCGCTGTTTTACCGATAAGGTCGCCTTTTGTACATTGTGTATTGTTTTTGTTTTTACATTTTTGTTTAATTGATGAACAATAATGAGTATTATTACATATTAACTTTACATATTGAACCCTACGATTGTTTTGCAAGTGTCGTGTAGTGTCATATGTCTGTCACATATGCTAATTTGTCTCTACCACAAACGAATTCCGGGTATAGAGTAAAGATTGCACAAAAAAAACACGTCAACGTTAAAGAAATAAAACCTGCAAACTTGATATCTATTTCCAGTTCTTGAATTGTCTCAACCAATTTATGCTATGAATAATAAAGTTTACAAATAAATGAATGAAATTTCTGTGTGCTATTTGAATAACTGAAATTATAGTAAAAGGATAATATTGTTGCATATAAATTTTTCAAATATATTAATAAATAACAACTTTTTTTATGTATACTTACGATATTACGAAAGTTTATCGTAGGATTATATAGTATTGTATATATTATTCACGTGAAATTATATCGGAATGCCCGACTTCAGTTCACGTAGTTCACGCCGCGAGTCCGCCGCGCTTCGAGCTCATAAGTAAGAACTTCAAATGAGTTCGAAACTAGTCGGCACAATCTGATATCATTTCACGTTAATATAGCCAGGTAAATAAAAATATATAAATAGCAAATTAATCATGTTTTCAAATACTAAATGACCTTTAAAAATGTTTGTTTATCTGTATTAGGTTTAAGGAAAGGTCAGATCTGATTTGGACAAAACTTCACAAATAGGATTTTCCTTGATATCAGCAATTTTTCAGGACGGAAATTGTAAGTTGTTACAGAAAAACCCTACAAAATGAAGGCCATAACAAGTAGACAGTTGGTCGTACATGTCTTGTATCCAATAGTATACTTATAAATAAAATAACAGCCTTTCAATTACAATTACAAACAAGACACATTTGGTTGAAGTACTATTTTTCCCCCTCTTCTTTTTACCTACGAGTGACAAGGTCCTAAGTCAAATTCAGCAATATTTGACAGGGTTTATTCTTCATAATGACTAAATCTACATACAATGTGATAGTTAACCTGCCAGCCATATTTCAGCATGGTGGGTTAATCCTCACCCTTTCCGTGATTTGAAAACACACCCATCAGACCGCGGACACTTTTACTGGTAAATAAAATGTTCCACTTTTGAGACAACGTTTTGAAAGTAGATTTCACTTGATAAGTATACTGCTATATTCGATTAATTCCGATGTTTTAATTAAATTTATATTAAATATACAATAATAATTAATATTACGTGAAAAGCTTCCGTGTTGTAGACGGAAAGAAATATCAAGTTCTTGAAATTCTTGATTTTTTTAATAATTTATATTTTGTAAGTATGTATTTTAAAGTCATTTTAAAATATATATAAAGTAACATAAAAATAGACGGATAAAAGTTATAGTGTTAGGAGTAGCGTGATCTTGGCAATTATTATAAAATCTAGAATCTAGACAACATGCATGGCCTAGAAACTAGATAGCTTCGCTGTGATTCCGATCTGAGATAAAAAAATCTTTATTTTAAATCTCTTTATGCTAGTGAATCTCAATATTATATATTTTTTAATTATCTTATAAGTAAATAGTCCAAAAAAAAGGTAATTGATATATATATATATATTTACTTTGAAAAAATATAATACAACTATATCATATGTTTTAGCAGAACTCATTTAATGACCAAACAGAAATAATTTACATTATTCTATTAACACTTACTTAACTGTTTTAACTACAAATTATTTTAACTCATAGTTACCGAGATATTCTTTTGATAGACGGATAAACAGCTGTTGTATCAATCATATTTTTACGTAAACTTAGTTTTTTGACGCAATATCTAAGACTATTCACGTTGCTTTCACCGCCGTTGTAATTCCAAAAATCTAGACATTTTTAGTATACATTTGAGATACTTATAATTTGTTTTTTTTAATTATACATTATTTTAGCATTAATATGTGTAAATTGATTATTTATATAACACAAATTATACAAGAATATAAGCAAGAAAATAATGATACGCTTTTAATTATTTGCAAGATATTGCATACATATATAACTTGGACGAAACATGGACTAAGGACGAATATTATAATTTACTAAGTTTAAAAATGTGAAAGCGTCTATTTGTCCTCTATACCCCAGTGATACAGATCTAAGCCCGTAATATCTTTTATGTCTTTATGTATGCAATCATTGGACTGTTAAGACTCCTACAGACTATAATTTTTGCGTCACAGTGGCTTGCCGAGACGAATATGCTATACTCCATAAATTATTATTTTAAAAGTATTTGCTTGCCAAGACCAATTTGACGAATACGTTATAATTCACATATTATTGTTCTAAAAGTTTGTCACAGCCAAAATGCCACTTTGTGGCATTTTGGCCACAAAGTGGCATTTTGTATTTGTATTCTTATAAGTAAGAAATGCCACAAAGTGGCATTGCTTCGAAATGCATGCGGCTTTCCTGCGCGGCAAAACACCGCCGCCAGTGCTGCGCGGCAAAACGCCGCAACTAGTGTAGTGTATACTGTGTTACCAGTTACCTTTAGGTAACATGTAACTTATGTATGCTTAATAAGTGGCGTCGTGCTCTAGTTATTAATATCTGTCTGAGCAGAGCCGGGATCCAATCTAGTGTAGTTTCAAAATCATTATGATATCATATAATAATGGAAAAAACAAGTGAATTAAAGTAATTGACACAAGTTCACGTCAAGTCATTACGGCCAGGGTCATGTCAGACCGCTAGCTATTATCATTTACAAATTAGTAATCTTTTCGTCTGTATATTACTGTCTGTATGTCTATAATATACAGTTAATTCTTTTTATATTGTAAAATAATGTTTTCTATCAATTAAATAAATAATTAAAATTAATATATATATTATCGTAATATACTTCAGTCTATATAATAAACTAACTAGTTCCCTTGGTTTCGCTTGCATGAGTTTTCAGGTCGACATTTCTTTTATTCATACAGTTTTAATTTAAAAGAACTAGGCAAAATTTAACTACTTTTGTATTGCGGATTTACCTTTAATTTAGAAATCTGTTGATGGAATGAAAAATATTATAAAAAAAATATAAATTGTAATAATAAAAACATACACGAAAACAAAAAATTACTAAAATATATTTTATGTGAAGCCGTTAATTAATCTTATGTCTGTGAGACGAAAGAAATCTGTTTTTTCTGGTATTATAATTATTATCCACGGACACGTCATCAGTGCCTTTTGGACGTTTTTTATTTTTTTTTTTATATTAAATTATTTTTAAATTTAGATTTGGAAGACATGCATAACAGAAGAGTTAATTGGTAGGAATTTAAAAAAAAACTATATTAGTGAGTCCTTTGCACTGTATTTTTTTTTGTCATTCTTATTAGATATTAATATATTTCTGTATACATTTATATATTTTTCAATGTGTGATTATTAAGGAAAGTTTACCTACATACGTAAACTTTCCTTGTAATACATCATGTACCTTTTTGTTTTTTTTTTTCGGGGAGAGATTCGCCGACCGAACCATATCCGCCGCTAGCGAGGCGACGGACGTGTGTGGAGTTCACTCGGCGCCCTATATTGACACCGAGTGGGACCCACTAAAACTCCCAGGTTACCCCTTTATGCCCAGCAGAGGTGACCCTGGGTCAGCCTTGCGGCTATTACCGGTCCGTATACATGATATACCTAGTGGTATAATAAATTATATGTTATTCTTTTAGTAACACATTAAGTATACTTAAATTTGTTCTAAAATGTCAATTATTATTGTAACGTGAATAGTCAATATCAATATTTTTAATGATGATTCTAAAGAGTAACCAAGAAGTTTCTTGAGATTTTTATTTAAAAAAATGCATTTTTATCCGTTTTTTACCTAACTCACGAGAAAAACATAAATAATAAATCACTGTAGGTAAAAGATCTGAATTAATATTCTATCCTGATTTACTACTAAATATTGAAATTAATAATCTATCCTGATTTGCATTGAAATTGATTTATATTGAAATTATAATACGTGTTTTAAACTAGCATTCACATGTGGTTGTGAATGTAAGAAGAAATCGCAGATTGTAGATCGCTTATTAATTCAAGCAAACTATGACAACATGAAACCTACTCGAATTTTTACATGCAATAAATAAAATATATTTAATTTTCATCATTAAAATAATACGAAAGCAGGCATGTAAGAATTTTCTTAACTTTAATAATAATTGGAAATGATTTGTGAGACGCAAACCAGATTGACAGCAACCGGAAAGGTGTAACGGCCATTTTAAGGACGGTTCATAAAAATATAATGAAATATATATTAGTATTTAAAAGTATTAAATCGTCCCTTTTCATTTTTTTTAAATTAGCATTAACTTCTGAAGCACACTTAGACCCGGAATAATAAATCCGTGTTATGGGCCCATTTCATTATTCCTACAATCTAACTAACACTGTCTCAACTAGCGTACTAACATTGCATAGTGAAATGGCTGTTAGTGAGTTACTGTTGCTCTCTGATTGGTGGAGACTCCCACTTGCTATTTTCGAAGGTCAAATAGTATTCCGTAAATTGCATAATGAAATGGTCTCATTAGAATCGAACCTACGACTTTCATCTGATAAACCACTGGATAAACATTGTATTTTTCTAAAGAATGTAGTCCCACGATATCAGGTAAATTAATTTATTTACTAACATATGTGTTTAGGGTATTTAGATAATTGTACCGTCGGGAATAAACGCTTTAGAGCGAGAGAGGCAACATCTGTCCTTCTCTGACGAAATTTACTACCTTGTAACAAGGAAACTAGTTTTTTTAAATTATTTTTTTATGCGTTGTTAAATGGTTTATAGTGCCAAGTTTTGGTTTTATCTGGTTTAATAATGCTAGTCCTTGCTCGCGACTCTGCGAAGTGTAATAATTACTGATAATTTGACAACAGCGCCATCTACATAGTATAAAGTTTTCATTAACTAAAATATTTTTTATGAAATATTTATCCAAATGAATATAGAAATTAACTGTCATTTATCGGTCCAGCTGACAATAACCTCTTTTTATGAAGTTGTTCCGGAGTTACACATTCATACAGACATACCAATGATTATTTATCTATATAAAATTCACCACCAGGAAGACACATTAATGTTGTCTGTCTGAATTTTATAGTTATAGTTTTATTTATTTTTTATTCCACATAATGGTAATAATATTCCAATATGTATTTAATGTTTTACATGTAGGAAGATATTATTTAGTTTTTTTTATATATATTCATTGGCTTAGGTCAGGGTGATTAAGGCTTTTACGTTTGTATATGATAGTAGCTCAGAAAGTTCTTTGGCTGCTATTTTTATGCACATATATAAATTTAAGACGTTACTACTTCCGGTGTTAGCACCCCTTCCCCCCCTTCCGGTTAGTTTGTTGTTAAGGCTGCTTTGTCCTTAATATATATTCAATAATCTATATTCTATACTATAAAATATCTATCTGCGCTTAAACTAGAGTTGCATATAGTTGAAACACGAAAAAAGGCATTTTTAAAGATTGTATAAAACAACGTCACTTATCAAGTTGTTCACAGAAATTTGGTGAAATATAAAGAAAAAAACATAGAAGTACCAACAGACATATTTTTTAATTCCATCAGACGACAGTTTAGACATTCAAATAAATTTAGAATAATATTTAAATGCTAGTAATCAACTAACTTAAAAAGAACGATCGATAATAAACTCTATGTAACTCTCTATTCTAAACACATTTCCATAAAAGACAATATTGGTTGTGAAATTAATTAATGAGCAATGCACATGAGGTCCGAATAAAGCAGGTTTAATATCTACCGGAATTTTAACGTATTGACGTTGACAGAACCATTGAAAGAATAATTCGTTTGTGTACGTAGGGTGTATATCTAACGGTTCAAATATATTGTACGTTTTGTGCCACTCTATCTCAACTGGCGTTAATCACATCGCGTAGTGAAATCGCTATTAGTGACTTAGTTATTAGTTAGTGAGTCCTCTCCGATTGGTGCAGACACCTATATGTTATTCTTTAAGGTCAAATCGTATGGTTTAGATCGTATTATGATCGTCTCGACTGGTTATACTTAAAAAAAGTCAACTTATTTTAATAAGATGACAGCACTCGATTTAAATATAGCTATTATATTTTTAATCATATTATCATATGTAAATATATATATTTATAAAAGCGACACTCTGAAATTTTGAGTAAAAGTCCATTTTAAAATATAAAGACTTTGAAAGACAAACTCTTGCCAAGAATTTTGCTAAATTCTAACCCCTAAAGTGATGACAGTTTATATGACAGTTCCGCCATCTTGAATTTTATGTAAGTAAATCAACTATATCTTAAATAAATTATTATTTAACCTGAGTGCAATCGATTATCGATATTTGGTGTTATTTTTAATATGGCACCAGCGGTCCACTATCTCCTTTTTAACGATGAAGGGAAAGTGCTCCCTTTCTCTTAATTATTAAGAATTTTAAAAATAACGCTATATAAAAAACCAGGCCGGTGAATTGGTGATATTTATAATTGATCCTGAATTGCCAAATTAGGTAATTTTTATTTTGTATCGGAGATTTCTCGTATGTGTTGTATTTTGCATACATTCAAAATCAAAGAAATATTAACACAGACGGACGTATATATTGTACTCAAAAGACTGTTTTACTGTAGTTTATATGTATATATAAAAATAAATATTATTTTTTCTTATAAAAGAAATTATATAAAAAAAACAATAGCCATATTTCTTTTTTCATTCTTTTTTATTTTTAATAATAGTACCTACACATATTTCAATAGCTATTACCCAATATATTTTATGACATTTATGAAAGGCAAATAAATAGAAAAATAGAAAATAAAATATAATTAATAATTACTTCATACATTTATGTCGCGAATTAATAATAAACAAACATGTTTTTCGCTTGTCTCAACAAACCTTCAGTTAACGTTTTTATTTTTTCTTAAAAGTATTGACGTAATCCCAGAAGACGACGTTCACTTAGGTACCTTCAAGGGTACTGGCATTCACAAATTATTACCAATTATTCCCTAAAAATAACATGTAACACGTTCTATATAATTAAATCGTACAAAAAACATTCTAAACGTAACAATTGTAACGGTAACTTTTGAGTCCATCTCTAATAAGCCATGAACTCCCTATTTAACTGTGAGTTCAAAATAAGAAAGGTTCATTTTTAGAATTTTATTACTGGATGTGAAATAATAAAATAAATGACATTACTTAAAATAAAATAAATGTAATGTGATATGTATGATGAAATAAAATGAAAGAAACAGTGATTTATCATATATCTCAAGTTTTTTATAATTCGGTCCAGAATTACAGACGTTGAAAATTTGATGGCAAAGAAGTCTGATGGCAAGTCCGAACTGCCAATATTGGACAATTCTGGATTAAAAATCGGGACGACCAGACAAAATTGGACGTCTGGTAACGCTGGTTCAGATACTATTTATCTTTCATATTATGTTATATACTTTATCTGCTGTTTTAAGGAGGAGTTTAGTGGACGATTATTGTCTTTGAACATTTCAATCTAAACATAAAAACGTTTAAAAACAAAATGTTATTACTTGTTGATTGGCTGATTAATTGTTTGGTGGATTACAGAAAATACTGTATAAATATAGGAGATCCACCTTTGAACAACTCATCGCGATATCTCTGGATCTATAAGGCCGATTGACTTGAAATTTGGTAGGAATATTCCTCACGTGGTGTTGAGGTCAGCTAAGAACGGATTTTATGAAACTCCACCCACAAGGGGGATTCCGGGGCGCTAAATAAAAAAACTGTACATTTACTAACTATATCTCTTATATAGTTTGTAAATAGATACAAAACTCGGCCAGAGTATTCTTTCTGTCATGTATGAATTTACCAAAAAATGATTTCATGAAATTCTACCCACTAAGGGCTGTGCGGGAATGTGCCTTGGAAATAAAAAAGAAATTCGTAGCTTTCAATCTTTAGCTCCTATAACGGTATAATGTGACCAGATTATTCTTTTTGGGACGTTTAAATTTCATAAAATGAATTCCATGATATTTCACCCCCATATGAATTTGCGGGGGCGATACAAATTTAAAAAAAAAATCCAATCTATAGTTCTAATGTTTATATAAGTATTGTAAAGCATTTTCGTTTTGCCAAGTCACCAAGAAGTCAGATAAAAACGGATTTTACGAAAAGTTCACCCACAAAGGGGGTTGCGGAGTTGTAACAACGAAAAATTCACACTGTTAATTTATTGTTCCTAAAGACTTGAAATTTGGCAGACATCTTTATTTAACCAGGTAGAGGTCACCTAAGAACGAATTTTACGATAAAAGCACGTTTTTAAACTATAGCTCCTATAGGTGCAGAACTTGGACAGGATATTATCTCTGGTATAATAGATTTTGAAACAAACTACTTTTTAACATAGCGCCATCTATAAGATACTTACTCAATCCAGTCAACAGTTTTTATATTTTGGTATTGTTTTCATGCAAAAACTACTGGACCAATTTCAAAAATAAATATTACATTTAAAAGATGCCTACTAAAAATACGATAATGTAACCCAAAGTTTGATAAAATTAAGCAGAAAAAAAATGTTATCGCATGCGCTGCGGAAAATATGGATGATAGCACAAAAAAATCTATAGTATTATAGAACGTATGAACATATACTATAAAGTCTGCTATACCATTTGTCCAACTACTGTAGTTACGCCACTCTAACTACTTTTTTACCTTTTAAAACTTAATAAAAGTGCCGACAATATTGATACCATATTGTTCAAACGTCTGTATTAATTCGTATCCTTAAAGAAACTTATCCCAATATAAAAATATCTTAACCAATATTGATAAAGTAGTTTCTTATGAACTCTACGTTCTTAAGTCCTCGCGGACGACGTCGCGGGTAAAGTATATAATGCCAGTCTTAAATATGTTTTATATTTTTATAAAGCACAGGTTGAATAAGAAATGTCAAACATCATATTTGCTCATTTAAAAAAAAGTAATATGACATCTTAATTTGGAATCTGTAATTCTTAAATATTTATTCACTGTGTTTGCTATTTTCGCGCCAATCGATGTTATATATTTTCTTGTTATTAAAATGAAGTGAGATTAAAAGGAGATTTGAATTGGAGTAATACTAGTATATAAAGTTCATAGAGCAAAGCAAGAAAAGAATGAATTCGTAGAAACCCTGTCCGAAAGCAAGACACGTATTTCAACAGATGACTTAGGACTTTCCGTCTATAAGAGACGAATGCACTCGTCATTATTTTACTTATACTTTAAAATAAATAAGGTGGTAAAATCAAAACATCTTCTTGAGTGGTAATGGAAGGTATATGAAAGAGTTTCTTTTACTATCGAGTAACGTTTTAAAAAGCAGAATGGATTAGATTATTTGTTCCAGTATCCAGCAGATATAATTTTATCAGAATTCAGTGAAGTTAAATGGTTTGGTGGTAATAGCTATCTAATAATAACTGAGAGGTATTTTTGTAAAATAGGTGTCAAAATATCAGCACAAGTGTCATAAAGATACGATTTTTGAAAACTTGATTGAAACTTTTAAAAATACCATGTTGCATCAAGAACAGTCCAATGCAACTTCGCGCTGTAAAATTCGGTCCACCCAAGTGTGGTTGGAAACGAAAGTTTTGGTCATCATCTCGGCGTCCCTTAATTTCTCCATGATTGCATTTTCTAAGATTTTCAGGAGTACCCATTTAAATAAAACTATTTTTCGGAATTAACTCGGACTTTATATTATAAATTTCAACTTAAACCCAACGTTTCCGAATTAACAGTGAAGATTTTTTCCATAAAGAGAGTGAGGTTCTATCGATAACTGGCCTCAAAGTTCAAATGACTGTATGAAATTCGATGAATCTCCATGTAAATTTCAATCTCAATTTTGAATTATTATATTATTTTAGTGTTATTATATTATTTTATAAACTAACATACAATATTTTTTTTATGTAATAGAAAACACTTTTCTTGTACAATTATTTATATTTAAAAGACAAGACTCAATTTACTAATTAATAGTACAGACTTCCTTATTCAGAAAAATTATGAATAAAGATTGTTTCAATGTCAACTATAGTGTTTTGTTATTCCGTAAATTCCGTTATATCAATAAATAATGCACCTTATAGTTTGTAATGTACATTTATAATTATTTTTCAGAGATAAATAAAATATTGATATGTCTATATATAATAAGATTTTATTGTATGTTTTAAAATATATTTAGTACTTTTTTATTTTTTAAGTTTTTATTTTTATCAGATACGAAAGTTTCATAATAAAATATATATATATATATATCCGATAGTAAAATCTCTGTTTATCAAAATATTATTGTTTAAGATCTATTAAAACCTGTTTATGAATAAACAAACATACTTTCACATTATTTTATTTATACAAGTAATTATTTTGACATACAAATATGTAAATATCAACACAAGTTTGAACCTACGACCTCTAACAATTAATTTTATTTTTAGCTGTTAATTATAAGATGTATGATTAATGTAAAAATACATATACAATTATAAATATACATAAATGTATTTTTGTAAAGATGGGTTTTAAAATTTATAGTCCGTTAAAATATTGCAGTTTGTAAGTAGGATGTAATCTTCGAAATAATTCATTGGACTTTAAAATTGTTTTGCCAATATTTAAAAAATATATTTGTAATACCAGCTTACCTATAGCTTAAAGCTAAAATAAAAGAAACCAATTTTGCAAAAAAAAAATTGACGGAAAAACGGTAGTTTCGTACAAACTATTTCTTCTGCAGAAGACAGAGTCGCGAGAATGATCTAGTAAAAAAACAACAGCAATCCAAAAAATTAAGAATGGCCTACATAAATCACCAACGCGGTATTGTTTTTAAACAAAAATAAATAAATTAGATATTAAAAATAATTTGACATTTACCTAAAATAAAATAAATACTTTAAAAGTATTTAAAATTACAAAAATGTATTATATTTTAATCTATGCAGTATAGATGAACATTGAAAAGTTGCCACACCTGATATTAATATTTGAAAATATCTATAAACATGTATAGCCATGTTAAGCTAAGCAAGTTCAATTTATACAAAAAGCAATAATATAATATTATTTTATTCCGCCATAATAGTATTCCTAAAATAATTGAAGTATTAAAGTGAGTGGAGTCGCGTGGCTTAAATATATCAAGAAATATCTTGTACGACATACTGTCTTCTTATCTCCTTCTCTCATGTCAGCTGATACGATCTTATACCCTAATATGAGCTTTGAAAAAAAATATAAAATATTTTTTTTTTTTTTGTATATTGCTCATACAAATTCTATGAAAATCAAACCTCAAACGAACCTCAGCTCACCAAGCAAGGTCACATCCTAAATGACAGATAAAAATAGTCGTCTAGATTATCTGTTGGCTAGAACCTAGTTCTTTGAAGGTCAATTAGTAAAAAAAACTCCCTGTTAAAAACCGAAGAAACTTTTTTGAATGGTTTTTTATCAACTAACTCTTAACAGTATAAAAAAAAAATAATAATTTTAATTATTCCATAAATATTTTTTAATTCTTTTATGCCTAGACTAATCATACTAATTTGATAACTAAATAGGCAAATATTTTACACGTCTATAGACTCAAAGATGGCGTGTATGGAAAACCAACGGTAAATTTCTATTAATAAATAGATGGTATTTATCTTAAAGAATCGACTTATAAGAAGCTTTGTTCATTTATATTATGTTTTTTAAATACGCTTATATTTTATGTATTTACTTATTACGATTATATATAATATACTATCGGTAACAGAAATAAAGTATATAAGCAAATAGTAATGCCAGAAGCTCATACACGTTTTACCCAATCATTATTATCGTACACACGTACGAAACACGAAACGAGTTCTTGATTGTGATTGGTTGTTATTCGACTATGATTTTAGTGAACCAATCACAATAAAGAACACGTTTTGTCGTTCGAAATATATTAACGTTTTGTAACGTCAAAATTCGTACTATGGGACTACATATAGACTTCTTTATTTAGTAAAACTCATTATAATTTATATGTAGACAAAGAAAACTATTCTAAAGTCATACATTCTAACGTCACACGGGTATCAGAGTTCACGATTGGTTTTCAAATCAATACTTTATTTTTTTACTATAACACACTGGCAAGTAAACAACCAAACACAATAATTACTGAATTGTTTATTATAAACAAAACAATATACATATAAAAGTGATTTATAAGCTTCATAATTATTATTCATAATTTGTAATATGATTATTATTTAATTAAAAAGAAGGTATTTTAATAAAAAAGCAATTGTTTCATTATATGAGATATAACTGTAGTTACTTTATACATATTTTTTTAGTTTTAAACCTATCAATTGAATCAAAGCTTCATTTTTTAATTATTTACTTAAACAAAGGATATTTTTCAGCCTGGAAATTAATAAAATATTTTATGATAATGTTTAACAGTTTTAGCAGGCCTACCATGAACTTTTAAAAACTAACATAGTTTTAAGAAGTTTTTTTTAAATATTACTATAATATTATTTTGATTCGTACCACGAGCTCTAGAAAGTAATATTGTTTTATTCATACTTAGTGACGCAAAATAATTAATGATTTCTTTAAATGACAAAAACAATATTACATTAATATATTAAAAAACACTTCATGGTACGAGTTAGTAATGTTTCTTTAGTAAAAAAATGAATGATCAAGAATAACGTCATTAACATTTCTTATCTAAACTTTATTGAAGTAATTTTACTTTTAGGACAAATTCTAAAGTAATATTTTTGTTATATTACTATAATAGTAAAAACGTTGATTTATGTCGCCTGAATTAACACTACGTCTGGCTGTCTGTCTGTAAAAACATATTTGTTTAATTCTATATAAGTATACTTGTATGCACAAAAAAGTAAACACATTTAATTTATAATGACAATAACGTAACGCCATTATTATCTCAACAAATATAAAAATCAATGTTTAATCTGTACAATGTTAATTTTTACACCTGTCACATGTTCTTGTACAAGTATTAAAAACAATTTAAGATAAATTTAACATTTACTTGTACAAATTAGAAGTAATATCATATTAATACCAAAACGTATTAAATATATTTAGAAAACTAACGTCGGATTATCAAATATAATTAATTACTTTTGACCAACTAATATGCATATATATGCAGGCTACTAAATATCGTCTCGCCCCTCTGCCAGCTACCGTATTGTATATTTATTTAATTTGTAGGTGGGCTGAGTATCGGTGAACATGTTTAAAGACAGCTTCAAATGTATAACACCATTGTCCACAGACGGAAACATATATGTCATACAAAAGCTTTCACGAAGTTCGAGTTTGGGTGTCAATGACCCTCAATGGGGTGTCAATCAGTTTATGGTACTCCCACGCAAATTAAAAACTAGTTACATTTAACATTATTGTGAAAGTGAACAATGATAAATTGTTGATAAGAAAGCTTCCTGTCTGATAATAAATGAAATGTCAATATCAGACGGAACAGCTTATCATTTTGATAACACGACCTTCGATCATAATTTATCAATACCGGGATATGATTGATAATTTTCGATTTCGAAAATTATCAATAATCGATATCTTTTGTCCCACTGTTGGGATGCGTGGGTTTTATCCGACCTAGATTTCGCTGTTAATATTCAGAGTTGGGAAAAAAGCAATTCATTAAAACCTTTTCACCCTGTAAGTGATTATATTTGAATTATTACCTACTAATATATTATAGATTTGAATTTTTATCCAATGATTTTGATGACCAATCTTGGCCATATTGGGCCAACACCAAACACATTTGCAGCTTGCGACATTTTTCACATACTAAAAATACTAATCAAATACTATATTATACTTTTTTATTAAAAACTATCTGTGAACATTTACAATGGCATAAAATATAATAAATATATGAGAACGGGGGCTCAAGTATAACTGGTATCTGTAAGTCAAGAGAGAACAAGAGAGCAATGCGAATCTATAATGGAAAAGGAATAAATATCTTTCGATGTAAGTGTGCTTTGTTAAACAGAGCCTTGACTTACTCAGAATACTGAAAAGGGCCGCATCGCCCATCAATAACCTTTTAAGTACGTAGAATGATTATTTAAAAACTATACAGGTTTTTGGTAATGTCGCGATATGACAGCAATGTTGGTACCGTTAATCAAAATATGTTTAAAATTTAATATAAAATGGCTATGTTACTGTATTGTTTATATTTAATAATTATTATGCATTTTTTATTATAACTAGCTGTTCTCCGCGACTCCGTCTGCGTGAAATATGGAGCGATTTTTCGAAATGTTAGTTCAAAATTGCTGAAAAAATCCGAGAGGGAAATAGCGGTTATAGAATATTTCCAAGACATTGCTACATTTATTTAAAAGACATGTAGTGTGATAATAAATAGCATTTATCAATAAATATTTTTTAATGGTACTAAGATTAGTTCAAAAAAATATAGTATACTTATAGGCTCAGATAAACATGACAAAAATATAAAAGAATAATTTTTTTTAAGTGTTTTCGAAAAAAATATAGTTTTTTTATTATTTTATCGATAGTCGATAATAAGAGCTGCACTAGACGCTGGCGCATCTTACGTCAAGTTAAGAATGCTGTAAGTCAACTTTCAAGCCAAGGTCTTCCGTCTGACACACTTATCAGCGGAAGTTGTATTACCTCTGACTTAAATTATAGCCCACCATCCCAATAAGGACCTGATAGGTTAATTTTGAGCTTCAGTCTAGTTTGAGTGGTGGTACTTATTTTAAATATCTAGTTTTTTATTTAATATTAAGAGTGATTAACTGGGATATTTTTTTTTCTTAAATCCTTTGCGAAATTTATGATCATTACTTTTATTAAAAAAATACCTTTACATAGATACTGCATTGTTATGTTAATATTTGTTTACTTTAAAAGAAATTAGGATTTTATTATGTATTGCTTTTTAAATATTTAATTATGATTTAATTCCAGCAGGTTGGTAACACAATAAGGTTTAATTAATAAAAAAAATAAGAGGAGGAGGGAGTCCATGACGTCACTGGTCAGTCAGCAACCAATCAGTATTGTAATAGATTATACTCGTATGAAATGAGGATTCTGGAAGTTTCCTAATACATACACTACATGGAATTCTAATAATGGCTGATTGGAGACACCGTAAAGAGCTACAGATATAAAATATACCACAAAGATTTTCTATAGCCATATTTAATTTCACTATCCAATTTAAGCCTCACTATTCAACCCAAAAATAGCGATCAGGAATCCACAAACCAGAGAGGGGCACTAACTCACTAACAGCCATTTCACAATACAATATTAGTACGCTACTAGGTCACTAGCGTCGCTTAAATTGTGTAATGCAATGGCTGCTTAAAGATAATTCATACACTTAATATATAAATAGGGTTGGCTCTTATTTTTGATATTGTGTGATATTTAAAAAAAAGGAATTGGCTTTTATTTTTATTGAAAAAGAAAATAAATTAATATTGTCACGTTATTGTATTAAAAGAAAAAAAAAATTAATTATATCTGTTTCTTTCTAAAATAACGAATAGAGTTTATGTTTGAAATATTTAATAATTAAAATCAGCAAGTTCATCGACCTACAAAGAAACAATATGACACATTCCTTGTGTAAATTTTCTTTTACCACGTAATCATTTCGTAATGAATAATATTACAAATAACATAATTTAGCATTTTATAATTTATTAGTTTATAGTGTTGTTTCTTTAGCGTTGTTTAAAATAAAGTGTGATATTATTTTCTTTTTGGTGGTTAGAATAATTATTTTCCATCGACTTATTTATAATATTCTGGAAAGTTAAAATATTTTTAACATAAATACGAAAAATATGAGATCTTACCTTATTTAAAAGTATTTTTTTACAATTGTCACTGTTTTTTTAACCTTTAATATTTTCGCTCTTTGGCTGTCGATTCTATAACACACATTATACATAAAATAAATGAGTTAAAAAAAATTTAATATACCGAATATTACATATTTTTTAAATAATATATAGACAGATGTGTAAAATGAACAAAATAAATATACTCTTTGTGTGTGTGTGTACTCTCTGTGTGTGTGTAAATATAAAACTCTGTACTTTTCAAAGTTTGAAGTTAGTATTTATGTTCTATTTAAAATGTCTTTGAAACTCACCGTGGTTCAATTTCCCCTGTTGTGATATCAGCATGCTAATCGGCACCGGCTTCTTGGGGCTGATACCGAAGAGGCGGTTGCGCGCCGACTGCCCCACTGCCATGTACTGTTTGTGCCCCATTGCGATCTGCCATGTTATATATTATGAGTAAAAATGTACATAACCAAAGCTAAAGTATTCAAAGTATTCAAAGTATAGAGATATTCGAATCTTTATGTTAAGCGAATGAATAAAAAAGGTCATTGATTACTAAGTGGCTTGAATCATAGAAAAGAAGTTCTCCCAGTTCTCGTAAAAATACATAATTTAATGAATCAAAAAAGTCGGATATAGAGAGGTTCCCCTAACCTAGCTATTATCCCCAATCTTCAGTGAGAGGAGAAGGGAGATACTACCCTGAACTACCAGGCCTAACATGAACTACCAGGCCTAATATGAACTACCAGGCCTATTATGAACTACCAGGCCTATTATGAACTACCAGTCCTATTATGAACTACCAGGCCTACTATGAATTCTTATAGCAATATTACAATAATCTTACTTAATATTTCTTTTTGATGATGATTAAAAGAAAAGGAAAAGATATGAATAGATAAATTGTTTTCTATCAACTATTAATTTATGTAGTTATTATACCAATAGTAGAAATAATATAATAAATCTTTTTCCGATTTGTTTATTATAAACGTATGAATTAATTATACTTTATATTTTAATTTATATGTATAAATAGGCAGAGTTATAATATCATTTGTTTTATTTAATACTAGTGATACGCCCCGGCGTCGCGCGCTTGATACGGAGTGTATTTATATTTAAACAACCAATACAGTAAGTTATTGCTTAGATCTATTTAGATACTTGTACATCTTTTTATGCCTAAAAGTATTTTAAATAAGACATTTTCCGTCAAAAAATATTATAAATTATTGTAAAATATAGAACTTATATCATTTTAAATGTATTATGTTCGTACGGAGTATGAAAAGTATTTTGTAGGTATTTAAATTTATTGCCATATGTACATATAATATTTTATTCTATAAAGACGAATATATATAGAATGCTTGATAAAACGAGGAGCGACACGGTAGCTCAATTGACGGAGCGTGTGGACGGTTTCTATAAGTGGCAGGTTTGAGTCCCGTGTCGAAAAAAATTTCATTCGCCTAACATGCTTATAATAAATTGTAGTACTTAATATGTTTTTTTGGTGTAATATAATATGTAGAAATACATAGATAAACAAAATATTAACAACTTTTTTTTTGTTTACTATGTGTATTCAATTAATAATTTAAATTATAAAATGTTTGCAGTTATTTTCATCTACATTTTATATCCAAGGTTACTAATATAATTAATATTATTCGCGATAGCTTGGTTATAGCCTTGTTATTTTTTGGTTACTGTGAATCAACCTTTACCATCTTTGACTTTCTTGAAGGCTTTTTTGAGTCCTATTATAATTTTAAGTTTTTTAAAGTCTCAATAATCGCTAAATTATTCAAGCTTCTGAAATATAATTTATTATGTAAATAAATTATAATAAAAACTCATAACATGATACGAGTCGGTAAAACAAAAGTAAACAAATACAGACTTATTTAAATTTCGTAGATATATATATATTTTAATATTCTAAAATTGGCCTTGTAATTTATTTTTAAAAACGCAGAAGCGAGTCTCCATTGAGGTGACGTATGAATTAAGAGCATAGAAGAAATTGACATATGGCGATGACCCCAAATAATTTGTGTTGGGGCATAGGCAATAAATTAAAGACTTGTGAATCGGAATAATAGTTAATAGTATAGACAGACAAACATATATTTACTATATGTTAGGCTGTCACCTTAATATTTTTATATGAGGACTAATCTACAAATTATTTAAAAAATGCTGAAGTGCCAATTATGTAATGTAATTAGGCATCTGTCAACAATCTGATATCCTTAATCAATTAACCGAGCACAAAAAAAGTAAATGGTTTTATTACACAACTATGTATATTAATATTAATAATACATAGGACAGGTAATTACAATTGATTACAATGTATTACAAAGGTGTTTTTATTTTTTATTGACTGTACACACGTTATTAATAAAAAACTTTAACATAACAAGAATATTATTTATTATTAAACTAGCTTATTCTCGCGACTTCAATCGCAAATTTTCCATTATTGAGAACAGCGCCATCTATTGACAGGTAGCAATGAACAGTAGCAGTACATATTGTGGAAATATGACCCCAATCGGTCGTGTCGTTGAGAAGTTGCAAGGTAACTAAGGCATATACGATTATATATAATTATATGTATGTATGACAAACTAACAGACAGCCTAAGGGCTGTATTAGAGACATGTTCATGGTTTATTAAATTTAATAGAACTAGAGTCACGTTTCATAAGTACAATGTATGAGAACTACGACTTTTAATATAGTCCATTTAAATGATTTCACCCGCTTATTATGGGGCTGAGATTGGATTATTTCATTTTAATACGTAGGTATTAAAATTACGGAAAACCAGTAATAGGTATAATTAAGTGTTATCGTAATTATAGTTTTAAGACAGAAATTAAAATCCTGATGCATTACTGATGTTACAATACGTGTCTTGAATCACCAGTACAATTTAACGAGATATGGACTGAGTTTGAAAGACGTCTAAGATTGATCTAAAACTAAGATGGATAGCTTATTGGATTCGGTAGCTGGATCTCATCTTTGTACATAGAATACCACAGGACGCAGTATGACTGAAGATTTATAATATATATTTAAACATGTTAGTGTCATTATAAAAAAAGTTGTTATAAATTTAATAATAATAAAAAAAAATGTTAACCTCAAACTGGATAAAGTATAGATAATGCTTGATCCTCTTAAATACTTAAAATCTAAAATAATAAATAACAATATTTAATCTAAAAATATTAATTTCCTCAGATAAGTATTATTTGTAGTAAATTATTGAAAACCAGCGGATAAATTGCTTTTATTTATTTGCAGGTAAAGCCTCGTGATGGAGCTAGTTAATTTAATTATATTACTTTGTTTTTTAATATAATTTTAATTATAATTATAAATGGCTTTAATGTCAAGTTGAAAACAATTACAAAGATGGGAGCAGACAATAATTATATAACCAAAACAAATTTACATATAAAAGTAGTTAAATAAAAGTATGTATAATATTATTTATATATTATATATATATATATAATGTAAATATATGGTATTATTATAACTTATAATAAAGTTGTAACTAACAAAAATATGTTTATTAATTATAAGATCTGAAAACTATGTTATAAATATGAATTTTAGTTAAATATTGTCTGTACGTTTCATTCATCATTAAAAAAACTTACAGAATCGATTGAAATGTTGTTTTTGTTCGAAGGCGAAAAATCAAACACGGCTTTTGTTTTAAGATATAATTAAATTAATAAATAATGAAAAATTATTTCCATATAATGGAAACCAATACAAAAGTCAAATCTAAATTTATATAAAGTAATGTTTCTGGAAAATCCATTAACGGTATGTGATAAAAGATGAGAAACTTATATACATATATTTAAATTTTTAACTATGAGGCTGCATTTACCTGAATTGTATCGTAATTTGGAAGTCTAGTTTCAAACCTATTTGGGGTTTGTACTATTTAGTCCGGATCTTGACGAACACGCGGAGAGAACTAGAGAGGGCAAACTCTATATATTCATCCATTTAATATATGTAAAAAATAGATGAAAGATTGGTACAGGTGCAAGTATTGCCGCGGGAAAAACCTAGTATTTGCTTTACAAGGCATTTAATGTGGGAATGTTTGTTTATGTGTCTGTCATTCAATTGTAAATGTTACATTCTTTACATAGATGCAGATAGAAAATCGTATTTTAATGATATTTTCTCTTATCTTTTTTTTTTGGAAAACAAGTCAAGCCACAGATAAAATGCTTTCCATACATGAAAGTTTTTCGGCGAAAGTAGGTAATAATGTATTTTAAATGCCGGTCTTGTTTCTTTAAAGCCGTCACGCTCTGAAAAATATATATAATTAAGTATGAAATTTGGTAAACATATTTTAATAAATCAAGAAACACTAATTTAATATCAGAAACAAATGTATAGCAATGTATCATTATTTTAAATAGCTTTCATTCAGTTTTCAAAAACCAGCCGGCCTACCATGACCTCTTAAAAACAAAATAATCATACATTTAAGATTATTTTCAATATTACTTTGATTCGTACCACGACCTCTATAAAATAATATTATTTTATTCCTGCCTATTATTACGTCAGTAAACGTAAAATAATTATTTTAATACAAAAAATACATAAAAATAATATAATATTAATATTTTAAATATAAAAACACATTTCATGGTACGAGTTAATAATGTTTCTATAGAATGAATGATTTATGATGACGTCATTAAAACTTATCGAAATATTATTAAAGTAATATTACTTTTAGGACGTATTCTAAAATAATATTATTGTAAAAAGTGGTGTGTTTACAGAAGCTAAAGTTAATAAATCTAATCCAGCGGCTTATAACTAATATCTATAATGGAATATCTATGGAATAATGTAATGTAATTAAGGATGTTACAATGGTATTGGAATGCCAGTTTGGATGCTGGACTGAGCCAAGGACGCAGGTTCGATTCCTATACAGGATAATTCTTTGTGTAATCTACGGACTGTTTTTTCTTGATGTACTCAATGTTCGTTATTTAAATTATAAACAGGAAATGGATATTCCAAAAACAAATTAAAAAATGTTTTAGTGTGCGTTCATTTCGTTCGTTCATTATTCGTAATATAAATGTGTGCGTATTTATGATTCTTTGTTTATTGATTATTTTTGAAAAATTTCCACAACTCCGTTCACAATTATATTGTTTTTTTTTCATTACACCTGTATTTGGTAAAGCTATTCATTAATCACAAGATTCTCAGAATAACAACCGCTATTTACGTCATCGTATATCCTTCTTAGCCGAAATTGAAATCCGTTATAACAAATTAAATTACATTTAAAATGATAAAATATAAATTATACTTGTTGAAAATAAGTCTATAGGCTAATACTCTCAAAACGGCATTAAAAAGGTCAAGTGTCACATATTAACAACTATTATAAAATACCAACACTTTCAAAGTAGGATGAAATTATGTATGACTGGATTTAACGTAAGAATTCGCAAAACTTGCAATAGCTTCCTGGAACTATAGCTCTTATTGTAATTTAATTAAGGTTGATATTGGTATTGAACTTTATGTAATATTTGTCTCGAGACCCGGTCAAGGTGTTAGCCGTTCGTGATTAAGTTTTCTAAAAAAAAAATCTCAAAATTTGACAAACAATTATTATTAAAAAGTAATTATATATAAATGAATATTTTAATTATTCAGTATATTTTAAACTACGACGACGTTTCTTATTGATTTATTTGAAATTATAATTTGTTACAAACATAAATTAAAAACAGTTTAATATAAATAAAAATGAGTTAAGACATTTTTAAATTTATGTCATGACTAAGATATGATATTTTAAAAGTATTTTATCCGTAAAGAGTAAATTAATGGTAATTATATTTAAAAAAACCCTGTTATGTACATGAATGTGTGACGAGAATAGAATCGATGGCAATAAATAACGGTTATTGCAAAAAACACAAAATTACTTCAATCAATAACAACTTTTTGGTAGTTTGAATGATTAAAAAAAATATTTAAAAAAAAATACATATATTTTTTTTAATAAGTCACGTAGGGGCAACCCTAGACAGTAAGTTAATAGAAAAAAAAATTGTGTAATGTATGTTTGCACGCTGTAGTAACTGGTAACCTCGATGCGACGGATATACTCATAGTTTGGTAATAAATGAGATATAAGACACGGTGAAATAATAAAAATAATATCGTCATTGCGACTGTCTGTTTAGTCATAACTATACATTACCTATTTGACTTTTACAAAACATGAAATATATTTTAAAACATCAAATATAAATCCGGGACATAATTCAAAAGAATTTAAAGTGAAGTTGAAGTGCCCATACATGAATGGGAATGAATGGTTTGTGAGAATGATGACAGGAGCAGTGACAGGATTGACGCATGATAGGAGTGAATGAAAGAGGAGATAAAGTGAACCCTCTAGAGTAGGACAAAGATAGAAGTTTGACATTTCACTTTGGCATTTCTTTACACGCTTCACGCATCAACAAAGCAAACAAACTATACACCTCCATGTAAATTTATCTTTATTTAGCTGTTGCTCTACCCATATAGAATTTTAGAATTACCTAGACTTCAGTATATTTATTGCAAATTTGTAAGTAATAAAAGTAATATGTTATGATGTAAATGATTCAGAGGCAACGTAACGACAACTCTAAAAAACTGAATAATTTAAAAATAAGTTTATCCTTAATATTACTAAAATATCATAACTTTAGATAATAATTATAAACCTAGAGACTTCATCATCTCGCCCAGGTCTACAGAAAAATTGGGTTTAGTCCTATATCCACATCGACAAAGATATTATTTTGTATATCTATATATAAACTGTGTATGCATACATTTCTGTCTGTACGTTTATTATGTGCTCCTATCGTTTATAGATTACTATGCATGGTTGGCATTTAAATGCAAGTTAACTAAGCAATAGGTGGCGAGCTCATAGTTTATATATCATCAGTACTACTAGTACAAGATTTGATGTTACGAAACGTTGATAGTTTTCGAACAGTCACGAAACGAGTTCTTGGTTTTGATTGGATGTTTTTTGGTTGTTGGTAGTAAACCAATCAAAACCAAGAACTCGTTTCGTGACAACTGTGACTGATTAAAACTATCCACGTTTTCTAACGACAAAATTCGTACTAGGGGTACAGTTCTATAGTTACTGCGTGTGGGCAAATGTCAGATTGCAGGCTTTGAGACAACACATTTAGACGTTCCTTCCTTTTTTGAAGCAAAACCGGCCTAGACAAATGTCATAAACGTTTGTAGAATAGAATGTTAAATATATATATTTGGCGTAAGAGTACGTTATACCGCTTACGTCAATATATTTAAGTAGAATCGACAGCGAGCGTTCACACTTGTCTAGGGCCTTAGGAAATAAATGGTTTATAAATATCGATTATGAAACGTAATTTTCTAATTGCAAAATTTCAAGAGATTCGATACCCCATTACGTATGAGAATATATATATATATATATATATATATATATATATATATATATTGGTCTGTTCGTGTTACTTTTAAACTTGACCCATTGAGGTTAACACACGGTAATGTTTGTCTTGTAGAGACGGTGGTAAATACGCCAAGATATTAACAGAAAATGTTGGTTAAGTGTTAAACAGAGAGTCACAATATGGACTTATAGGAGTGCTTCGATCGAGTTAATAATAATTGCGTGCGAAGCCACGTCAAAAAGCTAGTCTTTATAAAACATATATTAAATTCAGTATTTATTATGTGTCATAAGAATAAAATTAATATTTTTTCAATAAATTATTATTTTGAATTGACACCAAAAAATATTGATTTTATTTAGTAATTGTTGTTGACCTGTGAATGATTAATAATTTGGGGCTGAAACATATTATATAATATAAATATATATGTATTTATATGTATGGCGATATTTACATTACAGCTAATTTACTAATTTAACGCGTCGAGTTTAATTCAAGTTGAGTTAATGATTTTTCTCTTGTATATCTAAATTATGATTAATTTTTAATAAATTATATTAGGTATGAAAAGAAAGTATCCAAATAGAAAATATCTTAGAAAGTTGCGAGAGATACATACATATTGTTTAGGAACTTGAACGTTATTAATATAGAGTTAAGGCACAATTTGTTGTGTGTGATGTTTCAAGACAATTCTTCACACCTGACAGCCAGAAGCGGTCATAGTCAGCGTCAGAGAGTCTGGTTTTGGGATGAACCAACATACAATTAAACCCCCCTCCCCCCTTTTTTGATATCTTTTAAGCATAGATTGTTTTTTTTTTCACCACTATGGTGTAATTCATAGTAGGCCTATGGAAGGTCCATAGGCCTACCATGAATTTATAGTAATATTACAATAATCTTATTTTCGAGTTTGATCTAAAACAAATATTATTACTTTGATAATGTTTCAAAAAAGAAAACATGTGTATTATGAATATAAAAATATATCTTCAATATAAATAAATAAATAAAGTAATTTACTTATATTTTTTATTTTTTTTATTTGAATTTTATATATATCGTTAAATATAATGGGTGCTATTAAAATATATCTACTATTATTTACTAGCTGATGCCCGCGACTTCGTCCGCGAGTAATTTAGAACACAGAGCTACTAAGAAACTCCTTCGATCATGCTTTTTTTGGTCACCTTTATTTTTAAAATTGCTCACCACGAAAACTTTAATATTATTTCAAGGGTATAATATAATATAGCTTAGATCGAACGCGAAACTTATTTCTAACTATTGGTTAAGATATTTTTAGATTCGGATAAATTACTTTGAAGATTACCTCCAATAAATTGACTTATAAAATACAAGTATCTATGTAAATGAAGATGTTATAAGGTCCAAAATTAGTTAGAATGGCGTAACTACAGTAGTTGGACAAATGGTATAGCAGACTTTATAGTATATGTTGATACGTTCTATAATACTATAGATTGTTTTCTGTGCTATCATCCATATTTTCCGCAGCGCCCGAGATAACATATTTTTTATGACATTTTTTTTCACACCTTGGGTCACATTATTGCATTTTAATTAGGGATCCCTATTTAAAAAAAAATAATATAGCCTATGTCGTTCAGTGAAAATGGAGCTTTCTAATGGTGAAAGAATTTTTGAAATCGGTTCAGTAGTTTTTGTATGAAAACAATACAAACATACCGAAACACAAATTAAATGTTACCCTTATAATATTAGTAGGTAAAGATAAATAATCAATGAATAAATATACATATATTGTTTTCTTATTATATAACTTATTTTATAAGACACAATAAAATATATATATATATAGCTAGGCTGTCGGTCTGTGTTAATATTGAAAATTCTCTTTTCAGAGATAATTTGAACTGAAATGTATGATTATTCTGTCTTCTTCTTTCATCTGATGACAAAAATAAAAATCTATTTTTTTTACGATAATGGTGGAATACGAACTCAACGTATTTTACATTTACATTTTACAAAACAGCGGTTCTACCGTGAACTCTTATGCTATAAGTATTTTAATATTACAATAATAGTATTTTAATATTCATCCTAAAAATAAACTAACCTTAAAAATATTCTGATAAGAAGTTTGATGACGTCATCATAAATTATTTTTTCTTTTACTATAGGAAACATTATTACATCGTACCGTGAAGTGTGACATTTGAAATATTAATGTAATATTTTTTTACGTTAGGCATTTAGAGAAAGCATTCATTCTTTGACGTCACTAAGTAGGAATAAAACAATATGGTTTATACAGCATGTGGTAAAATTAAAATAATATTATTGTAATATTGAAACAAAAGTTTTAAAAACTATATTGGTTTTTAGAGTTCATGATAGACCTGGCGTCTGGTGCCGTATATTAAGGACGCCCTGGCAATAGTTTAGTCGGTCTAATAAATATTTAATAAATTGTCAGCCATATTATACAACTCGTGTAAAAATGGTTCCATTCCAAATCCAATCTACTCTTGTTTAGTTTTCTTTTTAATTTAGTGAGCGCTGGAGTTTTGTAATTTGCAATTATCAATTATTTTTATATTTGTATGTATGTATGTCTTTGTTTTTGGACCGACCTCAAGGTAATTCTAGTAATTGGTAATAATTGTGTAGTAACCAGACGTTCTCTTCACACATGGCTTAGTTTTTAGAGATCTTTGGACGAAATTCTAAAATAACATTACTTTGTTAACTTTATAAATATCTATACAGAATATATTCGTGTAAATGTTAAACTCTTCAGAGCTTATAATGACTGTTTTAAAAAATATCTCAATAAAAAAAAAATAAGGTAACTTATGTTTAATTTAAATATTAATAAAAATTATCTCTTGTTTGATATAAAAGAAGTAAAACAATTATACTTTTATAAAAAATACTAATATACAGACAATAACAAACTTAAACAGTTTTTAATGGCATTTAAAACAGCCAAATTAATAATTAGTAAAATGTGATTACTGCTAGTTATATTTTTACTTAGTTTCATGTTTATTATAAGAAGAATGGCTTTGAGCTGGCGCACCCTACTTTATGACTGGTCTGCACTCTCCAGGCTTATTAAAATTCTCTTTAAATGCATCTCAAATGACTCTCCCAGATAAAAGTATTTTAGTAAGATGGCGTAAAGCTACCGAAAAGTCTTGCAATACCTGTGGAGAAGAAGTGTTCTTTTTAAATTTGGTTATGTAAGGAGAGGAGCATTACCAGTGAAAGTGAGCGTTAACGCGCATTTAAAGGGGCTCCTTAAACGTACTCCTGGGTCGCAAGTCCCAGGAACTGTTTGCACTCCTTTCCCTGCAATACCACGGGCCCGGCATCCGATGGTGAATCCATGGAATGCAAAGAAGCTTCATCTCATTTTAAATTGACACCCCGAGGAAACGGGATGACGCAGGAAAACCAGTTGACACTGGGAAGACAGATGACAGCTGGAAAGACAGCTGACTGTTGAAAAGACAGCCAAGGGCGATGACCTAGCAAGCCAAGCCCGGGAACTCCGTTACGCTAAAAGTCCGATTAAGAAAAATACCGCTGGAAAACTCCAAGAGCAAGTAAGAAGTGTCCAGCGGTTGATAATAGCGGAGAAAACGGTGCGAAAACGGAACTGATATGCCCTTCATGTGGGAAAACAAACAAAAGACGAGCCTGGTTTCTTAAACACCTTAAATCACACAATGGTGCTGAAGTGCGGCAACCGTCGGTAATATCTTCAGCTTTCACTGCGGATAGAGTTTACCCTCATATATCTCAAGGTGAGCCATTGAACAACAATAACCAGGAGTCCATTACCATCAGGATGCGTCTTAGCATTCCCAATATCAAACATAACCTGGAAAGCACACGATCGTAATATAGCGGCCCTGTTAGAGCACCCGAGCTCGAATCAGGATTTCGACACGCAGGTAGAGACTTTCCAAAACACCATATACGACTACTTTAATGAGCACTATCCAGCTCCAAACCGTTATGCTCACCAAAATAAAGAAAATACTTTTAAATTGAAAATGAGGAGGAAAAAAAGAGAGTTAATACGGAAACTACGTAGGGCCAAAGCCATGGGCGATAATCAACTTAGTCACCAACTGTCTAGGGCATTACGGTCAATTCTTAAACTAATTCAAGGTATATCAAAACCAATAACAAAAAAATCTTGACAATTTTGACCGGGCAAAACTTGAAGAAGAATTCGTAAAAAATCCTTTCGAGTACTCAAAAAATATTTTCAAAGAAGAAAAAGGTAAGCTTCTCTTGACCAACGAGCAAATTTACGATCACTACAAAAGCACATATTAAGTACCATAAACTCATAGACTCTATGAGGATCCAAACGAACAAAGACCTGAGACCACCTCGGGTGAAGCTGTAACGGCCGAAAAAAAACCTGAGACGCCCTCTATTGATTTTCAATCCAATTCAAAAACTTTGGAGGAAAATAAAAAAAAACGAAATCAACTAAATCGGCACCAGGGTCTGATGGTATTTCTTACATAATATATAAAAATGTCCGTCGGTTCGTAATAATCTCTTAAATTTATTCGGTAAAATCTATGAATCAATAGTTTATTTGTCATGACTTATTTTGTCATATGATTGGTAGGTTATGATATAACCGCAATCGAATATTTTATTAGTTTTTAATATCTTGCGTCAAACATAATCGTTATAAATCTTTATTAAACTAGACCTACATACTAAAAGTGGGCTACCTTATATAATATTATGAATATTTATAATTTAGTCACAATACCGGTTTGTCCGTAACGAAATAGTTGAGTAGGGAGATAATTTATATTTTCATATTAGTATAACAAAAAATATTAAAAAAAATACAAAAACATTTTGTAAGTAAATTGTTCATAATTAAAACGTTTTAATGTACTTTTTATAAAGATATACTCAATAAAAAAAATAACAAAAATATATACTAACTAAACTCTTTGAACTTTTTAGATAAACTAAACTCAAAAAACTAAAGCCAGCGAATCGTAACGTCTGAAAAATCAAGGTTAAAATAACGGTTCAAATAATAAGAACGAGATCTCTCTGATGGACAGGTCTTTAAATACGCTGGTATAATAATCAGAAAGCAAGCTATACTTTCTAAGTACGTAATATATTTACTTATAATACTAAAAATATATGAAAAATGAAAAATATATGTATTAATTTAAATCATATTATACTAAGAATAAAAAAATGACAAATAAAAAACTATGGTATTTTTTTTAGTAATTAGATTTTGTTGGTACAAAAAAGTAGGAGTCAAAATATGAAACTAAATGACCGGTACAAAAAAATAGGTACAATTTCAACTGTATTTCGAAACTAGCAATCATCTCTGTACCACCTATAGAGTAATTTCAATGAGCCATTGACCTTAACACGACATGATAATATTGTAAGACAATTGTCTTTTAAACAGCAAAAACATTTCCTGTTTCAAGTTCAATTATTTGTTGATTTGCGAAAACTAAAAAACACTAGTACGATATAAGAATTTAGTTTTTGAAAAAGAATATGAATAGTTATATTTTATGTTTTATTCCTACCAATTAACTCTTATAGCAATATTACAATTACAATTAAATTCATCCTGAAAGTTGTATTACTTTAATAATTATTCGATAAGTTTTAATGACGTCATCAAAAATCATTAATTCTTTTACTATAGGACACATTATTAGCTCGTACCATGAAGTTTGTTTTGACATTTGAAATATATTAATGTAATATTGTTTTTATATGAAAATATCGTAATCATATTTATTCTCATTATAAAAAACTAAATATCCATGTATTTTTAAAAGTCTGCAATACGTATGTAGCTACAAAAAAATTTGTTTGTATGTTTATCAGTTCTCTAGTGCCCATATTGCGTTGATCAGGATTGGATTATATAAAAAAAAAACAGTTCGTCAATTCCCGAGAGTCCATGCAAAGGTAATGACACACCGTTAAATATATTAAGAGCTGTACAGTTATTTGAAAAGTACACAATGACCGCGGCGGCTTTCCCTTTCTAATGAGAATTTTGTAGATCTTGTAATTACTCTTGTCTGCTCGTTCATACACATTCATACTTACAAACACACACATATATAGAAATAGAAACACAAGCATGGATACATTCACACATGTAATGTATGAAGAAAAGAAATGTATGAAGTGTAGGTATAGATTAATATATATATATAAGTCACTTGACGGATCTTTCGACAAACAAGCATATAATAAAATTTATATCATATCTTTATACGAGATAATATCCTAGACTAAGCCAGAGTTGCTCAACTAATTTTAGATATAAGTAATATTCAGTAAAAATATAATAAAACGAAGATTTTTGGTTCGCGACACTAAAAAGGTTGAGAAACACTGCTTTAATGAATGACTTTTAGTGATAATGACTTCGTGGACTAATGTCTGTCTTTTTTTATCTGTTTTATTATTTTTTTGTGTAAAATAATAATATTTATTTATTTGTAACAAATATTCATTTTAGAACACGAACGTTTCGTAAACAAAAAAAAAGGTTTATTAGTCAAACATCTATATAATACAATGTCAAAAAATACAAATTTTAAATACATTATTAAGTAAAAAAATTGGTTGTTATTGGAAAAATCAGTAATAGAAAAAATCAACGATTCACGGAGTCTAGTTTAAAAGTTATTTTTAATTACATCTTTGGATATATTTTTGAACGGACACAGCAATAGCTTCATCTAAATAGTGCAGTTCTATAAGTCTACCTGGAAATTTTGTATTAAAATATATAACATTTCTTTTCCATAAGGTAAGTAAGGTATATGAATGCTAAATTGTCAAGCCAGGGTTTTTGAATGTGCTTGTTCAAAACCCGGACTTAACAATTTAGCAAAGTTTAATCACAATCGGTTGAGTATATATGTAATTTTATGAATTGAGGCTTAGAGTAGCGTATAGAAAATGGTTCTTACTGATTTCTATCAACGCATCTGTGGCTGAGAACCCATTTCGTTATCCAATTTAAGCGACACTATTTAACCTGAAAATATTACTAGTAAAAGTCTCCACTGATATTAGCAGAGCACTGGCTCACTAACAGCCTTTTCACAATGCGATATTAGTACGCTACTTGACCTAGCGTCGCTTAGATTGTGTAATTTAATGACTGCTCAAGACTCTTGACGTCAGTTTAACTGTACATTGTTTTCGTTACGTAGATTCATGCGCCCAATTCATTATACCATTTGATCACGT
Organism: Dircenna loreta; assembly: GCA_963555665.1. Taxonomy (NCBI): domain Eukaryota; kingdom Metazoa; phylum Arthropoda; class Insecta; order Lepidoptera; family Nymphalidae; genus Dircenna; species Dircenna loreta. The sequence continues at coordinate 7,036,523 of OY743089.1, read as the reverse complement.
CATTGTCACATTTTAAACCTAAATTACGTGTAGAAAAGTAATGAAAAGGAATCTCCACCAAAGAGAGAGAAGCGTCTTTTTTCCTTTCTTCTCATTCTCGAACCTCGCCATTTCTCAAATTTAAATAGTGTGGATAAATCGTATAACAAAATGGGGGCATAAGTCAGGATATAATACATTCCATCCGTAAGTATGTTATATAAAAGGAATTTTTCTATTGATTCATTTTATAGAATTGGTCCTGAGCGAAATCGAACCCGGGACTAATCGTACGGTATATATAGGTACTATACATATTTTATAACCGTTTCAATTTCCTTAATTGGTGTTTGTAATATATTTTAAATGTTTTAAAATTATAATAGGTAATTTGTTTATACCTTGTATACTTTAGTACCGTTTTATAAATTAGTTTAGTTAATTTATTCTATTTGTGTTTTACGTTCATTTAAATACATATCTTTTTATAATATGTTTATTTCTTACATTAGTTATAAAAACTTGAAACAGTTACAGCAGATAAAATCTATTAATTATTCAAGTATTATTAATGAGTGCGGATTTAGACAGATATTTTTTTTTTTATTTTTTTTTTATAAATGTCAGACAAATTAACTTAGATATATTCGATACGTATTGCCTTTTTTATTTTATTCCTCAAGAAAATGTTTTATGTATTATTATTGATATTAAATTTGTAATGGAATTTTTAGGTGTTCTTGTACGAATATCGTTATATTAAAAAAATGCAACAGTTCGATGAATAGTTAATTCTTTTTTTCTTTGTCGCTAGTGTAATAATAAAAAAATATCTATTTAGGTTTGTCTTTGTAATGGCTGACCCGATTTTGATAGGATTTTGAAAGACCTGAAGATTATATAATGGCATATAATATTTTTATACTATAAAGCTATTGTTAATTATAGATTAATATATGTATCTCTGTCTACCAATTTTAAAAAAATATATATATTTTTTGTACAATTTTATTTTTTACTTTTGCTTTGACTGTCTATTACCGAGTGACTATTCTACTTTATAAGCAAGAAACGATGGATGTGATTCAACAAGATGTAACACTATATGAGGAAGCGAGCAACAAAAAAATATTTCTTCAAAATAGCAAAAGATGGTTATATTTGGTTTGTTTTAAAATATCATTTAGTGTTTGTTAAATTCCTTACGCCTATACCAACTCTGCAGTGTTATACTGCTATGTTTTATAATTTTTATAGTGTAAGAAATCTCAAGTGCGTTGACCTCATGTCAGCACGCCATTATGGAATTTATAAGAACTTTCACTGAGGCGAATTCTTATTAAATATGTTTAAAGTTGTCAAAAAATTGTGTTGGTTATTTATTGTTTAACGTCAACCAGACATATGTTAGGATATAATTGGCAAGAACACGCAACCGTTGAAAATATTTTGCTTAAATATCCAGCAACGCCATCTATTGGGAAATAGTGCTTATTCAAAAACCCTGACTTGACAATTTAGCAAAGTTTATTCAAAATCGATCGAGTGTATTATTTTTTGATATTATTTTCATAGAATAGGACGGATCTTCATACGTATAAGATTTTATCATACAGTGTTTTAACAGTTTTTATTGATTTCAATGCTTGTGCATGATCTTGCGGTTTTGAAAATGGACAGCCGCTATTCAGACTGTTTTTCAGGGACCTCGTAGGTTCAAAGGTATTACAAACTCTTCATATGAATGAATGTTTAAGAATATTTTGCTCCAACGTAATATAAGGAAACGTCAGTGTGTCAGTAGGTGAGTTACGTAAAGACACGTAACAGTAACGTCGGTGGGATTTGTGGGATTTATTTTTATTAATATAGGTAAAATATAAATCCCGAACCCATCAGAGGCCTTCCTTCAGATACTGATTGGTGCACTGTTCGTTACTCCGTCTATAGTGCCTGTGGTCGTGGGTTCGATCCCCACACCAGAAAATATTTGTTATCAAAATTGGTATTTTTCTGCGATTTGGGTATTGTTTATATGTACAAAATGTTTATATTTACAAAAATAATAGTTTACGTATGTTTATTTGTTGTCTCGTACGCATAACACAAGTTTTTATTAGTTTGGGGTGAGATTGCGTTGTGTGGACATGTCCGCATATTTATTATTTATTTATTTATCAATATAACAACAATATATTCAAAATTACTAAAATTTTGTTAAATAAATCAGTAAAAGAACTCTATTTTTATTTACGCCATTTAATTGAAAATATATATTTATATATATATTAGCAATAAGAGACAACTTAAAAATTGAAAGTCAAATAAAACATTAATAAAATATACTACTCTATACTAATATACTCTTTACTAATTAAGTATTAATATACTTGATATTAATACTTAATTAGTATAGAGATCATTTAAAATATAATGTAAATCCACCGACCATATAATATATAATGTTGTTAAAAAAAATAATTTACATTATACCCACTTTGAAATTTTAACATAAAGACATGTACACACTACTCAAAAAGTTCGTGCGTTACATTAAAGTATGCTTGTGAGCATTGTTTTTTTTTAAAAAGGGGGGGGGGGGGTACTTTTTCCCCTATTATCAAGGGCAATAACAATCAGCTGAAAATTTATTCCAATTCTAGTTTATATTAATGTAAAAATACAATTACCAAAATATTTAATAATCATACATTTTAACTTTCAGAGGTCGCAGATTTGAGTTTCGCAGATTCAATATTAAGCAAATATATACAATTATTGATATTGCGTCCAAAAAAAGTTATTCCATGTATAACTAGCTTTATTTTAAAATTTGCGTCAGTACTTTTTGCGAATATAAATTAGAACGGACGAATCTTAAGTTTAATTCGCATTTTGTTTTTTTTAATTTGTACACTTGAGAGGTTTTACGAGACATGTCAAAATTATAATTACTCAAAATGGGCGAGGTGTTAAAACTTTTTTGAACGTTCGTGCGTCAGAGCGGTCTCTGTGATTTTTTATGTAAATTTAAGTAATATGATACTTTGCATAAATTAATATATTTTTACTATTCAACCTCAAATTTGTTTTATGAAAACAAAATCCTTTCAAATCACGGAAACAAATCAAACAAATTATTCAAATTTATAAAGGACACTATATGGTATAAATACATGGAATTTGCATGTTTCCGTTTTTCAAGGTGAATTATTTTAAATAATAAATAAGGAAATAAAGATCCGATTACATTTTAGTTCCGTTGTATCACTAAATAAATATTAATGCATTCATTTTACATATCTGTTACGTCAAAATTTGGATGCCATGACACCTAACATGGCCGCCTTATATATTGAGAAATAATTCATTATTACACACTAGCTGTTCCCACAACTTCGTCAGCTCCTAGAAGACTCAAATAATCATCCATGTCATAAAAAGTATACTAATCCAAGGCAATGGTCAGGAGATATATGTTATATTGTATAACAGACAGACAGACAAAAATTTCAATCTTATATTCGTCGTTTGACTTCGTCCACGAGGACTTTAGAACATATAACTCATAAGAAACTTCGTTCGAGCTTGTTTTGGTCACCTTTAATTTAAAATTAATATTCAATCTATCCATGAATCGTATTTCATTCTCTTATCTATCTTTCGCTATAGCAATATACCATTGTAAGATTGAGTAAAACGTGACAAATGGATTAAATTCCGTAATTATGAATAAGGATAATCTTTAATTCATTTTATGTCTATATAAAGATAAAATATAAGATAGTCAACTCAATTAGCAATATAATTGTATCTGAACAAGATCAAGCTATCTGTACTTGTACTTGACCTAGTATTAATATGGCAGGTCATAGATTTAAAATTACTAGATAAGACTGTGAAAAATAATATTAATAAATATATTTTTTTACATATTTATCTGCAGCTTTAAGGGTAGCCCATGTTAATTCAAACCCAACAGCAATCCAAAACAAACAAATTCCTCGCAATTTCTTCTAACTTTCCAGAATAACTGTACATGTCTGTGTGCACGTTTATGTAAGTGTGTCTTTCATTTATATATTTGTTATATATCTTTACTATTCCACCTCGACCAATTTACTCACACTATCCAGTCTAATCAATGCCATGCATCCACCTTGCAAAGCTTCGTCAGTGTCTTCCAATGTGAGGTCGCATTCTTACTCTGTGGTACAGAAAACCAAAACCCCACCATTCACCCCTCTCCCCTTCTCTTATTAAGATTGTATTTTAAAATATAATTCAAGTTCAGGAGTAATTTATGTATGACTAGATTTTGATTCAAGTTTTTTACCTTCTTAATAATTGATAGTTCAAGGCGTAGTCTAAATACTCACTGAATTGATAAATAAACCTCGGGATTATTTATATATATATATATATATATATATATATATTAGCATGAATATTACACATATATGAACCAATATTTTATAATCAAATCAATACATGTTCGGACATTTCCACACGTTGCATTTAGCCCCAGATTAAACAAGGCGGGTGCTAGACAACTGATAAGAATGCAGGTTTTTTTGTATATTCAACCACATTATATCTTTAACAAATGTAATTAAATATGACCTTTTAAATTATAAATAAAATTCCAGCAAATATGTCCATATAAGAATAAATTTTAATACAAACGTGTTTTCGTTTCATTTCCTGAAATAAAGAATAAATTATTTTTAGGTGAAATAAACTAACCTCTGCCATAAAGGAGTGACCTTCCACAAATCAATAATATTATGAAAATTAAAAACAAGATTTATAATAACACACTTGTAATTATAATATAATATAATATTTAAATATAACACCTATAATCATTAATATTTAGATAAATAAATTGATAAATTTAGAAAATCTTCCTTTGAAATCGTTTCAGCCATTCAGTATGTTGCAACTTTTACCAATTAAAACTTACACTATCTTGAGAGACGATTGCATCAAAGTCACAGACGGAAATTATTTTTTTTATATATATACAATATGTTATTAATTCGTTATTGTTTCTATTCACTAACTACTTTTGTCACGACACTAATTAGTTCACGACATTAGTTTTTATAAACGACTAGATTTATATCCCAATAGCAAAATTCATGTAGTAGGTTCGATTCCTGCTCATGTTAAAGATTATTTTTAAAATTATAATACTAATAAGCAAGCTGAATAGATATATTTTTTGGAATTACTAATCTACCAACAGTATATGAAAATATATTTCATAGCTCATTCATTTTAACGGTTATATACTATAACGCGAATTATAGAGCTTGTCGCTACAAGAACCAACAACGCAGCGGCGTTGTTAGTTCTTCTTTTGTTATTGCTTTACTTGAATACTAATTTGTTCTCACGTATGAATTATGATTCAGACTTGAATAGTCAGTATAAAGAATTGTAATTTTATAAATAACTTAAGAGAGTATCTATGGTGTTTTTTGCCGGTTCTTCGTCATGAAGGTAAGCCCTTTGGAAGCGCAACTAGAGTCTGACGTTTCATAAGTGCAATATATGCCTTTTTAAAAAAAAAATACACTAAATTTATTTTAGAAAAATATAACAACGTTCAATAATCTATAAATAGAATATTATCCTCACGGATTTAGTCGAGACGAATAGCTAGCTAAAAAAACTGCTAAATTCCTTAAACAGATCGCCGTCACGATAGCTCAGTTGACAAGAATGTTACGGTACTCAGAAGTCGCGGGTTTGATTTACGTTAATATTTAAATATTATTGTATCTATATGTATCATATTATTTTAAAATATATTACTAAATTATTAATGAAATATCTTTGATACAGAGATATATTTATAAAGACACATTCATCGATCGTGAACGATGACCCAGCATTAATATTTAAATTGCAATATGTACTCGTTTTTTTCATTCATTGCTACAATTGGGGTCAGCTAATGTTTGATACGCGGCCATTTTGGAACTCTGCGAAATTTGAAATAAATATTCTATGAATTTTTAATTAAATATTAATGAGTGAATACTAGAATATAAACATTTTTTATTTTATAATATGGATGTAATAAAAATATATACGGTAATAAATATTGACTCCTAATGCTTTGATACATATTAGATTACTATGGGCTTATAAAAGTGGTGTGTATAAATAAATATATAAAAAGTTAAGCTACTGTGAGCTTAGTCTCGCACTTGATGGGTGATCAGCTCTTTATAGACAGATTTGAATCTTAACTAATATTATAAAAAGGGAATTTTGTCAGTTTGTGTATGTGTAAAGTATAATCCGAATTGGAAGAAACCATCACAGATTGAAAAATATTTTACATTTCCGAATTAATAATTGCTTTAATATATAATGCCTTTATCAAAAGCCATTGTCTTATATCAATGTATAATGCGAATTGTAAACTTATATCGACAAAGATGCATGGACGGTTTGTCTGTTTGATTGTTCGTCTATCTAATTTAACAGAATAAATACGGAAGAAAATCAGCAAACACATCATACACAGTTCACAAGTTATTGGTAGGACTGCGCTTTATACCATTTGCTTGACCTTGGGAGTGGGGAGTGGGGAGGGGGGTGGCCCTGAGTATGTACTCAAAAAACACATGAGTATTTTTTAAAGAAGGGTAAACAAGCTCTTGCAATGTCACCGAATGCTTAAGAGCTTTGTAGACCTCTGAGGGTCCAGGTAGCCATGACAATGTTTCTCTTAGTAAATCTTCCTCTTCTTCCTAATGCGGTTGGCCTTTCAATAAATTCTCGGATTCATCGCAATATCCAAAGAAATAAAAAATAGTAGATTGAAACAGCCACAGACCAATGTAAACAAGAGAGATTAAATAATAAAATATTATTCGTTACGGTTAATAAAGTATAATAATGAAGCAACAAAAAATCAAGCAATACATAATTGCTTTTGGTTTGTTAGAAAAAAATATATATTTTGATTTAATATTAAAATTTTACATACATTTTGGACTTTAGAGTTCCGCGACGGCAAAGATCAATGCCATTAATAATATTAATATCTGTAAAAGTTGAAGAGTTTCTTTCAGTGTTCAGTTATTTTTTTTTTTAATACCAAAATATAAATTGGTACAAAATCTAAATTTAATTATGTAATTACTAAAGATGTTATAGGTTTGTGAGTTTGTATATATCTTCGAAACTATACAACTGATTGCAAAAAATCTTTTACCATTATTTATATTGGACATTCAAGGTGCACTGAGGGTACATATTATTTCCAAATAAGAAAGAAATTTCAAAAGAAAATTAAAAAAAAACGCGATACAGAACCAATCATACCAAGCATCAATCAGACTTGACACTGAAGAAGCAATAATGATTGAAGAATGATATAACATTTATACCATTTGAGCAATAACAACGCAATTTACTTTAATTGGTTCGTTTCTAATAGGGAAAGTTTTACACAATGAAATACGTAAGTAAAAAACAAAAATGATTCATTATTTAGAATATATATTATTGTTCATTTTTATATGACACTAAAACAAAGCAAGGTTTTTATTTTTTTTTTATCTATATCATGTAAGGTCAAGTTCAGAAACGGCTAAACCGATTTGGTTGAAACTTTTTCGAAATTTCATTTTGATTAGTGAAGGCTGTTTAAAAATCAAACAAGATACTATGAAATAAATAGAATATTATAATATAATACTAAGGTCCGTTTGAGGTCTGGGTCTGGTCCAGGTTATATGCTCGGAATTGGCAATAATTTCATACGTATATTATTGATACAAAATTATCTTTATATAGCCAAGATACAGTCAGAGACTGCTAAGATGTTAAAGAGAGAAATGTCTGATTGAATCTCATCCCTTCTATAGGTTATGCCTTATTTGTGCGAAATATATATGAATACTTAGGAGAAAGTGGCCTGAGATAAACGAAACAAACAAACTCTTCATTGGAATCCTTTCTTACATAAACATATAAAAAGCACTCACAAGTCACAGAATAATCCTGAAATTTCAGAAGCTATCTCTAATTGTGCGTACTTTGTCAGACATAATTTTGTAAATGCTTTGGAAGTTTGGATCTAAATAAAGGATCACTTTTTGTAAATCGATTTCAATATTTTTTAATAAATAAATAATATAATATAAAAATATTTTGATTACAATTTAGTACATTTACTTACTTATAAGTAACGCAAACGAAAATATAATATATATATATATATATATATATATATATATATATATATGTGTAAATATATTAAATATCGAATTATTATATATTAGTATAGTAGTATATTATATATTAGTATATATTATTTCTTACAATCTATAGACAATGGCAAAACTCTACCACAAATTCTTTAATTCTTTCAAATTCTGTTAATATTCATGATTCAACAAACATACATAAAAATAATGCTATATATATATATATATATATATATATATATATATATATATGCATGCATTATTTTTAATACTAAAACTATCGGCCTCGTTACTATTATGTATGCAACATTGAAACTAATCAAGTATATAATAGCGCTATGTACCTATTATAATATATTGAGGTCAAATCAAGTACAAAATTAAGGTCCACCACTCCGTTAAGGTAATTACATGTATCCTGCAATTAATAATAAGACGCTAATATTAAAAACATCAAGTCTAACAAGAGGATAACAATCCTATTTGTAATATAAAGAGTATAAATTATATATACATATATATATATATATATATATATATATTACTATTTTACACAGGCAATTCATAAATTTATATTTACTAACGTGTATAATAATCCCAAAAGGTTTGTTTTAAGTCACATCAGAAGGCGTACCACAAACACTTATAAACTATCACAGTTTTAAAGTTTATTGCAATAATACAATAATATTACATTAATTCAAGTTCTATAAAATAATATCTTTAAATGCCAAATTTGTAATAAAAGCAATATTACATTAATATTTCAAATGTCAACACACACTTCATGGTACGAGCTAATAAGTAAAGTATTCTTTAGTAAAAAGATAAATTATTTGGGATGACGTCATCAAAACGGTTCGAACACAAAAAAAAATATCTTTAAACATAGATGTTGGAAATTTTAATAAGTATATAATGAAAAATAAACAGATATGGGCAGGGATTCGAACCCGCAACCTCTGGGATACCGTCCCGTCGCTCAACAAATTGAGGTACCGTATCGCTACCACACCCAGTGTATTAAGTATTCTATACACATTTGTCCTTATCGGGACGGTGGTGACATCTATTGGGCTTCTTTCGAAATTGTTATCGAAACATTATTAAAGTAATATTACTTATAGGACGAATTCTTAAGTAAGGTTATTACATTACTACAAGAGTTGAGAGGCCTGCTGATTTTGAGTGGCAGATTTTTTAATTGTCACTCACTAAATATGCTTGCAGATAATATCTCCACTATGGGGATTAATCAATATTTTTTGTAATTTCCGACAGCCAATATGACGGATCGATTCAAATCGTAAACCTCAAAATTACAAACCGGTTCAAAAATCATTTTCATTTATATATATTTTTCAATTATTTCTCGGTCAGTCGCAGGCTCTTTTGACCAATTAAAAAAGGACGTCATCACTTCAACCCGTTTTAGCGCAATAATGTTGGAATGGAAAAAATCTTGTCATATTAACATACACTAGACGGGCGAATTTTTAAAATTTACATGTGAATGTTTGTTTGTCACAGCCTCCTTATATTTATCTGTTAGTGATTTTTGTACTTGGAAGTAATTTTTATAAAAATATACTTTGAAATGGGAGAATTAAACGCCCGATTACATTATACGATCAGAGCCACTCTATCTCAACTGGCGTAAATAACATCGTATAGTGAAATGACTGTCAGTGAGTCAGTGGTTCTCTCTGATTGGTGGAGACGCCTATTAGCTAGTCTTCAAGGTCAAATCGTATGGTTTAGATCGTATAAAGTAATTTGACCATAAGTTATTTTTAATATGGTCTATGTTTTTATTTAATTTATATGACGTCCCAAAATATGAACTATTCTGAAATTGCAAAATATTTAAGGCACAGGAAGTCGTTAAAATAATTATTTTATACTATTAAAGTAAACTAAATTTAGCTGAGAACTAAACGGATGTTAGTATTTTAAAAGGTAAAACAAGTTATTGCAAAATCTGAATAACGAGATTAGTTAAGATTACGCTTGAAAGGGTATACTTTTAATGGAGTTAGGTACCTTATAAATACATAAAAAAATAAGAGGAAAAGAGATCCTTCTTCAAAAGAAAGAGAACTTCAGAAATTCAGTAGACCTTTCATGAACTCTCATTGCAATATTACAATAATCGTACTTTCGAATTCATCCTTAAAGTAATATTACTTTGATTATGTTTCGATAAGTTCTGATGACGTCATCAAGTCATTAATTCTTTTACTATATGAAACATTATGAAGTCGTACCTACCATGTATTTTTGCATATCAAATACTGTTAGTTTTAAAATGTCTCATGTCTGTTTAACTCGTACCATTATGTGTATTTTCACATTTTAGATATTAATGTATTATTTTTCATTAATTCATTATCATTAATTCTTTAACGTCATTAAGCAGGAATAAAACAATATTGTTTTATAGAACTCGTGGTACGAATCAAAGTAATATTGTAGTTATTTTGAAATAAAACATCTTAAAACTATGATAGTTTTTTAAACGTCACCGTAGGCCTGCCGGTATCATTGAATTAAATAAACCAGAATAAATGTTAATTTAAATGATAATATACGCTATATTTATAAAATTCTGCGTTTAAAATATTATTAAGCAGATATCCGTGCGTTATATGACACAGACTGGTTTATCGTAACCAAAAACAACTGAACGGATTCTAGTGAAATAGCTAATGGAAAAGAACATGAAGATTACTTTTGTCGGAAAAATAATATAAGTTTTGGGTTTTAATTATAATATCAAAAGCTGATTTGTATTATTTTTAGTTATGTATTAATGAAGAAAATAAATAAATTCGCTGGCAACAAATCTAGCATAAAAGTACGTTTTATAAATTCGTACATATCCTAGCAAATATTTCACCATTCTCAGCCGGCTATCGCAATAACTGGTCGTTCTAGATACCCGTGTTATAGTCTGTTTCGCTTGTATTTCGTTAAAATAAATAATATATACATCTTATACTATTATATAATATAATTTAAATGTCACCGAAAATATAAGCTATTGATGAGTCCGCGAAAAAATATTCACACTTTTCAAGGTTGAAGTTTTGAATATATTTTTAAGTTATCACGTTTCAAAAACGTTGTTAAAATTACAATTATTAACTAGATAGTCTTGATAGTTGCTAATTTTATGGAAATATAGTTTAAGTAAGCAATTTAAAAACTCAACACTACGAAAATGTGTAATGTTTTTTTTTTATTTTTCTTAAGAACGGTTACTCACCACTTTACTATATATCAAATAAATATAATCAAAAAGTAGGTAAAGCTTGCAAAGAACTGTCAAACAGCGTCATGCGTCAGTGGCGTCCTCGTTTTACTTCTGAGCTATAAATTTCGTTCATACCGTATTACGTTTAATATTCAAAGTATGTAACGCAGAAAGTTATTAATTTAATTAGGTATTACTGGAATGTACTGAGATTACAAATTTCAACATTCGTATTACATTGACATATAATTTATATTTTTTATTAGCAGTCGCCACGCTCATCCTGTGGCTATGAGTTTATTATAAATTATTGTTTATTTAATAGATAATATTATAGTCGAAAATGTTATTTTAAAATCAGACATTTACCAACGAGTTCTATAGTTGACATTTAACCTATAGAGGAGTTGCGGGAACTTGTTTTCAAAAATATTCAATTTTTTTCCTATTGTTTTGTCAAAAATGTTAAATTTTAAGGATTGTCAAAGTTTTTTGCTTATTTGTTTTTAAGTCGACGGCGTCACGGCCGATAAAATATATTTGAGGAATTGTAACTATTTCATCTCGTTGCTTCATGCGTTGATTTTTGCGTACAAATGCGTTTCATCGGAATGTATTTTTATCTTTATCATTGTTACGGATAATAAAGAAGTACTTATATATTTCAGAAATTTAAACACAAAAGTCTGAAAAATTTGCCCTCATAAATTAAGCACGACGTGTACATACTTAGAACTATTTACTTTGATATTAGTAATTAATAGAAGTTCAGACTTATTGGCGGATTTTTATTATTTTGACATATACTAACCAAATGACTTTGAATTATTGGAAACTTAATATTATACTTTAATATTTAAAATATACAATTGCTACTTTGGTACTAACTCGAAAAACATAAAATTTATTTTCTTATCTATGAAGGTCTTTACTGGGTAACCTTTTTGGACCTTCGGAACATTTTGCAGTTACACCTACGTTTCTTAAGCGTAATGTATGAATAATTAAAACAAAAAAAGTAAAGTTATGAAACCTTAATATAAAGCAAATAATTATCTGATGTGGATATAATCTTAACATAGAATATTTTTTAACACTTATGAGTCATGAGGATCTCGACCAATTTAACCGAACTGTCGGCCGTATTGTGTTAGTATTGACATACATATATATATATTCTTGTAATGCACAACTAAATATATTAATTTCAAATAAATAGTAACATTGAAACCATAGGTTTTCCGTATGATTTTATCGATTTTATGAATTGATCTTTGTTTTTCTCAATAGTTCAAATCTTAAGATCTATTTTGAAAAAGAAATTCATAATTGGTTGGTTAAAATTGTGTTTGAGTCATTAAAATAGAATGATAACAATTAATTTAATTTAGGTATAGTATACCAATGAAGTATATAAGAAACCAAATCAGCCCAACAATACTACCTTGAAGTATCCCTAATTTATTACTAAGGTATTGAAAAACAAATATGAAGTTATTTTTCCAGTCATACCCTCACTTCAATAACTTTTAAACCAGTTAACCTTTAGTCTAACATGACAACAGTCCAGTTTTTATAAAAATGATAAATTATTAAATCATAACTTCTGCTCATATCCAATTATATGTTTGATAGATATTTTTTTATCAAACAAAGCAGGTAAATCAGTTGTTTTTTGTTCCAATCTAAGATTACATTGAGTCTTCAATAATTAATATCTAAAAATAATCTTCTTTATTGTTTTTTTTATATATATATTATTGGGTATTTTAGAAGGTAATTTAATTTTTATTCTTCGTATTTAATAATTACATCATTATATGATAACCTCATAAATTCTTTAGGCCCTCAAAGTATAAGTTGATATAAATCTTGGATTATTCATATTATGAAAGATTATCATGCTATTGGTTTTATTGGTCTTGGTCTGTTTGACGAAATAGATATTGAATACTTCCGCAATATTTGTAATGATTTTTCATACTTAGTATTTTGTTTATTTTCAGTTGTTTTTATTGTATTCTGTATATTCTATCCTTTGTATTTGGTTGGTCGCAGGTTCGAACCCCTGTCCGTATTAGGCTTTATTTTTCATTTAATATTTATTTAAAATTAATGTTTACTTCATTCGGAAGAGTTTTTAAAAGAACGTTTACAGATTTGCGGATAATTCTTTTCCTCAATCCAGTAGAGGACTCTTAACTCAACATAGTTTCTTTAATTTCACAATGCTGAAGTATTTTATTTACAGAAGATTGACTCTCATTGCATCAGACAATTTAACTTTATCTTAAGCATTTTCAATGGTTATCTTTGCTTTATTTTTATAAAATATAAAAATATTAATAAGAATAAAAATATTTATATAGAAGAATCTATTTCTTTTCAATTCTTACAGATTAGAAATTCTTCAGTACGATCATAATATAATTAATTTGAATTATCTGACACGCTGATCAAATAATTCTGTCACATCCGAGAATCAAACTTAGGTACCCTTAATCCAAATTGAACTGCACCAGATTTCTTTCATCAAGATGACATTTTTCTTAATGTTTTTAAACGACGCTGAGTTCACGTCAGTCATCCCGACTGGTGAAATTTGGTCGAAACGTCGGGAAATAAAAAGGTATTTCACCTTAATTAAAATCTCAAAATAAACCCGATATTAATTTAAAATGACCTCATTCTTGTTTTTATTTTTCTGGCATTTAAAAAAGACTAATAAAATCAATACAACTATCCTAATGTATTTGACATTAAAATTTATTAAAATTGATTATTGAAATTTATATAATGTCAATTCAATGTCATTTATTGAGTATGGTTTTATAATAACATGTTTGAGAAAGTAATAAACAATACGCTTTAAAAAAAAAACAAAGAAAAAATAATAGTTTTAGTAAAATTAAAGGATTTATATGGATCCTTCTTAGTAATGACAGCAATCTTCTCCATTAATTTAGATTTTTTTTATTTTCTTTGATATTAATATATTCAACTCATCACATACATTACATTTAATTCTCTCGAGAGAAATTAGTTCCTAACGATCATCAATCGAAATATGTAGCTAAAAAAAAAAGAACAAATATGTCCGTATATTTTAAATTATTATTATATTATTGCAATCAACTCTACTTTCTCTTCTTTTTTCTCTCTCTTTTCTAGATCACGTGACTGAATTATGATAAAATTAGTCAGACAGTTTTTTCTTTTACAGTAAGCACATTTAAAATATTGATAAATATATGTATATATTTAATTTTTCGTAATTATACAATAAATTAACTTTCAAAAAATCTAAACGACAATTTTTAAGCAATGTTAACTTTAATTTTAAAAATATATCTTGTTTGTGTGAAACTTTGTATGTGTGTATGTTCAGTTTTTACTGTGTTTTTAATTTAATATACCAAAATATAAAATAATTATTAATACGGGAAAATATAATGTTCTCAATGATAATTTATATCTAATTCTAATCTAACACTTTAATATAATTTATTCATCATAATTTCAATGCGTTTCTTTTATTTGAATCTAAAAATCCAATAAGGAAACATGACTTAAAAACTAACAAATATCAAAATACGTATTACAATTGAGGTGTTTCATAATAACCAATGGGATCTTTATTACAGAATAAATTTCATTTCGGTCAAATGTTGCACACATTTCAAGTTTACATAAACAAGTCAAACATTTATTACATAATTTGTTAATTGGTGCTAGGCGCGTTCCACAAACTGTTTGTCAATATTGGTTGAATGGTTTGTAAAAAGATGTTTATATATAAAAAATATTTTATAATATAATAAATAGTATACGTATATATTTACTACGACCTCATTCTGTTTTAATTTTCGTATAAATTGATATCAGAATTGTTAAATATTTAAAATTATCGAGTCGTAAAGTAGATGAGTACATTATTAGCTATTCAATTCGCTGGTTTTCTAACAAAACGCATATAACTCAAGGCAGCGTCGGTAATTTTCATACGATTATCCAATCGGAACAATTATAAAGTAACAATCAATTGTTAAGGTTGTTAAATGAAAATTTTATTATAAATATCTGTTTTTTAAATTTATTTTTATTCTATTGAACTTGGCCTTTATTAAATTATTTTACGACTGCAGTAATTTGATTTTAAACTGAACTTTACGCTGAACGCAGCCTCCGTATCTCATAAAATCACTTTCAACTGTCCCACTGCCCTAAATCCCGCTCTGCAAGTGAAAGCCAAATAATAAAATGACATAACCTACCTCAATATGTCGAAATTTTAAAAAAGCACTAATCACTGTCACATTTCCAAAGAAAGGCACAAAAATAACTGTCACTGTCAAAAAAGCGCGCGTAAAGCTTTTTTTTTTTCACTCCAAGCGCACGTTGTCTCGTTTCGGGCCGAAGCGCCCGACTGCAGTCAGCGACGTTCACTTACTGTTTCAGAACGTCATGTTTTTTTTATTTAATCTCTTATTGTCACTGGAAAATCTAATTGACTCGAGAAAATGTTTATTGTTTATGTTTATTTGATTATTTATGAACTCGTAAACTTAACATGACGAGGTAATGGTGGAAAATTTGTAGTCATTTTTTTTTATTTCCACATGATGTAACCTTCCAAATCGAACTTCCATATTAATAAAACGTCTTATATAATAATATCTAATTACCTATATTGGTTGCTTTTATTTTAATTTATTTATAACTAGCTGTTCAATGGTACTTCGTCCGCATGGCTTATAAAAGAATAAAAGAGCCTTAAATTAGAAACATAATTCAGAACTACAGATACAGATAAAACAAATGTATTTAATTTGATTATTCGCCATAATTCTTTTTAATACCAGATTTTATACTTCACAAAGGTCGTACGAGCCTTAACCAAGAGTGAATCTGTCAAATGGAAAAGGATTTTATTAAATTTGACAGAGAACAAACTCGTCCACTTTATTGATAGTATAGATAAACTAAAGTAACGAAAAAATAGTCAAGGATAAAACATTAAGGCAAAAACCAACAGACATACGAATATATCATAATATGTGTCATATATAAAAATATAAGCCAACAAAGATGTGGAGTCGTACAGTGTTTTAAAACTGAGAATCAGCTTAGTTATTTAGAATGGAATCATACGATGTATTTAAACTAAAGAAAATAGCTTAGTTATTAGTTTAGAGTAACAAAGATTCGTAAATAAAAATTGTGAAAGCCCTTAGTAATGGTATCGTTCATTATACGATCTTAGCCACTCTATCTCAACTAGAGTAAATCACATCGCATAGTGAAATGGCTGTTAGTGAGTTAGTGCTTCTTTTCATTCATTTTTCAAGGTCCAATCGTATGGTTCAGATCGTATAATGAAATGTGGCGGGATTTTTATTATATTCTGTTCATTCTTTCCATGAAGAGAGCAACGGCCCTGATGTTTTCACAGGAACGATTGGATCGATGCGAAAAACTTATTACATAGATATTTCGTTAGTAAACAGCTCTGTTATTGCTTGTTTTGGTTTACACAGAGTTTACAAGTGGACGGTCCGGAAGAACCTTTGTCAGAAGTAAATATCACCGATAATACTTCGCTCGTTCCTTTTTAGTTTACATAAAATTTACTGTTATTACATTTCAAAATCACAACCTCCCTTTTTTTAAATCAGTCGAAGAATAAAACAACATTTAAACTAAACTAAAACCCTCAAGATATAAATATAAAATAAGATAATAAGAATAATATATAAAATGTAACTGTTATTTTTGATATCACAAGCGAAATAGGAAACTTGGCAATAATTCTACATTGCAGTAACAGAGGTCGTGTATATAACCTCATAATTATGAATAAGTACTACAATTATTACATAATAAGCATAAACGTTTGTGTGTTTGTCACATTACGTGTACACTGCCGGCGCGAATACTTACCAAACTTTTAATATAATGCCCGCACAGAATTTGTAGACAATTGTGTAGTTAACGCGGATTTCAGTAACAAGACATTTTGTTCTGCGCTAAATTAAAGCGTGTCAATTGATTGTCAGTTAATTTTATAATTATTTAAAGAACACTGAATGCAAAGTAATTGAATTTAAATTAATAGTATTCATTTAGTAGTAGATATATGTAATAAA
Source organism: Dircenna loreta (assembly GCA_963555665.1). Classification (NCBI taxonomy): domain Eukaryota; kingdom Metazoa; phylum Arthropoda; class Insecta; order Lepidoptera; family Nymphalidae; genus Dircenna; species Dircenna loreta. The sequence goes on along the minus strand of OY743089.1, from coordinate 7,018,908 downwards.
GCAACTCCCCTTGTCTGGCAGACCACCACCAGCAGCAGCTACCACCACTTACCATCGAATGGTACTGCATCCGGGTTACCTAGAATAACGTATATAAAAAAAAACTTAATATTCTTAATAATATAATATACCTACATTTAATAATATATTAAGTATATTTCCATGAATTCTAAGACATAAGAAACATTTCGCAATATACAGAAAAAAAATAGAATTTTACAAATTAGTAAATTATTAACAGAAATAAATTTTTTGGCTAGCAGCTTGGCTTATTCTAATAATTTATACTAAATATGTATATTTTATTGTATAGTATTTGAATTTATCTGTGAACTAAGAATTAATCATTTCACCGTTACTTTAAATAACCTAAAAATATAACTCTGAATGTCAGCGGTCTTATAAATTGGTGATTCGTGAAGTCTAGAGAAAGGAGTTCAAATCAAAATTCGTTCGAAAGTTTTCGAACATTTTTTTCTATTTCATTCATTCATTTTTTCGTTCATTCGATCATTCCTAATTTGTTGTTCAGACGTCATAATTATATGTTTGTATTTTGAACGAATTTGGAGCCTGCGTCAGAGAACGAAAAACAATGGACCATTTTTTTAAAAGTTATTATTTTCCTGTTTTGTGAGAAATTGTAAATTTGATAATTTAACTGATATAATTAATTACATTGTTCTTTTTTTTTTATAAATATGATCTTGAATTTTTCCACAGTTTAGGATGTGGGAACTACAATTCAAATATAAAAATACATACATACATTATAAATTGCTATTTAATAATTTTATTCCTGTTAATATTTTCAGATTTTCTTTTTATTATTTAAATTGTTTGACTTGTAACTAACTTTTGTTTAGTGCATTTCAGTCATATAAAATTGGCAATTTGCTATATGATTTTCATCTGGCGTTCTACTCCCACAGAGAACTTGAATTGACAAAATAGTTTATATATTTTCACAAACTTTTAATATATTTTGTATGAAAATTCTTTTTATTTTTCAGATATTTGAGAGCTATACTGTCTCACACAAACCTACCATGAAATCGTGGCAAAGTTCAAATATATCTTAATTTTTCTTATAAATTTTGCAGAACCTTGCTCTCAAAAGATTTTCATTCTCTCACAGAATTGTTCGAAAAAAACCCATTATAAAAAAACCGTTATAAAAATGTAGTGTTTTTTTATTATTTGCATATTTTCATATTACAATTGAAAATTGAATAAAGTATTCTCATACGATACCTTTGATGGGAGTACGGTCGTACATAATTTAATATTGTATTAAAATTACCCAACACTTATATAATATAACAATATTATATAAAATTCATAATACAATTAAATTATACTTTTTGTTACCATTTTTCTGATTAGTCAGATCTTATGAGAACTTCTGTTCTTCAGGACAAAGCACTTCATGCCCTCCGTTGTAAAAAAACTCAAGCCAATTATCCGTTATTTTTGAATTCTTATATCATATTCCATGTAAATTTACTAACGTCAAAAATATATAGACATTTAAATATAAAAGATCGAACAAGAAATCCCAAGCGAATAAATAATATCAAAAATAAAGCAATAAACTTTATATTTAAAACAAGTTTTATTAAAAGTTGAACGTAAATAATAAAATCTTAAACATGTTAAAAGTTTTTTGTGTCTGGCTGATAGACAGGCATTCTATTAATCAGAACAGGTCATTTTTTGACCAATACATGGAGAGAGGTAAAAAAGATTGTGAAGTTTGAACATCTAAAGCTAGAGGGGGATTTTTTTTTTTTTTCTTCTTACAAATAAGTTGATACTTGACTACATTCCACCTGATGGGAAGTGGAAATGTAGTCGAAGGTGGTAAGACGCCTCAACTTAGTAAAAGCCTATTCATTCTTGTCTTGTAAAACTTATAATATTTAGGAGGATAAATATAACGGAAGCAAAGCTGTAAGGGCTGTTAGTATTAATATTATTTATGGCGCCATGTTTTAATACCCAAGTGTTAATTGCAAATTCAGTTTACACATAATGTCGTTCTAGGAATAAATTTTCAATATCATAAAATGTCCCATTAATTTTATTACTTATTTATAGTCACTTTAAATAATAAAAGAAACATTAGCGTATTCTAATAATAATTTAATCACACGTATCTCTATTTGTTTTTTAATATTAATTAATCTTAACTGTTATTTGAAATTGTCTATAAATATTTTAATTCATGTTAAGCTCATTAAAGTTTTAGAATTAAAAATACCTACATGAAATTAGAAACTGTGGCCTCTGGGGAACCGTCCCGTCGCTCTGCCAATTGAGCTACCGTATCGCTATCCATCTCGATATATCAAGCCTTCTATATATATATATATATTTATATATATTATATTTATCGGGACGAAGTCAGCATCTATTGTGGTTTCAACATTTTTCTAAAAGTACAAATTCCTCTAAAGCTGTAGTTTTTAGGTTCTGAGTTTCGAAGTAATTTTTTACAACATAGAAAATTTAACAACTTAATGGCCCTATATAAAAAACATATAACAAGGTAAAATGAAAAGACTCCAACCTGACCTCTGAGACAACTCTGAAACAGATTTTGATTTATTTATTTACCCAACTGAATTTGGTATTGTGATACTAGAGGAAGAAATTTTTGTCATTTTTCCCAGTTTATTTACTTATCAATCGAAAAGTCAAACAATTTTTATGGAATTTGTTCACGTGACAGCTTATTATCTAAGTCAGCATAGATAATTATATTTATTGAAGAATTCTATTATTTACATAAAATGGTTTTAGCTTCAATTACAGTCTTATTGTAATTGAAGCTCAAATTATTTTACAAAAAAATGAGCGGATGAATGAATGAACGAATTAATTCTATGTATGTAGTAATAAATAGCTTTTTATTTCTATAGCAAGAGTGTAAAAAAAGTCCCAGGCATCAACTAGTTAAGAAATAAATTATAAACTAAATTAATGAAATAGTACCTACAGTACACCTATCAAGATTTTCTTTATGACTTATTTAAAGAATTCCTACAACCTTTATATATATAGATACCGTTTAAATATTCTTTGGTGTCACGTTGTAGTTGGGCAACTTCTTCAAAATTATGTGCTAGTAGCTAACTGCTCAGCATGTGTTTTTATGGTCATATTTTACATATTCACACACTTATATTACATTATATATTACATAACAAAAATAAGAATCTGACGTCACTCAAAAAACTGATATTATTTTATAATAATTAAAATATTAAAATGTACATTTTTTCCGCTCGCTGTGCACAGGTTCTTTTGTTGTGACACTTCGCGACACTTTGGCCAATCATTTCAAAGTAATGTTAATAATTGGAGTTAGCAATAATAATTATATTAGTATATTAGTTAGGAACAATATTTTCTACACGTGTAAAGGATTTAGATTTATTCAATCTACGAAATTTAGTCTATAACATAAGATAAATTAAAAAAAATATAGTCAAAAGTAAGAATAGTTACACTCGGATAAAATAGTAGTATTGTGGTATAAAGGTTTATTATTAATAGGATTTGTATTTAATATGTCTTAAGACACCACATATTATAGTAACTGATTGATATTTATCACGTATCATTTATTTAAGCCAATTGAAATAATTAATCGTTCGCGGACGAGGGTTTCTTTTCGAGAAATTGCTGTCGTGAATCCCATTTATTTCAAGGTCAGAGTTTATTAATGAGATAAATGTATATATTATATATACTAATATATAGCTGAAGAGTTTGTTTTTCCTTGATTCCTTTTGATTTCCTTTTGATTTGTTTAAACACTGGCATAGTCATGCATTAGATATTATTTTTGTATCTGATGGCTTCATCAGCCAAGTTTCTTCTTAAATCATCACACTTACCAAATACTAATAATATTATTTCTATTCTGTTATGAAGTCAACCCAGGTGAAGTCACAGTCAACAGCTTGTGCATATTAAACTGCGACCCCTTGACTTCGAAGGGGGGCAAAGTCGTAATGAAGCGTCATTTTGACTAAAAAAGAATTAACAATATTATGACAAACAAGAATACAGCATACATTGAACTGACGGTTAGGGAACTTAATAATATAAGCTTAATAACATTTAATAACTCTGAATTATAGTAAATCGATTATTTACTTTGAATATATAAATTAATAAAATAAATACAAATAATAGTGGCACTTGTTCCTGCTGTTTTTACTTTGACGATAAAAAGTAATTAAGAGCCAAAATTATTAACCACCATGTCAGTACGAGTAAAAAATAGACAAAGAATCTAAATCATGGACAGGACTCGAACTTTGGACCTTTTGGATATCACGGTCTTTGTGCCAACGGAACTACGATACCACTGCGTGACTCCTTTCGAAAAGACAATTATATGTAGAATTATAACATCATCAAGGATGACTGACACTGTAGCTCAGTTGGCAGAGCGACGGGGACGCAGTCACAAAGGTAGCAGGTTCGAATCTGCACGTATTGATTAACTTTTTCAGTCCACATTTAAATGATATTTAAATATAATGTTTCTATGTTTCAATATATAAAGTTATACCAGCAAATTTGAAAACTTACATATTTTACGCATATTACATAACATAAATTACGCTAGCCAATATAGGCTATCTTCTTCTATCTTTCACTTTACGGCCATATTTGGATGTATGGTCGATGTTTGAATATTTTGATATATGTATCGATCGTTGATTATGAAGTATATAAAGTAACCATACGTCAGTATTTTATACTAATAAATGTGAAATGATGTCCTTATTTAGTCTAGAATGACCAGTTCTTCAAGTTGATAAATAATCGATTCAAATTCGAATTCATTTTAAAACATGCATTCTGTATGATGATATAGCGACCACAAGAGTGGATTACAATTGTATGACCTCTAAAGTGAGAGGGAATTTAATTGCAGTGATTTCTTTACTAAAGATTTAGATACAATGAATGGAGAATGGTTGCTCCTTGCCGAGCATTTTCAACTAATACGTTAGTTGAAAACGGTTCTTGTATCGTGTTATTTGTGTTATTGAAATGTAGGAACTTTTTTCAGCATTTTTTTTTATAATTTAGATACTTTTTAGTACAGACCAATATCGATGTTCATTCATTCATCTATTTATTAAAACTTTATTGTCAACTCATAGAAATCAATGAAAGGAAAAAATACAATAATTTTAAAATTAAAATGTCATTAAATTATACGAATAATATTATGGATTCTTTTTGGATAAATTTATAAATATACATGCAAATTACTAATTTAATAAATATATGTAGTTAAGACATATATTTCATATAATAAAAAAAATATATAAATTGTACACAATGTAATGTATGTATTATAATATATACATTTCAATGAAATAAAAATAATATTAATAAGATTCCCTATAAGATATTTGTGTACGCATTTGAATATTAATATAATCGTACGCCTGGAGGTGGGATTTATTTATGATCAGGGTAACGTTCCAGAGTTTAATTGTGTTTTTTTGTTTGTTAAAGGAATTTTCGAGGAAGCCAAAATGGCGTAAGGGAACGAATACTTTTGAATTTTACTGTCTACATCAATAAAAGGTCAAAATAAAACTCTATTGCGTTGCTTTCAGAAGTGAAGTAATGTGTTTTATAAATATTAATTATTACTATTTTTATAATTAAATGACTTGTGACGTTTGAAGACTAAGACCGAGCAAGACTGTGAACTGAATATCAAGACCGAGATAAAGGCTATATTGACGCAAGACCAATACCAAGACTGACTAAGACTAAGTCTCGTCTTGGTTTTCAATTTGGGAAACACTACTGGAGGATTAGACAGGGATGGAGAAGACTAAGACACAGGCAGAGAAAAAGAATTCTTTCGAGCATCTGTCTCTCACAATCACCGTCAGAAAAAAACACCGCTAATAGCAATTTCACGTTACTTCTGTGAGAAAGGGTTTACGGGCTGCAGTGAGCACAAGGTTCTACCATTTACAAATTAGCAACGCTTATCAAAGATTAAATATAATGAATATTATAATTTTCAATATCTTCAAAGGTTTAAAATATAATAACTTGGCGTAAACTAGTTTAATTTTATCTGAATACAATATTGCCAAGTTTAACTACACATTTTGTTATTGATTGCACCTCAATATAAAAATAAAGATTTAATTTTATTAAAAGAAAAATCATCAACACGAGCAGGATTCGAACTTGTGACCTCTGTCATCATTTCTGTCGCCTTGATGATTAATCTTTTTAGTTTAACGTTGGCGCAATCCATCAAGTTTATTTTTAAAATCATATTCAATGATATGGTAACATTCACCTTTGCAGTAAAAAATAGTATTGAGAACTAATAAATATTCTAAATTGTATACCAACATGTTTAATATGAAAATGTTTATTTAAATGCAATTGCAAATTATAAATATAAACGTCATTAAGAACAAGGTAATTGTTTAATTTTATACAAATTTCGGGAAAAGAATAAATAATTATAAAAGCTTCTAAGCGTCTATCTTTTTCCGAGTCCGGGTAAATATTTAAAGAACACGCAGAATTTCTGGTTGAGGTCTTGAGGAAAAGATATGTCACATGACAGACCTTGTATCTATGAATGCCAGCATTTGTCAAACTTAGTGATACACGAACAGAGACTGACAAGATAACATTTTAACGAATCATTAATTTTAATGATAAAAACATCCTTGAATTCCCGAAACCTACGGAAGTTATAATTCCTTACCAAATTAAGCTGCAATTCAAATACATAATCTTTTTGACGGTCAGCGGTGCTGATGATGATGACGTGAATGTAAGTTCAAACACCTCGGTGAGATGTAGGCAATGATTTGGAGTTCAGAGAACAGGCTATTGGACTCATTTCTTGTCGGTTCAATCAAATTATTACGTTAGGACTTTTTATATGACACTAGTGAATCCGACAGACGTTGTTCTTTATTAGCAATTAATATTATATTCTAGTTGGAAGAATTCATAATTATAATAAAATGTAAGTAATGTAATGTGTAATGTAAAGATATTTTTGAATTTGAATAAAGTTTCATCAAAATTGTTTGAATAAAGTTTCATCAAAATCGTTTGAATAAAGTGTCATCAAAATCAGCCGGACAACAGACAGACGGACAAAACATTCAAAATATTTACTTTTTTCATAATACATAAATAATATTCTAAAACTCATCACCCAGAGATCTCAGGTCCGAATCCTGCATTTAATAGTTTAAGTCAATCTTTAACTTTAATGTTAGATAATAATTAACAAATTTATATTTTCGTTTGTTATTTACTATAAGATGAGAATACCTCCGCCACATACTAAATAAATATATTCGTCTTGTTAACATATAACAATTTTAAATGATAGATATTTTTGGCAAATCTTCTTCATTCAGAACCTGCTGACCTCTAAACTTTATAAAGGTCAAACCAGTATACGTATATTAATATTCTAATACGTTTAAATAAATGATTAGTTGAGATTGCGGGGATTCCCCGTCGGTTCGGTAACAGTAAACAAATTAAACTACAATGAAATTTATACCATGTGATCCTTTGTCACTTTTTATATATTGGCATTAAAATAAATGTATACGTAAAGCTGCATTTCATTTAACATTTTAAATATTATTTGAATATTTAATTATTTGCAATATTTGTCATTTCAATGAGCACATGTCAGGGAGCAAAAGCCAAAGTCAAAGATTTTATTTTATATAATAAGACTTTTTAAATAACTTCAAGCATTCAAAATAGTAAGTATTAGTAGACTTATTTATTTACTACGAATGTTAAAGAAGTATCTATATATATTTATTCATCCTTAGATATATTTTTAGTTTGGTTGATTTAATATTTATATCCATATATGTTTATTCCTGTATCAATAACTCTTCACCTGAGTACTTAAAATTATTTTTACCGGAAATCCTTTAGATATAACTTATCTGAACGTACATCTTCAAAATATATACTCATTAAGGTAAACCATTCAAAGGAAACGCTTTTTTTTGTAAAAAAATAATCGCAAATGACGTCCAATCTACGTCATCCGGGATCATCGACACTTCCAACGAAATTCGAAAGTCATTAAAAAAAATATGACATTTCCAAAGGCTCCCAAAGTTTGTGAATAATTTATTAAAAGTTTCTTAAGTCCCAAAAACTTTAGAACCTATATATTATTCTGTACGTAATAAATTACAATTTACTTGTGTGTGTGTGAATTTTACGGAGTGTGGAGACATCTGACCAAAAAATACAATTTTAATTGCTTTAAGTTTATTTATATCGATTATTAATCGGTTACTGGGATTGATCTGATATATACACGAGTTTCTGTGTTAGTTTTCCTTAATGTATATAATAAAAAGTGTATATTCCAAGTTCAACTATTTTATGTAACAGTAGAGTTATTGTTATTTTAACTAAAGGTTTAACAGTAACTGTGAAAGTTTGAAGTCTATGTCATTTGACTGCATTTCTTCAGAAAAAAGTCTATAAAATTATACAGATGCGTTTCTAATCCATTAACTGCTGACGATGTTAGTGTTTATTTAGAAGTGTATTGAGTTAAATGAAGTGAGATATTTTGTCAGTTATTTACATTATTCACACATTGGATTATAAATAAATTTATAGTACGTCATGTTGATTAATGATTTCAAAGAATATCCACGGTTTCTGTCCGGTTCTTTTCCGTGGACTTAATCTTTGGAACCGTTCAACTAGTAACGTTTTATAAGAGAAATATATGAATAATTAAAATATTTTTTGCTTTGTTTTATAAACTAATCAGCGTTCGGTTCGGCTTCACTTCGGATAAAATCGGGATGGGAAGCAGACTCAAAAACCGAATAGCAAAAGAGACAGACAATAACAAAATACTTGATCCCCAATGACGTATTACATTGTCCCCACAAGTATTTTTCGGCTTAAAAGTAGACCGTCTTTTCCGGTCCAAAAATCTGACCAAAACACTAACTTTTATATTTAGAAAAGTAGATATTATTTCAAAGATGGTAATAGACAATTAGAATAGTTATAGTACAGGACGCCTGGAACATTTTGCATCGTTTATTTTAGAAAAATATAATAACATGTGAGGCAAAATGTTAATGGATTGTTTTTTTGTAATTTATTATGTGAAAACTAACTAATTTTCGAGAAAAAAGAGAATAAATAAAACAACCGAGTATTTACCAACATTACTATAAGGAAAAAACTTGGGCGTCTTGTCAAAAAGAAGCTACCCGCGAAAAATCAGCTTGATAGTAATAAACGATTGAAAGTGTACCAGGGATCCTGTACCATTACATTAATGCCTCAAGGGAATCAATACATTTTTTGATAATTATTTATTGAATAAGTTCTACATTTTTATTAAAAATATATAAGACGCTACAAAAAGGTTAAAAGAATCTTTCGCATTAGTTATAGGTCATTTATAAAGTTTAATGGTTTGTTATAACGTCATATATCATACCAGTTCATTTTAATTACTCTATAGCTCTAGAATGTCTTAACAACATACTCTAGATACATAAAAATAGTTTAAACGATTTAAAGATTACATTAATAATATAAAACATGTTTTATTTAAACATATTTAACCCACACGTGGAAGCAAGATTCTCTGATGGTATAAGTGTCTATATGTACGAGTACCTAAGCTATATTTGATATGTGAATAGAGCTTTACTTCTCTATTATGAAACGGTTGCAGACCAAACATTCTTTCATGACACCTGTCCTCTGCGAAAGTCTTCTCCTATAACTTCTTTCAAAGTGCAACAACAATACCTGCAATACCTGAAAAATCTAAATCAATACAATTTTAGACCACAAATGATAAGCATTTTGATAATGTTATTCGTTTCAGTCAAAGAAATTGACTCGAAAGTGTAGACGATGCATATTGACCATCTGTCAGCCTGGGAACACGCTGAGAGTTGATTAAACAGGTATTTTATGACGTTCTCCCAACTAATATTCTGTTTCTTTAAACCTTGTTAATAGTCCTTTTGTTTGTAAATTTATACAATACAATGGTATACAAGAATGAAATCAACTAATTCCCTTCTATTACTAAAACTACTAACTTCTATGTATAGTTAATAAAATATAATATATTATCTTTGTGTTGTTTTGGGTGCTGGTCAACAACAGGACTACGGAATTGGAAATGACACTCAAATTGTTGATTTCCAATCTCCTTCATGTTTTCTCTGCTCTGCTCCACAAGCATTGGACAATAAAAATGTTTTACTAACTTGGTGTAACTTGAAATTGGCGGAATATTCTAAACATCAATATGAATGACGCTATAACTTAATATATAAAAAAAAACAAGTCATTAATTCCTTTAAATATTACGTAACATTCAAAGCACAAGCTGTTAATGACTAGTTTTATAAAAAACCTGTCTTTTATTATATTAAAGATATAGGCATTATTATTGAATAATTTCTGTTTTATAAAAGGTGGTAATAAAATAATTTATAGGAAAAAAACATATAAGTGACAGACAGACATTGAGATTGCAGAGCCTTGACATATGCTATTTGAAAATAAAATGATTAGTTGTATATACACGTCTGGACTGAAACATATTCTAATTGAATTCTTACTATTTGGCTACAAGTTCTGTTTTTTTTTATTAATTAGCAAATTTTTTTTTATTATATAGCATTATACCAAACAAACAGACCATCCGATAGTAAGCTGTGGCTATGAAACATATGAAATATATGCAAATGCGTTCCCCCCTTAAAAATTATCGTGTGATGTGGTCACAGATGAATTACACATTACACAGAATGGAAGGAACAGTAAGTAAAAACAACCTTTTTATATTTATTTCCAATCAAATATTAATTTTAAACACAGACTTTTTGTAAATCGATACATATGACTCTGAAATATATTTCAAAGTCCAAACACATTAACAAAGATCTCTTACAAACAGACATACAAATAACTTTGTCAGGATAATAATAATATAAAAATTTATAATAATTTGACGATTTCTAATAAAAATACTCTATTGAATTAGGTTATTGAATTTTATTATTTATTATATCAAATTCATATTCGATTATTACTTGATGTTATATGAAATATTACGGTTACGCGGTTAAAGCTGTGAACGGTTAAACGTTACATGTTTGTTTTATATTTAAACTTTCGTGAACCATGACTATTATATTTATATTTACCCGGCTGTATTCACGTAGAAATTAAATCGGAATGTGCCCGACCAGTTTCGAACCCATTCGGGGTTCTTAATCATGAGCTCTAAGCATAGCAGCGTTATGTCTGTTTGTATTCTGACAAAGTTTGTTGTTTGTCCGACTTACTTTTCTCAATACAGCCTTTAAATATAAATATGATAAACCTATTCATGTATTTATTTTTAATACTGGTGGGAAATTTTTCCACTAACTATTCAAATACAATCAATCTAGTAGGGACTTTGTTAAAAATGTCATCCCCACCAAATATTTTTAAAGTAAACAAGAATGCTTTACTTACTCGTTTTTTGAAAAGATTGAAATGTGGACTTGCGTTAAATATATATTATAGGATTTGACGGAATTTTTGTCGAGAAACATAATTAAATAGTATGATAATTTCTTGTACATCCAAAGTTAACTGTTACTGGAGCTTCATCACCTATATTACTTACATATCAATAACAAAAATAATAACTCATAGATAAGATTTTTGATGATATCATATTTTACATTTTTATTTAATATAATTAATAATAAATGTTACGTAATAAAAATATAAAATTCGTTTCATGTTAGATATAAGGAAAAGCGAGACAATAACAACCACAGATTAAAACAAACAAAGGTAGAGGTCACAGGATTAAAATAATTAATTTTATGAGATAAATTATATTATTACGTAACTGCTAGTTATTATACATCATTAACCTGTGGGGTTGGAGTTCTAAGAATTTCGCGGAAATGTTAAAGATAGGTCGGGTGGGTTTTTATAATGAGACTATTATATTTATATTTATATTATATTATACTATATTATATTATATTATATTTATGTTATCCTTTGTGTGTTTGTGTGTAACGGATAATCTCAAAAACGAATGTATATTTTTCTTATTTTTTTCAATTCTCTATGCATATAAACTATATCTATTCATATAAACGTGCTTGAAGCGACATGGCTGGGTTAAGCTTCTTTAAATGTAATATATAATGAAAAATATAATGAATTGGCATAATTCGAACCTAGGACCGGAAATACCTTAGGCGACAATTTGTTCCACAGATTCATCGTGCGAGGCAAAAAACTTCTCGAGAAGCGTTAATTGGTGCAGCGCCAGCTGTTGAGGTAGCGTGGGTGGAGGTTTTGGATGAATGTTCTTGGCAATCGATAATACGAGCCGCTCTCCGTTGCATCCGGTCAAGAGGGAGAAGCTGGTACTGGGGTGCCTCCGCAAACAGATGAGAACAGTTCTCCACATGCGACCGAACCTGAGCCTTATGAGGTGCAGGCGTTGGGCCGGAGTGAAATACTGTTTCCATTTGTTCAACACCCAGCTTCTTTGAAACCAATTTGGCTTTACCCTCAATATGACCGCGGAACTGGTATTATTATATACAATATACTTATATATAATATTATTGATGCATTTTTGCAAGTTGCAAGTTTGAATTTAAATTTTGAATTCATAACTGTTTGTTCTCGCGGGTGGAACCGAAGGCAACAGCTAGTTGATTTCTAATTATTAAGTGTACTAGCTATTTTTCGCAATTCCGCTCGACAACAAACAATAATAATAACTCGCCCACTACAGACCGTAAATCTTTTTGGCACTTATATGTGAAAATATTGATATTTCGGTTCAGAGTACTAATTTTTTTTATATACCATAAATAAATATGCTATTGCTATTCCTTAACTATATAATAATATTTATACCTACTAATTTATGTCACACCAAATTGTATCAAAATCCGTTTTTTTTTAATTAAATGGATAATGAAAAATTTATGACTTCGATCAGAATTCGAACATGCAACCTCTGTATAACCGTCCCGTCGCTCTTCCAATTAAAAACCTAAGATTCTGCATGTATCTAATATTTTTTTATTTATATATAATAAAACAATTAATAAGTGTGACGTGATTATAGACGTTTAAAAAATCCGTTTATTAGCTTTGCCGCGAAAAAATAATAAAAATTCCAAAACTGTCTATATAGCTCTGTATCATGTAGCTTTAGTTAGCAATTACTTTAAAATATATATCCAGCGAGCCTACCATGAACTCTTATAGTAATGTTACAATAATCTTACTTTCGTATTCTTCCTAAAAATAACATTACTATAATAAAGTTTCGCTGACAAGTTTGATGACGTCACTGACGTCATTAATCATTAATTCTTTTAGTATAGGAAACATTATTAACTCGTACCATGAAGTGTCTTTTGACATTTGAAATATTATTTTCATATTATTTTTATGATTAAATTTTGTCAATTAAAGAAAGCATTTTTTCTTTTACGTCACTAATCAGGAACAAAACAATAATATTTATAGAGTTGTAGAATGAAAGTGTAGTCTTTAGGAGTTCATGGTAGGCTTGATTTGATCTCGATTCTTATTATATATATTCTATAAGTATATAAATATTATGCCTAACCCACTCATATGTAAAAGGGGTCCTAGCCACTTTTAAACTCACATTCTTAATTAGTATGAAATAAATACCGAATGTTTATAAAATAAAATTATAATATAAAAATTAAAGTAAGCAAAAGATTTGGCGCTGATTATTTGATTTATTAAATACAGTAAAAATAAATAAATTCCTAATAAATCATACTTTATTATAATAAGATAAATACCTTTTTTCTTCCTACAGCAGTTAGTATTATGAAATAAATCATTTAATTTAAACCTATAACTAATAATCAAAGCTTTAATTTGGTAGGTACCAAATTTTGAATATCAATTTTTGTATAAAATTATTAGCTTTGTATAAAACCTAATTTATTTCGTAGTTAGTATAAAAGTAATGTTTTGCAATCAAATCATTGAAAACAAGTTTATCAAGGCTAAAGTCAAATTCTCTTGTCAAACAGACATTGCACTAATGAAACGTCAGACACTAGTTGCAAATTGAAAGTATCGTTCATAGAGAAGAAATAAAAGTTATATGAATACTCTTCAGTCGTCATTTTGTGTATATTGTCTATGTTTAAATGTCTTACGGAGGATTAGCCAATCATGAAATTTATTAATAAATGGCACAGGAATAATCGCTATGGCATAACACGTGACTGACTGAACATCAGGTTCTTCGACCTTCGAAGGTAACATTGATCAATTAATCTTAAAAAAAAAACACGCAAAAGGATGACCTCTAGTTATCCCCTGGGACAGACATCCAAGTCCCTTGTCCTTCCAAAGTTGTCGGTTGATTATTTCAAACTTAAATAATTCAACATGGTTACCGTGTACCTACGACAATTTAGAAATTAACAGAATATGTTAATATGTTAATTAACTTGAGTATTTATAAATTATAATAGCCTCTAAAAACATAATATTATTGAAATGGATTATTTAGAGGGTTCGCAAGAAAAATAAATAAATCATATCCATTACATTACATTTTAACTTAAATTTAAACACAAATATTGTACACCATATCACCAGAATATTAATTTATCTTAAATTTATGAGATATTGTATAATAAATTATAAAAAATAAAACTATTGTGTTTATTTGGTTGTAACCTTTTGCTTGAAAAAAAGGATGCTCCTGTTTCATTTGTTTTTTTAATGTTACCTATCACGCCCTAATTGTTTATGGCCATATTAGTTAGGTAAGTATACAATTAGTAAATAGTATAGTCTGTTTATAAAATGTCAACATATAATTTTGTAAGAATCTAATGTGACCATATCTAGCCTATTACTCAAAGTGAAAAAATAAAATGTTGTAGACTATCAAAATATAAAATCAAAGTAATGTATAAATGTTACATATAATTAGTAACAAAACAATTATAAACCATTTAGGATTTCCTTTTACTATTTGTTTATTTCTTTTTGTCTGGCGTCAAAGAGTGAAAATACGGATTGTCGCTATATTTTGAAGGCTTTCTTGAAATGGAGGAAAATGGACTGCCTAAACTCAAAACCGTAGAATTTTGGCCTGGCACAAAGATCTAAGATGATAAAATCCTTTATGAACCCTACCGATGAGGGATTTTATTGTTAGTGTTTAATAAACAGAAATAAAAAACAGATCAACGATTACGCCACCAAAACGAACTGACAAGATTTTTGGAATTCACACGAAAACCTTTATTTTTGTTACCAGATATGTATCATGTAAAATGCATTTTATATATCCTTCAAGTTATCATATCTATGTTTTTATTTTGGTTAAGAGCCATCTATTGCTTAGACAAAGGAACTTATTGGATTATCGGTGTTAACTTTTAGTTTCAAATCCCGATACTAGATGACATTATTTAAGAAAGTATTTTTAACAACTTTTATATAAGATTATTCATGTTTATTTTTAGACATTTACTTTATTATCATACATTATATCTTCATTTTAAAATATTGAAACCTTTAAAAGGAATGAGACCAAGGAGATGGCGCTGTCAATAGTATATTTTTATTGAATAAGGATATGAAACCAGATAATCAAGTATAACCTTATAAATATATATATAAATATATTACTAATATCTTCCAAAACAATAAGTAAATAAAATATAATTGTTTAGGCTAAGTCATTTAAAACGTCAATAATTTGTATTTTATAATTATTGCAAGTACGATTATCTGATAACAGAATATTTCCCCTATACTAAGTGTTTTCCCTAAAATAAATTTATTACCCATATTCCAAAAATGTTTCATTGTGTAACATATATTATTTTGTAATATAACAAAAAAAAAACAAAAAAATATTAGTAAACAATGACATATGTTTCGGTGAAGCAAAAGCAACATAGTAAAATATTGTCAAAATACTTAAAACTTGCTCATCTAATTAAGTTACTTATTTTATTATAATAAATGTAATATGTAACATAATTTACACTATATAATGAAGCATTGACTGAATTTTAGTTGTGATAATAAAGTTGAATATAAAATAAATGCTGGTTTTTTTATCACAGTAATACTAATAAATCGTTTTAAAAACTCTTAAATCACTCATTAAATTAAAAAGAAAACATTATCTTTAATTAAAATACATAGCATGTATATATAGTCATAAAAATTGCATTTTTTACCTAGCCTTAAGGAAAATAAGTTTATTCCCCTGGCAACTTTTATTATGCCATGCCCTCAAGAAACGAACAACTCTGAAGTCTGAAGTCTAAACTGTTTATGTAAACTTTCTGTCAAGTGAATACGGTACAATGGTGTTTCGAAATACTTTTATTGTGATTTGAAAATGTGCCAATAGATTCTATAAATTATAAACTTACTAGTTCTATTTTCAGTGTTGGGAACTGAACCAGTAAACCTGTTTCCCGGTTATTTAATAATCAACAGGTTGATAACAAGCAACGTTGTCCTGTTTTTAATTATTTTGAAAATAATGTACGTTATATAAAAAAAAAGTAATATTTGTAATTAGAAATCTATGGTGTCTTATTTAAAAAGTGATATAAAATAATTCGTTAAATATTACGAGTTTGGAATCGAAAATGTATTTAGCTATTTTAATATAATGTTAGCTCAGCCAAAAAATAGAGTGCAAGCTATTAAAAGTAAATTTGAGAGTTTGCAATCCGAAAACGAAGGCCTTGTGGGAAGGAAGTCTTCACAACTGAATAAACAGTGTTTACAAACAATAGAGACGACACGTTCCGCGACTGCTGAAAATATTAATTTGGAAACAAATTTAGTACAGGAAAGTGACGAAAATAATTGGTCACCCGAGCCAAATACCAGTTATTTATACAACAAAAATGAGGTAAAACGGACTTTAAGCGACACAAAGTCCACTTTGACACGCCAAATAAGTGATCCTGGCAAGAAATTGCACAGAAGTCACGCATTTCGTTGTGACCGGAGTCAGAAAATCAATGAAAGTCCCAAACGTCATGGAAGTTGTAATGGTAGGTCGGAAACCAGTGATTTCTCACTAAAAATGGGGGATAAGAAGTTAAGCAAGGAGCGTCTGAAGCTCCTTGGTAATTTTTTAGAAGAACAGATGAAGAAAGAGAAATTTGTGCCTTCATATTCGGGTTCTAATGATTCAGTCATAATTTCTGAAGTGGTTGATGTCAAAATACCAGATTCCATCCCAGACGCCCAGGTTCCTAAACATATATTAGATCAATATGCTAAGGTTGTAAAAAATAAAAATTCTGATAACAGGCAAGACTCAATGACAGACAGTGGTGTGAGCTCTGAAACAGAAAACATTGAGGAGGAAAAAAATAAAATTAAAAAACTTGTGTCCCAGTATGAGAATCCTAGAAATGAGAAAACCATGGAGAAAGAGTTAACACCAAATTTGGAAGTTATGAATGAAATATCAGCATCTAGTGAGACTATGAAATTAGAACGTAAGAATCCACATCTCATATTAACTGATACTCTTAAAAAGGCATTAAAACAACCATTACCAGCCGGGCCACCCCCTAAAAAACCACCTAGAACTTTTACTGCCCCAACAATACAAGAATCACCAGAAAAGAAAAAGGATGCTAAAAAAATGTTAGAAAAACTGGAGCAAGTCTTACAAAAACGTGAAACTTTGAACCATGACAAAAACATATATGATACAGCCGAAACAAATCAAGCTTTAAAACGACCCAAAGAAATCCACTATCTCTGTACAGAAATATTGGATATAACTCAGAGGACTCTAATGCCAATTAACCAAAACATACGAGATCCATTAGCAAAATGCTTCAACTCATTAAACTGTGCCATAATCACAAATAATTCCACTTTAAGCTTGCCATATACCAGACTAAGTACTCAGAATCATGATACTGTATGCCACACATGTAGCAATGAACATTTAGACTCCGATAGAGTGAGTACATTTTTAACTGAGAAATGTACAAAATGCCAATCTAATGATATATCTGATGGTTTCAAATGCCATTTAAGTTGTAAATGTAAAGAGGAAAAGTCTGAATTCTTTATAAAAGAACACATATATGATGTGCCGTTTGTTGATGCTAAGTTGAAAAGTGAATATGGTGCTTTGAATTCGTTGAATGATACCTACAGTAAAAGTATGGAGGAATTGATTGTACCGAGCAAAGAGGTGAGTTATTCCATTACTTTCTATTTGTTCAGACTGTACCAATATATTTAGTACCCATATATTATCAAAATTATATATCAAATATAAAACTATGCCCTCCCAGAACCTAGAACTTTGGTCCAGATCCATAGTAGCTCTAAATAAATAATAATTATTATTTATTACCACTAAGACTGAATGTCTTACAGTGCTCTGCCAGACATGGATATAATTAGGACATATTATGTACGGAAAACTTAATATTATTTCATTGAATGCCAGATGAGGCCACAGTTTAAATTAGTTAGGTAATTAACACAATTCAATGCTGACAATTACAATTTAAGCTGTGACATAACCCATTATATAAAACATTGAATTAACATTTTAAAAAAAACTTTTCATATCAATCAATCATTATAGAATCAAGCTGTTTTATAATACCATTGAAATTATAATAAAAATAAAGACAAATTGAACTTGTTACTATTAATTACTACTGAAATATAATACTTATGTTTTAACTAAACCTTTCTATAAACATTATTACTCTTACTTCATGAGTAGTTTCATGATTCATTGAACTGTTATCAACAGTGTCCGGTGAATAGTCTCAAATGAATGCTGATATTTTGTGAAAAGTAGATATAAGTCAGTTTTTATAAAAACAATGGCTATCAAAAGTCAGTCTTGATTTTTAATATTCTTCTTCTATTCTATTCTTCTGAAATATATATACTGCTTTTTAAGTGAATTTGAGCCAATTCACAGATCATCATTTTTATTGTTCACTTCTTTAAGACTTCTTTAAAGAAAATGAGTTCACTAAAAATATACCAATTATTTCATTTTCTAAGGTATTCTTTTGATAAGAATAACTAAACTTTCCTTTGTCTATAATTTCATCAATTTGTAATAGATATTTTTTTACTACATAATTTAGTAGTTAGATTTTATCTATTGATGATAATTGTAATGACACATTGATACCTTTGATTAAAAAAAATAGTCCAAAAAAAATATTTTTTTGACATTATTTTGCAAAAAACCAGACATTTTGTCCTCAGTTGCCCATGGGCATCTGGAAATATCAAAAGTTGCAGATATGTTGTAACCCTTAAAAATTGGGATGAGACACTGGATATTAAGACTCACAGAGAAAAGATATTATTATTATTTTTTTATTTTTTATTTATTTATGTACCAGATTTGATGAAAGTAAAAATTCAAAAGGAAAGAAGATATATAAATAAATATTATTTGTTTCTTTCCTGAACATTAGATACTAATTTATAGATATTGTATTTGTTATATGTTAATTCAAGAACACAGCTGGTCAGGAAATTTATCAATAAATAATAATACAAAAAATAGCGTCACGAGGGTGAAAGTTATTTATAATCTATAGTTTAAAGGATGCAGTTCAAACAAGGCTTAGGTTCTCATCCGCTGACGCGTGACGTTGCCCGGCCTTCGCGCTTGGCTGCCAAGATTGGGCAATGTAAGCTGATCGGTTGAGAATCTTGACTTATCTTAATTTATAACGGTGTTTTGGTGGAACATTTCGTTTAAAGATGACGCTGTAGAGCTCTGAAATGTGCTTGATTTTGACCTTTTCTGTTTTTATTCAATTTTGTATAAATTTACTATAAATATTTTTTTACATGTATGTAGAATGAAAAATAATTAAATTCAAAAACAAGTTCGAATCCGTGACCTTTGGGATATCATCTCGTTCCAAGGTCGCAAGTTTAAGGTTCTCTTGTGTTGATGTTTTTTTAAATATTTTTTAAAATTTATATAAAGACGTACAATTAGGCAATTCAGAGCAAGCTTTCTGTTAATCCATTTTTAAGAGGAAACCTAGAGGAATCTCAAATATATCTACCGAACACACTAAAGACATCCTGATATATTAGTCCTGCTCCATTTTTAACTAAAACAAATATAAATCCGTTCATTGAAATAACGGTGCAAGTAAAACCAGTGACATTTGTAAAAATCAATATAATGTTGATTTAAATCGGATTGTAGATCGATGATTTCTTAAAAAGGAAATACTAGGCCGTTGAGTAAAATCTTTTAATATTATACTACGTTCGTGTATTGCGAGTTGTGCTATACTAATTATTATATGCATTAGAAATTCCTAATAGAAAGTTAGAAGAAAATTGTGTATCAATTAGACATGAGCTGACATATGACTTACAAGTACCTTGTGTGGAAAATAGGGAAAGTCACTCTTGGTATTCGTTTGAGTTACAAAAATGTATAATTTGGAAAGTTGACACGCAAAGACTAAACATAATTTATAAAATTAGCAATATTTATCTACTATTTATCGATAATTAAATCGAGATACTAATTCAATGTTTCATCTTAAATGTCTATTATTGTTATTGATTATTCTTCAACTTGAAAGACTTGTTTAACAGAAACAGTTCATCAAAATCGGTCAGCAGTTCTGCAGGTTTTGTATTGGATAGACATACCGAGACAAGTACTAGTTCTTGCAATACCAACATCTATTGAAATAACTTTATCATTATAAATGTACTGTGTTTAATAATCCCGTTTTCTTATAAACAATAAATAAATAAAATACTTTAATTCCTTACGATCTCCTAGATGTGTTCAGTCTCATCAAAAACGACTTAGACGTTTTTTTAACGTCTACAGCATACATTTTTTGTGTTTATATCAACATATTAGCTAATTAATTATTATTAAGTTATACAATCTAGACACTGATCAGGTCTACCTATATCTAGAAAACTAGATAAAATAGATCAGAGAACAATATTTTACATTCCCTGACTCAACATTCTTAACCCAATTAATATGCATATTAATAATGACTGTGACTCAATAGTACTCTTAATACTATAAAATATGTAAATTACATGCGACTTCTTGTTGGCTCTTTCCTTGGACCTTTTGTAACCGTGCATCTAGAGTCTGACTTTTCATAGTGCATCATACGTCTATTAGAAACAATATACCTTGACTTTTGCTTCAACAATTGCTTAATAAAATATTATATATATTACGATTTACGATATTGAACGAAATTCAGCTTTAGGCTTGAGGTAAAACATTTTTAATGCGATCCCATAACCATAGCCTCGATAGGTTAAAGTTCAAGGAAACCACAAAATGTTTTAGTTTATCGAAATTCTTACTTATTAGTTTAGTTTTTATTAGGGTTGAATAGTTCCTATTTTTACATAAGGTGGCTGATGCAAAGCTTTCGCGTCTAGCTTAGCTTATGAGAGATTACCTATAACAATATATAACATAAAAATAAATAAACATAAAAGTAATACTTTATTTCAAGTTTATTATACTAGAAAAAAATATATGTATATATTAATTTTCGTTTTGGACGTAATCCTTAAGGAAATAGAGACGTTCCTTGATATGGTAAAGTCATTATAAGTAAACCGTTGTACCTAACCGTTTCAAAGAATACCTTAACGGATCTATGAAACAATATAAGAACATTTATTATTAATTTAACAGTTTAGTAAATTTAACACGTGAAATAAACTAAAATCTTTTGATGTTTACATACATTTGAAGACGTCATCAAAAATCATTCATTCATTTACCATAGGAAACAATTAAATCGTATCATGAAGTGTTTTGGACATTTGAAATATTATGTAAAATTTGGATTTAAATAAACCATTCATTCTTTAACGTCACTAGAGGAATAAAACAATATTGTTTTATAGAGCTCGTGGTAAATCAAACTTATATTATTGTAATATTGAAACATTTTTTTTTAAACTATAAAAAAATTAAAGAGTTCCTGGTTGGCGTGCAAATAAGAGGTTTTATATCATCGAGGTTTACTGTACATGACATTTCTATTTATATAAGTATATTTAATATGTGTCGTTTTAGATATATAATTCACTAAGTTTCTATTACTTGACTATTTTTAAAGTGGTCATTATTTTTTATCTTATATATCTGTGTATAAGATATCTGTTTCTTTAGATTAATTTTGTCTGTTATTCTTCTTTGTCATTGTTATATGATACGCCTACGCCACGTTTCTAATACATTTCTATACTTTAATGGCTTGGAAGAGATCGCTCTTTAGCGATAAAGCCCCCCAATTTGTACCACTTTTTATATATTTGTTTTGTTTCAATTTATTTTCTATGTGTGTAATAATGCATATTTTTTATCATTATTATTACTGTACGAACAAATCTCTGTGTATTCTCCGTTTTGCGTGACATTGGAAAATGAGTCGTGCACTATTTGGCACGGGTGAAGACAATATTAAAAGTATTGATTTGATAGAAGTCCTTGATTCTGTACCAAATGTACCAAATAGTGTTGGAAGAGTCTCGATATTAGTATATATTGTAAAGTACGTTTTCAATTACGTAAAGACATACAAATGAACTTAAATTGAAAACGCGTTACCGCTTTTTATTGAACGATTGTGTATCATCATTAAATGTATTGCCATTAAATAATGTACCTTATATTATGGTGTTTCGGTTCAATGTTAAATAAAGTTGTAATTTTGTTAATTTTGTAGGTGTAGAGTGAATAGCAGTTTCGATTTTTAACTGTTGATGAAACGGTAGTTGTTTCATATATTTGTTTTTTTTATTTTATTTTTTTTGTTGATGTTTAAATCGAGTTGATTTTAATTGTTTAAAATTATATATACCCTATATGTTCGTATTTTTTTTTTAAATATTTTTGTCAAAATCGATTTTTAAAACAGATAACACATTTAAGGGATATTTTTAACTATAAGAAAATACTGCTTGAAGAAATTGTATAAAATTGAATTTTAATCCGATTATGGCAGTGCGCGTATTGTAGACACCTTGAGATCCGGTTTAATATCCTGTGTTACTTCACTTATTAACCGGTTATAGATAGAACGTATCTATAGATGGAACATACGTGTAGATATGTATATGTTATAGATGGTGTTACTTCAAAGTTAGGTAATACTCAACTTGTATTGTACTTAAAATTATATCAATGTTTAGCTTATAGTAAGTTTTCAGAAAGAGCAACATCCAAGTAAAGAGGTTACTTAAATTTATACAATACAAAAAATATATATATATATTTTAAGCACTGTGTGATGCCCGTATACTTGCATAGCTCCATTCACCGTATGGTAGGGTTGGCCCCGTTTATCTTCTCTTCACGATATAATATTGCCCAGAATTTATAGATAAAGATATATACGTATACTTTAAGCGTATAAAAGTAATTTAAGTTATGACATGGGAATTTATCATGAAATAAAAAAAATGATTCTTATGATTCAAACGAGGCAATAGTTAAAACAATCTATTCTTTTTAATATTTTCAGTATTATTCGATGGACGTACTATACATATAAGTATTTAAATCGTTTATTTTAAAACGTGACAACTGCGTATATATATATATATGAAATGTTTTATTTTTTAAGTAATTTTCAACTAATGTTTGAATCAATAAATTTCAGTTTATATTATATGACTTATTCTTTATCACACATTGGGTGGATAAACTTTATATGTTTTATATTTAATAAAAAAAAAATAGGCTCAGTTTGTTTGTTCTCAATAATATACTTCATACTCTGAAGTTCAAACATTAAAAGTATTTCTACTCGCACAAAGTCGTAGGCATCAGCTTGTATTTAAAGCGTGGTTCTAAATGATATGTAAAAAAATGTACTAGGAGTACAGAAATGAAGCGAAGTACAAGTGAGGTGAAGACGCTTCGAAAACTCGAGAACAATTTCTAATTCTACACTTAAGCGTCACTAGAACAGCTAAGTAAATGTTTGTGTATGTAGGTATTTAGGTTGAAAGTAAGTACTCATTGTAAAGCGTTTTGATATATTATATTATATATTAACAAGTTTTATTACAATTTAAAATATATTTCATCTGTTTGGTAATTATAACGCAAAAGACAGACACGCAGTCAGACTTATTTTTTTGTATGATGGTATATATATTTTACATAATATAACGATTTCGTTTTTTATTTAAAGATGTCAAGAATAAAGAATATATATTTCAAACTACACAAATTATGTATTCTTAGCTGTTACCGGCTCATTTCTCCGAACCTGGCCAGAAGGCAACATTAAAAATATTTATACTAAAATAAGTTCATTTATTTACATAATAAATAAATAAACTTGTTTTACACATATAACATATGCCCTGAACTCTGATTTTTTTTTTAATTGGATGGAAGGTTTCCAAAATACCCTCCTATATATTCACAAACTTACTAACTTATTAGTTTAAAATAGTTTAAGGAATGGGTCAAAATTTTTGAACAGTTTATATAAAATAAATTAATCATTTTTTGTGTAAAGTTTAAATAGTAGGCGGTTAAAATCTATACATTGAATATTTATTTAATATCAGTGTATTAGTATTTTCGTATGGTCGCTGCTTAAAATAGAATACAAACCCCATATCATACCGAGGGTGCCGGAAGAATCGCTTTCTGGCCCATTTCATTATAAAATTTAAGTGACACTATCTCAAATAGCGTACTAACAGCGCATTATGAAATGGCTGCTAGTGAGCTAGCGCTTCTCTCTGATTGGTGGAGACCCCTGCCTCTTTCGAAGTCAAATAGTGCCGCTTAAATTTGATAATGAAATGGGGGCGTAAAGGATAAAAATAAAAGTGACTACCATTCTACATTACTTATCCAAAAGTATAGGAAATCCGGTCATTAACCTTTGCCAAATCTATTACAATATCTTAGACATAGCCCTATCCCCAAATAATTAGGAAAAGGACAGGGATGATGATGAAATATCAAATAGTATTAAATAAATGTGTTTGTTCGAGAAATGAACGGTTTTCTTTATACGATCTAAACAATAAGATTTGACCTTGAAAGATAGCTAATAAGCGTCTCCACCAATCAGAGAGAGGTACTAACTCACTAACAGCCATTTCACTATACGATACGATGTACGCCAGTTGAGATAGAGTGGCTCAGATAGTATAATGAAATGGGACCATAACTGTTGTATGCTTCTTGTATTGGCGTTATTGGCAAGCGAAAGTCATTGTTCAAACATCGCGTGTAGGCGATAAGGAAAGTGGGATAGGGCTGTCACTCGCTAGTAAATAATATTTTTATAAAAAAATATTCGAACATCTTTAATTAAGTTACATAAGCTCATACAAAATGTTAATACAATATGACATCATTTTTGGACGTGTTCAGATAATAAATATATATATATATAATATTGATAAAAAACTTTAATATGATAACTATAGCGTAATCTTTTAATAATGGAACTCTTTCTATCAAATGTTATTAATTGACTAGAACTACTAGAACTTAAATGTTATTAGAAAATGTCCATTCCATTTAAATAGTAAATTTTAAGCTATGACTTATTTTAATAATTAGGATGTTTGAAACCAAAATTTCTTAAAATAAATATTGATTCGTTCATTCAGCAAATTAAATTGGTTTTTTTTAAATTCTATTAGATGAAATTATAAGGAAAATTACATATCTTTTAACGAACACTTATTAATCATATAAATTATCAGTTGGCAACCCTATCGATTTTTTTTTATGCCACGGAACTGTGCATAGGAAACTGCTTGTAATATGCGTTATATGATTAATATGTTACAAACATGCAGTCAGTGCAATCATAATATAATGTATCTGAACCCCTCCCTCCTCCATCCTCCTCCTGTCTAACTTTTATCACATCTAAACCCCCCTTTCTTTCTTTTATCTAACATAGTTTAAAACTGTGCCTACTTATCAGAAACAGTTAAAAGATTTTGTTGCTAATTTCAGACATACACACACACGCACACATATTATATATATATTCTTGTCTATAAATTAGTCCATCATATTTTTAATCAGTTTTTAATAAACCGAATAATAATAAAAACTAATCTAATCTATTATCTTATTACCCAGGTGTTTAAATATTACCGGATGAGTAATAAATTTAATTCCTATGAAATATAGAACTCGTAACAACTATACAGGTGTTAGGTTTTATTTTTTATTATTATAAGTCTGTATACAATAGAATATGATTCGTTCTTGGTATGTCTGTATACATATATGTGTTTGTATGTATGTACGTCTGCTAACATCTGTTCTCAAACAATCTATATATTGAATCAGCTGTCCTTAATGGTTATTGAAACGGTATGACACATGCACTTTTATTTTGTTTTTTTTTATTATTAGTGAATATATTTGAAAATATATTGTATAGTTTTTTTTTTAATTTGCATATCAATTAAACGGGAAATGTACAAAAATGCAAAATAAAAATGATTTTATATTAAAATATACTTTACCGCTCAGTCATTACGTATGTTTTCCATTGCATTGGTATTTTTTTTTGTATTGAATGAGTTGTTTCTATAATTAGTAAGTAGGGGAGGATATTTATAGCTTTTGTTTCTTATAGCTTTCAGCGGTTTATTGTCCTTGGTTATTAACTGTAAAGTATTTAAATTCTGAAATGTATATTGAAATGACAGAAGTGCTTGAATATAATGATATTGCTCGAGTATGAATTAAAGAATTGAAGTTTATATTTTTTTTATTATTAGTTGATTTTAGGACGTTAGTATCTTTTCTATTTTTATTTAGATTTACGTACCTCGCTATAGTTGTTGTAAGAAAAGTCTATATTCGATACTTGAATAATGCCGTTTTTAAAGTTCGAAAACTTTTTTTATTTACATTATTTATTTTGTAACTAAAATACAATGGAACGCTTTAAGTTACTTAAATAATAATAATACTGTATAAAAAATGTAAAATTTGTTAACGAAACTAAACCATTCATTTAAATGAAACTGTTAACAGATATATTTCTAACTGCTTTTACTTTACATTTTGACTCGACTTTTGACTTCGCAGCTTGAATACTTGAAGTGTCATGTTGGTGTTAATTTGAAGTCTAACGAGTCATGACTTGCTCTGACATATGGCTTCATATAATATACTTGGCTGCTTATTTTATTCCGGATTTCACTTCTATAACAGTGAATTTGTTTTTTCCGTTGTAGGCTTATTTATAGATATTTCAGCCCTTAATATAGATCGATTTAAATATTCCATACATTTAATATATTTTTAAATAAAATTTTTACATATTATATCATATCTACATCTCGTCTGTGTAAAGGTTGAAAATATATATCAAATTATACACGAGTTGAATGAATTTTTATTGTTTTATTTACATGTGTACTCATATATTATTATATATAATAAATAGGTGACATTAATATAAATACAACATCAAAGCTGTCGGTCCGTGTAACTCTCTGATTCTGACGTCATTCCTACTTTCTTATCGCCCTAATTAGAGCCAGGGGTCACTGGAGCTTCGGCGTAATTTCTTTGTTTATAATTATAGATAGAAGGAGGCTTGGGGGGGGGGGGGGGGGTTAACTTATAAATAGTATATTAAATATATATAAGAAAGAAATTACGTTTATATTGATTGAAGGCTCTTCAAAATGAAGGGTTAAGGTTGTCCAGTTCTTACCCTTCAGCTTGTTTGTGTCCGAGAACAGCGTTTCCCCTCACCCCGCAACCCCGGAAGTAACCAGACCTCCAGACCATCTTTTGAGACCTGAACAAGTTCGTTTTACAGTCAACGCCTGGTTTATGAATCGGTCAATTTAATTATGATCATCTCTTTGAATGCAAAAAAATCGATCTGTTTTTGAGTTATGTTCAAACAAACGGACAAACAAAGATTTGTTTTTAAATTCGTAGTTTTTTTTCCTTTATCGTCTATACTCTTAAATGTACGATGTGATATTGTGGATTTTGAGAAGAATTATTGTTTATTTAATCGGTTGTATACCGCAACAGATACGTATATGGGGATATAAAAGGCTAATTAATATCTTAAACTTTTTAGATTAGTATATTGAACTAAACCTAGATTAAGCTATATAATATCAACGAACTATACCAATAAAACATATAAAAAAGATAAATACGTTATAATTTTTATGCTTTAATTTTTTTTTATCGGTTTTATTACATAAGACAGTTTTTTTTTTTTGAGAGTGTAATTAGAAGAATATCTATTATGTACGAAATGACAACTTTTGAATCACGGATACATCAAAGATTAGTCCGAACCCTTGGAAGCTGAAACTGAAACGTTACATGAACTTTATGACAGAACACACCCTTAATAGGGTTAAATAACGGTTTAAAATTTTACAAAAACGGTCATAAAGTGCGATAAAATCTATTAATCATGAAACTGAAAACTTTTCAACTGAATCATAACAACTAAATCCCTACTAATCATTCTTATCGGTCACATTCTTATCAGTAGTACTATCTGAAGCTGTTTTTGAGTGGACAATTGTTCGTACGGTCCCATTGCCTTTTACGATCTAAGCTACTCTATCTCAATTGGCTTACATCGCATCGCATAGTGAAATGGCTGTTAGTTAGTTAGTGCTTCTCTCTGATTGGTGGAGCCTATTAGCTATTCTTCAAGGTCAAATCCTATGATTTAGATTGTATAATAAAATTTGACCATTAGTGGACTATAAAACCTAGTATTTTTTATCTCCTAGATGAACTCTGGGTTCTCACGTCCTATTTGTTATAGGACTGCGCAGGCGCATCTGTGTCCTACGAAGCGTGATGCGCTTTAAAGATTACTTATACGATGCTTTCTGTGTCTATTTCTGTCTCTTGCAGTCCAGGTTACTAAGGCTAAGGCTACATTATCTATGTGGAAAACAAATGACAGCTAATTACTTACAAATAAATTACAAATTTTATTGCATTTTTATCTCTGCTCTTGATCTTAAGTTATCGTATCGACATTGTGTTTTGTTTACCGTTGTTTAGTTTATATTCGGAAGGTTTTGATGTTTGTATATTTGTCTTAAACCCGCAAAAATGGTTTGGGTTATATAGTTCTCAATATGATTTAACTGATGTGTTTTTTATCATCAAAATCTGTTTAGATATTTCAAGAGTAATAGATAAAAAGTATGTATTATACAAATAAATATATAAATTTTTGGACATTTGCTGACAGCGAATCTAGCTCAAAAGTAAACAAATCTTGTACAACGATAACTACTATAAAATGATACACAAAGAAAATACCCTAGAAAATTACAAATATTTCTAGTGCGAGGATGGAACCCATGACCGCAGGCACAATAGACGGAGGTAGAACATTGTGCCAATTATTTGTGTGTATACAAACGCATTAAATACAAAACATTGTAAAACAAGCACAGCCGCGGCTAAAGGCTTGTATATATAATAAGTCAAGTCATAAACGTTAGATTTATTCGTCGTAACGATCACACTGTTCCCCTAATACGGGTTTTAACGTTACGAAACGTTATAAGTTTTCGAGCAGGCAGGTTTACAACCAAATAATAACCAATCACAGCCAAGAATTAATTTCATGACTATCATCTTTTCGTAACGTCAAAACTGGTATCTGGGATACAGATATATATTAATATATATACTTAACCTCGTTATATGTGTAGTGTATTTTTATTATAAAAATATAACAATAATGTGAATCGGTCTGTGTTTTCATTGTTCTATCTGTGTCAACGGATCGGTTTGTTTGTAGTAACTATGAATATGTAATATTATGTGTAAGTCTGGGAAAGATGTGTATATTTCTGGTCTGTGTGAGGATGGATTTTTTTTATAATTGAGTCATCAAACTGACTTTTGTTATACAGTTATGGAATATATTGTTATATTATATATACAGGAAGATGTGTCGTTTTAAATATACCAGGTTAATGTTTGAGTTTTTGCGATGTTTTTGACGTTCTTTTTTAAAGATTTTATCGAGTTTTTTTTAAAGATCTATACAGATTTAAATCAAATTTTCTTATATCCGTATATAAGCATAAGAGGGCCATAATGTTTATTTTATTTTCAAATATCTATTTTCTTTTATTGAATTGTATGACATGTAGTAAATGTATTTTTGTAATACCTATTAAATGTTTTTTTTTTATAATTTACATATTACCACGTTATGATCGTTAAGTTTTAATTTTAATAAGGCTATGCGTAGTTTTATATGTAAGTAATTATATTTCTGTCTGTGTATATTATATCGATAAATATTATCAGAACTGTCTTTTTACTTCTGTCTAGACTGTCAGGATTGTCTATTTGCAGGATATTCTAATGTATACATGAAACATTGTTAAATTGTTTTTAAAAGAGCAACTGTTTCTGTTTCTGGCCAGCTCTTCTCAGCAGAGCCGCTGCTGGTAGCTTACTCACGGACTGACATACTGACATACTATACTGACATTTTTTAATGTAATGTAATTGACGTTTCAAAAGTGCATGTAAATGCCTACTTGAATAAAGATTTTTTTGAATTTGAATTTTACACAAACTAGCCAATGTCAGGTCAGTCAGTCAGGTCACCTGCTTAGACAATAGACAATTATGAAAGGATAGGGATTTCTATCCGCATTTAATTTTTATGAATTATTCATCTCATAACGCAAACATACTTCGTTTAAGGTGTGTTCTAATATACACTTGGAGGTGGCTTCATCTTCATTCCAGTTCGGTTGTGGATCCATGATACTCCATAATATAATGAGGACAACGGTGTTCCAGATAGAAATTTATTACATTTCTATGTAGGTAGATGCCAGTAGTTAGAAAGGTGACAAGCGAATTGTCAGCTTCTCGTTTCGGTAACATGATCTTCCGAGTCTTTGTCCCTCTCAACCACCACTGCCCCCAAAAAACAACTCGGACCTTTATCAAACTCTTATTGCATTCGCATTGCTTCCTAATAATCAAAATGGCGACTTACATAAACAATTAATCAACTGTGGGTTTTACAGATGGCATTCACGTTAGTCGAATAGAATGATAAATGTATGTGTTTGATATAAGATGACGCTATACTGTCGCTTACGTCCATACATTTAAATAGAAACATTGCCATTTGGCTATAGGCTGAGTAATTATATTCCAATTCTAATTAGCAACTAATACAAATAATAGTAACTTAGCATCTAAGTCTAGAAAACTCACGACATATGTATACCTGTACCCCTAATACGAGTGTTAACGTTTAGAAACGTTGATAGTTTTCGAGTCACGAAAGGAGTTCTTGGTTTTTATTGGATGTAAACCAATCACAAGCAATAACTCGTTTCGTGACTGCTCGAAAACTATCAACGTTTCGTAATATCAAAACTCGTACTCGTACAGATAGTGAGAGGGGTATTTTAGATTCAAAGTTAAATAATACGCACCTAAAATGAATAATTCATAGAATTTAATTATGAAACTAGGTTATTAAACTCTAGTTATTACATACGGTACAGATGTAATTATCAAACATCGGTTTCACCACAATTTCTTAAACTACTTAATTTAATTTTAAACGCAGAAGTTGGATAAGTACTGATATTTAATGTAGTATAATTACTAATAAAAATGTTAACTGAAACATGGTTAGTTATTATAAATTTTGTATGTTTGTGTGCTCGTATCTCGAGAACTATTTTTTTGGTTATTTAGTAAGGTTAGTTAATAACTTGTTTAGGATATCAAGAATGTTTGTGACATTGGTTACGTGCTCTTGTATTGTTGTGAATTAAAGTCCCGGTCCGCTATTATGTCAATATGTCATAAGGCTGTCTGTATAGTCAATATTGTACAATGATCGCTTTTTTAAGGCTGGCTACAAGCACACGCGATATTTATAACGTGATAGTTTGTTGTTCTTATAATTATTGTTTTGTTTTAGCACGAAAATATATACTTCCCTTTTATATAATACAAGGAATTCTAATTGGAAAATTGATCAAGCAAGGATCATTAATTTCTTGAAGGAAATTTTGTTTATTTTGCTGCTTGTTTAGCTTTCTCTTTTATATTATTTCGTTTTTTATTTTTCTCATTTTGCACAGGTATCTAATCGGATAATTGACTTATAAGTTATTTTCTGTTTGTAACTTTGTGCTGTGTATTCTTTTTCTTAATTTCAGTCTTTAGTAGAATAAAATTGGGTCAATTCCTCCAGAAATATGATTCTATCTCAATGTATGGACATAAGCGTTTGTGAAGCATTATTTTATGTCAAAACCATACATTTATCATTCTATTCGTCTAGCGTCAACGCCATTCGTCTAGGCCTTCAGCACTGATTGTTGCATACTTTATCGCTGCAATAAATTCGCTATATAGTCTTTAATGACGTGTGCTATGACCCTTAAGTATAATCTACCAGCCATTAAAGACATATTTGTTAGAAAGTTGTCAAACCTTATTAGTTTGCTGTAGAAAGTTTCCTTTTATGGTGTAAGCTGGCTGCCATAGCTGCGGATGTATTGGCAACCAATGACTGACCAGGTTTTTAATGATATATATCCGATCATTGCTTGGTTGATAGTTTGTTTTATAAAATCTATTGCTTTTTATTTGTCATTAAATAAGCTCAAAGCTGAAAGTCAGTTTTGTGTGTGTGTGTGTGTGTGTGTGTGTGTGTGTGTATTTACTCTCTATGCTTTTATAAAATTTATAATAAAAGCCTATAAATAAATAGTTGTCATATCTATAATGTCGACATTTGAAGTTTAAAAACTAATTACACACATATAGAATAATAATAATCCCACAGTTATATAGTAAGTTATCTTGAAAAATATTACAAACTGACAAACGTTTTATACGTCCCACCGGAAGAATAGGTAAATCTAATTATAAAAAAGAAATAAAAAAAAAATAAAAATGACACAAATTTTTGAAGTTTTTTTTAATGATATATAACATAAATAAAATTAATACAATAATATTTATTAAGATCTTCACAATTCAATTGACTTTAAATTTACCTGAATAATAACGAAAATACTATAAGTACTGAAATACAATACTACTTTTTATACTAAAATGTGACAATCAATTAGGAATAATAGATCCCATTGACACATTGACACGACCTACCCCAAGTTATAAATTGTAATTTATATTGGCACGTGGGTTCATTGACCGATGCGGTCTCTCTGCGGTTAAAATGATAGAGTTACTCCAAGATTTGGATGTAACTCTATCTCTATCGACTATTGTTCTTGAATTTCATAATAAACAATGTTACCTCAGGATATATATAACTAGTTATATACTTACCTATATACATATAAGAGTAGATACTTATATACTTTATTTAAAAAACTGAAAGTCTATATTATTAAGTCACGTTTGGGAATAACATATATTTTTTCATTTATAAACTACCTACATAAATATTTTTTTTTATATAAAGTAATATGTTTCAGTATATAATAATAATAAAAACATATTATTATTTATCGTATTATTAACGGAAGTACAGTACCCTGGTGCGAAATTAGACATTACAAAACGTTGATAGTTTTCGAGCAGTCGCGAAACGAGTTCTTGATTGTGATTGGTTGTTATTTGGTTGTGATTTTCAATAAACCAATCAGAATCAAGAACTCGTTTCATGACTGCTCGAATACTATCAACATTTTATAACGTCAAAATTCGTACTAGGGTAATGCTGTCAAAACACACCACAATGCAATGCTATTTGAAAGAAGTGAAAGCATGCAACTATTAAAATATCATTTTGTACGGTGAATTAAATATAAAAAATGGAAAGTTTGTCAAAAGTGAAGCGATTTATTGATGGTTAAGCGTGACCTTTGTTCTTTTTAGACAATAAAAATATCTACGTATATATATATATATATATTGCTGTCCGACTTTATTTAATATACTGTCCTATAATGTTAGGGTTACCTGGAAGAGATCGCTTATTAGTGATAATGTCGCCATTTGCACAATTTATTTAAATTATTTTTTTTAATTTGTTTTATTATTTTTCTTAATTTGTAATACTTTTTGAGGATGTACAATAGAAAATTTTATAAGAATTATGTAATGCCAACTGACTCCTTACATAGGAATATTCTCTCGATATTTTAAGCACATGTAAAATATTTGTTAAATTCGACCACCAAAAAGGCGGTAATTGGTAGATAGAGCAGTTTAGCTGTCACGTCATATATCTGTTTTGTCCTGGATAGGCACAGAATATTAATATTAAATAACTACAATATCTAGTTCTATTATGAAAAATAATAAAAGAGGCCGGAAACTCATCCTCTCGTCTCTATAATCCCGTCATTTACTCTTCCTTAAGGGTGACATCCGCAACATCCCTTGTACATGTCCCTTACAATGCTACTGTAAATTTATACAAAATCAGCCAAAAAATACTTTCAATTCAATATTTCTCTAAGAACCCGCTCAATTTTTGGTTTGTAATTTCTCTCACTCAGAATATCATATCAGGATGTACATATTTTATTTTAATGCGTAAGTAATTTTAAATTTATTTTTTTTCAGGAAAAGATCTACGATGTCCCCTGCGAGGAGTCGAGACCTCAAACGCCGGAGGCCAAAACTGAATTTCAGAAACTAAGGGAGAACTTCGAAAAGACTGACAAAGAAGATGCACAGCCGAAACTAATGAAAGTGTGGAAATCATCAGAGAATGTTTCCAAAGAATTCAAATTTGCCATGAAAACTGTCGAGAAGAATTTTCCCACAGAAGTTACCAAGAGATACAAGAAACATTCCGCTGTTCTGACCTTACCCAAGAAGGAGACCCAGCTGGACGTCGACAGAGAGAATGTGAGCATTTTATTATTACTTTTTTATTGACTGAGCAACTTTTTTTCGAAAATACGACAGTATTTTAACGCGAACTCTATGCGAGTACATGTATACCCATACATAAAATATTATGTATGGGTATATATGTACTCACATAGAGATCGAATTCCTAAACCAATTTTGGTGAAACTTTGGATTAGTATCCTACAATTGACGACGCTGCGATGGTGATGTAACGAGCAACAGGGGCAAAGGAAAAACTTCAAAACTCAAGATAAAAATTATAATAATTCTTAATACTTGATTGTTTTAATCAATATTAAGCATTTTTTTTATTTATTTCGCTCGCTATACTCGCTCAGTAACAAATGCACAGCTAGATAAGTTTAAGATATCTACAGAAATGTACGTTTATCATTAAAATCAAAACTACCCCCGTAAATAGACTTGCATATAGAATGCTACATTCATCAAGTATTGCCAGATATCGCAGGTTCGAGTCCAGCTATTGTAGATTTAATTTAATTGTAACGTTATAAAACACAAAAACTCTTAGACTTGTTACGTGTCTTTTAACCTTGTTACGCTTCTCACACGTAAGTAACACGTAAGTCAGGTCAAAGTGATTTAAAATTTCAAATATGCGTACATTAAGCGTAAGAAATGTCTGACACTAGCTGAACGGTTACAAACAGTAGGTCTAAACTTTGACGGCCTGTTGGTGTAGTGGTTAGTGACCCTAACTGCTGTTGCAAAGTTTATGGGTTCGATTTCCCATCGGTACTAAAGTTGTTTATAGCCTAGGTGTACTTTAACTGGGCAGTAACGTTTCATGACTGTACGAAAACTATCAATGTTTCGTAACGTAAAAATTCAATACGCATAGATGAAAGTAGATGGTAGAGTACACTAAGAGCTATTATCCGTCACCATCACTGTTTCATTATGCTTTATTTTATTTTTAATGTTATTACATTTGTTATAGAGTTTTATTTTAAACTAAATGATCAATCTTTTTTAAGAGTCTCTTAAACTATAATGAGCAGTATTCAATTTTATCTACATCGCTATAATAATATCCTGCCATTCATCAAACAAACATCTGGTACTAGGAATCTGTACAAAAGAGTGTCTGTTCCTAATAAACTAAAGCGGCCCGTTGGTTTAGTGGTTAGTGACCCTGTCGAGCCAAAGGTCGTGAGTTCGATTTTTTTTGTAATCCGTCTCTTTTGTTCCGAGTTCTTCTGTACATTGCGTCCGTTATTTGTGTCCGTAAAAACGCTAACACAAGATTATTCTCTTCAAATATGTTTATTAATTTTCTTTGTTTGTTTGTATTCAAAGGAACCATGAGACTTGATCAGCATCAATACAGTTCGTTAGGTGAAAAGTTTCTATCAGTCTATCCAAGGCTAATTTCAATCTAGGATCGAAGATCAATTATTAATCTCGGTGATACGTAATATCTTTTATAAAGATAATAATAAGTGCATGTTAAACCTAGTTTACAAATACCTTTAGTTACAGACAGACAAAGAACGGAACTAGAAACAATTTAATCTTTGTATTTACAAAACTGTTAATAATCTGCAATTGTGAGAAACATTTTGTGTTATTCAAAAATAGAGCCTATGGCTCTTAAGATAGAGTTCAAAGGGGTTCCATTGGTAGGATTGTTAGAGTGCGAAAGGGATAGATATATCTTTTTATTCCCAAATGTATGAAATGTGCTGTTGGACTAATTGTTATGTACAAGTGAGAGGACAAGTGTTAAAATTAAATATATATATACCTATTTAATTTTAACACTTGTCCTCTCACATATCTAAATATATATGTTTGGTTTGTCTGTAATATGTTCTATATTTTAAAATGTAATCGCAGATATTGAGTACGAGTATTAAACGCTATTACAGTTCTATTTTAAAATATATTTTTTTGTTTTTAAAACTACTTAAAATCACATTAAAAATGATTTCCTTGAACCATCAATTGCAAATTATAAAAATGAAGTAAAATTTCTTATTCCTACCAAACGATTAATTCTTTTATATGCTTATGTTAAAAGAATTTAATTAAATGTAATTTAAATTATTTGGATGAAGGTCGAACCTTTCAAGAATATCTGTAAAGAAATACTAAATACGCAATTTTATTTTTAAGGCGTTATATAATACTGTGTCCTTTATCTGGCCTCGCTTCGCTATTTATTTTATCTTTTTATTTTACACAAACATACAGCCTGATCTTTGTATGTTAATAAAAAGCACTTACAAAAATTTTAATTGTGCCTTGAACTTGTAAATATATTGCCCTTAACATATTAAAAAATAGGTAAAATAAATTTTGATTCGCTGAAATATTATATAATTATTATGACATCGGACTTAGGTTAGTAAATATATATATATAACTTGTATTTCAATATGGAAAGAAAGATATCGTGTCCTACATACATGGATAGATTAAAAGTTAATTTATATCTCGGATAGCTGTCTGCCATCTCTAGTTAGTTATTGCAAACGGACGTTAGTTGTACTTGAGATATGTTGTTATATTAAAGTTTATATAGTTTGCGTTCTAATTATATTTTTTGTTGAAATTAACTAATTACTAATCATTATTGAAATAAACATATTTTGTTAATGAGATTAGATAGATCAAAATATATGGACTTATCGATATATTTTGATCTATATTCATTTATAATTATAACAATTAATTATTATCTTTGTTAAATTAAACCAAACATAACTTCAAGGTCAAAAAAGTTTTATAATTATATGGATTCCATGTTACATATATTGGGAAATTCCCAATAAATTTTAAATATATAAACCAACAATTAATTAATTGAGACCGCATTATATAATTATGTTTAATAATATAGTATAAAATATCACGAGGCTTACATTTTTAGAGATATTGATTGATTTTATCTTATATCTACTACACTATATATACTATATACTAGCGGACCCTGCAGAAGTTACATAAAAATATGTTTAAAACCATATCAAAATCGGCTAAGCCGTTTAAGAGGAGCTTACAAAAGAATGGTCTACTATATATATATATATATATAACACTTTTGTGCCTATATGTATTTGAAGCTATTATCTCTGAGTCAGTGCCTAGAAGAGCAGGTGGGGTTTACATGATGTTTGTTCTACTTAAAAAATATACTAAAAAATATTATTTTGGTATTTTTCTTTAAACTATTTTACACCACCTTAAACCAATATTTTAAAATATTTCACTAAAATCGTCCATTTTTCTTGTTTCTAATATTTTAATATCATCATTCTCGATAATTTGATAATTAATTATTTATATTTACTTACTTTAGAAATCACCATAAAACTTACCATTTACTATTTTTTTTAAATTTAATGTTAGTTTTTTAATACTATAATAAAATGTTATCTACGAAATAACTTATATATGATAGAGAGATATTATTTACAAAAACTTTAAAATATATAAACTGATCAGAAGTAATCATCAATCAATAAAAGAGTCAGAATCAGAAGTAATCATCAATCAATAAAAGAATCACGTCCAACCCCATGTAACCCCGGCATAAACGGCAAGGATGACACGCCAGCGTCAGTACAACTTCAAACAGCGAAGCGGACGCCTTTTCATAAAAAAAAAACAAAATATTTTTGATAGTTATTTTATTAATAGTGATGTGATAATCGATAGTTTAAATAATATTGAGTCATTGAATAATATACAATTTAATTGTTAGTGCGGTTATAATGTTTGTCGATAGTTTTTATTCGTAAGTATATAGTTTAATGTATTTTTACTGTTTGTAATTTGAACAACTCTGTTTTTGAATTTGTGCTATATGTCGGCCATGTTTTTTTAAAAAATATATATTAAATAAAACAAAAAACGCAAATAATATCACGATTTGAACTGACGATATCGGGAAAACCGTTATTTATTATGCTTTAACTTACTGAGTAATTGTACATACATACATACACTTATGGCAAGTAAATTTTAATATAAATATATTACTAGGTCGCATAGAAACCACCCTTGTTACAAAAGCTGTCGCTGAAGTAAACAAATTACGATAAAGATGATTGAACGTATTGGAAAAATTGTAGCAGTAATTGTATGGCCTTCAATGACGGAGTTCAAAAATATGAATGTATGTTTGTTTGTTAATATCATGTAAATAAAACACAATCATTAAAATGATATATTTATAATTCTGACATTTCTATCATTAACTTGGAAACAATAACGAAATTAATTAGATTTAGTTTAAGTAACTTGTATATCTTTATATTTTTTTATTAGAATAACTTCACGTGATAAAAAAACAAAGCTGCCAACGTACAAATACAAATGTATGTTATACTAGTGCTGCCAACATATAAAATAAGTTTATCTTAGATTGGGTTTCTAGGATCTAAGGTTGATTTCAATCTAATATCGTCGATTGCAATTAAAAATATTTCCATATTACCTAAAATATATATATATATTTTGTTATTTATAAATATATAAAGAACCTTTTTGTTTTTGTTCTTTATATATATAGATATAAATAAAGTTGTTCGTTTAATCTACCTAAGTGATGGGTTATTTTCAGCTTTGACCATACCAATCCCATGACCATTAAAGTTAACCTTGACGGTGCCATACCTTTGGGGTTTATAGACGTTTATGTTTATTGTACTATAGGATTTCGCAGAATTCAAATGCTATGGAGTTAATATAAAAAAAAATATGAGAAATGCGATCTCTGTATGCTTTTCATTTTCAAACTATATATGAAATGTTGTTATTTTTAAAATAATAATATAATACATATTTATAATATATAATAAATGATAAATTGGTTTTACTCTTGATAGTTCAGTTAAGTATTTGGCTAATTTAAATCTAACTGTTATAAAAGTTGGATTTGTTTTTATAGTGTAGTTTAATCTTGATATCAAGAACTATTGATATAGAAATTTTATATTTAAAAGTATAATAACATCCTGTATAAGAAAGTATATAACACTGAATAATTGTATAAACAAATAAATAACGATAATATAGATAATATTGTTTCTAGGTAGGAATATACGATCAGTAGTCCTGAACTGATGGTTGGATTTTAAAACTTATATACCCTCTTATATACTCCCTTATGTAATCCACCCAGATACCACCCAGATAGGCAATATATATCTCCGATAAAATATATTTAGAGTTAAATAAGCTTTAAGGAAATTCAATCATAAATAAGAATATAAGCTTTTTATTAATTCATAAAGGCGTTGGGAGTCACATGTTTTACGTCTCCATTGGAATCACGTTTTATTTACCAAGGAAATGATCGTGGGAAAACTATATTATATCAGAAACAATGATTGAAGATTAATAACAAACAAACAATATATCATTTATATGTATATATATGGATTTAATATTAGTTTTTTTAATAATAAGTTTTTTATTAAATTCCGAGAAACTAAGGTATGACTAAAATAACATAACACAGACAGACGAATACGTTGTCTTCCAAGAACATGTTTATAGCAAGACTAGTTGTTGCCGGCGACGTTACCTGCCTCCCTCCTCTCTAAAATTAGCCTTTTACATTTTCCTGATATTCTTACAAAATATGTTGATACATTTCTAGTTCTATGGTAATATAAGACCCAATCTGGCTTTCTGTTTTATTTATGAGAGAGAGAGAGAGAGAGAGAGAGAGAGAATGAGAGAATTATTCACAATGAAAAGCAGCCCATAAGATGACTTAGATAATGAGTAATTGCTATACAAAATTTAATCAAAATCGGTCAAGTAATTTTTGCACAACAAATAGACGAAAAAATTAATATATATATATATTTGTTTATTCATTTATTACGTACATTATATACAAAATCAATGGCAATGAAGATAATGAAGGCGTGCGTCATATGGTGTCCTTATGGTGTAATGGTGTATGTATAGAGGCTTCGTGGCTAATTGTGTTCATGCCTTAAGATGACGCTTAGTCTAGTCTATTCAGTACTCTGTGTTTGTTTTATTGTTTGACAGCGTGACCTGGAGGGTAGGTTCGTTTTTTGGTACGATAACTGTTAAACAATATGCAATTAAACCGTTGGAGATCATAAATAATTTAATCATTGTTATTAATAAATAATTCAATTCACGTGTCGTAAGTGTTAACAGTGTTTTGGTATTTTTTTTAAAGTTACGATAAGATGTTTTTTTTTTATATCGATGAAACGTGACTATGAATCACGTCACTCGTATCGTATTCGATAGTGGAATGGATTCGTCATTCTGTATGTTTGTAAAGTTAAATGATATATCTCAGGTAGGTGAGATTTAGAGATTTGAAAATTTTACTTTATTTGATTGTTTGAAGTAATATTTATCTCAATCGGTGGAATCTTCCGAAATAGTTTATCACCATGCCTGTAACGAACTCATAGCAATATTACAATAATGCTGATTTGTAATTCGTCATAAAATGTTATCACTCTAATAATGTTTCGATAAGAAGTTTGATGACGTCATCATAAATCATTCATTCTTTTACTATAGGAAACATCACCTCCAGAGATGTGATAAATAGTTTAGTGAAATAATTTAAATACGAAATGCAAAATGCGTATTTTGTATTTAAATACTTTTTTTTCAAAATAGGTTTTCAAAATGAAATACCTCATTACCCATTCAACTGATTTTTGAATGATTTTTAGTATAAGTTCAAAGTTTATCTTTCATCATCTTTCATATTCAGTCTTTGGGCCCTCATCATCATTCCACCGAATGAAAAGAGTCGTAGAACTTGGTATTGTATATAAGGACGAGGTTTTTACATTTGAATATCTGTTCAAGAACTCTAAAGTATTGTCTTTATCTTGCAGTGTCTCCAGATCTATTGTAGTATTGGCATTAGCACTGGCTGCTAAAGAATCAGACTCCTCAACAAACATTATAAGATTCAGTCTTTTCCTTCTTTTTTTTAGTCAGCATTTTGGACTTGGGAACGCTTTTCTCTCTCTCACTTCTTCTTCACAAATACTTCATTTTTGTATTCTTGTGTTTGGCTTTTGACATCCATTTCATTTTTAAAAGGGGATAAGATACGGATGCTATAACGCCATATTTTGCTTTTGCCTTTTCTTATTTATAA
Source organism: Dircenna loreta (assembly GCA_963555665.1). NCBI lineage: Eukaryota > Metazoa > Arthropoda > Insecta > Lepidoptera > Nymphalidae > Dircenna > Dircenna loreta. The sequence goes on along the minus strand of OY743089.1, from coordinate 6,976,690 downwards.
AATTTCTCTAAATGCTTATTCAGGTTTTATTCAGGTTTTTACATTTTGCAAATACCAAATAAGTCCTAAAAAGTATTTCAAATAAAATTGAAGAACTTTTATAAAAAGTATTTAAATACAAAATAGAAATAAGAATTTAGTGTTTTTTCATATCAAATACTGTTAGTTTTAAAAGGTCTCATCTCTGTTTAACTCGTACCATTATGTGTATTTTCACATTTTATATATTAATGTTATATTATTTTTGTGTAAAATTTTTGGATTTAAATAAATCATTGATTATTTAACGTCATTAATCAGGAATAAAACAATATTGTTTTATGGAGCTCATGGTTAGTCAAAGTAATGTGATTGTAATATTGAAAGAAAACTTCTTAAAACTGTGATTGTTTCGTTTCGAGTTCATGGTAGGGCCGTGTTTGATTCACTGATAAAATTACGCGTAAGTCGTAACTCACAGTCAAGGTTATTACGTACTATTATAAACGTAAACTACTTTATAATACGATGGAAATACCAAAGTACATTTTGTATAATATTCTAGTTGTATCTCGTTATGTAGTCGTTATGTAGTCCGCGTGATATGAAGACGAACACGTACCTATTTTTTTATGTACCATTAGTAGCGAGTTTTGACGTTTACGCTTGTTATTTTCGTCAAAAACTCTTTTCGTGACTCGTCGAATACTATCAACGTTTCGTAACGTCAAAGCTCATACCTCAATATGAAACTAATGAAGTACTAATCGAAACCGGGAATGAAAGTGTACTTACTTCTCCGGACACTAGTTTTTTTTATAGTAGGTGCTACTATTTGTATGACTGGTAGTACAATGTTGTAATTATTGTATAATTTATTAAATTCCTGAGTTAAATTGAAAAAATATAAAAGCCAACAGTTCCATAGATTCGTCTTTACAAACATATATTATATGTGCATATATTATAAGAAATAAAATATGTAAATGATTTTAATTATAAATATATTATATTAATATTAAGTATATGAAGTTTAAATATGTAATATATATTTCGGTAATTGGTACATTTAGTCATATAAAATTTTACCATCATGAATCATACAGTGACCGTATGATTATGATATTTTTGTATTATATTTTATGTATAAGAGCACTAAATTTATTACTCTATCTCTGGTTTTGTGTAACTACAGCTACGCCCTGACTTTGTCCGCATTTAATGATCGCTGTTGGTTTTTCACTTTCATATATCTCAAACCTGGCTTCGTATCCAAAACTAAATAAACCTAACAAAAAAAGCGGTTTTTTTAAATATATATAATAGTGGTGAATTTACTAAAGCGTCTTAAATTGCCTCCACGATGGAGTACTGTTATATTTTTTTATAAGTATAAACTCTAGATAAAATTTAACCAAAGAATAAATGTTATGTACGGACATTTATTCCATGGTGTATCTATAAGGATGTAAAGTTATCTGTAGATTATAAAATATAATTCTATTGAAGCTTTATAAATATCAAGTTTCTAGACCTACCAGCTCGAGCTGTTAGCTGATAGACAAGTCAAAAAGGTTATCCTTATAATATATATATACATATACTATAGTAATAAAACTATAAAGTTTGTTTGTTTGTACGCACTAATCTCTGGAAATATCAGTCGTATTGAAAAAAATAATTTACACTTGATAACCCAATTTTTGAGGAAGGTTATAGGATATATATTTATTTATATATATATGTTATGTTATTTATAGAAAAAATAACAAATATGTGACTAATCCTTCATGTTCGAACACCCTTCTGTGCACGCAGACAGAGCCGCTGGGTAGAGCTAGTAAATACTGTTCACGTGTCTAATATTAATTTATCTATATTAATTATTATATATTGATAAATAATAATATAATGAAATATCCCAAAGGTAATTAAATTACGTAATGATGTGATAAAATTGAAAAGTTCGTGTAATCATACAATTGTTATCATCTTTTTTTTGCGTTGTATTTAAATATCATACATTTTAATTAAATTTAATATCATAATATTTAAATTTGTAATAATGCATTAAACGTTAACCCAGGTTCGATTCCCGGTTGAGATAGTTCCAGTAAGACCGTCATTTGATTATTATAAGCACACCCCACTCAATGTTTGTTATATATTTTTATATAAATAACGTGATAAATAATGTTTATGAACATATTGACCTCGTATTTGAGGACGTTTGTCGGTAAATAAAAGAAATTAGTAATTTGTGTCATTTGGCGACTAAGTGTCTGTAGGTTCGATGCAACAAGTAATTAATAGAGATGTCTCGGTGGTGCTAAAATATGTCGATAACGAATATTTTTATCGACTTTCAGTTTCAATGTTACGAAAGTTGGTTGATTTGTTATCTACAAGTTCTCAAAAAATTTCACTCCAATAACATAAGTTTAGTTATTTGACTGCATGTCGTATACCTTCGACCGTACCTTCCTTTTTTAGATAGCTTGCTTTATTCTTAAGCACCGTCAAGCTAGTTGCAGAGTTCCAACGAGAGAAGATCTGCCAAAAAAACTCCATGGATGTTTTTTTTAAATTATCCTTATTTTAGCTTTACTTTATTTTACTTTCTTTTAGTATACAAGTTTTCTTTCTCTATTGAGCCTTAGAAACAGAATGTCGTAAGCACGACTAAAGTTATTAATACAAATTTCAGCTGTAAATGCATGTTTGTGTTGTGACATTTCTTTGAAACATTTTGTACTAAAGACGTCAGAAGTGTATTGTTTTTTTGTACCATTATCTGGATTCAGAGGCGCAAATTTATTCCACTAAGATTCCACTACACTTATTGTCCCCCTTCCCCGCTTTATCTTTGGTACTAAATGCTTACCACATATTTCTATAAAAATGTTAGCCACGTTAGGCTCTCTTAAATTATTGTTGTTTGCTTAACACGAACAGGATACGACCTCTCGGAGCTAATTTCCGCCGCTCTAACAACTGACCTATCATGTTTATCAACATGAGTAGGACTCAAACTAAACTGCCGAATGTTAATAAAAGTACTCTACGTCTCCTAGACGTATATAATGTTCAACGATGACGTTCTAATACCGTAATAGAAATTAATAAATCAGACGGCCATGTCACTCTAATTAGTTTATCGATAGTTTACTTACATCACTAATTAACGTTATCGTAATTGTTATTGTGCGATGTTTTAGTGACCTAGGGTGTACCATTCGAGAGTGAGACAGGATTGTATTACAATGTATTAATTAAGATATATACCAATGAATTTCATCCATCTAAATGAATTTTCTTAAAAGCATTAATTGTATTATATAGTTTATTCGTTTATTTAATAATAAATAATAATTGTTCAGTGGAAGTTTACGGATACGAACCCACGTTACAAACATACACATAGTTTTTGGGAATATCTAAAACTAAGAAAAAAAATCTTAATTATTTAATAATAAAATAATTACTTAAATATACTTGGTTCACTATTGCATGAGATCATCAGAATTATCACTACAAAGATTCGTTTCTTAATATTCAAATTGCCTCTCCTCTCCGTGAAGAGCTGTATCGCGTGGAAGCTGTTTGATAATTTTGTGAAAATTATTCTTTTAAAGTTCAGTGTTAATGAATATCGTCCAAAATGTCGACACAAGGTGATATGTGATTTAGTGGTAGATGTTAGGCTTTAATGGTAGCTAGTAAGTAGGCTTTAGTGGTAGTTGGTAGACACAGGTGGTAGGTACTTATGGAATTGTACCAAAGCCAAGAGTATATTGCGTTCTTTTTAAATACTCTCTTGATATTTTTAAATGGCGTTGCTGGTGTCATGTGTGTTTATCATTTATTACAATACATTTTATCTTAATAATTACAGTATAAATATTAATTGCTATTGTAATCAGAAGTGTTTTTAAATAGGCGGCTAATTTACTAAGGCGAATTGTCGAGTTTAAGATGAACATTTTTGCCGCGATCAATTAGTGAATTATATATCATCCAAGTAATATAGCATAGCTTTTGTGTTCCTTATTTTATTATCTATTTTATGCGAAATATATTGATTTTGAATATTTTTGATTTAGTTTTATAATATGCACTTTTTAATAAAGTAAGTCATAAGCGGCAATTTGCTCTAATCTCTAGACAAAAAACTTGCCATCAATAAGTCATAAGCGGCAATTTGCTCTAAACTTTAGACAAAAAACGTGCCATCAATAACCCATAAGCAGCAATTTGCTCTAATCTCTAGACAAAAAACTTGCCATCAATAATTCATAAGCAGCAATTTGCTTTAATATTTAGACTTAAAACTTGCCATCAATAAGTCATAAGCGACAATTTGCCCTAATCTCTAGACAAAAAACTTGCCATCAATAATTCATAAGCAGCAATTTGCTTTAATATTTAGACTTAAAACTTGCCATCAATAAGTCATAAGCGGCAATTTGCTCTAATCTCTTTACAAAAAACTTGTCATCAATATGTCTAACTATACAAACAATAATATGGTTATAAAGTATATAGCAGGTACAAGCCATAATATATATTCCCGGCCTCAAATTGAGTATTAATATCGTGATAATTTTAATTTGTTATTCAAGGTTTGTTTGTCTGTGTGTGGCTTTTTTTTGATAGCAAACTTGGCTTCAATAGTTTACGACGTAAGGGAAATACAAATGATGACGGTGGAACTGTTTTAAATCAATATATATTTTTTCTTTATATTCCTTATTTGCAAACGATAATTAGTTTGATTCAATACATAGAAGATTCAGTCCTTTAGATACTGTTATATTTCTTTTATCTGATCAGTCTTTTCTAATTCCAGTTGAACCGTCTTATGACGGAGATCTACGAAACTGTGACGGCAGCGTGCAACATGGACGAAAATAAACCGGGGAGCTTCCCCACAGAACTGTCGGACACTAGCGAGGGTGAGTAGACCGAATAGACTTGAGTAGACCGATTCTATCCTTTAGAGTATTTGAGTAGACCAAGATAAATATAGATTGTAAAGTGATTTATTATTTGTAATTAATGTTTGATAACTAATTTATACATATGTTTGCATAAAAAAGTATCAAAACTTTAATCATCTGTTTCAGAATCTGTAAAACTAACAAGAAGTCTAACAGAGACACGTAAGAACTACGTCCGTCGTGTCTCCTCTCGTGTGGCGTATTTGGATAAAAACGCTAAAAGTCCACGATTCCGGCATCAAACATCCATCTGCTCATACAAATCAGAAGTCGTAGACAACCCCTACTCCACATTCCGTTCGTGGAAGAGTTTCAGATCATCACAGAGCAATTTGAATAAAGTTAAAATCGAGACATGTGATTTAACAGATTCCAAATTAAACCTGACCGATTCCAGCGGTAACATGGTGTCTAATATGACCGATTTAGATAATCTGAGTATAGAAGAAAAAATGGGGTGCGTGGATATTGATCTGCCCTTCGTCCCGAGAGAGAAGGGGCTGTTTAATTTTTGTCTTCTAGTTGGCTTTAATTATATGACCGGCGAGGCGTACGTGAAAAGCGTTTTTCCGACTCAGGTGAGTTCTGAAGGATATGATGGATATTTCTCTTTAAAAGACTGGTATATATTCCTCCAGCCCGATTCTGGAAAAGGTGGAGCTACATATAGAACTTCTTCCTATATTACGGTAAAGGAAAACATTATGAGAAATCATTCACCATGATAATCACTCAGTCGGGAATCGAACCCGAGATCACAAAATTATAAAGCAAGCTTTTGTACCACTACGCCATATCCTCAATAGTCTTTGGTATATATAATATAATTACACATTTACAGGTCCAAGTGCCACCTCACATAGAGAATTTGATATTCCCGGAGTCTATAAGTTCCGGCGGCGTCACTGAAACTACAGAGAAAATAACTCAGAGCTACTCCTTAGTACTCACAGACGAGAGGGGGGAGAGGTCGTATGGGTAATTACAAGACTTATTTCTAAACATACATAGCACAACCCCCCACTTTGTTTAAACACACCATGTATAGTTGGACGACACGACAGATAGACAGATGACTCATTGTTCATCCCTACTAATATTATAAATGCGAATGTAAGTTTGTTTGTTACGATTTCACGCGAAAACTACCCAACCGATCATTATGAAACTTTGTACACATACTTTTGGAGTTATTAGAAGTGACATAGGAGAATTTTTATTTAAAAAAAAAAAACATTTTTTTTAGCGGGAAGTTGAAAAAGTTTTGAAAGTTAAAAACATCATTTGTCAATAAAGCTAAAAACTAGGTACTTCAATTCTATCTAGCATTGTCCACGTTGATGTCTATTTCAATCAGTTATAGTTTCAGCTGTTTAGATTTTTTTTAATTTATCTTCAGCCATGAATTCTTTGTACTTATGTACTTATCCCAAAGAGTTTGAGGGTTAGAAAGATCGCAACGATCTCTAATATTTATTAATGACTCAAAAGCGATCGAAGACGCGAGTAAAAGCTAGTTTTATATAAATCGAATGCTAAAGATTACGATAACTGTAATGAAGTAATCGTCACACCAAGAGTTAAGCGAAGACATATTAAGATTAAAAATTAAAAATATATTTCAATAAAAATATCTGTCAGTCATTATGATTCATTTCTAATACCTCTTTTTCCGCCTGCCTATCCGTCATAGCTAAACTGCTGTACCGATTTTGATATGACTCTTTCATAGAATTTTGCAGTAACATTTCATTTCGTACTAAATTACACCAAAATCAACATTAATTATAAAAAATTACTACACAATCGTATTTTAAATATTGTTTTATAAATTAAATCATAATATGAACGATATGATATAAAATATAAATTAAATCATAATATGAACTGGTATATAATTAAATAATTTGGTCCTAACATGATGTAACAGCGGACATTTCAGCTCCAATTATAAGAAACAAAAAAATGTGTAAAATAACGTTTTATTGAAATAATAATATGACAATATACTCCACAGCTACTGCCGCAGGGTGCTGCCTGAAGGAGCCACCACGTGTCTTCCTCTGTGCTATTGCCTCATCGGCAAGTACAGAGCGCCCGGCTTCTATTATAAGGTAATTAGGATTCTTTAAAATAATATATTTGTAAAAGTATATACAATTTAGAAGAAACTTAATAGAATATATAAAAAAATATTAAAAATATATTTTACCCCACTCTTCTTGTGTTTGAGAAATAATACTTTGTAATTAAAATATCGAAATATTTTTGTGTCGGTTCTTTGGTTTTGGTTCGATGTCTGGGTCGAGTCAGATGTTTTGCTTTTGAAATATAATTTAGGTCATATTATACATAACGTCGGGCCCCGAAGACGCCCTGAAAGGATATCTAACTGTCACCTGCCCACACAAAAACATTCAAATATTCATCAAAATTGGTTTAGTCGTGAAGGAGTTCATGAAAAAAACGCACTTATATGACAATCAAATATTTATGTTCTATTTATTTTTTCAGATATTACAAGAAATAGAATCACATCACGGTGGTTCTGAAGTTGAAATCAACTTGATCCTTCAACAGTTATTCGAGACGGACTTCCCGAGTCCAGGTGAAAATATTATTATAACAAACACTAATGCGGAGAGATGTCTTAAATCAAAAACTCTCCCGGACACTCGAAGAAACGAGCACGTGAACTTGAGGAAGGAAAGTCTGGGAGCGGAGAGTCTAAGGAGAGATCTCTCTGAATTCTATGATCTCGAGAACAATAACCAACCTAAGAAGATTAGTTTAGAAGGACCTAGGTGAGTGTTACTGAGGCGCAGTCTCAGACCTAGTCTTATATTGTCGAGTAAGTATTCTTTAAGTGTGTAAATACATTCCAGAACTAAGATACTAAAGCTGGCTCTGGACCCTCGTGCGGAGGAGCACTCTGCGTCCGTGATGCTGGACGCCCTGGGAGCTGGTCTCGCCATCAAGGTGTTCGGCTCCCTGCTACTGGAGAGGAAGGTCATCATCACGGGTGATCAACTGAGGTAAAAATTTGATTTTTTAGTATGTGGAATGTTAGTTTTTATTTTGCATGTTAGTAATCGAAATCAATCCGCGTCATTCTCCCGTGTAGTGTACCAATAATAGAAGTGGTGTCGTGTGTCCTCAGTGTGATCTCGTCGTGCCTGGAGGCGCTGCAGCTGTCCCTGTACCCGTTCGTGTGGCAGCAGCCGCTGATCTCCGCCATCCCGTCGTCGATAGCGGCCGACGTGCTGTCGGCGCCGCTGCCGCTGCTGGCCGGGCTGCTGGACACGCACCAGTCGCACGGCCTGCAGGACGTTAGTACTCACTATATATATATATATATATATATTCCTTTACTTGTTCTGGTTCATAATTGCCATGTTTTTTTATTATTTTTTTCTCGTTCATATCTGGACTCTGTTCGGTTCAAAATGTTAGTTTTTTTTTTCAATTATGTCATTGTGACGTCACTTTGAATACGAATATTGTCATAAGTTACGGTATAATTTAAAATATGTGTCGAACCAACCAATCAAATTTACTAACATAGTAAATCTTTGAACAGATAAAGACGACATTTATATTTCTCAACAATATTACATAATAATGATGTGAATGTGACTTCACTCTGACATTTGACTAACTATTTTATTTGTATATAATCATATCTAAATCAAACTACATATAATTTAACTTCAGTACTAACCGTACCGTGCTATTTATAATACAATCCAAGATTCTTATACACCGGTGAATGTGATAACATGGCGTTTTATATACAGTATGTATTTTTAATGACAGATTATATTATTTTTAATAATAAATTCAATGTGACAACTACAAGATTAAACCATCTAAATTGTCGTTACGCTATCATTTACACCTTTTATTAAATATGAATTCAAAACCACTTATGTGCAATTTCTATACATTAAATTTAAACGCATTTCAATAAATTACCCGGCAAGTGCAAAAAATATTGTTCGTATGCTACCAGTAGTTCCAGAGATTTTTGCGTTCAAACAAACAAACACTTAGTTATTATATTATATATTTATGTTCCTCAGGGCATGCTGATAGATCTAACAAACCCGTCCAAGGTGCTGTGCTACCAGGGCGACGAGGCCACCATACTGCCGACGACCGCCTACAAGACGCTGAAGACGTCTCTACAGATGGAGAGCCTGAAACATAAAGACAAGAGCGACGACACCAAAACGAGAAACGTTATGATATCAGAGGCGTTTTTGAGATTTTTCGTTGATATTTTGGGTGATTTTTGGAGATTCTTCTCAGTTGGAGAGTTGAAGGACGGCGACTTGGGAAAGGATGGTGTAGTTTTTGATGTAAGTGTTTTTAAATAACAACAGGAATCGAACCTCACACCGACTGTAGTTGCTCTGACCACTTAATGGCTTTGTTCTTAAACCTGGAAATTACTCGCTTAGCAGGTTCGATGTCTGCTCGTATTTAGATTTTTTTTATAATATAAATATGTAATATCTATAATAAAGTAACAAAAATATAGTACAAAATATTTTCACAAATCTATAGTTGTGCTTGTAACTGTTCTGACCGGACTGTGGGTTCGAATCTCAGGTCGGTCAATGTATGATTATTATTTTTTTATTGATTCGTATGCTTTAGCGATAAAGCCGCCTTTTGTATATTATGTATTGTTTTTGTTTGTAATATCTTTGTTTTTATTTTTCTTTTTGGTGTACAATAAAGGGTATTATTATTATTATTATTTGGAATTGGCCAATACAATATCAATCCAATAATTAACAATAATAATTTTACAATTAATAAACAGTTTGTCAGAAATTAATTAAATATTCACAATCCAACAGAAAGACGCCTTCATCAAGCACGCGTCCTCAAAACAGAACCAGTACTTTTTGGAATGGTTCACGGAAACGGCGATGTTCAACCATTTCATACAGAACATGGCCGTGTGTCACCAACAAGTGGCGCCAACGTTCACCAACGTGGCGCTCGTCGACACCCCGCTGCCCCACTTCTACGAGCTGTTCTTTGAGAGAGTCAAATCAAGATCGAAGTCACAAAATAACGACAAACTCAATTATAAAAGCGCCGTCAATAAAAAAGTTAAAATGCTTAAAACTAAGTTGAGGGATCTCGTCGCGTGAATTTGAATGAAAATCTTTTGTTATTCATCTACGTCGCTGTCTATGGTTCTCGAATCTATAGATTTATCAACTATAGATCCTTTTAAAATAAGATTCATAGACAGATGAGGGTGCCTTAAAGCTACCTGTAGTTTGATATCGCGCTACAAATTACAGAAATGTATGTCCGTATATCGAACCAATGCAACTGAATCTTATAGGAAAGTTATAAATGAAGAAAAACGTGAGAGTAAAGCGCAAATCATTTGTATCCGTCGTATATTTTAATTATTTATATATATACATTTTTAAAGTTGTATATTAATTTTAAAAAAAACATACAAATAGTTTTTTTTAATATCTCTTTCAACACTTGATTTTTTTATAATCGAGAAAGAAAAAATACGAATAAATATATGTTAGAAAGAGATAAAAATACATTCCTAACAAATAATTTCTCATAATTTAATTTATCTGTGAAGAAAAAAAAACAGAAATATCTGAACAATATTTCAATTATTTTTAAAAAACCATAATTGTTTTTTAACTTTTTAAACAATTAGTTTTTAAGCTTTATTGTATTTATTAAACATTCAAAATTAAAAATCAGTTAAAATGTACCCAATTCTGATTCCAGTTACCAGACTCATCGCCATTTTATGTAATATTAAAAAAGTGCTATATTGAGATTACAATACAAGTAACGAGCTATTAAAAATATCACAAATATATTAAAATAATGTAAAATGTAGATCTGTTTATTAATTTAATTCATCCGGACGACTTGCAAAGAAAAGGTAATTTCTTTTTACGCGTACTTAAATATCATTTTTGATAATTTTCTATAAAAAAAAAGAGGAACATCTTTTTCGTTTTATTTTTTTAAAGTCTTATTTAAATTTCCTTTATAATACATAGAATCTCATTATTTTGTGTTCATTTATTATTTATCTTCTATAATAATATTGTTTGGAGTTATGTCGGATGAATTACAGATGCTAAATATTTTTATAAGTTTTTAGTGTATAGTTTTTTTTTTAAGTTCTGTAAATATAAACATTAAATATACAAATTATACAAATGACTTTTATTTTCACATGTAGCTATATTATATAAACATATATTAATATAGTACAGAGTCCAATCGTATATATATGTTTGTATACAGACAAACATCTGTATCTGTATCTATATCATCTGTATGAATTTTTGGTTTTTGTCACGATATAAGACACTTTTATATTGAGACTTCCAAGATATTTAAATATATATATATACATATATCCGGCTATATTCACGTGGAATTATATAGGAATGTGACCGACATTCGGGGTTCTTACTCGAAGAGCTCGGAGCGCGGCGAACTCGCGGAGACTTAGGAAAAATAAATACTAGTTAATGCGATCTTCTTGATACTCTTCTTGCCTTAAACTCGACTATGGCCGGCAATAGAGACATACGGCCTACCATTTCGCGCTGTCAGAGCCTAAGGCCGGACATATTGTTGCGGTCAAAATCCATACGGCGAACTCTACTTTCCTTCCATGACATTGTATATATTAAATTTTGCCCACAAAATGTGCTCCTAAATAGACTCCTGTGCTACAAACTACAACTACTAAGGCGTACTCACAAACTTAAGTAAGACTGCCCTTGTACATCCAATAGCTAAAAAAGGCGACAAGAGCATTACTTTCTTGCTCTCCACAATGATAGAGCACATTGTAAACTGCCAACTCCTGATTTGTGAGGATAGCAAATTCTAGTATACCTAACTTATCGATAGGGCAGTCGGGTTCAGGTGGATATTGTATCCAATGGCATAATCCATCTGACTCAGTTGCACCTCATGCCACTCACCCTTCCTTTTAATTCCCCTGTTAAATCCACAATCATTTTCATCAATCTGTGCATAGCAGTCAGGTCTGGGTGGGCATTGAATTCTATTGGATACAATACTATTGCATAACCTACCCTGGCTGCACTTCATCACCATCTCACCCTCCTTATATTAAATAATGATAATTATCGAAATTTTAATCAACATGTTTCTGTTTGCAGTCAGGCTAGTAAGTCAAATCAAATCGCATAACTTATCTAGTCTGGTTGCACCAAAACCTTAATTATTATTCTATTATTGAAAATGTTTACATTGTGTAAATTAAATCAAATCAAATCAAAAATATCTTTATTCAAGTAGGCATTTACATGCACTTTTGAATCGTAAATTACATTACATTAGAAAATATCAGTATAGTATGTCAGTATGTCAGTCCGTGAGTAAGCTACCGCCAATTCGGAATGCGGCTCTGCTAAAAGAGCTGGCCACAAACTCAACAGTTGCTCTTTTAAAAACAATTTAACAATGTTTTATGTACACATTAGAATACACATGAGTCAACAAGCAAAGTTCCACAACCTAACCTTCTAGTTGATTGAAATACGATTAACTAAAAACTCCTGTACCTATGCTATAATAAGGTTTTTCTAACAGTATACTTTTAATTTTTCATTTAAATGCTAGAAAAGGAAGGTCTAAGATATCTTGTGGAACCTTATGATATATGCGTTTAATAATTTCAAATCATTCATCATCAATGTCATCTCCTCGCAGGCGGTCCGGGCGGACCTTTGTATCAAATAACAGAGTAAATAACCCACCCCGGCTGCGTCTCATCCCATCACTCCACCCTACTAATAAATAAAAAATTCTTGTGTCAAATCATTTCATCATCATCACTATTATTTTGTATCGCAGCCAGGTTTAGGTAGTAAATGTATCAAATATCATAATCTGCCTTCCCTGGCTGCACATCATTTATAAACACACCCTACTCAAAATAAAGAAAACATATTGAAAAACTTATTTACCTGTAAACCGCAACTGTCACTGCTCAATAAATGACCGAGTCTCACCCCACGTTGAAGTGAAGTCTCATTCCGGTCAATTCGAGCTCCGCCAAATTTTGGGCACTGACAGTCAACGTAACGAAAAAAAAAAACTTGTCGATAGGAGCGGCCATAGAATGTACCTAACAGTAATTTCCATATTGTGAAAGCCTTTGATCGTGTAAGGAACAAAGCGCTTCTTTTGAAGCTATTTTATGGTCTTCCCGTGAGTTTTCGCGTGATATTATAGTATAATGTATGTTAGTTGTATGTTCAATTTCTTTTAGATTTTTTTTAATTGTACCCCTTATACTATTTTTTTCTCTAGCGTGTTTCGGTTGTAAAAGTCAACCGAATGGTTTAACATGAAAGCCGCTAATTGTACACTTAATTTATTGATAAAATATTATGTACTACATATTTATACAATATATATAATTTTATTGTATCTAGATTCTAATTGGACATAAAATCTCTCGTCAACCTTTCGGATTGACTACACACAAAAAACCACTATTGACAGCGCTGTCAGTAAATATACTTTACTCGTTCAGGATTCAGTACCCCTAGCACGAGTTTTGATAGTATAAAACGTTAATAGTTTTCGAGCAGTCACGGAACGAGTTCTTGGTTGTGATTGGTTGTTATATGGCTATGATTTGTAGTAAACCAATCATAACCAAGAACTCGGTTCTTGACTGTTCGAAAACTATCAAGGGGTAGGGGTATTGAAAACCGCTGGGAATATTCGATCGTTACAGATTGTATGACCTTCTCTCTATGACTAAGGCTACCATCATTCTAAGTCCATTTTACTTGCTGTAAATCCCACGCATCTCATATGCCAAGGTCCGAAATAAAACTAACTAGACAAAAATATTATATTTTCTTATTAACGTCAAATTTGTCACAATTAACAGCATCATGTAAGTTTACCAAATAAGTATTTTAAATAAATACACAATTTAGATAGATTAATAATAATTATTGTTATACTAGACTCTTCATATGGTTTCGTCGGAAATATCGTTTTATTTTAATAGCTTTCATTGCTTATATGTATATAATTTACAATCATCACAGGTACTATTATTTGTGTAATCATCGTTGAAGTATGTTATTTTTATTTGATTTTAAATGGTGAGTTTAGTTCGCAGTTGTTATAAAGTGCGCGTAATTTTTCTATACTTGCTATGTTTTCTCAAATATATTCAACTCCAAAGTACAGAAAAGTTTCTAAAATAAATAGTTTGATGATGTCATAGTGTGACAGTTAATGATGATTCTTTAGACAGGAAAATAAAGCAAATATTACAAGCACAAAGTATATTTTTTATCATATTCACTTTCCGGTCACAATTCTCCTCCAGTCACTCACTAAATAAACTTACTCACTTAAGGTAGCGAAGTAAGTTAGCTCATCTAGCTTAACACTGCTTTTTTAGGTTCCATTGGTCTAATAATGGTCTATCGGCGGGTCTATATATGTGATTGGGGCAAAAATATTCTAAAACTTAAATGAATGTTATAACAAAATAATGTTACATTATGTAAGACTTAATTAACCGATCTGTGGTGTTCTTTTTTGGTAGCTATTTTATTCTATGGCGGCAATCGACAGTTTAATAAAGTGTGATATTTATTGCTTTCAATAAAGATGAGAGCACATTGATTAATAAATACGTCAAAATATTTAAAGCAAAGTTTAACGTAGGTATGTCCTCTATATAGCGAATAATCCAATTTAAATTAACATATAAACTTTCAATCCACTAAATTAAAAATTATTCCACTTCAAAAGGAAACAAAATATTATTTCATAACTTATTTGTAAATTCCAGCGATTTATTATTATTTCGTAATATATTTATTAATTTACAAATATTTCCTTATATGATACTGAAATACTGCTATGAGATTCTGATTTAATAATATTTTAAAATTGATTTGAAATAAATATACCCTTTGATAGATTTTATTATAATACTAGCGACCCGCCCTTGCTTTTCACATGTGCAATTTACATGTTACAAGCTCCAGTGTATTAAACGAGAACTCGATTGACAGCGGATATTAATATTCGATCTACAATCCGAGATTGAAATACATTTTTACGACATCCATACATTTGACAACTCAAAAAGTAAATTGTAATTATGTTTTTTGGAGCAAAAAAAAATCACATAATTATTTAAAAACATTTAGGTGTAAGATAGGTAAATACTAGTTTTTAATAATGTCGCAACAGCGCAGTGGCTGCGGTGTTGGCACATTCTAAAGATCCCAGGTTCAAACCCTGACCTCTAGAAAATCTGTCTTAACACGTTAACGAATCAATATTATAATATTTAATGAAGTTAAACACTTTTTAATTGAATCTTCTTTTGACGTTTCGCAAACTTTTTAACATTGACATTATTTCATAGGAAATCATAATTATTTTACGAAATTTGATACATTTTAGATGTCAAAGGTGATATGTCAAAGAGTGGCAAGGGTTCCCGCCAAATAAAACAAAATGCCGGTGACTTATATCAGCGGGGAACCAAAAAATTCAATGTTACAGAAGCACGAGAAAACAATAATGATGTGGCAACGTTTAAATAATATTATTTACATAATTATTGATAAATTTCGACATGTTCTAGATTATCATAAATATCAACTTATCTTGATTCTTTATTTACTAAAAAATATTTAACATTGTCTCTATTTTTGACCAATATTTTTTTTATAATAATATTTTTACGTATGTACAAATAGAATGAAACAAAGTATATCTCTGTCTCTTTTTGTTCCTAAGGTGTCGTGACTGTAAATTGAATGGTAAGTGATGCCATTTCCCAATAATATGGAAAGCTGCAAATGACTTTTAGGAAAAAAGAAGAATGCAGGACAGTAAAACGAAAAGGAAAAAAGTTTTTTTTTGCTATTCTCAGCACCAGGAGATTTTCGCCTTAAAATAAGGACTCCCAATTTTTTCTTTATAGAAAAAACGTATTTGGGCTCTAAAAAGAGTTTTCATCGAATTTCGTGATTTTAGTTTATATCAGATAATTATCTAATATTTTTAAAATATTAATCAATTTTCTATTCCTAAACGTTCACTTCGTTAAAAAACCCGTTACTTAAATTGAATATATATAAATAATAATGAAATGTAATTGTGAGCGCACTAGTATCTTCCATCTTATACGTTAATTACCTTGGGTGCATATGTAGATAAAAAAATATAATTAATACATAGGAGTTTCAAAGATATTTTCACAGATTAAAAGTAACGTATTAAAAATTGTACATTATTCATTTGGTGCATGATGAATCTTACATTTGGATCAAAATTTTATTGTTATTTTTTTGTGACATTGTTATTTTTTATCCAAGTAAATAAAATATTTATTTACATTTAAAGAATAAAGAACTGATCTTTACACAATCATATTACAAGATTAACCGGCGACTTTGTCTCCCCCTTTTCCCCTTTCTCTCCTCCTAGTCCGTCCCTAGCTCTAGTAAGAAACTAACTATCATCATATAATATAATAGTCATATAAATATTATAATATAATAACTCATTTCAATTATTGTCATAATTTACAGTTAATATATTATAAAAGTATATATACTCAGACAATAATCTAAACAATACATTTTTTTCAAAACGTTTTTATTGTAAATATAGCCTTAATCAGTTTTCTGTTTTTAAATAAAAAAATCTCTAATATATTTATTTTATATGTTAGTTTGGACAAAAAGATATTCTAAATTTTAACAAAATTCGTAAGTTTTGAAGTAACCCACAAACAAACAAATAGACAACCATATTAACTATTGTTTGAGTTCTAAGTCACGTACGGAGCGTCACGTATTTTTTTTACTGTGGGATGAAAGCTTTTCGTCCCCTGTATGCGGGACAAGTTCTTCGATCTCTTTTGGTTATACTACAATACAGCGCATTCTAGCTCACTCCTTCCCGGTAATCTAGCAATGACTTGTTTATCGTATGGTTTACGACAGATTCAAACATATTAATAAAGTAAAATTTCAGTGAATTGATAGAACTTTTCATCCCAATGTGAGTAAAAATCACAAACAAACAGAATATACATACGACGGGCGTAAAGTCGGCAATCCTCGTCAGCAAATTTTTGCCATTTTTCGAAAATTTCGTGGGAGGAGTTACCCTACTTTTGTCTCTAGGTACGTAATATATTATTATGCTTGCTTCGGTTCTATTATTAAATTTGTATACAAGAATGTCACATCTTAAATATTTTAATATTACATACGAATTATATATTAGATACGAATCTTTCACATATTATATTTTTCGTTAATATTTTATATATACAATAAAAAATATATTAAAAGTCTATCTGTGATTTGAATATATATATATATATATTTTATCATAAATTACCTAGATATATACATTTGCTTTTTATTGTTTTGTCTGTCTGTGCTATCTGAAAAACAGCTGACTCATATCAGTGTAAGATAATATAAGTTAAATAAATAATTTAAATTCGAAATGAGTCATAAAAATGTTAAATATAAATAGTAAGCTAAATGCAAAATGTTTAAAAATAACATTCTGTAATTTATAGCTGTAATTATAATATTAAAAGCGGTAGGTAGTTTTATAAATTTACAATTTCGATGTCTTTAAATATATATTATCAAAATGCAGAATATAAGACGTTGTTGCTTTTTATTTTGTGTTTAGATTTTCGTTATTCTATAATGGGCTTATATTTAAATAAGATTTGTTTATAGAGTTTTAAATTAAATTAAAAAAAATGTAATCAAGGTAGTAATAATCTAAGGTAGTAGGTAGGTATATAGGTAGCTTACTACCTACTACCTACCTATCCAAAATATAGTAAGGTAATAAAATATAATAAGGTAATAAATAAAAATAGGTAGGTAAGGCAATGTTATTAAAATGTTGGTTTAATTCATTCAACAAATTCATTTAAAAAATTACTAGCTAGCAACTTAGTTCATCCATATTTATTCCTATTGTAATTATAGCTTAAATTACTGTTTTATCGGGAAAATTAACAAAGATTGTTTGGTGAAGACCGTACCATATGTTAAGTTGGAGTCTCTCATTGCTCTGGACCAATTGAAAAGTTTATTCAGAGTAAAGAGAATCAACATAATATTGTTTCCCGGGACAATATTCTATAACTGAGCCATATTTGATCAAAATATGTAATATGTTTTTTTCTATGTTTTTGTCTGTTTACTCTTTTCACATTAAATGCAGTTAAAGTTCCGATGCAATTAAATAACAAACAAATATTTCGTATAAACTTTTTATCCAATATGTGAATTAAATAAACATACATACACACTAACTTTTATGTTTGAAATATTATTTAAATATATTGAAAACAATATATGTATAGGCAACAATGCTTTAGATTTCAAATAATATTTTTTTACTTCTAACCCTAAGCGTTTTATCAAACCCAGGAATAATATTCCAATGAGCCGTTAATAAGAGTTTAATAATATGCAAAAATATTGAGATCCCAAATATAAATATCTTCACAATAATATAATAACCAGGAAAAGTGTATACATTATATATTTTGCAAAAAAAAAAACCAAAATCAAGGCATGTTTGGTAAAACCAGTTATTCAATCTAGAACTTCGTTGATATTTTATAAGCACCGCATCTCGATTTAATCTCATTTCATTTATACCTAACCCAGATACATCATCAATTAAAAACCAGTGTTGCCGAACTATCATCTATAATTGATCTCGAAAATAACATGTAATACTTTTGACGATTTTTTTGGTATATATCGATAGTATTGAATATCGATTGATATCGATGATATTATCTAGAACAATAAATTTTTGCTTTTTAACGATAACCTATTTGTAGTTTATCGATACTAGACCGTAGAGCGGCATCACTATTGGAAACATCATTATATAAGTTATTTATATCAATGACAGTTACTATGTTAATGACAAATACAATGACAACAAAAGAATACTAAAGAGAGTGATTATATTTATATGCCAGCAATTTTAAATAGCCATACGTAGCAGTACACTCCTCCATGCAGTGTTGCCAGATGTTGTCAGGACGTCCCGATTTTAAGTCCAAAAATGTGCCGCGCGGGAAGAGCTCAGTTCCGCTTTTCAAGAACTATTCAATACCACTGCATAGAAATGGTGGCACCACATCTCTAAACAGTTTTTAAAAAATACCAAGAATATGTTTAATGTTGGTACATTTAATATTTACTCTCCCGTACGCATGTTTAACCAAATTTAAAATGCTTGCATCCTAGAAACAGATGCACCGTAAGTTGAATGAAAGATTATTAATCCAATTTAATCTGGAGCTATCCTGTGCAGAGTTCTTCAACTACAGTAAAGAAAAAAGGGATACCTTATTAAAAGAAGTGATATCATCAGAGAATTATAATTAAGATTATAATTAAGTAAATTCTATGAATAACTTATTTATATTTCAATCGTCATTTTTCCATAAAAAAAAATATATTGCTTTTAAGACTGGAAATTTTATTTAATATTTAAATAAATGGATAAGTAATAAATACTATTTTTTTTCTCAGCGCACGAGTACCGCTTTATTACCCAATTGGTTAAAAAATCCCTCTTTCACCGAAACAAAATTTGACAACGCTGCCCATGGCATCTTTAATAGTGCTGAAATATCGGATAATAAATAAAAAATAAATAGCTACCCTTATAACATTAATGAATGCAAATTGGGTGGTAATATTATTTTACAGTCTCGTATAGAAACATTACCGTCTTTACGAAAGAACACACAATAATAAAGTTATATATAAAAACACATTTAAGTATAAGCGCTTCGCCTGCTAGAATTATATCAACACAAAGAGAATTCAAATTCCTACGACAGTTTAATAAATTGAAAAATAGCTATAAAAAGTATATAATCCAACAATATTGTACCCGGATTTTGTATATTCAACTAAATCTTTAGAATTACTTCAAATACATAATACACACAAAAAAAGACTTCCATTGGAAATACATAGACAAATTTTTGCTCGTGAATCATAGCCATTGTCCGAACATCCTTGTTTCTGGACGAATGTGAATTCTTTTTAATGGGGTTTTCTAACATACAGTGATTATTCATAGGTTATTCAATCATTTTAAGTATAAGGAACATTGTGTTGATTTTAAATAAAATATTGCGCTTATTTAGTGCTGCTCAAATTTTGCAAATAAATATATTTAAATATATGCATATTTATTATAAATCAAGACTTTATCTCATTCTATTTTAGCAACATTCACTTAGAAACAGTAAGTTTTTTTTATTTTATAAAGTTGTTAGCTCTTATTTGAGCCTCATAGGAAGGGGTGATTACTGGGGGGATTGAAAGCCCCCTGACATAAGGAACGTCGATAGGCCCTACTATTAATAGTGTTGTAAAAAATAGATAGTATCGATGATAAGCAATTATTCATAATATATTTCAAGTACAAATAGTATCTAGTACTTGTCAGAGGTAAATGTTATAGAATGTAGTATTAAATGTCGAAGTCACGACACTCTCGATACATTAGGTATTACAACACTAGACCTAGAACAAACTTTTATTAATAACAGCATTTTAGTAAGAGTGACATAGTTACTAAATATTTATGTTATTCAACTAAGTTGGACTCTAATGAGGACGACCTGGTCGGCCAAAAGTCGTGGGTTCAATTCCCATACGAGACAACTGTTTCTGGATCTATCCGGTTGTATTTTTTTTTGTACATCATTTAAATGCTTGCAAAACTAGAGACTCATGGTAATTGTCTAAGGAGGGAAATGATTTTTTATAAAAAAATATATAATAGATACAGATAATAACTGAGACAAAGACTTTAGTAAACAAAACAAATGTCTATATTTTCTACAATGAGAAGCTGTGACTTCATCATTTAATTTATGTAAATCGATCGCTTCATTGCACGCCCGTGTTCTGGTGGTTGAAAGAAACATCAAGGACAGGTCTGCCAACCTCAATAAATAATAAATATTATTACTACGGAGGATTAAAATATTGACATTGCCAAATTTGAATAGAAGCTTACAAAGTTTATATATATATAGATGGAAATGAAGTGAAATGAATGGCAGTGAATTGAATGATGCAATGGCGTATAAGATCAGCTTCTTTTATAACTCCAGAAGATTCATTCATTCATTTTTTGAAGGAAATACCACTCATTCATTTATTTTGTGTAACCCCACCATCAAGATGAAAGGTTGTATGTGAGTCCCCTCGTTTTCTAATTAAGATAAGCCAGCCAGTTAATGGTGAAGTTCCGGGTTCGATTCTAAAAAACCTATTACTTATATTTGTCTCTAACGAGTCGTTTGAGGAAACATTTTGAGATAGAAAATAAATTATAAGTAAATCTGTTATATTTATATATCTCGTTTTCATTTTATGCTAGTAATAAAATGAAATAAAATTGCCTTGTTGTCAATGATTATGAAGGAATTCGGAATTTGGACTCTTTTTAAATGTATTAAATACATTGCTGATATTGAAATAAACGAATATATATTTGGTTGAATAGATCCGCCTGACTGTATCACCGTAAAAGGACCGGCAATTATAGGTCATAAAAATTATAGAATATATCATTATTATTTTGGATTTCCTGATTGGTTTATAGTTTGGAATTTGAATATATGAATTGAAGAACAAATATATAATGGCATGTTTGTTATTGAGGAAGAATTGAGAAATAAATCTAAATAAGTTTATTCTATCATAATGCTATTAATAAATCTTTCTTATATTTAAAGGTTATAAATATGTTGTCTCATTTTTCCATCATCCTATCACATATATAATATCTGTCAAAACCCCCCTTCCTCTCCGTGTATCCTTGTCTTCTTCATCCCTCTCCATTCCTCTAGATTATCAAATCAGATTATAAGTAGTCGTAACTGTGCAGTTTTCAAAGCCAGCATTTAACATCAGGACCGTCTGCTGGTTTGTCACTGAAACCCTCAAAAAATAGAGTAAAGACGCGGTGGTGCAAAATACTTACTTAATATTACACACTTATAAACCATGATATATAAAAGCTTTTGAAGAATAATCTCATATTAATATCGAAAAACTGAATAAAAAATTGTTAGAAGAAGACGTTATAACGACTTAAAAATTAAGACGGAAATTATATTTTGAGTTTACATTTCTTTGTTGTAATTGACGTACAGCCTTCGGTCATTCATCATGATGTGAATGAATGATTTATTATACAGGAAATGTCAATAAAAGAGCATCGAATAAATATAATATTCAAATCATTCAAAATATACATACTTTTTTAAACATGCAACCTGAAATCTGTCGCACAGTTAAAGACAAGATTACTGCATTTGATAATTTGATTAGACCATCTCATCATCAAAAACTAACTTCTGTGAAACTGACAAATAAATTAAAAACCTTTAAATCGCGATTATGTCCTAGGATAATGCATTGTTAATAAAAAACGTCACCTAAATACTGACATGACTTTGAACTATCGTCTAGACAATACAAATATGTTGAATAAATTTAATCTATTAAGTTGTTCAAAATAAAAAACAAACTCACACTAACAAACAAACACACAGAAGATTATATTAAGATTGGATGTACAATGACAATGGTCTAACCTTATACCTTTGAGGTCATTTCAAACTCATAACAGCCTTGACCTTTAAAGAAAGTTATGTGAGATAACCCCCGCATTCTAAACAAGTCAAAACTGAATATATAATTGTAAATGGTTTACAATTAATCATTAGTTAAAAATATGAATAATAAATAATTCAAAATGTTTAAGTTACATTTATAATATTTGAATTTGTTGTTATTTTAACACAGTGTGAGATAAGTAAAGTTAACGTTCCTGCTCAAGTATAGTTGATCGGATCAGCTCGTGATGATGACCAGAATTTGGGCATCTGATGTTCCTCCCACGGGAAGACCATGGTGTTCGATTTTGATATGTTTTGCCTACCCAATAATTTGCATAGATTTTTGAAAATCCTTAAGGATGTAGAGCCTTTTCCTTTCCTATGGAAAGATCCGTTACTATTGGATGACGTTCCCATTTTAAAGTTACCATCGAAAAACCAACGGTCGCTCTCATTACCTGAGCGGGAAGATCGCTTTTGCACTCCTCGTGACGCCGTGGCTGACAGTTTAAGCTGATACATTTACAAATGTCCATTCTATAGTGATGTTATTGGCCAGACTATTGTCACGCAGACCGTCTGTTTGTTTGCCTCTGACATCAAATGAAAATAAAAACAAAGCATAAAAAGTTGATTAAATAACTGTTTTCCTTAGACATAACTTATTAGTATTTTTTTATAAATTTAGCTATTTGCCATAAACATATTTAGACATGTTAGGCTACTTATATTTTTCTTATAAAATGAAAAGTTAATCGAAATGAGCAAGAATCAGAAATTGGACATCTGGGAAACCGTCCCGTTGCTCAGCCCAATGAGATACCGTGTCGCTACAATTTCCGACTAATTTAGAATTCAATATATAGTCTATGGCCTTGATCGGGATTGACATCTATAAAATGTATGTCCAAAAATCCTTACCGGTATTTCCTTTGAAGTATAAACTAATATTGAAAAAGTACGACAATCAATGTTTGAAATTGCATTTAGTCAATAAAGACGGTACTATATGTGTACAAAGTTACATTCACCGAGGCGGGTAGCGATACGGTAGCTCAATTGGTAGAGCAACTGGTCGCATTTCCAGAGGTCGAGGATTCGTATCAGTTTATATTGTATATATTTATTTAAAATTTAAATAAGCTTAACTTCCCTATAAATGACTAAATATATTTATAAATATTAGTTACTGGATGTAAATAAAGCAATTTCTCAGTTATTTCCAATTTGTTGTCTTAAAGAGGAACTGTTTGATTACTAATTGAGGCATACCATATTTCTTGCTACATTATTCTGTAATTGTATATATATTTTTTATAATTCTTGTAATTATGGACTGACTCACAATTATCTTGCAAATAAAAATAAAACAATCTCGTTGTAATTAAAACCAGAATCTTATTTCATTATTACGATTAAATTAATAATTAAAATGATATAACTTACTGTGAGTATTATTGAAATAATTATTTTACGTTGTGACGCCATGACAACAAAAAATATGTTTATTTCTAAGGATAACTAGCTAGACTTATTATAACTTATATAAATTATAAATTTAGTTTTAAGACTTTAGATTACTCTTTGTATAATAATAATATATATTGATAATATAAAGATATTTTTGTTGTTGTTTGTTATTAATTAATAGTATAATTGTTCTGTGATATAACTGATTTCTATGTCAATAATATAAAATATAATAAATGTGCGACCAACTTTAATATTATTAACGGAAATCAAGCTAAGATCATAAAATATTCAATCACATAAAAATAATCTTATTAGTTTACTTTAAGAATACTTTATTTATCGGTGTAGTGACACGATAGCTCAATTGTCAGAGCGACGGAAACGAAAGGGTTTGAGTCCTGCTCGTGGTATTTTTTTTCCATATCTTGAGAGTATTGAATTCTAGAATATGTATTTCTACTTCCAAGGGTAACAAAAAGCCATAAAACGAAACAGAAAACCCATCCTAGATTTTGAGCTGTAAAAAACACTAGAACTCAGGTTAATACCAGATTATAATATATACGATATAAATGTCAGAAAATTCTAATAGTTCTAATATTTTTAATTAAAATAGTGCACTAAATTCTTTTAAAATGTCTCTATTCTTAATTTATAATTCATGATTGTAACGGACTACCAGGGTCTGAGTGAAAACATCTGATAAAATACTGATAATAAAACTGGCGGTAAAATCTATTCTATCGTATATTTTTAACATTTCTATTTAAAAAAAAAACAATTAATGTTTTTGTTTCTGGTTAACGATTCGAATATATCATCTTCAACCCACGGTTAGCTGGAAGATATCTCTCTGTAGAGATAAACTTATCCTATGTGTACGTCTTTGTTTATTTTTGTGTAACTAATTGTGATACATGAAATAAATAAATATATATACTTAAATAAATAAATATATATATATATTTAAGTGTTTGATTTATTAATTAAATACCAACCTACCTATATTTGTTCGGGACTGAAAGATCAAGGAAAATGCTATGAGAAACCTGTATATATTAAAAAAAAACCTTTTTAACCCACAAGCCTACGCTGGAGCGTGATCCTGTGGCTGCACATTTTAATAATCATTGTAAAAAGACCTATTACCGTAACTAGGCTATTCCTATGGTTTTTACTGTCTTACTTGACTAAAATAATATATTTTAAAAGTTTCATATTGATTTCACAACAAACATTTATTATAAAATATGAGACAATCAAACATGTATTCGTTTCATTGCGTAAAAATATATATAAAAACTATCATCAATTAAACACAGTGACGTACCTTCCTGACTGACCAGTGTCTATTAAAACGACTTATAATACACCAAATCTTCATGCATGAATAAAAATGTAAGAAACTGTCTGTCAGCACGCTTCGAAATGTAATAGAAAAATATTATTTATTATATATTACTTGCTTGGCAGTTTTCAGCTTGAAAAAGGCTAGGGAACAAAGATAATACAGATAATACAGCTCCCTCTGGAGACGTGTGGTCGGAATAAAACGGACCTTTATTCTACTCTAGGTACACATATCCTATCTGTAGTACGTTTTGCGTAATTTATGACCACACGTACTTTGACATACAAACATAACATACGTAGGAGTACTGTCTAACCAAAATTATACATATTTCATATGAAAGGGGGAGGGGGGAGGGGGTTATTCTTACATGCTTGACTCTAGATTTTGGTGATGAATCAGATTATGACATGTATTAGATTAGATCAGGTCCCAGGACCCCTCTTTATAAATTTTGATAAATTGCGTAGTTGCTACATGTAACTTCACGTTCATATTCAAATTTTGTTTGATGAATGTCATTGGGTGGCCTTGGTCAGCATACGTGCAAAAAGTAACTGCTTTGATGTGATTTAAAATAACAAAGAAATACACAATTTCAGTAAAAAACACTCACTAAACCAGGCAAGGAAAATCGTATACTCAGTTTCCAAAACTGAAAATGTAGGAAATATCTAATACGGTGGTCATCAAGGAATGGGTATGGATAAAGGAGAATAAGACACAGGAAGTGGAAGCGAGAGGGCTCCTGGAAAGGCACTCATATATATATCCACTAATAAAAAGAACGGCTAAGCTATCCTGGTCGAGCCAGCCTGCATACGAGCTACAATGAAAGCTTCAACTGGGCTCTACCTATAAATATATACATTAATTAATGTTCATTGCATACTGATACTGATAAATTAATTTAACAAGATTGTTATTTATTATACTCTAGAGACAGAATATTAACTTACAATCTTATTTACTACAACCGTACGTAATCACAATGACGTAAACTTTAATCACTTTCTTTGTATTGTTAATTGTAAATCAATTACTTATAATTGACCGCAAACAATGGTCTATCTGTATTTCACAACGTGTGAACTAAATAAGATTTAAACGCTTCTTGAAATAATAACTGATTGCTGGCTGTGCAAGCGGTTACAGAATAGTTTGATAAACAAGCTGTTTGATATTATATTTATAATACAAATGAACGAATGAATTAAATTACAGACGTAAAGCAGCTGTTATAGCTACGTTTCGTACGAAGAGAGAGAGAGAAAGAAAGCTAGAATCTCAAATATTTACATTCCCCCTCCCTTTCATACGAGTCTTCATCGCTTTTAATTTTTCAAGGGTGACAACGGCTTTGCAAATGTCTACAGCTGATGGTGTCACTTATCATCAGATGGAGCTACTTGATGCGATCGTGTAACCTTAAACAAATATATTTTATAGAATTCTCCTTTAACAGTAAGAAAAAGTACGTTTATTTTTCCCCCCAAACTCCCCTTTTTAAGATATTTTTAAAACTACTCTTTGCATCAAGTATACCTAGATGTTATTTTCTCCAATTGGATAATCTTCGGGTTACTTAAATGAATATATAATATTCTGGTTTCTTTACGTGCATGTGGAAGCAATTATGTATTTAGGCAAACTGGTCTTACATAATTTCCAATTACCAGATCCTTAGTACAAGGAAACGTCTTTATCTCTTTATTATTATTTTTATCTCCGATTTTGACTGACTTATCTATAAAATTAAATTCCACAGATTTTGCACACTATCAACGCACAGCTTGATCTGATTAGAAAATTACGCTTATTAATGGTTTTTGGTAAACATTACTCGGAGAGAATTCTTAGAAATTTCATACCAAAGATGCAATAATTTGAATTGATTTTGTTAAGTTCGAAATTTTCCAGTAAAACCACAATGTTTAATACGATTTACGAGTATAGCTATTCAACACAATCTTCAGCTGATGCCAGTTGTGCTGCTTTTAGTTACACTTTAAATATTATTATTACCCTTTGGAACATTTACCTCATGAAATAAAAATATGTATATCATGAGGCAGGTAAGTGTACCTGCCTCATGATATATATATTTATTTGAGATATTCTAAAAATTCTAAACCATAATCTAGTATAATTTATTATTTATAAACAGTTTTAATTATTACTAATATAAGTGAAATACGTAAACATACCAAAATAATTTACATAAAGTAATTCTCAATTGTCAGTTATCCAAAACAGTTCTCATTGCACAATTTAACTAACATATAACTTAGACTCCTACATGATTCATTGTGACGAACAGACAGACAAGGCTGATATCGAGGAGAGAGAAATTCACGACCGTTTTACGCAAGGTTATAAGTTCATTTCTATATTTTATGTATCATACTGAGTCACGTACATGTTAATATATAGAAATATTAGTAATTATATTACTATTTTTCGAATGTCTCTATCAAATAAATTATAAATAGCTTTCGTATTTAAAATATAACAATATTCTAACGAGTAACATTTCACTCGTTTATCATAATAAATCTCAAGAAGTTTATGTATGTTTTTAAAGCCTACTTTCTTAACTAATATTGTAATTAAATCTAGAACTAAAGAACAATTATATTTATTTTAACCAATGTTTTTGTGATTTCTGTTTCAGTTTTTAATATGAAAATGTCCGTATTGATTTACAAAATTAAAATATGAGTGGCAAATACTATGCTTCTGTTTGTACGAGTTCAATCACGATAATGCCACAATCTCGCAGAATATCGCGGTAAAGAATGCTTTTTTAACGGTGTCTGATAAAACAGGATGCCTAACCTTTCTATCTCTCTCTCGCTCTCACTTTTTTCTCCTGTTTCTCAAGTTTTTTTTCTTCTGTTTGTCTACAAATATCATTTGGACGACAATAACCAATTACCTATTACCAAATGGATAATTTACATATTTGATAATTACTAATATAAAAAACCCTATATTGCGCTAAATATCGTCATCTGACCTCTGACCAAATTTAAATAATTTAAAAGCTTCTCAATAACATAAATTTCACAAGTAAATATAGCTGTGAGTCAGCCATACATTTGATCCATATACGCCATCTTGTGATTCAGTTTCATTGTAAATATAATTTCACAATATCCTGGAGCTTATAGTGTTGATCTTGTTACCAAGGTTGCGATATAATTATAATACGAATACTTGGAAGGTTTCCGATCCAATTTTTATCCAATCGATTGATTTCAATCTAGGTCTAGATACATTTTTGGGCGGGAATGGTCTATTATTTTAAATAAAACGGTTTGAATTTGTCTGGCTACAAACCTGTTTAGCAATTATCGATAAGAAAGAGAGAACTAAACATGGAATTAAAATATTTATTATATTCTTGATTTTTCTGATAAAACATTTAGTATATTAAAATAGTTTTATAGTTAGTCAAGTTTTTTGAAGATAATTTTGAAAAAAATTAGACAAAAGTCGTTGCGGACAATAGATAAACGCTGACATTAAATAAACTCAAATAAAAATGTATTTTAAATGAATGTTGCACAAATAAAATAAATAAACAACGATTCATAAGGATTGGTCGTCTGTGGTCAAAGTTGACATTCTGTGTCGGGTATTTGAAGGTTAACTATAGAATAAATAAGATTGGCTACGGATGATTCAAGGGTTAACCCGACTTTGAATATGGAGGTTAATGCTTTGACAAACAGACGGATATTAAATATAGATGCATCACCATTTATTATCTTTATATATAAAGTTTGAGTGTTGGTATTGTTTCTTTTAAATTGCTTAACCGATTTTGATTTATTTTTAGTTACTTGATTGCTTTTTACTACTTAAATAGATCTTATTTTGTATATTTCTAATTCTATTATAATATATAAAAGAAAAACGATATTTAATTTAAAATCCAATTTCAAAAACTTGTCTCAAACATCTATTCCAATAAAAAATATTTGAAAGGTCTTCTTATAAATCAGTATAACCATTTACGAATAGGCTAAGTGAGTCGCATGGTGTGTCTTCTGCCTATACTGCGCCTTCGATAGAAGGCTGACATTATTTACTATTTTTTAACTATTATGTTAATACAATTAATTATTTAATAAATTTGTACTATATTGTATAATTGAGTCAAATCTAAAATGTACACCGAGTTTTTGATTTAAGTAAAAAATAGTAATCTGAGAAATATACTTTCGAGCATTTATGGTGAGTGCTTTCTTTAAGAAAAAGAGAGTAATGACGAAGAGAAGAAAATGGAGAAGGACAGTTAATCTTCTATAAGGTGGTTATCTTTTGGAAGCAAAATGTCAAGCGGTATATTATTTGAAAGTACGAACGTGGGCTTTATCTCATCTCAAATCTCTACACTTATCATTCTATTCAACTAGCGTCAAGTACACTTGTCGGGACCGCATTGCAGCTACAAACTATTTACGACTGAAATATAAATTCTGAAAATTACAATACGTGCTTTCTATTATTGGATTGAATTTTGATATCGATTTCAGATCGAAGATCGATAATTTCCGATAAACATACAATTCTAGCTTCATGATGATTTAATGGACTTTTCCTGTATCCTAGACTTTGACATTTTATGTTTTTTAAGGTTATTCTGATTAGTAACTATTTATGATACTTGTATAAAGATGACTTTGAATATACGAAAAGAAAATTAAGGTTGTATGAGTCATATTTCCTGACACACACATAAATGACATTCACACACATAAGTCACACTTCCTGACACACACAGATACATCATATAAATAGACACTAAAGACTGCATTTAACTAAAGGTTTTTCTGTTTGGAAAGGCAATCGAAATCTTTTACCTGCACGAATTTTCTGTAAAAAAAAATAGTTTTTTTTAATTTGAATACAGAATCTATGTTGCCATAACAATAGGTAATAGATTATTAAATTACAATGAAATGACAATAAATATTGTTTTCTTCGATAGTGCAATTTAATTTACATATAAACGGCCAAAATATAAAATAACAATATAAAGCTTGAGCTATATATTTGATTATTTTATTTGTATTTAATTTTAAATGCTTTTAATTAGTCTTAAATGATTGCTTGAATTAATTGTGAACTTACATTGCGTTAATTAATAACAAATTATAATAAAATCAATATGAGTAATGTTTACTTAATTTATACTTGAGATATGTTCTATAAAAACAAAAAAAAAAAAACAATTTTTCACTATGGTATTATTATAAATATTTACTACATGACCATAACGAAATACAGAGATGGTCCCGGATGTAGGCGTAGGTGCCAAGGACGCAAATTGAAACATTCATCAGGAATGTTGGTGAATTAATATTTAATCTAATTTTTATATCTGATCTGTGGTTGGCAAATGAAACAATAGATCTTGATCTATTTATATTATTAATACAATTTCAATCGATTTCTTGAGTGAAAATAACATCAATATGAGTTTATAGCAAATTATTCAATTTAATCTTGGTTTGTAGATCGGTTATTAATTAAACCTTATTTCTAAAATAAATTAACATATTATCATTTATTAACAAGATATATATATATATATATATATATATATATATATATATATATATATTATGCCTTAAAGTATTGTTTGTCTATATAACCAATCCGAAAACTATAAAACAAATTCTAGAAACAAATGGTAAATTTTGTAGGCTTAAGCTGAATACTTAGCACCTCGTGTATTTAAACATATGTCTCTGGGTGCGGCAAAATGTCGGAATATATAAAGATCATACCAGACACATCTCATAATAGCGTTGGAATTAGAAGTAGGAATTAATATAATTTGTATTATAAATTATTTATTTGTATGTTTATATTATAATTAATTTATTTTACATATAAATATTTATAAAATATGTTATTGGCTGGATTTAAAAGTTAGTGCATTATAAATATATTATTTTCATATTCTTTTCTTGTCTCTCATAAGCAATTTATTATTTTTTATGATGATATAAAATGTTTTTTTCATAAAATAATTTATATATCTGCATCATATTACGATATTTTATTATTTTAATCTGTTTTATATATATTTATTTTATCAGTAAAATATCTACTGTCACTTTTATCAAGAAAGGGACAATGTAAAACACAAAACCCTTCGTCTTCTCATCTGTGAGGTTTCTTTAAAGCGGTAGTAAACGAACATGGCTTTAGAATCCTTGCAACTAGCCTGAACGTGTAAATAAAAAAAAGTTTACAACGAGCTGATAGTGAGATACAAAGGCGTGGTCATCTGAAACATTATGCTGCGGATGACCCTAGGGGTAGAAGATGGCCATGGAAGGGACCAACCTAACCCAACCCGGGTTACCGGAATTGTCCAACCACTCTTTCACTATATCCATTTGTGAAATACATGAAAATCAATACAGTAGTTTTTGAGATAAAGAATAATTGACGGTGATGATGATGTGTTCCATTCGTAAATGTCATAAATAATACTATAATATATTTTGTAGTATTATTATACTACATATACATATATATTGTAGTATTATTCACAACTATAGCACCCTTGCGCCCTCAGCACACGACTGTCAAATCTCACACATTATAAAATAATACGAATAAGATATTTCAATTATAAGTGTATCTGTTACGAATATAATCTATATTCTATTTGTGTTGACTTGATTCACAGGATATACGAGTTTAATTTAAAAACATTAAAATTAATTATATATATGATATTTACATTTAATAAATATTAATTTCTTTATACATAATTCTACATACATAGTTACTTATTTTATATTTCTATAATATTAATTAAAGTAAGACAATGTTGTATTTTAAATGAACTAAGCTTTTGCTCCAGACTTCCTTCGCAGTTCGTTGACTACATTGCAAAAGTACAAACAAACCTACCTGCATTATAATTAATAATATACATAAAAAAAGAACATACATAAGATGATATAGAAAACTTTGAATTAAATATATTTTTTGGGAATAAAATGGGCTATTTAATAAAAGTATAAGTTCTTAACGACTTCTCTGAATCTGGTCTGGTCTTGACTTGATTAATTTTGTAGAGATATTGGTTTATTTTTGTTTCTAGATATGAAATACAGCGCTATCAAAAGATTCCATTAAAAATATTCAAAAAATATAGCGTCCTATTGAGTCTAAAAGGTTACATTTCTATTGAAATGTAAATATCTTTAAATATATACCTCTAATTAGTCTAAAATCCTCTGACTTCCAAACTCGTTTACAAAAGTGCTTTTTAAAGTTCACTTTTCTTGTTTATATTCAAATATAATTTTATCTTTATTTCTAATATCTATGTGAAATAAGGTGGCCTCCAATACATGTTATTGGCAAACAAATTAGCCAAAAAAAAAAATAATATAACGATAACTTCTATAGAATGTTCTTCTGTAACTTATTATATATTTAAGCATATAAATGTTAATAAAACATAGGTATATTACCATTTAATTTAATTATAAAGCCATTAGTAATATAGAAGAATTAATATAAAATATATGTTAAATAGAATTATATAAACATTCCTTTGCAATACAATAATATAGCTGATATTGATAGTGAAGTGGAATTTCCCAATCAACCCCCATTTTCAACCCTTTAATAAAAAAAAGCATAACATTTAGCGTCTCGAGGTAAGTGCTATCTTCTAGATACATATATTAAAAGCGCTCGATCGCTTAAAGGTCATATTACAAAACCTTAGTATATAAGTACAGTGTGGATGCATCTCTCGGTTGTTATTTAACGATCGTACGCCGGCGCATAGTGACGTCACGGAGGTATTATATAGAGGGGTCTGTGTGCGTTTTTGTCAGTGTTGTGTTGTGTGTGTTGGAGGAGACGAAGTGAGTTTTTTTTATTGGTGTGTTTTTTTTTAATTTTTTTTTGAGATTATTTTTTTATTTAAATACTTAAAATATTTTTCATTTTGACAAACGAATATTTAATATTTTTTTTATTTTGATATTGATAATTTTGTAGTATATTTTTTATTTTTTTGCATTTTTTAATTTGAAAGAATTTGGGAGCGCGTTGATGTCTTTTATTGGTTT
The DNA here is from genome assembly GCA_963555665.1 of Dircenna loreta. Lineage (NCBI taxonomy): Eukaryota > Metazoa > Arthropoda > Insecta > Lepidoptera > Nymphalidae > Dircenna > Dircenna loreta. The sequence continues at coordinate 6,943,006 of OY743089.1, read as the reverse complement.
CATTTATAGTCTAGTAGTATATTGTCGGATTTTATTTAATATTATTTTTTATATTATATTTATATTATTTATTAATCAATATAATAATTTAAGCATTTAACTTTATATTTGATTTTTATATTTATGCTATTCTAATGAACCGCATGAAAATGATTGCTTAATTTAATTTTAAATCTACATATTTACTAACTATCATTAACATGTAAAAAATTAAATTAAATTAAATAACTAACGATTTTTATTATCAACATTAATATAAAAAAAACAGCCCAATTACTAATAACATGTAACTACCAAAAAATTTTGAAATAAGGAAAACATATTGATTTTCCTTCTCTTAAAAACTTCATAATTCAATATTAACAAACAAGAAAGACAAATTAAACGTATATCTCAGATATTCAAATTAAATTCAATTCAAAGAAAAACGTTCTATTTAAACTTAAACAAAACTATAACTATTTTGACCACTTATTTAATAAAAATTACTATAAAGCTTAAAGATTTAATTTTTAATAATATAATGTATGTATGTTTTGTCACAATTAATCTCATTTCCTATACAATAATAAACGATTCCTACACATTGAACAACTCCTACAATACAAACCTTTTTTTAATTAGGTTAAATGATATTATTGTAACAGATTTAATAATAATGACCGTAACTCTAAAAAGCTCTAATAATATACACAAAAGAAAAATGTACCCAACCAAAAAAAAAAACGGGTCACCCATCCAAAATTTGACCATATCAACATTGCTTAACCTCACCATATCAAGCTGAAGGTATAATGAAAAACATCCCAATAGAGATTTATTATTTAATAAGTTACGAAAGCACTGACATCACCCGGATATGAATATGTAAATTGCGGAATTCGGTTTAACGTATATTTTATTATTTTTGTGTAATTTTCTTATAATTGCAAGATTTCGGGTTTTTTCACACAAAAAGTTTTAATTGCAATAAAAAAATACTATAACACGTTAAATAAGATTTTAGTTGTTGATTTTGTAAAAATCCTAATCTAAAATTATTTTTAAAATTTATCTTGAAACACATTTTTATTATGAAATGTCATGAAATAAATAAATTAAGTGAAAGTATTTAACTAAAATGGAAGTTCCCAATTACATATATCACCTTAATTTTCATCTTAAACACAAAATATATGCATATTTAAATTTTAATAAATATAGAATGAAAAATACACCAATACGGGCAGGGATTCGAACCTGCGACCTCTGGGAAACCATCCCGTCGCTCTACGAAATGAGCTACCGTGTCATATATGTACCGTACTGAATAATTTATCCGTATCTGTTTATTTTACATTCTTTATTTATTAAAATTTAAATAAGCTTTACATGGCTATACATTTTTATAAATATTTTCAAACATATGCTATATTTAATATATAATTGTTATATTAAGTAACAACATTAAAATTCAGCCGACAAAAAAAATAATATTTGAATCGTACGTAATAAAAATACATTAAAATATAGTTTTTGCCTTCAAAACCATTTGTAACGATTTTTTTTTAAAACAAATTGAACAATTAAATCATTACGGTAGGAAGTCATTTTTCTCACACTTACTAAACTTTTGACCTTCTATAATGAATAAATTATTACAAAATTGTATAGAGATATCAAGTTTATTTACGTTTTTAATACGCCTCTGCCCAAAATGATAAATGGTCTTTATTAGCATAGATCATAGATCATTGTTATAAAGGGTAGTTTACATATAAAAGAAAATTAAATGAGAAATAGCACAGGATATTTTACACAGGTATGTTTATTACATAATATTTATGTTCCCGATAAAAAAAACCTTCGATAAGAATTAGCACCAATTACATTTCAAAGCCATGTATGTTTGTGTCGTTACGTATCTTATAAACTTTCAATATTACGAAAGGATCCAGTATATTGTTAAAAGAGAAATTTAAACAAGTTTGTCAACGGATGCTCTGCGGAGGCTATGTTAAGCCCAGTATCTGGAGGATGGGTGACCGATTAAGTCTGATGATATAAATTTCCCATATATATTGCGAAGTTACCAACCAAATCAATCAACCACCCAGAGAAAAGGATCCTAAAAATGGAACTCAATATGAACTAAATTTTTGATAACTTTCTAAACATAGAGATAATATTTCGTCCAGTTTCAAGCCCTCAGGGTATAATAATGTAATCTATTAAATAAAAGTAATTAAAACCAGTCGAGCCGCTGTTACACAAAACAACTTGCTAGCGATTCTCATTGAAGTGACCTGTAAAAGTGTCGTAATAATCAAGCAACATCTTTATAATAAAATAATCAAAAACTAGATATAAAAGGTGATCTCCTTGAACGCATATTTCATTTATATTCTAATGTAAATCAAAGAAAATGATCTAAATTTTATAGATAGAACTTACGAAATTCTCATAAAATTTTGATTTCAAGGACATAAATTTCCATAAATATCGAATAAATAAATCGACGACACTATAAATTGTATATTTACAAAATATCTCCAAAGGTCTTTTTTTTTACTCTAAATCATATTTTCCTTTCATAACTTTCAATAACAATTTATATTTATACCATAATATATATATATTTCGTAACAAAACTGATTTATTGCTTGGTCTAACTTTTAATCACTTTAAAAAAAAATCTTCGTCTATTAATCCAAGGTCTGCAATAGCTATGGATGCCAATATTTCGTGACCCACAATCTAGTTCACATTTCGTCATATTGACCCAGGGGTCGCCGTTTCCAAACATAAAAGTACATGCCCATTTATATACGTCGTTTTATTATTTATATTTTATGTAACGTTTTAGTGTTATGAATGACTCTTCGAATGCTATTATTTTTATTACATTTAATAGGCCTAGTAATAAAATATATTTTATGTATTTGCGAAAGCACAGTAGGAATTCTAATGGAGGAGAAGCAAGCCTTCTTTTAGGGTTTTAGGGTTTTTGATTTTGACAAACAAGTTTGTTAATAACAAAGGTCTAATAGAACATGGACGTAGAACATACATCAACGATTTTAAATAACATTTTTTTAAAATTTGGCTACGAATATTAACATTCGAAGAATAATTGATATTATTATGTTAAGTCTTTAACATTCTGTAGTTATTCTTGCTTTTTATTATGATTTTAAAACAACTCTCGATCTTAATGACATTTTCTTTTTAGAGCTGTACTGACATATCATCTTCACAAAGTACAAGCAGACTTTAAACAGCAATCAAACCTTTAGCTCAGCAGTCAGATATATTAACTACCAGACCAACATGTCACATATTTAATTACTTTTATAATAATTAAATTTATTTATATTTACTATATAAATAAAAATTGATTTTGAAAACTTTGCATGTATAATCAAGATTCAAAGGTCTAAGGTCATTTGACCTTAGAGTAGCCGAAAATTGTGATGTAAGTATACTAAAAAGTTGTTAGATGTTTGCCTGTCATGTTGCGCAACTGAGTAATGATAAAAAAAATATAGGTTACATTGATTAAACTCGTTCTTGGTTTTTACATAATGTAAATAAATAGTATGTAGAAGACATATATACATAACTATACATATATAGTTAAATGTATTATTACAAGCACTAATTTGATGTTCAAAAATTATTATATCGAAAAATATTGGTAAAAATTAATCTTTTTATAATCATATTCCAAAACGTTCTCGATAAATCATAATTTGAATTGACAGGTTTGAATAAATGTTCGAAAATACAACAAAAAAATAAACTATTCTAAATATTTTGTATAATTTCATTGAAATACAATATTATTAATATTCGTCTAATCCAATTAATATTTATGCAATTTTTTTTTAATAACTAAAATATTTTTTTTTATATATCTTAATTGCTAAAACTGCATATTTATATTTATTATTGAAAAAGACGAACAAAAATAACATAACTATAGTTTTTTCTCGAAATTCATTATTTACCCGAAACCTCAATAAATGACTACTTAAATAATAATCAAGCTCTCTACCAATAGGTCTAAATAGTTTTTCATGAATCTTTATCTGTCTGTAAAAGTCTGTAAAATCTATTTACAAAGAAACCAACTACTATTTTATTCTCAATCAATTGATAAATCCTATATAGTTACTATAAATTAAATTGTTAATGAGGGAACATAATTTAAATAAAATATAAATATATTATATTTAACGATCAGAACGTTTTATAGTCAAAGTTGTTACGTTTAATAATAAAAAAATATGTTTGCATGTATATTTGTTCGCAATAATCTCTGTAACTGATAATAAATACACACAGAACAGAATTAACTACAAATTACAATTTAATAACTATTCAAACTATAAAAAAAAACCTCAAACTCATAACAAATATTAAACTTATGCAAAGTTCAAATTATAATTATATATTCAACAAACAGACAGATCGTGATATTTATTCGGTTAAATAATCACTTTAGCCGTCTATCGTTGAATTACTTACATACATAATGTAATTATATTTAACTATTCAGCAATCAAACTATGAAACATCTATTTAAAATGCTAAACATTTTTATGTATTTATAATATAAAAGCAGTTATTATTTTAAAATATTTCTGTAAAACATTTTTGATAATATAATAAGAGAACTTTAAAATGTTCTAAACTTGTCTTCATTACCTTTTATTGCGTTTTTCTAAATTATAATTATAAGTTAAGAAAAATATTATTACATCTGTTTCGTATGGTGAGTGAAAGAGTCAGATGATCTAATCATCTCCCTTCCTCTTCATGCGTCCTAGTCTCCTAGATCCTGCTCCTGAAGGATGACAAAGATTTGAAATTATCCATATTTAAATATGTGTGATCCAATGTTATACTTATCTAAAAATATGAAAATCTATCTATCCTTATTGCAATAAACGAAAGATAGATAACGCCTATCTCGGATAGCTATAGTTAATAAATCACCTCATTGACACATCCGCGTTCATTTCAAACTAAACACATATTGTAACATTTACACAAAAAAACAGTTTTTATATTAAAAAAATAAATCCGTCTTTTTTCTCAGAAAACGTATAATAGTTAATATTTGTATAGGTTTTTTTTATTTTCTTTACATGTATGATAATTAATAAATACATTTAAGGTCATTGTGTCGGTAGATCCGTAATTCTTGAGGTTTTCCCACCGCTTAGTGATGAGATTGGTTCTCAAAGACGCATTTATATATATATGTATATATATACCAGCTTTTACGGAGACTTCGTTTCTCTTTTTGTATAAAAATAATACAGAATTATTCTTGGTCTTTCAACGATCTTTAAAAATCGGTTTAACTTTTATGATGTATAATAATAATAATAAAAAGTTTATTTTATGTATATTTTAAAACATGAAAGTATTTTTCAGCAGTTACCGGTTCCGGAATATTCACAGAAATAAACTTACAAAACCGTTTATTTTTAAAAATTAGTACAACCTGTCCGGTTTCATTTCGACTAAGTTACACAAAATCTTCCAGAATCAACTTATCCATTTTTAAAAACTGTATGAAAATCTGTACATCATATTTTGAGATTACTTAATCAATTTTAAACACAGCGGTATTTGATATATGATGTATCGATAATACCAATATACACGCAAAAATTAAGAAACAAATAATAAAAATAATAAATAACCTTTTGTCTATTAAATAATCATTATATAATTATGTATACAAAAATAATCGTCAATTATCGATATAACCGCAGCACTATTATCGACGGCACATCACTAGCCTTGCGTAATACAAGGTCCGGTGGCACCAAACCTGTTTGATTCAATAAAATTCCGAATAAAAGATGTTTTTAATGTTCCTTAAGACGGCCGTGGCGTTTATAATTTTACTATGTAATAATATTTTACGTGTATATATACACATGCGACACGACAATATTTTTTTTTATTTCATCAAAGTGACATACATTCGGGTGAAATGATACTTATTTTGAATTAAGTTCAAATTATAATATTTTTATGTTCCTAAACCGTTCATCGTTTGCGTTAAGTTTGATGTTAGCCTTTTAAAAACTTGTTTAAATTGTTTAAATATAACCTAAAACGTTTGGGTATAATTTGATGATTTTTAGTTATGAACAATATTTTATATACTTACAAGATAATTTCTAACCATACAAAATATTATTTCATGGTTTATGAATAATGATATATGTTAAAAGAAAAATTTCCTTTCTTTTAAGTAGCTGTCAAATCTACAATTTTTTTTTTATTTGAACTTAAACAAATAAACTACTATCAGGTGGTTTTGTTCTCTTATTCTTTCATTGACAATAGTTTTAAATTGTTAAAAATGGAAAAACTATTATTATTTTTATTCAGTATAAAAAACTTAAGCAGTTGTTTTCAAAAAAAAAATAGTTTAAAATAAGTTGAGTACATATAACATAATTATATAATATATAAAAGCAAATATAATCTTCGGATTACGTTTTTAGTTAAAGCATTTGAACCAACAATAGTTCACCCACGCTTATGCTTCGAACATTACATCACTTTCAATACAGGATTCAAAATATAGGTTATGAGAAATGACTAACCATTTAAGATAACCTTATCCCCTCTCCCCTACCCTTTCTAAAATATTTTTATCATTGTGCTGTCCTGTCCTTATCCTACTCATAGCAAAATTTTATTCCCTCGTTCCTTCACTCCTGTCATCTGTCACTTGTCAGTTTAGACTCCAGTCCTTTCATCCTCGTGTCATCGCACAATCTTTTTCTCTCTATTTAGACCTCTAGTTATATTTATCCACATTAATCTTCATAATAAGATCAATCACGTGTTTTTTATGATATTTTATAGATTAAAAATAAACTTCGTTTATACCAACGAAAGTACCTAAATGTTTTTTATTTTAAGTAGGTATTCATATCTAGTACTTATGAAACGTCAATCTAGTTTGCAACAAAGCTTCGACATCGACAAATAATTGAATAAATTTATTCATAATATTTAGGGGAAACAAGTAAACTAGTGTCAATAATAATAGATAAATACAATGATGAAAAAAGGTTGCGGTGCTATCATCAGAAATCTTTTTTTATTCAATGCGGTGATCTATATAGACAAATGTATACATAATGCTGGGAGAAAAATATGAACTAAAAAGTTTTTAATTACAATAAATGAATATATTGACGAAAAAAAGTTGCAACGTCTTTTTTTTACTGTGGTGACAATGGAAAATCCTAATAGGAAAACGAATAGAATTTCAAATACAAAAAGGTCCCACGAGTAACTCAATTTAAAATCGATGTGTGAAAAAAATATGACTATACTTCCTATTTATTAGCGAGTAAAAAGGAAACACCGTGAAAATATACGAAATTCCACAAATTACTAATATTTGTGAATGACACCGCTTAAGGTTGCCGATTATAATTATTATCGTCAATAATCGCTTTATTCCCCGCGAAGGTTCTTTTTATAAAATGGCGCCAAAAATAGTTGGGTTTCCGCCATTTTTATTAATGTCCCATTGGGTAGAGGCTAATGCCCAATTGTGAAAATTATTCACTGTACTACCTTCTTCCATTACGTATTTTATTGTTTATCATTAAAATATTAAGTTTTCACTCGTGGATCAAGTTTGTAGGATGGCAATTTCAGAATGATGTTCTATATGATATACAGAATGATATTTAGCCATATTCAGTTTATTACAATTATAAATAAATAAAGAATGATAAAATAATCGTTACGGGCAGGATTCGAACCTGTGACTTCTAGGAAACCGGTCCGAAGCTCTGTAAAATTAGGTACAGTGTCGCTGACTCCCTCACATAGATTCGAATCCTATCGTATTGGTTTCTTTTTTATTATTTATTTATTCAAATTAAAAAATAAGTATACCTATTTTATCTAAACGGTTGTTGCTCCTTATACGGTCACAGGTCACGCGTGGGATGGCTTTACTTTATATAATTCAAAGTGACTTTGGTTAATACGCTAATATATTTTATAGAACTTGCCTAGCAACTGAACAAGATACATTTTATTAAAACAAAAAAATATATATCTAAAGATTGATATTTGTAGACTTTTTTAAGTAGTAGTAGAAATAAACTATTCACAATATATGTATTTCGCAGACTTACATCTGTATGTCTGTCACATAAAGGTTTAAGACTGAGTCATTTCACATACAAGCGTGGGCGTCAAGGTTTGCTTGTCAAGTCTATTAATAAGTATGAGGCAGTATTTAGCTTCTTCCCACTAACTAGACTTTTGGGGATCATTCAATTTAACTGAATAATTGCGTAATGACTCAGTTCTTATTTTATATAATATGAAATAAACAATTTTGAATGTTAATGCTTTACAAATATCTTTTAAAAAGTATAGCAGTGGTAACTTATTTAAATTGTAAATATATATAGAATGAAAAATAAACCGATACGTGCAAGGATTACAACAAGCGACTTCTGCCCACCTCGATGGTTTTAAAATTCCATACATATTATCGAATGCGGCGACTTGGAATGTTTGTTTACTTAATAACTCCACACAACCGATTTCTCGAAAACTAATTTTAAAAAAAATATACTCAAATCCTGTTAACCTTTTTGATCGGTTGATGTCGTGATAAACAGACAATCACGTCTATTGACCGTCTCTTCGAATAATTATTAAATATAAATATATTTATAAACCGACCGTCAGTTTGGTATTTTTATTATTTGCTCTAATCATAATAATACGAATTACAAAACCAAATAACGATATAAATAAGGTAGCTGCTAATAGAAGCCAAATACATCGCCATTTCTGTTAAATGTTGTTAATAGTTTGATGTCCATATATATATTTTATTGGTGATTAAAAGATTATTTATATTTATGACTCTGCTTGTTGATCTGTACGCCCACAACTTAATAAATAAATATTTTTGATGTTTTTCATTAAAATGTATACTCTGTATTATGGAATAATTTTATTTATTTATCATTTATTATACAAAACTATTGTTGATGATCTTAGTATAATAATAAATTATTTTATCATTTTTTTTTAAATTATAATAAAATTATAAATTCAATCGACATAAAAAAAATAATTAAATAAATCAATTCAATCATATTTTTATTTCTATCATTAGCAGAAACTGGTGTTCAAACACGCAGACAAACACATATTCATAATTTGAAATGGACTTTATTTACTTATTATAGAGTTAAAAGTCTAATAGCACCTTAAATGTCGCGTTCTTATGATAGATCAACAAACTTTAATTTCGCAGACATTCAAATTTATATTGTATACAAAATTGAACTTTAATAACCATAGTGATAAAGTGAGCTATTGCTTAAAAACACTCGTCATTAATATTCATATATACAGCCTTGAACTATAGAAGATTAGAATTTTTGTATAACCTTACAAATGAGTTTAACAAAAAGCGTCAACTATCAAAACTAGTTGTCCGCATCCTAACCTATAACACCATGGGTCGTAAAATACACGAAACTAATGTATATTATAATGATATCCATTAAAATATCGCAAAAAATATCAGATATTTTGATTCTCTCAATATTTTAAAATTAAATTACGTATTTAATAGTTATATATCTTTGTTGCAGATATCAAAATGAAGCCACTGCTGTCGGTGGTGGCGTTGAGCCTCTTGCTATGCATCCACGCACTGCCAGAGAACATTGAGGATGTCAAAGAACTACCTCAATCCAAAGAACCAGTAATTGAAGCTGAGGAATCAAAACCACAAGCTAGAATCGAAAGATGTACTACCTGCACTCCGTTAAAAATAGGCATCAAATCTCCCAAAGAAATTCTAGCAGCGCTGAAGTCGTTCCCTGGAGGAGAAGTGCACACGCAACAGTCTTTCGAAGGTTGCTCCACTGAAAAAGGCTGCGCTGGTTTGAAAGTCAAAGATGGCAAGATCATAGAACGTTTTGGGGATGTGGATGCTTTTAAAGCGGCTTCAGCTGCTGACGTTAACAATGATTTTGATTTCCACGCCGCTGGTTTCGGTAGCAATTTGTTTGAAGGAGGCAATCCACCTTTTTGGTGGATGAACCAGAAATCTCCATTCGGAAGTGCTGCAGCGGCTAACGGTGCAAAAATTGAGAAATTCAGTAAATCATCGAGCTACACCTCATCAGGCAGCGGTGTTGGAAACGTTGGTTTCAGCGGTGCTATGGATTTATCTGCTAATCCATTCTTAAACGGAGATTTCTCTAGTTTGGGCATCTCTGGTGATGCTAGCGCTATCAATCCTTCTCTCCAGTCTGGCTACGAAGCATCAGCATTTGGCAGCTCAAACAATGGACAAGTTGATATATCAGGGAACCCCTTCCTGACAGGAGGTTTTAAGGCTGGCCAAGATTTTACATCCCAAAATAGTGCCTCAAATTTCGGGGCTAGTGCTTTCAATACTGGTTTCGCTTCAGGCAATAAATTCTCTACTGGCTACACTGGCTCCACACCAACACCCTTTGCAGCTGGTTCCAATGTCAATTTAATCCACAACTCCCAAAAGGACGAATTAGATTTTGCTCAGCAGCAGCAAACGCAACAGAATATAGATGAGATCTTCCAGAACTCTGAAACTCTCGTAGGGAAGGGTGGGATTATTACAGCTGGAGAATTGCAGCAGACCTGCTCTGGACTAGGATACGTTTGCGTGTTGAAATCTCAATGTAATAATGGGGTTGTCAACACAAACGGAGTATCAGCGCTGCAGGCTAATACCAAGGTAAGAGTTGATTTTTGATTCAAAGAAAAATACAACAATAAATCGTGTTTTACATAAACATAATATATATTAATATATAAAAATATATTTCCATTAACGTTGTCGTTTTTATGATAAGTTTTAAATTTATGATCAATCTAATTATAATATCTTATCTGGCTTTTTTTATTTATATTTTAACTCAGTAGTTTCGCTGCTTAGAGCTAAATGGATATTGATGAAACTTTGACTGTATATTCAAGATTTTTGTGATCAAGTTCGCGTTACACAGATTTAATTAATAAAAGAAACATGCAATTAAAAGCTAACACCGTCTCAATTATAAATTTTAACAATACTATAGTTAAATAATCGACAAACCTTGACACTACGGTAGGTAATTAAAAAGAAGAGGTCACGCTTGTTTGTTTATAAATGTCAATAATATAAGGTCAAAAAATATAATGAACTGTCAGTGAAAAATAGTCTTTGTTTAAAAAACAATAAATTATTAAGGTTGCCATGGTTACAGCTTCGTCTCTCTAGTTGGAAATGGAAACTTTTAGAACGCACATATCTTATTCTAAAGATAGTTCAAGAGTCAAATGAATAAAGAAATTATCAAAACTAATCAGGACATGGCATGAATAAAAGTCGTCTGAATAAGAATATTTAATATTTTAATAATATTATTTAATAGTAATAAAATATATTAGCCTATGAATAAATCTGATAGTAGGTATACAATTAATAATTTAACTCGTATCCCAAGAAAATCTGCTTTAAAAAAACGATAGGCAACTGGCCTTCACAAATTATAAAAATAATAAATTCATTTATAGACCAAGAGATACACAAAACAAGTTTATTATATTTATTTATTGATAAATTGACTTAAAACCTGCTATAAATTTTTTAATTATAAAATTATAAAATATTGCTAATATTTCATAACAATTTCTTTGACCGTTTTCTGTGATTTATAGTCATTAATGAGAATTTAAAAAAAACCAATTACGAAAACCAATGCCGAATGGCCATCACGAAATCTTACATTAGACGGACACTTAATATCCTAGACTATATTATAAGACTTAAAGCTGGATTTAAAAGATCACGAAACGTATGTAATTCTAATACCTGAACAAAAAATATCATAACAGTTTTCAACTTATAAGAGTAAAGACAGACATACATAGGATTTTTTCGAGGAACTTTTACGAGTAATGTCACGGTTAATACATAGGTATATTAAATTTCGTGTTTAGAAATTGTATTAAGAAATGTTAAGAAATGTCCTAAATTATAGTGAATATCGACGATAATAATAAAAATCTTTTGTATCATACAAATGTCAGATTTCTTCAACATCTTTAACGATTACAAATATTGGCAAGTATTGACAGTCTGATAAAGGAGATTGCGTGTCGCATACAAACATACAATACAACCTTAGTTATAAAGTTCATTATACTTTAAGTTGTTAAAAATCTCTTGCAAAATATAAATTTTGTGAACACAAAATAAATCATATAAATGCTATAAATAATACCGTTATAAATAAATAATCCTTTAGAAATTTATGTCCAATTAATAAAACTAGAAATATGGTATGAGAAATTAGAAAGATTTCAAGAATAGAACCAGTTTCATATAAAGCGGTTAACAATATATAATTAATTATTTTAATAGAAGTATTGAAGAATTTGTTTGTTTGTTGAATAGATTAAACTTTAAAATCTCGTAACACAGTAACAAGTATCAACATTGTATCTTCTTTAGATAAACTACTATTACCCGTGGATTCGTCCGCATAGTAAATATATTTTGTTTTACGATTGAAATAGAGTATACGCAATCACATGTTCTGACTACATATATAATAATTATGATCAATACCAATGAAACAAACTGACAAAAAAGACAGAAACAAACAAAGAACAATAAAATGTTCCTCCGAGAGTCTGTAACAGAAGATTCATCCCAAAAATATATAAAAAAATAAATGCACAGACAAAACCTGTAGCTTTATACTATAGTACAGATAGATCAAAGTGTCTACAACATTTCAAACTTTATTATCTATTTAGCATTGAGATAATTATAGGAAAGCAACATCCGCGTGTGGAATATTTCTTAGAAAATATTCTCTTAATTATAAATCTACTTAACTAAATTTGCTTTTGGATCCATCTTTTGTCAAACTATTATTAAATATGACCTAAGTCCATCAGAAATTACACTGTCTCTAATAGATAAACATTTTCTTTACTGTCTGTCTATACTATTATTTCAAAATAATTATTCATTAAGAGTCTAAATATACAATTTTGTTTCCTAATTTGATAAATGACGAATTTTTTGTTGACCTTCAGCCCCCGTGTTATTTTTGGGTAAATTGTAATATTTTCTCTTAAGCATATATTTCATTATCACTGGATACTGAAATATATACTCTATCTGACCTAGCACTTAGTAAATTTTTACCAAGTGCTAGGTCAGATAGAGTACTAATATACCATTGTGAAAAGACTATTAATGAGCTCATAGTGGAGACTCCTACTCGCTATTTTTGGAGTCAAATAGTGCGTCGTGATTGGATAATGACATTGGCTCATTAGTGTGTGCTAACTTTACAAAAAAACAAATTGGGATTAAATTTCGTGGTTCTAGCACTAAAATTTAATAATAGATTAGTCATCATGAGTAAGAATATATATTTTTAAAATTCCAAGGTTTCCAAACATTATAAACATCAAAAGTTTTTAAACCATATTGTCTATATTTGGATCATTTCCCAATAACAGAAAGAAAATATTTTTGTACTCAATTCTTTTCATTCCATTGCCAATCGTATTAAGTAAATCCGCGGTAAGCAACTAGTATATAAACGCTTCCGACCTGCATCTATTTTCTTCATTGACTCTTAAATGTCAAGGTTCTCAAACAGGATGCTATACCATCTATGATTTCACCAAAACGTATAATTAAGTGACATATAATTTATCATCTGTGATGAATAATCTATTCTTATATTGTAAAGGGAATGTTCGTTAGTTTGTATGTTGGTGATAATGTCCAAAACTATCCGTTTTAAAAAACAACTCCAATATTAAGAATAGATCTTCATAAATATATATTATAACGTGCAAATTAGAGAAAAGTGGTAGAGCGAATGAGTTTCTTACGAACACTATTGTATTCCATACAAAACGTCAAAAACAACTTATTTATATTTATCTATCACTACATTTGTGATATGATAAGCCAAATAAATATATCATAAATCCAACGGCTCTATCATGACTCATATAAACATGTACAGCCTACATTTAACGATCAATTTGAGGAATGTCACATAGATGACATATAGGTGACATTAGATTGATGTGTAGATGACAGCCGGTTGTTAGGAATTCTATCTATTTATTTTCGTAATCTGACCGGAATTAGTTCATCAACTTTCAGCTTAAGTAATGGAAAGGCAGCGCTTTCGTAATAAAATATAGCTTATGTATTATTTTGACATGTAATGTATTTAATATATAAAATTATAATTACTATCTAAGGTAGATATATAATTCCTAAATTCAGATTAAAATATATTCATAATGATGTAATCTGAATTTAATTTGAAATGTATATATTCATAGTGCATTGGTGAACTTTTCACAGACTGGGAGGGTGATATGAGCTGGTTTAAAAGTCGAAGTTAACCCAGTGTTTTCAATTTATTTGTGACAAAAGTCAATTTCAAATATTATAATAAGTATTTAACAATCAGATACACTATAGGTGTTATATAACAAATATATATAAAGATATTTAATATCAGTCAGAAGTTTGTTTTTAGTCAGCTTTGACCCTATGGAACAGGTTTGGCGCATTCCATAAAAGTTACATCGTCATTCGTTAAGCAATGTACCGTCAGCAAGAAAAAATATGTTTTGGTCAATCAACTTAATGTAAAATTCTTAAAACCCTGTCTGATTGATTTCATGTTTGTTGGTTACATTAGTATTATTAAAAATATAGTTTTTAACAAATTGGGATATTTTGTTTTTGAATAATATTATTTATATTATTATATCTAATTTAGTATAATTAATTTGCTATCCGTACACAACTTGTTAATATATTGGTTAAACCAACCAAGTGACGTCTATTATATCTCTTGACATATATACTCTATAACATTAAATAAACAAAAGTGTTTGTCAATCAGTTCCCTGGTAGCTCTTAAATTATAAAATTATAATTCCTAGTCAGTCGCTTAATTAAGAATTCCAAGTATTCCGAGCAGACGAAATCGCAGGCAACAGTTCGTATGTAATAAAAAATCTATCAATGTGAAAAATATATTTTATTTACAATGAACAATGGAATCCCACGGTTTTATAATTTTGTATAATTAAATGTAATCCTGTACTCGTTATGATAATAATTTCAATTAAACTAGAAACATTTTTTTAAATAACAAAGTATATGAACAAAATGATTAATGATATCTAAATGTAGCTTAAAATAATCCATTCTGTAAATGTTTTAAAATATTAATATAGAAAGATAGGAAATAAAAATAAAAACATAGGTACTTTTGATACATTTACATGATCATAAATGATATAGAATTATTTTATTGCTTCCAAAATTTATTTCAAAATAGTATAAATAAACGAATAAGGAGTCTGTTATTATATTAATAATTTCCAGCTACCGATCAATGGCAATTAAATTATTTCTCAGTTAAAAAAAACGGTCATTGTAATACATTTACGTAACATAATCACGGCATACATTATTTTAAAATTACACTTCGTTCAATAACAAGCTTTTAACACCCTTATGTGTTGAAATCTATATATAAAATAAGAAACTGACATATTTACGCACAGATAAACTATTTGGTATTTAAAATTGAGTAAATTTTAGAACGCAACCTGTGACATATGTCAACAATCGTTTCAATAATATAAATTAAATGTTTTTAAAAACAAGTGCAATAAGAAATTTGAGTGAATTTGAGGGGATATTTTATGAGTAAAACAGTTTTTAAAGAAAATATAATCTTTGAACCCATAAAAATTGCGTGTCAATATAATTTCGCGCCTATTTCTCGTATAAGTGTGTAATGATCAAACATTGACACACTTGTACAAAACAGGCAAAAATACTAAACACTTCTAGAAGATATTATGATTTGAGCATCTAATATTGACAGATGGTGAGCCATTATCTAGAATGTAAATCCCATTGTCACGTCTAGAAATCTGGATTTACATAATGCCTTCTTTTTTGGTTATAGATTTCTAATCAAGGATTGACATTCTTTACAGCCACAGAGAAAATAATCTGTTTATGGCTGTATAGATTTCAACATAAGCCACAGATTAATTCACCGCATTTGAGATTGCAAACATAAAATAAAATGAAATATGGCTTGAATTTAACTATACAGACATAAATTTAAATCAACCTTTTCAATATGTACGTAAAATATTATATTTATAATTGTTAATAAGATTGCGTTTTTCCCACACTCCAAAGGATATCGATCAAAGATCCCAAATGTCTGTACCGTTTGACAGCTGTCAAAGCGCCATCTTGACTTAAAGATAATCTCGTGAAAAGGTTACCATTATTGATTTATTTGCTATGGGCCGGTACAAGTCAACATTAAATATAATATATTATTATTACACTATGTTTTGCTTGTGCTATCCTTAATTTTCAGTTAAGTTATTTCCTTTCAAATGTCGAAAAATAAATGCTATACAAAATTCAAATTGTATAAAGTATAATATATGAATGTACATAATTAACGTCCTTTAATTCATGACGTTATATTATAATACATCAATTTTATTTACGATGTGACATTTACGATGTATGAGACTTCCGCTCCCCTCTTATTACGTCTAGATTACAAACAAACACTTCCTATTGCTTAGGTCTAAATATTAAACGAATCATACAAGCTAAACATATGATATCATAGCAATTTAGCTTACTATTTGACTAAGTGCGATCTAACAGGAGTATAATGAGTTTGATTCCGTAAATATTTTTAATACATAAATTTAACTATATTGATTTTGAAATGTTTCTTAAAATATATTTTCATTCCTATGTATACGTGGTATTTATAAATTTATAATTTTATAAGACATATTATTTATCAACAACATTAAACGATTGGGAACGTATTAATAATGATTTCATAAGTGTCAGCGGATACCGAACCTGCTACCCGCGAAACTACATCATTTAAAACATCGGTGCATTACACACTGTACCATCAGGCACAGAGGTGTTAATTTATAATTGAGCATATTCTTTATACGATTTGATTATTATTTCATGGAGTTACGTTAAGGAGTAGTTTTTTGGACTAAATGAACTTATTTATTGTTACAAATCATATAATATATACTGACTCTTTATGGATATATACATTTTTGGTAAACATTGTGCATTACTAAGAAAACATAAATATATTATTTAACCAAACAGTTATCCACGCGACTGTACTTCAGTAAACAAGTACGTAAGACAAAAATTTGTGTCATCGATTGACCTCAGATGTTAATTTTAATGAAAAATATACCTTAAAACATATGAATTGGGTACATATTTCATTAACAAGAAAATGACGAAATTTACCACCTCAGGGCATGTTTAAGAACACATAGTTTTGAACTTGGGTTTAAGTCCAAAAGGTTAAATAGGGGTTAATAAAACAATTAATATTTTGAAAATTATTCAAGTGACAGGATTCTTAGATATTGTGAATTATTGTAATTCTGTGACGTCTAATGATGATAAATGTTTTGTTTGTTTTATTAAGTTCCTCTGTTAATGGTAAAGTGCGAGTCGGACTACGCACAAAGAGCTCGTAGCTCTAAATTATAATTGTTTATGGAAATTATTTCGCAGAATAAAAAACTAGATATCTTTTTTTTGGAAGATTATTGCATGTTCAAAATTATAGTAAACAGTATTGAAAATAATTATTTTTGTTATATTAAATTTGTTGGTCATTTATTGATATTCTTATTGTTACTAAAATGACCGATCTAATGTATACTTTTATTGGCTTGCAAATTTTAACAGCAAAATATATTTTGTAGATTTGATTATTTATTAAAAAAGGAATAAGAATATACATCTCATAATAACTTTTTTACAGAAACAGTACTGCAACCTTCGTACGGAGATATGCTGCAGAATCGAAACCGCCCAGGGATCCTTCGGAGGTCTCATTGGTGACCAAGCTTCTGGTCTCTTTGTGAATGGACAAGCTGGTGCAGGTTCAGTTGCTACAGGAGCAGGATTTGGCACAACCCAGAGTGGTTTATCATCAACTGGCTTCTCCAGTGGGTTTGGATCTAAGGGAACCATTGGAACTGGTGCTTCTTTCGGATCCGGGATTGGATCCGGCAATAGAGGCATTGCGGTTGAATCCACCAAATTCGGCACAGGATATGGATCTACTCTTGCTCCTACTACACAAAGATTTGGATCAACGAACGGCTTTAAATCGACTGCCCAATCCAACTTTATCAATACTGATTCCTTCTCAGCGGGCAGTGACGTCAATGGAGTCTACAGACCCGGGGTGGTTGGATCTGGACTGAAACCTGGTATTCCTTACCTACCTCCCGTTGATACCACAGGCAGTGGCAGCAATGTTGTCAGCTCAACTGTCTATCCAACTCCCATCCTTATCACTACCCCTCGACCATATACTACCCCTAAACCCACCTACCTGCCTCCCGTTCAATCCACAGCAGGCCCTGGCTACTTACCTCCTATCGGAGAATCCAGTATCAATAAAGAAACTTACGTCCCCAATCCTAATTATAACGATGGCAAACTTATTTTGGATGTGACTAGAACCACTCCATCCCCAGCAAGTAAGTTATTTATTCATATACGTATACGACCTCTCAATGTTTGAACCCGCGACCTCTGGGAATCCGTCCTGTTGCTCAAATTATAATAGTACTACCGTTCTTTATTTATTTTTAATTTCAATAAGCTTAACATGGCTATGCGTGGTTATAAATGTATTCAAAACCTATAAATAATATAAAATATAAAAAATATCTATATAAAGTAGTTTTCTTCAAAATGCATAAAATATCTATAGTAATATTTTATTGTCAATTTTACTAAGAAATAACTATCGTATTTAAAAGAAAAATATATTATTAGGTAGGTAGGTGTATTTATATGCTTTATATTGTATGTTTTTTTTTATATTAAAATTTGCTTCATCAGTCCCAGAAATCCCTGCTGGCTGCGCTGCAGCTCTTAAATGTACCCCTATCGAGTTCTGTACTGCTGAAGGAGTAATTTCCAACACGACAGTATTCCTCACAAGAGACCAAGATGCTTACAGAGTGCCTCTTACTGTGAGTATTGAATATACTCTTGAAATTATTTAATAAATTATATCTAAGTGACGGACATATTTCGTGTACAATATTTTGTATAATAGTGTAACTTTTCAATAAACCTATTAATATACAGAATATCTCTCAAAGCAATATTATCATATATTAAAACCTAGCACGGTTTTATTCTCTTAGTATTTTTATAGCGTCCATATGATATTGTCCCACAGATCTGACTCACATATTGGTTTACGATCGTACCACGTATGTACTACGTACAATGATGACATTGTTAAATATAGCATTTATATTTAAAAGTAGCACGTGTAAATAAAAACGATAGAACAAAAAAAGTGTTAAGATTCAATATTTAATTTAGGCTTAAATAAATGGCATTGGAATTCAAAAGTAGTGACTAGTAAATAGTCAGAATAAAGATTCAACTGGATGTATTTAATAAAGTATAATTTTGCAGGATTGTCGTGATATACAAAGTGGTCGCATTGGTAAATGTTGTCGTGACCCCTACTACACCGACCCCTGGCCAGTTAACCAGCTGGGTAAGTGGGTGCCCGGGGTATTCGGGGGTAACGACGGTAGGTATGTACCGGACAGCAAGGGCAGCCCCAACAATATTAGACCCACTGTTACCGTACGTCCCCCGGTCACTGGATCTGTTTTATTCAATTCCTTCATGTAAGTAATAAAAAATAAGGAATCATTAGTTTCATTTTTTTTATATATAAAACGAAAATAATATTCTAATAAACATAAACTTTTAGAACAACTAAACCCACGAGTACACCATTTGGCTCCAACCAATTTACCCCTAGTTATTCTTCCTCTACCGTCTCTCCATTCAATCAACGAGGACAAGGTCAGATCACCGTTGGAGGTCAAGGACAATATAGTCAGGGAAGTCAGGGTCAGTTTACCCAGGGCGGACAAGGACAATTTACCCAGGGTGGACAAGGACAGTTTGTACAAGGGGGACAAGGACAGTTTGTCCAAAGGGGACAAGGGCAGCTTGGCTTCACAGGACAAGGTCAGTATAGCCTTCGTCAATTGCTACGGTATTTAAATTATTAATCATTTTAAAGTTTTTGTTCCTGTAAGTTTTTATTTCTGATGATTATTTATGAATCTGTGGTTTTACAATCGATTGTTATTTATGTTTTAATACAAATGGCCGAAACCACAATTCTCATGTAATTGTAAAATCCATGAGTTTTAATTTATTTTTCACAACTAGAATATTTTTTTATCAACAGGTCAAGTCGGTTCTGGATCTACAGTAAACACAGCGTTCGCGCAAGGACAGAGTCAAGTGAAAGGACAAGGACAGGGATTCTTGGCTAATCAGGGATCCGGGGTAGGGCGGGTGCAGCTAACTAAAGGACAAGGGCAATTTGTGAGCCAGGGTCAAGGACAGGTTGTGTCCCAGGGACAGGGGCAACTTGTTACACAGGGAGTTGGACAAGGAGTCAGACAAGGAGTGGGTCAATACGCTTCTGTTGGACAGGGTCAATTGGGACTCCAAGGACAAGTAAGTAATAAAAAGCTCATAAAAAATAAAAAAGCTTATTATTATTAGACTATAATATAAGAATCTATTTGCATGTTCCTTTTTTATTAACAAGTCTATGATCTGTAAATATATATTATTGTAACATATATGAATCCATATTTAAATGGTTTTGGAATAGTCTGAGCAATCGATTAGAGTCATATAAATGGTAATTTGAATCAATTTTAATAAATGACTTTATAATCATGCTTAAATTATACAAATATTCACGTGCATTTAATAGATGTGCAACTTTGAATGTCTGATAGTTATTCTCGCATAGAACTGTAGATTTCTTTTTTGTATACAGTCAGTAATCATTCTTTATTCTACGTTATAATTACTTTTGATTGAAAATAGCACTTAAAATTATAAAGATGTAAAAGATCTTAAAGAAATATTGTTTTTGTGTCATTAGGGCGTTCAAACTCAATTCGTTGCTGGACAAAAAGGCGTCGGACAGACAGTTCTCACAGGACAGGGTGCGGTAGGAATTGGAGGACAGGGTTTCGGTATTAAAGGTGGACAGGGGCAGTTCGTGAGCCAGGGACAGGGGCAACTCGTGACCCAAGGACAGGGAACCGGTTTCAGCCAAGGTTTTGGAACTGGCATCCGCCAGGGAGGTGGCACGGTTGTGTCTCAAGGATTTGGTCAAGGAGTGCGTCAGGGACAAGGCGCGGTCGTAACTCAAGGGTTCGGTCAGGGAGTACGTACAGGACAAGGAGTGCTTGTCAACCAAGGACAGGGTCAAGTCTCGACCCAGGGCCAGGGACTTTTTGTAGGCCAGGGACAAGGTGAATTAATAAACCAGGGAGAAGGACAATATGTATCCCAAGGTGAAGGACAGCTAGTCTCACAAGGACAAGGGACTCTCGTCTCCCAAGGATTTGGGCAGGGCGTGCGACAAGGGCAAGGTGCATATGTCACAAATGGGCAGGGACAACTCGTGTCTCAAGGGGAAGGAACATTTGTAAATCGTGGAGAAGGTGCGTACGTGACCAACGGTTTTGATCAAATCCGACGACGGGCTGAAGCTCAACGCGTGGCTCAAAAGGAAGGACAGCTTGTGACACAGGGAGAGGGTCAAATAGTGACCCAAGGACAGGGGCAAGGAATATCTCAAGGATTCGGACAAGGCATCCGTCAAGGACAAGGATTCTCTGTGACCCAGGGAGGTGGTTTTGGGGTTGAAAACGAGTATGGAGAATCTGTCCAGCGAGTTTTCCTTCAACGATACAAGGGTGAAGGACAATGTGGAGTCCTAAATGTAAGTAAAATATATTATTTTTATATATGATGTGAAATTCATGGAAATGACATTGAAACGTAAATAACATTTATGTCATGCATACAAAAGACGATAATTACTCTAAATATAACACGAACCCGAAATATTATAGCATTAAGGGCGGATTTTAAAATCCTCAAATAAGTGTAAGCTGGAAAAAATGAGATTATTACAGTGTTTCCATACAATATTTTTAAAATATTCCGTACGTATCCAAAGATATTCTATAATCATATTTTATTCATACATTAAGAATTTATTATATTATTCATATAAATTCGCAAACAAACATTATTTATCTAAATAACAATATAAGTCTATAAAAGATCTATATCTGTCTGATAAGCTGGTCTCTCACAGCTGGTTAAGAAAATTCAAAACCAACAGGTGTTTCTAAATTGTATTTAAATTTAGTAAAATTTACCATTCGGCTGACAAATGTCGCATTGATAAATATTTAAATAGGAAATGTTGCATCTTTATTTATTTTAATATATTCATTTTAATCAAAGTTTAAGCAATTTCAATTGATCCTTGTATATATTCTGATGTTATCAACTTTATCCTAATTATTTGATGTCACCGCAATATGTCCAGCATATTGCAAGAGATTTGGCAAAAGTTATAAGACCGTCTGTCTGACGTCAACCCCTATGTGAATGCGTGTTTCACCTAGGAAAGATAAAAAATGGTCCTATATTCTAACACGACCGCACGGCAAATGATGACAGCATATATATAAGTATATATATTTACATATATGTATATACTAGTTTATTGCTGCAATAAACTTAATTATTTATAAATCGGTAGCTTGTTTTCTAATAAATTCATTTACGACTTCAATTCAATTAATTTCACATCATAGTATCATTAATCATTAAATAGTAAAAATTTCAAACATCTGTCGAAGTAAAATTGTGTAATTTTTTAGTATCTTAAATGTCACTCAGCACTTATGTTTCATAACAAGAATGTGTTAGAAGTGTCCTTCAACTCGTTAATAAAGTTGTAAATAGTTGTCTTTTTAAGTTATCGATAAGCCGATAAATAAAAACATACGATTACAATTAAACATGGCAGAAGACCGTTCCAAATACAGATATTGTGTTTACTTAATATAAATTCTTGCCACAGTTCCCAAGAACTTTAATTCAAACTTCATATAATATATAACAAAATTAAAGCCATATTTATCTACCCTAGGGACAACGCCCGTATGGTAACCGAAACGACCTGGAAGCTGACTTCGCAGAAATACCCTGGCAGGCGATGGTTCTGCTGCAGACCAACAGGAGTCTACTCTGCGGAGGAGTCATCACACGACCTGATGTGGTTGTCACTTCTGCTGCTTGTGTTGAAGGGTGAGTTTAACGTCAGAAACGATTTATTATTTATATAAAACTGAATGTAATGCCTTTGTAACAAATTCAAATAACGGATACAAAGGAAGAAAACAATCATACAAATAATTGTCCCGTGTAGAAACCGTACCCATAACCTTTGGTTCAACAGTCAGGGTCACTAACCACTAGACCGGCCATCACAGCATTGAGTCACATTTTGATAATTTGGAAATAAATGCCAATAATGCAACGTCTGTAGTAACATTTGACTAAGAATTATTTCCATTTAAATTGATATTATTATAAACTCAAATAAGTTTTATATCCACAGCCTGGACGCTAAGAACGTTTTAATCAAAGGAGGAGAATGGAAGCTTGGAATCGACGATGAGCCTCTTCCCTTCCAAATTGTTCAAGTAAAGACTATCCTCCGTCATCCTTTGTACGAGCACGGCAACCTCCACTACGACGCTGCTATCTTAGTACTCGCTGAAAACTTGAGATTCGCTAAAAATATCTACCCTATTTGCCTTCCCGAAAAGGACGATACCTTGGACAAATTCTACAATGGTGCAGGGGAATGCATTGTTACTGGATGGGGCAAACAAGTACTGCAAGGTTAGTTTGATAATATTTATAATTATCTAATTAATATAATATTAATTCTTTAAATTCAGGGACTATTTTTATTAGACGAGTTTCAAAAGCGTTCAATTGGTTGAATTTAATCCAAATAGAAGCTAGTGTAAGATTTCTTTAACATCACCCAAACATAATCCATTTTTTTTTATTTTAAATTATATAATCATTAAAATGTCTTGGTCCTGACGGATTTATTTATCAACATATAGCGCCAGTCACGGGGGTTAACATGTTCATATTTTTATACTTGCTTTAATAAGGCACTCACGTAGAAATACTTTTCCACACTACTCGCAAACTTCCTCTGCGAAATACTCTAGAAGTCGCCCGAGGCGAGGTAAAATTTACCGAGGCAAGCCGAAGTGCCTCTCTACACTAATCGTATTCGTCTAACATCGTTCAATTTCGCGAGTAGTGTGGGGGTGAGGTGCTATATATGGAAGGTTTGTGAGGCAGCCATTTTGGAATTTTTATTATAAAAATAAATCGAATAAATCTAGTACAATATATAAATATTACTTAAATATGTATTTGTGTTTACATTTCAAAGTTCATGTCCATATTGCAAAAACTGCTCAAAATCACACCTCACTGTTAGCAAGTTACTTAGTTACCATATTTACAACATGCAAGTATTTTTATACAAGCTTTAATTCAGGAACCGATCGATAAAATTTACAAAGATTATTTATTATTAATGGTACATAATATATAAAAATAGACAGTGATATGGATAGAGAAAAAATAATAGAGATATCACAATAAAGAAGAATGACACAATACCTATGGAATCTAGAATAGTATGTTTTTGTTGGTATACCCGCTGTCACGAAGGCTGAAAAAAAAACTGATCTGTCAAATACAGTGAAGCTTTCTGATTGGTTGATATCGTGATAATTCTGATGAGAGAATTAGAGGTTTATATACCTCTGAGACTGCTGTCAAATAAGTTTCACTTCAATCATTCTTCCAGAAACTGGTGGTTAATATAAAAA
This sequence comes from Dircenna loreta, assembly GCA_963555665.1. NCBI lineage: Eukaryota > Metazoa > Arthropoda > Insecta > Lepidoptera > Nymphalidae > Dircenna > Dircenna loreta. The sequence continues at coordinate 6,917,998 of OY743089.1, read as the reverse complement.
ACAAAAAAACTTTGCTAATACAGATAAATATGTAGTATGTGTTAAATAATATTATTAGTGTGTAGCGAAAACTTAAACTTAAACGTGAGGAAAACGAAAGCGGGCGCAGATGTGTTTGTAGGTCATTGTCGGGATGGTAACGTCAGCATGTAAACAAAATATTTAATAATTTTGTTGTTAAACGTAAAAATAAATTTAACTATTATATCAAGGTAAATTACAATAATATGTGGTATCTTAATACGATAAAATGTTCTTAAAAACATGAAATTCCATATAAGTAAAGCAAGTAATATATTTTCTATATTTGGAGTATTATACAAATAAAACGTTAAGTGTATGATATGTAAAGTATAAACGCTATGAAAGTGTCAATTTTTATAAATATATTTAACTTAATCATGATCCAATAGATGGCGCTATGGACAATTAACATGTTCTATATTTATACAAGTTATCTGATTGGTTGCAGTTATCAGATCTACTTATTTCAAATCAACAAAATTAACTTATCATACTCGTAGTTAACAAGTATGATCGTAAATCAATATTTGATATTGAAAATTAATATGATAATAATCGAAACATAGCTAGTTTTATTGAAATATACTGCGAAATTATGATATGATATGATATTAAATGTTTCGTGGCCTTGGTTTTAATACATGCTATTAATTAGAACAAATTTTGCTAATAATTTACAAATATAGAGTTTTATTAAAATATGGATTTTTTTATTAAAAAAAAAATAAAAAACATAAACAACACAACTCTTAAAATTTAGAAGACATTTATTATTTTTGTATTCAATTCTCATTGTCTTTTTGGGTAATCCCAAAATCTGGTTTGCCACCGTTTTGCATAATGGCCGATCAACAAACCTTATATAGACAATACAAGCATCTAATAAAACGAGTCACACCTTCAAATCCGGTATCTATATAATACAGCTGATTTGTTTGTTTGTTCAAGTGTTAATCTTTGGATATATCATTTCAATTCGAAAATGTTTTGCATTTGATAGCTTATTTATTAAGGACAGTTAATAACTATCAATTTTTTATTATTATATTATATTTTTTTATTATTATATAAACATTATCAAAATGTGGATTTCAAACACGTTTCCTGTTTTTTTTTCGGGCTTAAAAAGTAGGCAGGAACTAAAGATCCATATTACCGTGTACCAGTCTTTTATAGACCACACGGACAGAGACGTGAGAAACGGCTAGTATAATAGAAAATATATTTTCAAACTTGGTAAAGTATGAAACGCTTAGACAATCATAAGATTTTTCCCAAAATAAAACAGCATTATACGTTTTCAAGGTCAGCATCCGGATTCCCAAACAAAGTTATTTGCATACAAACATACCAATGTGAATATATTATCTATATACCTATCTTAAGATTTAGGATTTTATAATATATAATAATATTTTGTAAACGATTTTATACAACTATTTATGAAAATATTTTTTAAGGACTTTCAAGTATAAAATACAAAGATATGTGTAAATTTAGTATAAATTACTTTTTTAAATTTTGTATTCTAAAAAGCCGTCCTGATATAATGAAAAAAAAAACAAATAACACAAAATTATATTTGTCAAAGAATAAATAAAATATTTTTTAGCTGACACTACTCCAAACCCGTTTCGCCTCATCACCGGTCAATTGTGTAACACGCCCGATACCCCATCACACTCGGCTGCCGGTGGCTCAACTAATAATAACCATCAAAATATAATATTATGAGAGCAAGGAAATTATTAACTAAATTCGATACATTATTGAAAATATGTGATGCTTTAACAAATTTAATAGCTCCCTTAAGGAAATAAAACTCCATATAAAGTAAAGGCATTTTGCTCAGCACTAAGACTAGATGCCAATTATGGCACATACATTCCTAACATTCTGTCATTTAAAAAACATTCTGTTTTCATTCATAGTTACTCATAATTTTATTAACACTCATTAGCTATTTTATAGTTAAATGAAACATATTTGATACGAAAATTATAGGACTTGTTTCTTTGATATTCAATTCTGATTTTAATTTTTATGTCACTTCTGGCCTTTTGTTCATCCATTCTGTACTATAAAAATAATCGTCTTTATTAACCTATTGGTTACATTTAAACAGACAAACCTGGAGTCAAATTTTATAATAACACTGAATAGCCGTTCCCCACTTTTTGGTGCAATGTAAATATTCAAAAAATAACCAAATAAGTAAGAATACTATTTGATCTTTCTGCAATTTGGACAAAATACGTAATGATAAATTAAACACCGATAATCTGAAAAATCGAATTAGTTTCAACACCATTAAACTTGTATAAACATTGCTCCACGTACAAATATTGATAGCTAATTAAGTAAAGATTAAATTATAGTTTGATTAATGCAATGTATTGGCCAATATATAATGTTGGTTACCATGAACTTACTGTTACGCCAACCCTTTGTTTACGAATGCTTGCAAAGAAATATTTGTAATATGATATTGGACATTGTTTGGACAAACGTTGGTCAAACTCTAATTGTAATCATAAACTGAAACTTATATGTAAGTAAGAAAGTTATACAACCCAATAAGCATCTCAAGAATCCGATTGTTTATCAAAGATAACATTATTTAAAACCACTTATATATAAGTGACGGAAATACAAAAGAATTAAACTTTAAGTTTAGAAAGATTGTAATTTGAATATTCAAATAAGAGTGAAGGAATCCGCAAGTTAACCTACTTACCAAAAGAGGTTAAGTGTTTGTACTTAAACTAAGTATTTATATTGGCATCGACAATGCATTTATATGTTAATCAGTTTTTAAAGCACGTTGAAGTCTTGACTAATCTATACAAGATTGTTTTATATTGGACGTATAGTGATGCAAACGAGCACTTATAATCCATAGACATCTGCAATATAAGGGCAGTTGTTGATATTAGGTGAAAGATAATAAAAGGCTAAGGACACAAGGACGTTGAGTAATTTATAATAAAATACATTTAATTTTAGAACATATTTGTTTCGGGTGTTGTTTATACAATGATTTGTTAAATATCAAATAAATTTAATTTCTTTTCTATTTACGTTCTCACTTATTTATTAATTAACAAACGTATATTGGTTCGATAGAAACAAGATGTCTGATTGTGAAATAAGCTAAATATCTTACGATTTTTTGATTTTTAATAGAAATATTTCTTGCTAACCTTTACCATGTTTCGTAATGACATGGATTAATGATGGAAGATGTTTAATGGTTTATTTAGTCCGATGATTAAAATATTGTTTGAAGCATTCATAGATTTCACATTGAGAAATATATAGTAGGTACTAAGTTTTGCTGCCAGTTTTGCCTGTGAAGACGGACAACAGACGTAACGTTACCCGTTAACCAGTTAACAACGTTAACCAGTTAACAACGTTAACCAGTTTTCGCAATTATTTTATATATTAATATATTGTCCGTATAGTGAGTTCGTAATCATAGTGTTTTTTTTATAATTTATCTAAACCTTCACCTTTCTATAATTTGAGTTTAATCAATGTCAAGTTGCAACATACTGCCTCAATAGAATAATCACATTTTAAGTAATACTTATATATTTAAGTATCTAAAAACATATGAGCCATTATAATATAATATTTTTTTATGATTTTTTTATCCTAAAGTGCCATAAAACTGACCCCACTTTAACGAAAAATAAATATGTACTTAGCTTTTATATTCTATAGATAAGTGACGTCATACTCAATGTGTGGTTAATTTATTTCCAGCTCATCTTCAAGGCAGCATAATGCATAGCATTAACGTCTCCCTCATCAGTCCTGGGGAATGTCAATCAAAACTATCATCTGAATACCCCCACCTTCTGGAACTGTATGATGAAGACAGCTGCATCTGCGGACAGCCCACCAACCCTCTGAATAATATCTGCAGGGTAAGTAAGGCATAAAAATAAGGTCTTGTTCGGGCTGACTTGTACAAGCTAGGGCTGGAAACTTGGAACTTTGACCGCAGATTTGTTATAACGTAGACGTATCCTGAGGAAGGATTTCTGGATTCACGATCTTATATATTACGACATTGGCAATGTATAAAATTAACTTGAAAATATATTGACTTTTATGTTCTAGGTGGATATTGGCAGTGCTATGGCTTGCACGACTGGCGATGGACACTACACCTTCAGGGGCGTCTACTCCTGGGATTCAGGTAAATATTTTTCATATACATATATCCAAGGTTTCTTTCATATTTCTTTTTCTTCCACACAAGAAATGCGTCCAACAGCGTTATAGTGATGTATCTTATAGTATGTCATAGTTAGCTTTATTTAGGATAGTGGAAGATAGATAGGTATATTCTTACTTTACTGCCAGTTTAATAAATGTCTGCATGTTTGTTTATTTCCCAGGTTGTCAAGTTGGCAATCAGCTGGCTGGCTTCTACAGGTTTGACCTGGAATGGTACGAATGGGCCATCGGTTTGATTGAAAGCGTCAGATTCTCCCAGTACACAACAATCACTAAAGTTACAACAGGCTCATTCTCTGGAATCAAGGGTGGAGTGAAGGGTGTTAAAGGTTCATTGAACCAGGGTTCAGGAATTAAGGGTGGAGCGGTCGCGATTGGCTCAGTTTCTACCGGCGGCCTATCAACTGGACAGGTCAGCACTGGAGTTCTCGGTGGTGTAAAAGGATTCGATTTTGGAAAGGAACAGTTTGGTTTTGGACAAAAGCAAGGGTTTTCGAGCCAAGGTCAGTTCTCTGGTAAAGTGGACCAGTTCACAGGAAAGATCACCAGCGGCTTAACCCAAACTGGTTTCGGATCTAGATTCAACTTCAGCGAAATTAAGCCAATCACAAACAGCTTCAGCGCGTCATACTCTGAAAAGAAGGTGTTCCAAAGCGAACCGAAATATGTGACATTCACAACAAAACCTGAAATAGTCACTTTCACCACCAAGCCTGAAATAGTCACATACACGACTAAGCCTGAAATTTTCACTTTCACAACCAAACCCAAAATCATCACATACACAACCAAACCCAAAATCATTACATATACAACCGAACCCAAATATGTAACCTACACGACCAAACCCCAGATAATCAGGTACGAAACATCCGGTAGTGGTACCAACCCCCAATACGTAGCCCCCGGGTTCAGTCCCAACCCATCATTTTCTGAATTGGTCGGCAAACACGAGCACACAGCAAAATGCAAATGTCTAGAAGGCAAGAAGTAATTTCGAAATTCAATTCAATTGGTCATTTATTCTAGTGCCATAAAATCTGTATTTTAAAGAAATAGCCTGAAAGTTTCAATACAAAAGAAAAATTACCAGTTCCTATCTAAAGCGAATATCAACGAATTGTGACCGACTCTTCATACTCTTATTTAAATGTAAATAGGTAGATTTTTAAAAAGTTTCTTTTATCTATATATATTTTTTTTATATATTCGAATTTGGTTATTTCGAACTGCCAATAAAATTCTACCTAAAACGTATTTATAAATGTATTTTTATATTAAATTAGATTTTTGACCATTTTGGTTTTTTTATACCAACATGGTCGACTCTCTAATATCGATTGGTTAGTTAAAATAAGTGTATTTTTTATTAAAAAAAAAACTGATATACAGATTATATAAAAATAAGTATTTAGTCAATATTCTATATATTGATATTTTGTAATTGTAATATTAAGGTAAAATAAAACGAACGTTCTTTACATATATTTTCTAGTTTTATTTATTTTTCTCATAGAATGACTTGTAGATCATAAAACATACAACTTTTTTATTTTTAATGGAAAGTATAATATGGTAACTACTTATAACCAGAAATACTTTTGGGATATGATATGATATGATATGATATGATATGATATGATATGATTGATCATAATGCATCTACCGCCATATATGCTTATAGATAAACTACGAAATAACGTTTGTCTGTGTTGGTTCGTGTCTGCAACGCAAGCGCAGGCACACTCGTAAATGCTCCTAAAAAGATGTTTCATTGGGTACCTGATAATGTCTGAATAAATAATCTTTATTTATCTAACACATACGTAAAAGATCAAATGTACAAAGATATTACATTTTTATTTATTCAAGACTAAAGGTAATTATACTGTTCCGTACAAAAAACAATTTAATTTTCAATGTCATAATTTTTTCAATCTATGAAATTAAATTATAGATCTCGTGTAATGTATTTGCTTGATGTCGACATATAAAATAGTAAAGAGGTGAAGTCTAAGCAATATTTTTTTCTTACGAAAAAACATAAATAAATAAAAATGTATTGACACATGTTCAGAATATAATACAGAACACAAAAAATAATGGTTTGTCTTGTCTATTTGTTCGCGGAGCACGCACACAGGATGTATTATGATACAATGTAGTATTATAGAATATTGACCCGGAAAATGTCATCGAAAAACATTATTTTTCCTCCTAAAAAAAGAAAATTTTGTCAAGGATAAATCCATTAATTGGCTAAAACAACAAAACTATAATTGTATGGATTTGTATAGTTTTAAGTATTGAATAATTATATTTTAGTGGGGAAGGGGGGGTTGTCGTTAGCAACAACTAGGAGCTACATACGTGGGATTCAAATGAAATCATATTTGTCTTGGAAAAGTTTGTTTGATATTTTAATGTAAGTGAAATTATCATAGGTCTCAAAAACTAAAAAAAACTCCGTTCCAGAATAGATGTACTTAATAATTATACACTTTTATCTTTCCAATTGAAAAAACTATTGATCTATTATCTATCAGCAATAATCCAGTAGATCTGATCATCTTTTGCTTCATTTTGGAACTTTTAATCTTCTTGATTATATTTTTTATTAAATGTCAACGTGTATTTTTGCCGTACAGAGAATGCTTTACATTAGACTGAACCAGGTTAACATATAATAATCTGTTTCAAAATGACATTTCAAATATACAGCCACAATACAAAATTCTTGTCAATAGAAAACTACATTTCAAAAATCATTTATGAATAACACACAAATAGAAACACAGAACCAATTTAAATTAAAAAATAGCTTGAAATAAGTAAGTACTGAGGTAGTTTAATAAAATTATTCTGATTATTAAATTTTTAATTCTATTTCTCTGTTAATATTTTTCTAGTATTCAAAATAGCTCAGGCTTTGAAAATACTTTTAGTGCAATATCTTTTATTATAATTATTGGAGTGCTAAGAAGTGTCAGTGTTATAACCACCAGAACTACTAATATGTAAATAAATTACTAATTATATTAATAAACTACTACTATATGTATAAATTAACAATTATTTTAAAACAACCTTCAAATATTCATCAGCAAGGTGTATAATTAATTAATTGCTATAAAATTTAATTCAGGCGCAATACAGTAAAAATGAGGAACAGGAGGCCAGGAGGGTGTCATCTTAATGATGAATCTTCTAACAGCGGCAGTATTAATAATTCTTATCGATACTGCCATCGCTCTGAATCCACATCAGACGTTGCCACGTCTGTGTCGAAAACTTCTTTGACCACATCTATATCTAGGTGGCGCACTTTCTTTACTTCTTTTTTATATTTAAGCAAATTTGAATAAGGTATACGATTGAAAATCATTATGAGCATGACTGAGACCTGTGACTTTTGGAATTGAATCCCATAGCTCTCTCAATAAGGCCAAAACTTGACTTGATCTTGATGTACCTAAATCAATTTTATGTAAACAGTTTATTTCAAGAATATAAAATAATACTTTAATTTATGTACTTTAAAATCATAAATAATTACCATACTTTTGACTTGCAGTTAAGAAAGATCGAAAACAGAATATTGTATTATATCAATTTTTGGCTTAATAACCTGTAAAATTCCATCAAAATCGTTGCAGTAGTTTCTACAAAATCCAATTTATACATTTTATAAAATAGTAACATAAATTATACAAAGTAATTTGTATGCGTTGTATACGATACAGACTCCGGAGTAACAGTATTGAATAATTACTATGTTTGTCTGTTTATTTACGCATCACGCAAGAACTAATTAGCGGTTATTATAGAGCTAAATTGTTTACTGCGGATTTCTCATTCCCACAGGAAACACTAAAAGCAGGTTTGAGTTATAAGTACAGTATGCCTCGATAATATGAATATATATTAAAAACAGTACAAGTGAAGTAAGAATTCTCCGTAAATATGATAAATGAAAAAAAAACCCTTGTAGTACATGTTTCCAAAATAATATCTTTATTATCTTTGCCTATTTTTATGATTGATAGATTTCGAAATGATTTTGACGAATTGAAATGCAAGATGCGAATTTTCGGGGAGTCCCTCAACCTCTGCCACTGCATTGCCAATGATTTCCAGAAGAAAATGACATTAATGGAGAGACGCTTACAAAATCTGGAAGAACGGCAAAAAATGGCGGTAGTTTACCAAATTATCTGTATTTTAGTTGTAATAAGCAACATTTGAACCTTGGACATCTTGAGATAATATTCAGTTCTGTCACCTTACGTCGAATTAACAAATAGTTTTATATCGCTCATTACACAATATACAAAGGTCTGTTTTTTTTTATAAAAGAGACGAATAATCATAAACAGAATGTATATATATATGCTTGTGTATTGATTAGCTTTACGTCTCGACTGGTAATCAAATAAAATTTGATTGAGTGACTAATTAATAATAATTAAATTATATGGTAATTGAATTAGATGGTAATTTATACATAATATTTTCCTTATAAAGGTTTTGAAAATTTCTAGAATGTTCCAATAATTTCAGACAAAGACAAATTATTTTATTTTCATTTTCAGATCCGTGAAAGCAACTACTCAGCAATTATAGAGAAGAATCAACGATTGTCCCAAAAAACTAAACAGGAAGCTAAGGTATGTTTATTTTATATAGTTTATTGTATAATCATATACTATATATATTATATGAGAAACAAACAGACACTTCAGACATAACACAAATTTAAACAAGAATAAATCCATTATAGGTTCGGAACTCAAAAGTCCAATATTGTCCAAATTGCAGTCCAGAACTATAATAACAGTCCAATGGGTTTAATTCACGGATATAGGTGTTAATTATCCAGCTTCAACGTTCATTTATTTTATTTTATGTAGACGGCATTGCATTCATTTATATTAAACAAGATTAAGACTAAAATATTTCAAAATACTAAACTCTTATAGCCACAAGGTATATAATGATTCTATAATGTGGCAACTAAACTTTTAATTTTTAAAAACTTAGAATATCAAATGGTACTCATATATTTTCGGTTGATATTATATATTATATTATATCAGAAAAAAGTTAAAATTACATGCTTCTTTTAGGGTTAATATTTCGTATAACGCCTTTCATACCATTTAATGTGAACTACGCATGCATTGTAAATATGTAATCAACAAATATTATAGAGATAAATGAGTTACGTACAAGTGGAAAAAAACAGTTCAAACGTCCTTTGGAATATTACCAAAACGATAGTTATGATTATATTACGTCCTATGGATATTCATCAGCTTTACAAATTAGAATAATCCCAATGTAACAAAGTTAAACCTTTTAGTCCATATACTAGTTATTGACCGGCTTTGCTCACGTCTATCTGTGTACAAAATTGTACCAAAAATTATCCAAAATTTTGGAGTAATTATCCAATCTTTCACACCTTTACTAATATATATAACCGTAACTGTCAGATGCTGATAGCTAATTTTGATATAAATAGTTATTCTATGATTCAATTGTATCGCTCGGTTGATATCTATTTAGAATACAATGTCAAAATTGTGTCCGTTTGGGTCAGAGAAGCGGCAAATGCATCCATATCCCCCTCTATAAAAGCGATTGGTCCCAGCTACCGTTTCAAAGCTATAATATTTAAATGAAGAATATTTTATTTATATCAATAACCTCGCCAATGGTTCTAGGAATATATCTTTATTTATGAGGCAGCGAACATTGTTTTTGTTATTTTCTAGCAGGTGTGTTTTTAACTTGGCAAAATGGCGTCTTACAATGAAATGCGACGTAGATTTAAAACGAGTTTTTGTTGTTTGAAAACATGTCCTTTCCAAAACCTTTTTATACTAAAATATTTGTGTCTTTTCAATCGGATTGGTTTTCCAATGACCTTGATGTATTCATATTTTATTTTTGTAATTTTGGCATATTGTTGGCAAAGTTAGCATTTAGCTCAAAGCAAAAGAGGATAACAAGTAAATTATTTATAAATATTTTTTAATAAACTAAACTGAATTATCGTCGTTACCAAAACATGAAATGGAACTAATACTCAAAGATTCACACGTCCGTACCCATCTTACTAAGATTTCGGATTGTAAAATATAATTAACTAGCTCTCACCCACGGTTTCCTTTGCAATACTAACTGTTTATTTACAAAACAAAAAATTTTATCCCGAGGGTACTTCGGGTCATCCAACTCTTGCTGCATAAATCAAGGTCTTGTATCCTTTGTGATGAAAATAAACTAATATCCCCTGTGACGATAATAAACCTTTGACAATTATTACAAGGATATTATATTCAACTCAACATCAATTATCTTTACTAAAATTACTTCACTAAATACCTTTGATAATATTGTTTGAACCAATAACGCTTATCTTAAATTTCAACGAAACATTTAAACTTATAGATAAATGTTACAAAGTATTATCTTGTCTTGCACATGTAAAAAACAAAATAAACTATCGTTATTTGTAAATACTTAAGTTCTCATTACTATCAAATAAATAAATTCAGGTTAAACCTTTCTGCTAAGTTAAAACTACGGTAAATTTAATAAAAATATGAATCACATCAAAGATATCGCATAATATAAGCTAACAAAGATAAATACACAATAAACAAGTACGCACAATGAGTAATAGATGTATATTACATTCAGTCGGCTTATAGTGACGTTTCCGACACGTTGAACAACGGGGGTTGCATTTCTGCGATAATCGGGAAGTGTCGTGCAAATTCGGAGCTTCTTTCTCCCTCGCACTCACGATCATTCACGACTACGATTATATTGAATTTCTAGCCCGCTTCTCGCTCTTTATTTCAGTTGATATTTTTAACTTGCGAAGTGTAGACGTAATCGTTACTGTAAAAAGTCGGTGTATTTTTACAATTGAATTAAAAAATAATAATACGGCATCTGTGACAGCATTGCAGATTTTGACCAACAATGGCAAAGGTAACTTTATTTTCAGATACACTGTAAAGTAGATATAGTGTTAAAAAATAGAAATCTTTTTTATATACTAACATCGTACCACTCTGTGACGTATGCCTCTGAGATAATTTGCACGGATTTTTAATATTTTTCTTATTATTAAAATAACCGTGGCTTATAAACAAAAATATTAAATAAAAACCTGTGACACATACTAATGTTGTTATAACAATGTAATAATCTATTTTATGGCATTGGAACAACACTAAATACAACTGGAAAAACAATTAAAACGGAGTACTAATTTAATTATAGACGTTTCAATGACTGATGCTATTATTTATTATTATTAGTTGAATAGAATTTGTAAACAAACCCGTACTTATTAGTGCATAATATTTACTAGATTCTCTCGTTGGTCGGTTATGAGTAATAGTCCTTTTTAACTTGACTTCAAATATGATAATATGTTCCGATGATAATATGAAAACATTAAAACCTAATAATATAATTTATAATTCAATGCGGCAACACTACGTGACGTCAATCGATAAATGTTAAAAGTGGTCTGTCAAAATCGTGTAATTTTAATAAAATTGTTTTTATTTAAAGCTAATGTCTTTTTATATTAAAAACATATTAGTGAATGCGAAGAATTGTTATAGAAGATTAATAGATATGAATAGAAACCATCTTTTGGTATGTTTCTATATTTTAAATAGTAATAACGTGTTATTTTAATTTGCGAGTGGTTAAGCAAATAGTTTTACTTATTTTTAATTGTAATGTATAATATAAATAGTCTTGTTGTCAAATTGATGTAATATATGAGTTAAATAAATGAAAAACAATATGTCTATAAACGTACTATTATAAGGGGAGAATCTGAAAACACTATTTAGTATTACATATAAAAATTATATTATAAGAATTTTTACTGCTTCTAACATTTTTTTTAAATTAATACTTATCTTTTACAAAATGTTAAGTTAATTACAGACAATAATTGAAAATTAAATTACAATTTCTTAATATTTCAAATGCTGTTAAATATTGTTTTTTTAATGTCGGGTTCTAAGTTTTATTTTGCTTTCACTGTTGAAGCCTCTGAAAGCTAACATACCTATTATATCTTTGCAAATAGTATTGTAATGTTTATTTTGCTATATTGTGCTTATCTAATACTTAAATGTTATATATTTATCACTTTTATAGAGTTCAACGACCTCCTTCAAAGTAAAAGAACATAGACTTCATAATTTTACAAGGAGGTTTATGGCATTTTTTGGGAAAGATATAAAATTACAAATAATACAAGCAACATATTCTAAATGACTTGATTTTTTTGTTAATAAATCATTTTTTTTAATTTACACTTTATTACCATATGAATATCTTACTGTTACTTTAATTAATTAACAACCTCTGATAATAGTCATGACGCCAATTATTTATCACATTCAAAGCAGCTCTAACGTCAATCTCAATAATACACATGACAATTGCAATTATAAGTTGTGTTACATCTTCAATCAGTTGTAATTAGTATTGCATTTTCTCATTTATGATTTATATATAAAGAAATTAATATGACCTTCTATTGCCGTCCTTGTACATTGCAACAGTTTAATTTATATGTATTGCTAGCTTTGATTGCTTTTATAGATGTTCACTCGGGTTAAAAATAGTCTTCTTTTCCCCTGTCGTACATTTTAATGAATTGTACATATTGCTAAAATACATTATGCAATGGATAAGATAATGGAGAGAAAACACTTTTTATTGATACAATTTTGTGGATTGATAAACATCTATGATTCTTTTAAAAATATTTATTTGTCAATTTAAGTTATCTTGACAAGAAACATCACCTCATTTCCAATATGTTATCATTTGTTCATGCTCGATTTTCCTGAGAATCATTACAATATTGATATATTCGATACAATGTTTTGAATTATCTAGTAATGATTACGTAAACAAAGTATCTTTAATGGTTATAACATCTAGAACTGCCTAGTTGGGTCAAACACGAGTTAACAACATTATTTGTCTGATGATTTTGTTTTTTTTAATGTAACTAGTCTAAAAATATGTACATTTTGTTATTTATAGGAAATTACAAAATCTGAACACTGAAAAATGGATAGAGTATATTTTAATATTTGTCCAAGTTTATTCATTATCTGACAATTTAAAGGATTTTTGTTTATAGTATAAGTTGCAGTATTAGGAAAAGTATAATGAAAATTATATGATTTTCACTCAGTCATGTGCTACAGTTAATTAATACTACATAATATTATAATTGTGATAAATCTTTCTGCATACTTATTATTTTCCGTGTTAGTAATTGATTCTGATTAAATTTCCAATAATATTATTTTCAAGATACACTATCTAGAGGGACTCCAGTTGGTTTGGCTTTTAATGACCAGAAATGGTGACTTTCCCCTTTTATAACATAATGAGTGAGAGAGTGAGAATGAGGCATTACCTCAAGATTCCCTAGTCTTGTCTTGGGTCAATCTTGCAGATTTTCTGGATTTTTGCTTTGGGTAACTTGGTTGTTGATTCTGGGAAATGGTCAACTAGAGAATTAGTCACGTGATGAAGTTAAAATGGAAACAAACTAAATAATATATAATCATAATAATAATGAAAGAAATTAAATATTTGAGGTGTATTCAACTTTTTATAAAATTAATATTTGTTCTAGTCAGTTTCAGTCAGTATTAAACATAGTCAGTGAACTGTCGGCTCATCTGAGGACAAACACAAAAGAAAACTAACCGGTCACTTTGCTCAAAATCAAACAGACACTTGATTTTATTAATTTGTCAAAGAGCAGACCTTTTCTATTATAAATTCCTAATAAATACTTAATTTTGTAGAAAAACCTACTAAAATCTCAGAGATTTTAGTTTTCTGATTGTAAAATCTTTGTAAAAACAATATTAGTAAAATTAACAATACAAATCTATTGTGAATGATAAATCTAATTAAATCTTAAATTGAATATATGTTTATAAATTGTAAAACTGTCGAAGAATCATTCTATTATAAAATGCTAATCTATATATGTAAATATGAATCTAGTTTGAATACTAATATTACAAATAATAGAGTGTGTATGTCTGTTCAAGCTGTATGGCTAGGGCTATATAAGTTTGTTAGCTCACATAATACTCTGGAGTACCAATGATAGCTTTATCTCATTTATCACTTAAGCCCTCTAAAGCAGACACTCATAGATATAGTCTATATATCAATAAACATATTTCATACTAATGTGTTTGTATTATGATTGTTTATGAGATATGTTACAGAAAATTTGTAGGAAATCGAATGTCAACATATTTGAACACATGCGCACGTTATGTATACACTCACACATGTACGCCGACAGGCATTTACGCATTATACGCATTTGTATATGCACACTAGTAATCACGCAAACAGGCCCAAGCGCTGACGCACCCACACATATTTGACATTTTATATAATACAATATGGGTGTATCGATTTTACAATTTTAAAAATTAAACTAAGGTTTACACTATAAATGATTCATGAGCTAAGCTAGACATTTATTATGCAACCCGTTTTAAGTACCTACTTAATTATTTATTCGTTAAATGTAGAAAAAGGCTTTATCTTTATACATCTTTAATCGTTTTCCATCTATGAAAATCACGATATATCAAGGTATCACGGAAAATCACGGCACGCTTATAAATATTTTTACATTTAATTTAATTTACCGGCTGATGAATCTTTTTATTGTTTGGTTAACATTTAAAAAGAAATATGGGAAATTTATAGCAAAAAATGTATTAATATGTGAAGAATGGTTTGCTAATTAAAGTAAATCGTAAAATATGTACATATTTTATCATTATTACAATGAATATGTTTTTTTAATTAAAAAACGTTAAGCAACGGTGCAGTTATAGCTTTGAAACAAAATATTAAAATTAGATGCTCTTCAGAAGTGTCAAATGTGACCTATAAAAATCACCAAAGTTTCTATCACAAAATTGTCTAAACTTTTTTTTGGTCTGTTGTACTTAATTGTACTTGTAATTAACAGATTTGAAGTCAATAAAAAAGATATATTGGTATGTTTAAATATCAGCTGTAATCAATAGTTAAGGAAAAAGTTACTGGAAAATAATATTGATGATGTGTTTTGTTTAAAAATGACGAAAAATGGTCTTAGACTGGATTGTAGATTACATTCGTAATATAAATTAGGCAAAGTTGAAAAGTCTGGATTAAATACACAATAACATGAATATGACTAAATAAACGGTTGTTTCATTGACGCCTGAAGTTGATAATCAATCCTTTTTTTGTTACCAAATATTTAAATACATACTTCACATAAATACGTCGTTGCCCTTTTATCAGACTGGAATCAGCCAGATAAGTAATCTTATAATAATGCAATAGTACCTAATAATGATAAATATAGGATTAGTATATTTTTTTGTACTACTTCTCCAAGGCCAATATCTTTTTACATTTCTTGTCTACGGTACCATTGTAGGGAATCTGACCAGTGCCAAAGTCTGAGTTAAGTCCTAGTCTTTGAATGATGACCTCTTATGTGTTGAAATTAACAGGCACAAGAAGGGTAGGAGATAATAGACTAGTTCTCAAAACTGCTGAATCTAGAATCAAAAATACAATTCCCATGAACGTTGCTTACTGCTGATTTAACCATGACTTCGATCTGATCTGACTTATCCCATATTTGGAAAGCAAGGAAAGTAAGCGATCCAAGAATATGTTTGTTTAATTCTGCAAATAATACGAGGTAATAACCTCGTCATGAAGACATATTTATCGTTTTATGAAATAAAACCCAAATCACTTAAATGAGCCTGTAAATGGAGGCTTAGTGGTAATCAGTCAGTACCTGTGGTTAATGCGATAAATGCAGAATTTAACGTGTGGCAGTTATCAACTTATTACATAATTTTAATTAATTCTGTTTTGTACTTCCAGTTTCCAAAAGATAGACATTTAAAACTACGATTAGGATTTTAGATTTGTCATACCAAATAGGCATGTTCTTATGGAACATCAGTGGCTCTAGTTGTTCAATGCTAAAGGATGGTAGCTTCTTCTAAACCTGATGAGAACTCCAAAGAAAGTCTTGAAGTATTACCACCGATAGAGCAAAAAGAGTTCTAGTTAATCTAGCCAACTAACTTTTGCCTGTAGCTTACAATCTTATATCTTCATCTTGCAATATAATGCATAGTTTTCTTAAATTCCAAGCTGGTCCACTGATCATAGGATTCTAAAAACGGATACTTATCCTGCATAGAAATATATTTCTTAATTCTTATATAACGTATATATGTAATGAAAGTTTTACTTTTTTAATAACATTTCGCAGACAGATTTCTTTAATTCTATGCCTCAGAACTATTGTAAAACCCGATTTCTCGAAATCTGAATAATAAAATAACCAATGAATCCAATCAGCTCAGAACTTTTGAAAGTACTGTTAAATATATTTTACCTAAATCATGATTTCAAAACCGGTTGTTACTCTTCATTCTAGATATCTAAATAACATTTGTGACGGAACTGAATACTATATTATTGTATTAGTTTTAATCGAAGCGTAGAAACGATAATATGAATAATAACCAACCTTATCTGCTATCCTTGGACGATAAAAACAATCTTTACTTCGTCATCATATTTATAAATAATGTAGTTATATTCAGACTTTGGGTTACGAGTTGCTAAAGGTTGTTAGCGAAAGAAAAGCAATAAAACCGTGCTCATGAGGTTTTTTGACAATGATACAACTAACATTGTACTTAATATTAATCTGCCTTATCTCCATCAGCTCGGGATATCTTTATAATTCATAAATCAAGACTATTCTCAAAGCTAAGCAATATAAAGCAGATTATATTTTATAGGCATTATCAAAAGACACGCTTTTAAATGAAGTTCCATTGTTTTTTCCAGAAACTACAAATGTGTGGTACGGAAGAGGAGATGAGAGAAGTTGCTGGTAGGATTTGCAGGAACTATCTTCATGGGGCTTGGAAGACTGTAGATCCGTCTGAGCTAGACTTTCGGAGGATCAGGTAGGTGAAATCCATTTGGATCAACCTTGGATTTTTAATGAATTGGATGTATCCAAGATACAAATGTGGTCATAGTTAACAGAATTAGTTTTGGATAGAAAAGTCGAATTCTTCGGAAGCTATGAATATGTCTGGTGTAGTAGAAAAGGGGGAATAGAATACTTGTCCCAATCTCATTCTCTAATCCAGATCTAATAACATGGACTATGTTTCTGTCTATACACTCTCCTATTCGATTGCTATGTGTATATCATTGTAAGATTTGATTTTTAAATCGGATGCCATCACCGGTCTTTTTCGAAAAAGAAACACTCTTTTCCTGAGCTGATTGGATGTTGAAATCTTTTATCTAGATAACCTCGTAGTTGCTAACCTAATTCTTATCACAACTAGCATTGCCACTTATGTTACCTTGCTGAAACATGGTATGAAATATCAAGTACTTGTCTGAAAAATGACAGAGATTATTTCCTTAAACTCGGTATCCATTGCCTTAAAAGTAGTAAAGACATCATCTCAATTTTTTTGGTAAACTAACAAACATTTTTTGTCATTACTTTAAACAAAAAAATCATTGTTCTATTACTCGATTCTAGTACCATTGTTTGGGTGATTGTAATGCAAAAAACATTCCTCATTTCAAAAGATTTCTATAGGAAACTGGCTGCAAAACATTATCTAAATTTACGTTGAAATACAAAAAGTGAGAGATGTCACAAAAAGTCGCATTACTCCCCATTGTAAAACCCTAATCGAGATAAAAAATATAAACACTCCAATAACCTTGGGTTTTTAAAGATATACTGAGTTGTTTGAAATTGTCTATAAACATGTATCTATGGTTGGATTATTAAAATTATTGATAGATAAAATAGATGGGTTAATTCGATACAGGCAGGCTCCAACCTGCCTCATCTGGTAGACCGTTCCGTCGCTCTGTCAAATGAGCTACCGTGTCATCGTTTTACATGTATATTTTTTCAACATAAACTGGATTTTCTTATCCATTAGAATATATTCGCTGAACCGTACACACTCAAACAATTATTAAAGTAAACTCGTCAGCAAACATTGTAATGAAAACAATGAATTTTAACGACATTTCTATCATGTAACCTTGAAATGTTAAATAGTAGCTATATTTTGCGTTTTTAGTTTGTTGCTTCTTATATCTAAATTGTTTTGTTAAATTTAGGAACAAATTAACGTGAAAAAATGAATTAACAAAAAGATCTCATTGAAATACTAGTCCAACAAACTTATAGAAAACGAGATAACGTCGGAGTATTAATACTTAAAATGTAAATGTACAAGGCAAAATTTCATTCCAGTATTCATTATTAAAAAGGCTCATTGTGGTATTTTATTTGTCCTCGATACGAAGTTTTTTTTTTTTTTTTTAAAAACCCATTTTAAAACCGGACAGATTACTGAATAATATTAAAGAAATCTTCCACTCCATGTCTCGGAATGCAATAATCATAAAATGTTTGTTGTGTGGTTTTCCTTAACAGATATACCCACGACCGCGGTGTTTCTTTTTTTTTTTTGTGCAACGACCTTTAATAACCTGTCTGGTTTCTTTTATAAAAATACGTTTTTTAAGTTATTAGTAACAATAACCGATATGTATATTTTTTACGTTCTGCAAGTTGTTAAAAAAAGCTTGCCTTATTCGCTGAGGTCAAGGGAGGTCGGGGCGGGCTGCTTCTTGTTCAAATAAGACACTGAATAGAGTGAAGTGTACCAAACTTGACATACAATAATAACACTGAATAAACATCATTATCAATGTATATTGATAACTCCAACATAAAAATATTGAACATTGGTTTCCATTGAATTATCTCGAGTAAGTTTCCACTTGCTTGACCTACATTCAGATTCCTTTGTTTTATTATCAATAAACAAACAACGTCTAGTATTTATATAAAATTTGTTGTCTGTAAATAATGTACTGTTTCTGTAAAAAAAACAAAATGTTGCATTTGTTTTAGTAGGAGTTTTGACGTTACGAAACGTTGAAAGTTTTCGAGCAGTCAAAAGCGAGTTCTTGGTTGTGATTGTTTCTCCAAAAACGCGACTGCTTGAAAACTATTAACATTTGGTACTAACAAAATTCGTACTAGGGGAGGGTTCTTGTAAAATGGTTAAAAGCCCAAATTGCGTACTAAAGTCCACCAAAGTTTTACCCTTTAGGAATGGGCAAAACATATTATGATATATAACTTTACAATTTAATAACTGCCGGCACTTGTTGACTATCTTGTACTTCGTTCTTTATCACCAAATGAGACATTTAATTAAGTATGAGATATTTCACTTAGTGACATATGTTGACAACCCTAAGTCAAGTTGTGAACATTTGTTTGCTTGATTATATTATTTTTTCCTGAATACGTTAAACAAAAATTATACTATAATATTTTTACTTGTTATTAAATTGATCCTTCCAAGTTAAATGTCAATATATTTTTTCAGTATAACGTTTTTTTTTATGATATAGTTACACTATGTTGTATAGAGTCTGAATACAGTTAAATAATATAAATATTTAGTTCGGTTGTCAACACTGGCAGTCCTTCGTGTGCCTGACTGCAAAAGTATCGATCTTTATTCCGTCGTGACGTAAAAGGACAAAATAAACACGCTTTCACATTTTCGTTAACAGCTGTGGTAATGTGACAGCCCTGAATATAAAAAAAAAAAATTAATAGTGTTAAAGACTACATTTTGCAATTCTGTAAGAATATATTCGTGTCGAGTAAATACACGATAGCAAGTGCAGAGAGACGAGGACGGACTACCAGAGGTCGTAAATTCGAATCTTGTTCGTGATGTTAAAATCTTATTCTGTATTTATAATAAATTATATTTGTTTTAATGGAGTAACATAATATGGCTATCGACAATTTCAAATAAGAATAAATAATATACTTCTTTAAATGTATTTTGGTTTTTAGTGAATAATATTCTCAGGTGATATATTATTGCATGTCACAGATCTATTAATAAATTATAATTAAGATTATATTAAACCTGAAAAAGTCTCTTGTTGTCATAAACTCGCTTATGGTATAAAAAATTATTTCAAGATATAATATTTTCGAAATCAAAATTAAGCTCATTTTTTATTCATATTGTCATACATTGTATGAAACGTCATACTCGTCCGTACGAGGAAAAGGTAAAGGTTATGGTGGAGAAGCGACACGATACGAAATGGATACTCTTTAAACTTTTTATTTTTTATTTTCATAGTATTGATTATTCAAATTTGGATGCTTCAAGTAAAAGTTATTTGACAGCACTGTCATGAGTCGTGATTGGTTCTCAACACGAGATCAACCAATCAGATTAACGAGATTTGTTTTTAAATTGCAAATTATATATTTTATATTAATAATATTTTACGAAAAGCACAAAAAACTAATTTGTGATATATTAATGTATAATGTATGGATTTAATTCAACACGGTATTCTCCCATAGCCAGTAGAACTCATAGCATTGATAAAACATATAATAATATTACATATTTTTTGAATTAGTTGTAACTTAAAGAAATAATAATTTCTGTCCTAAAATCATTCATGTTTAAATAGTAGATTAAAATGGTTTATTTTTCTTTCAAGCGGGGGCTTATCAAATTTTCTGTACTATGTGGCGTTACCATCAGACACGTCGAAACATAGTTACTCAAGAGACGCCCTGGATAATGATGAGACGACATTAACAAGGAAACCAATCATGAGCTCTCATTCATTCTCAATGGATGAACCCAAAAAGGTGAGTTCTTCTTCAAATATAGTTCGAGAAAATAATCTGTTATTATTATTATTATTAATGAAGACAATCTGTATTTTGAATATTTTTTTACAAATATATTTGTATTGTCCAGTACCCTCCAAATATTAAATTGACTGTTTGGCTATCACACAAAAACTACTGAACTAATATTGATACAAATTGGTGTTGTGTTGGCTTGTTATAGTTAAAATAAAGAATCCTTTAAATGTCCTATATCGACTGATTAATAAAAAACAAAAATATATATATTAACGGGAAGCGTAATGAAAAGCTTTAATTAAAAAATCTGTATTGAGTATATAATTACAATAAAGTATATACTAGGATTTAGTAGAATAGTTAGATTATGATAGATAAATGGGGAAGTACAGATGAAATCGAAGGCAGCAGCTAGTTTAAAATACATTGACAAACACATCACACACTCTACTCCGTAATGGCCGCATTTCATTATATCTAAACCATACGACTTGACCTTGAAGAATAGCTAAAAGGCGTTTCCACCAATCAGAGAGAAGCATTAACTCACTAACAGCCATTTCACTATACGATGTTATTTACGCCAGTTGAGATAGTGTGGCTCAGATAGTGTATTGAAATGGAACCATAGCATATATAACTTATATTTATATTATGTAATATTGAAGGTACTTCTACGTATATATGGACAAGTGCACGGCGAGCGAGCAATGGACGCCATAGTCACTGAGTCCGTTATATTCACTCTACTGTCCGAGAGGAGGCTCGGCCCGAAGCTACACGGCGTGTTCTCGGGGGGGAGGATCGAACAATATGTACCGGTATGTAGTTGAATATTTTTTTTATTTTGTTGTTTTTGAATGTTATTTAAATAAATTGTTGTAAAATGTTTTATAACGTTTTTTTTAAAGTTTCAAAATCTGTCAAACGCTACCAATTAAGGTCATACACTTTTGTACTTGTAAAATAATATTAATAACATGAGGTTCAAATAATCCTGTCCTTGGACAATTTTGTACTTACAAATTGTACATAGTAAATCAGCTAAAATGAGGTCTGTCCACACCAGGCGAGGCCCCTCCTCACCAAGGAGCTGTCGGAGCCGTCGCTCTCGATGAAGATAGCGGAGAAGATGTCCTCCATACACTCGATGGACGTGCCCCTGTCCAAGGAACCAAACTGGTTGTGGAAGACCATGGGCAAGTGGACCAAGACTGTTAAAGAGGAGAGACTCTCTCCAAACACCGTTGGGAAGGTATGATATGATTGTAATGTATTTTTTTATTGTATTTGTAATTTTTGTATTATTTTTTGTCCCTTATTTTTTGGATATTTTATTTACTTTAATTATTATATTGACTCATTTTAAAGTGTTTGATGGATTTTTTTTTCTAAATTCCAGAATGATGAAGAACAGAGCATAATAAAACAGCTTCGTTCAGTGGACTTTGAGAAGGAGATTGAATGGTTAAAGAAGTTCGTAGCGACGGTCGAGTCGTCGGTCGTCTTCTGTCATAATGATATGCAAGAAGGTAATTATAGATTAAATTGTTTCTTTTTAAATATTATAAAACTCATTAGTCAAAAAAAATTTTTTAATTTTATTTTTGCTTTCATATAATCTTTAGGTTATTTTGTTTCTTAAAGTACAACTAAATATACTTTTTTATTTAGCCAAGTTTTATTTTTATTATCTATATAATTGTTAATACGAAGTTTTTTTTTATCTCTTTCAGGTAATATCCTAATGCTAGAAGACGAAGCACCAAACGAGGAGGAATCCCCAGGGTACGCGCAGGCATATGAAGAAAAAAAAGACTTCTCCCTCGCCAACTTCGAGGATGACGACTCCAACATCAGCCAGCTCTCAGACAGCGGGGAGCCGAAGCTCGTTCTGATAGATTTTGAATACTGCGCCTACAACTACAGAGGTTTCGACATAGCCAACCACTTCCAAGAGTGGTGCTACGACTACACTAACTCAGAACACCCCTTCTATTACGAGAATACGGAAAACTCACCCACACTCGAGCAGAAGGTTTGTTATTTATTTATTTTTTTCTCATTTTTTTTCAAATGTCATCCCCGAAAAAAAATTTTTCGGTTCCGATTCTCATTGCTTTACTAATTGAAATAGCTTTATAAGGATATACCTTATATCGGTTTTCTTATATATTGACGAGATATATTGTAATGAAAAATATATTATTTTTTTGTCTTTTTATTCATCAGAATCAAGTTTTTTTTTGTATTATTTTTACAAAATGTCTCGTCCAGTCGCTTTCACCATATTTTTTCAAGTTGCAGAACTCGCATGGCCCGGCCATAACGACGTGAGGTTCGTAACCACTTCCATATTAATTGACTCCTTCAGGATTCAGAAGTTTGAGGCTTACACAAAATTTGAAAATTAAAAGAATGAAATGAAAAACTTATGGATCTTGAAAGAGTATATGGAAAATAAAAAAGTATTTGAAATAACAGAGAGATAAACAATTTAAAAGATTATAGTATATATAATATACTTGACGTGAATAACGTCTGTAAACTACGAAGCTTTGGTTTTTGTGCTTATTTTTAGTTCCTGTCGAAGAGTCCAGGGTTCGGTCTGTTTCCGGCGCCGTGACGTCACGGGAAAGCGTGTCATTGCATATTGTATAAACAATTTTATTAATTTACATTATCATACCTGTCATCATCGTCACCTTGACGGGACGGTAATTGGAAAAAGTGAAATAAGATTTAGTAAAAAAAGATGCACTTAACTGTGTATATATAAAATCTTGTACAAATTATGTTAAAATGATAACTTACTGTTCCTCTTAAATCTTCTGGAGGCTTGAGTGTTCCTGTCAGGTATCATTTTCAAATTAAGACTTCTAATTTAATCTAGATTTCCTCTCCTTTGATCAATTATGTGACTTGACAATGACATTAAAATGACTCAATCACAATGACAATGATCCTGATTGTATTTTTACAAGAATTCAAAGAAGTCTAATTAATAATGTATTTTTATAACTACGAACCTAATTTTTCAGATAATATTAATCAAGGAGTACCAAAATAACAAAATCAGTACTCTAGCGTTTGGATAACACTGAGATTTGTTATCTCATTGGCGCATTTCACATGAACTGTGTATTACAAACACTAAAATGATCTTTACACTGTGAATGTCATTGTATCAAGTTAAAACTAATAAAAAATATCCAAATTAATAATTCACACGACGACACTTACATGACTTTACAATGACACAAAAATGACCTTAGTGAGATATAGCAACTGAAACTTTAAAGATAACTCATCTTTCAGGAGATATTCATCAAGGAGTATCTGAAGCACTACCACAACTCGTCTGAGGACAAGCGTCCTCCCTCCATCGACGACGTGAACCAGCTGCTAGATGAGGTTGAGGCCTTCGCCCTCGCCAGCCACCTGTTCTGGTCGCTGTGGTCTATCGTCAATGCTTCTAAGAGTCAAATACCTTTCGGTTATTGGGTATGTATAGACTTACTCACTTCTATTATGCGCATTCACACTCACACATACAAGCATACTCTCCCATATATATGTACACACACATACACAATAGATTTAAAATTAAAATAAATTTTGCCAAAAGCAGTGTTAGTGAGAAACGCCTTCAATTTTTAAAATATCTTTAGGTCACGATGTATCAAAAAACTTTTTATATATTGTCAATAAGTAAATTTTTGACAGTCCTTTGAATTTATGTTTAATAATTTCAAAATCATTTTATTCTAATATTCTTATTAAAACCTTTTAATCCATTTTATAAAAGTCACACACGAGACTCGAACTCAAACTATTTTGTGACATATCATTCTCTACACTAAGCTATAGTGTCGCCATTATAAATTGAATTGTTTTTACTGAAAAAAAAAATCATTTACAGGAATACGGACTATCCAGGATAGAAACCTACCAACGACTGAAACAGGAAGTCGTGAAAAAGGACAAATATGGTCTCCCTCAGAAGAGAAAAATCTGTGAAGTGGATATATGAGTTGGATTGTTGAGTGTTGAGTGAAAGATTCAGTGACGGGAGGTCCAAACTTGTTATTGATTTTTTGCTATATCTTTGTATATAGAAGTAATTTATTGAAGAGGGAAGTGAGAAGTGTCGGGGGAGAACTGATTTTTAAACTATTTACTATAAAAAAGGCTTAAGGAAAAAATGTTTATAATAAAATGGCATGTCTTACAGTATTAGCGCACAAAACTAACGACATTCCCAAAAAAATAACCGAATAATAATATACAGTTTTTATATATTTTTTTTGTCATCATTTTATAATATAGATTATGTCAAGATAAATACTCGTCTTTTTATGTATTAGTAATGTACATACGTAATATAAATTGTAAACAAAAAAATTACGCATATCTTTTTGGCGCCAAATTTTATTTCTTCTAAAGTGAAAATCGTGCCTTGGCTGTTGTTAGAAATTTATCAAAAAATCTGTATATAATGACATTAACTTATTATTGGATATGAATTACCTTGTGTTTAGAAAAAAAACTAAATTATGATTAAGAAATAACTTCTCGAATATAAACTGATTCAGAAGAAGCACTTTAGGTTATTATTTTAGACTTGTTATGTTTTAAAAATACTAAGTACTTATATGTTACTTAAAAAAATATTCTAAAATCTCAATATGCAGCTAACAAAATATTTTGTTTTTACAAAATTATTTCCATTTTTTATGTAAATATAACCAAAGACGTTAATTATGAGTTAAAAATCAATACTTAATTTCAATAAAATTATATTATCAATAATAGTATAAATAATAATTAATAATTCAAGACGCTTGCTTTTAATGTATCACAATACAAATTATTACTAAACTTGGCTTCTAATAAAAACCTCTGTCAAATATCAAGTAGACAAAAGCCTAGTTTAATATTAAATTCTTTGTATATAAACTGTATTTGTATGTATAAGTAATTTTTTTTGTGATATAGAATACATAAATTTGTTAGTATTTAATATCGACATTAATAAAATATATTGATACAATTGATTTTTATTTTTTATTTTAGGTTTAGTGAAGATTTACTAAATAAGTTATTTAGTATGATAGGTACAGTCAGCATATACAAGACAGATAAATGAACATTTTGTTTTAAACCGCTGCGGTTAGAAACCTTCAATTTGACTTTCATGAATCCTTTAATGAATTCCACAAATATAGAATTTTTGGTAACAAGAGATCTCTGAATACCATTAAAAAAAACTATTTTCCCGGTTTGGTTTAATGTTTGATGATGCAGGGCATGTAATTTAGTTATAGACATTTTATTTTTAGAACTAATACTAATACCTCATGTAAAAATTTTATTTTATAAAAAATGTTTTAAGAAACAGATTAAATAATTAAAATAATACAATGCTTTTCTTAGTCAATTATATTTTTAGATGATTAATATAGCCTAAATAGATACAATATATTGAAAATAATTACTTTTCTTTGATGAATGGGGTAAAGTAAAAGGTATAATTTTTAAGACAACGGTCATGGTGTTTAGAAAGCGTTTAACTTTGATTAAAAATCAAATTATCTTAAAAATATACAAATTTAATTACTAAGTGTTGCAAATATAAATCATCTAAATTCTCAAAATTCTTTGAATAGTTTGAAGAACAGACACAATCTTTTTAGTGATAAATAATAAACGGGTTTGCACGATAATATTTATTTCACTCTCTTCATACGATACGTTTCACAATTGACAAAAAAACGTAACTTAACTTAAATTATAACTAAGTATACGCTAGTTTACAATCATTTATTTGTTGACGGTCCTCAAAAATTGTAATAACATTCATACTTAGAATTTAGACATAAACGAATTGTAGTTTTAAGTGAAACTGGTTTCAAACAACTACATAAGTACTTTGAAGAAGAATATAGAAAGATATGAGAATAATTTATACATTTTGCATAAATAAACTTCTGGAATCAAACTAATAATGATTTTGTCAAAAAATGATGTAGCGTCAAAAGTTTATATATTATTTAAGATCTAAAGAAATAAAAAAATGTGATAATAGCAGTAAAAAAAACAATTGATAAGCTTTTAACAAAATCAATATTTCATTCAAACAAAAAACGTCTTCTACAATTGTGACAATTCTTATTGAACACACCATATGTGTATAATGAATATTTTAATGGACGGTAATGACAATTTTTTTATATGTTGTATATAATTTGTAAATATATCGCTTACGATGTCTTGTAACCGACTAAATGTTAAATATTGCTTTATATTTCATTATTTGTAAGCATTTTTAATAAACTGTTAATAGCTACTGTGGTGTTATTAAGTTAATAATACTAATTGTATATAATTTTTATTTTGTGATTGTCTGTATATTTATACCTAAATTACTAATACTATCTAGACTTACTGAAATAATCTGAAATATATATCAATATTTTTATCTCAGAATCAGTTTAATCATTTTGTAATTGTCCAAATTCAACTTATATGCGAACATTAGCAAAAAAAAAACAATATAAAAAAAAATACCAAAAATATATTTGTGATTACTTTGTACTGTATATTTGTAATATTTTGTATATATAAACAAAATAATAGAATTCCGAAGTCACACAATTATTATGAACTACATCTGGCAATCAGTTAATATATGTACTGACCTTTGAAGACTTACTCAACTAACTTACTAACTGTCACAATCCATGTTTGTCTTGTAATGAAGAGCTACTTTAATGTATTGAAAACTAATACAACGCGAAAGAAAAAAACTAGCACCGATAAGGCAAGGCTGTTTTAAGCTATAGGTACTTAATATTTTATTTTGTGATTTAAAAAAAACTTGAAACAAAAAAAAATAAAAAATAATAATAATCAATGTTTATAATAATATTAATAAACATTCTTCGAGAAATGTCAAGACAATTTTGTATGTCTCGTACATTTAATACCAAAACAAAATAATACAATAGCTCATAGGTAGTTAACGTGTCATTGGCACTTCACTCTTCTCGTACTGTCTCATGCTCCGACTTTGTTCCGTCGCTTGTTGAGGAGGGAGTTGTTGCTCTGTTCTAGAGCTTTTATCTGTACCTGAAGATAGAGAGAATATATTATATTATATATTTCTATGTATATATAAGAAAGTATACATATACACAAATAAACACTCATTCTTTTAAATGCTTCAAGCATACACTCACTTCTTTACTCAACAAATAGACGCAATCACACACACACACACACACACACACACACACACACACACACACACACACACACACACACACGCACGCACACACGCACGCACTCATTCATTCCCACACATACGCTTCTTCAATCATGTAACACACTGGCTTATTGTTTGAAACGTACACAGGAACTCATTTATTAATAAAAGACTGACTTGAAAGTCCAGTGCCCGTGTAGTTAGTTATTGTGGTGGTGGTGTGATGGTGGTGACTACACCACCATCACACCACCACCCACACTACCCCCACCACCCACACCACCCCCACTAGGGGGTGTGGTGGTGGTGGTGTGATGGTGGTGTGGTGGTGGTGTGGTGGGGGTGTGGTGGTGGTGTGGAGGTGAGATGCTGGTGTGGTGGGGGTGTGGTGGTGGTGGTGTGATGGTGGTGTGGTGGTGGTGGTGTGGTGGTGGTGTGATGGTGGTGTGGTGGTGGTGTGGTGGTGTGATGCTGGTGTGGTGGGGGTGTGGTGGTGGCGTCGTGGCAGCGGTACCTGGTCGTAGTCCACCCTCATGGTGGCGAGCGAGCGCGTCATCTCGTCCCTGACGTCGGCCCAGGCGTCGCCCGACTCCCGCAGCAGCGCGTGCGTGTACAGCGGCGTCTGCGGCACCTGCGCGTGCTGACGGACCCACGGACTCGACATCACCTACCGACACACTCTATATATAGCTTTTGACGATAAAATTTACTCAGTAACTTGCTTTTCTTTTACAAAATTAAACACATGCTGTAAGCTTCAAGCGATCTTTACCAGAAACAGAATTGAGAATAATATTTAAAACTATATATAAAGCCACGTTGAGCTCACGAAGGCTTTTGAATAAACTGAACAGTTTCTATCGCGTCCTCGTCGTTGTTATTCATAGTCTAAATATATTGCACAGAAAAACAGTATAAAAGTCACTATTGAAAATTTGATTTGAATATTTAGCCGTACATATAATTAAATAGTAAATACAAAATTAAATTTCAATAATCACGTGTTTGTATTTTACATAATTGGAAACAATATTGTTTTATATTTTCCCCGACGCAAAATGAACTAAACAAATTTTAATCAAATCTATAGTAATATAGTCATAGGTTCACTCTGTTCAAAATATAATCTATATATTTTTTTAAACCGCCAATTTGTGTCTTTTACGGAAAAAATATTTTCCATACGTTAATAAATATAAATTAAATGTTTTTACATATATTTGAATTAATTAATTTAATTCATCAAATAATGACATGACACCTCCGTTGTTAGAGCGACGGAAGTTGTTTATAAGTTATTGCAGTTCGAGTCCTGGTCGTGATCATAAACTAACTCTATATTTGTGTACAGCATACCTGTTGTATGGACAGTCGTTTGCTGGGGTCCACAGACAGCATCCCTTTTATCAAGTTCTTGGCCTCAGCGGATACATTGGACCATTCTGGTTCAGGGAAATCATACTGGCCGAGACGGATGCGCTGTCAAATATTTATCATTTATATAACTAACTGTTTGCAATAATATTGTTATTGGTTAATATTATTTAAATATAATTAACGATTTATTTAAGGATTTACCAGTTTACAATACAAAATATATATATATTTTATTCGTACCTTCTTCATACCCGGCGATATGGCGAGGCCGTGGTTGGAGTAGAAGGGAGGGAAGCCGCACAGCAGTATGTACATCACGACGCCTAGAGACCAGATATCGCAGGACTTGTCGTACTTTTCCGGACCTAGCACCTAAGAAAAATATTTTATAAAATCATCAATAAAAAAAACTCTAAAAACACTATTGAATATATTAAAAGTATTGGCCCTGTCGAACCAACGACCTTGGCCTCAGGAATAAGGAGCACTAACCACTGAGCTATTGGGACATGATAATTTAGATGACTCCTGACACTTAAATTTGACGTACACAAGTCATCAGTGAAATTGAACCAAAGTGGAAAATATATAAATAAAAATAAATAAATATTATGTTTTCTAGGGACGACTGATTGGCGCAGTGGTGTGCGATGGTCGTGGGTTCGATCCCCACACTTGATAATATTTGTTATGAAATCTTGTATTATTTTGGGGTCTGGATGTTGTACAATATGTATGTATATACAAAAAATATATAGTTTATCAGATGTCTAGTACAAGCTATGTTCAGTTCGGGGCTAGATTGCGTTTAGTGAATGTGTCCGAATATTTATTTATTTATTTATAGTGACATACCTCAGGGGCAACATAATACGGAGTATAGCAGGGCGTTTGTAAAGTATCAGCCTGAGTGAGAGTCTCTTTAGCGAAGCCGAAGTCAGTCAGTTTCAGTATAGCGTTGGTCTCCATGCTGGTGTACAGAAGGTTTTCTGGCTTTATGTCTCTGTGAGCTATGTTGGAGTCGTGCAGGTGACGGACAGCCACACATATTGAATGCATTATCTGGAATAAGAGGTACATTTATTTTTAAAAAATGAATTATTTTCAATGGTAACATTTAAAATAATATTTTGTATTTATAAGTACATATATTTTTAAGGCTTGATACTGGCAATACACTGCACTGCGAACAATTTTGATATGTTGTATATTTTTAGTATATTTTATTATATTTTCTTTAATTTTATTCATTTTTTTAATGTTGAAACTAAAAATAATTATATCATAAATACTAATGTTGTATTGAAATTTATAATTTTATTTTAACATAATATTTTATTGTCATAGTAACACACATTAATATCTTTTTTTTTAACGTCATTATTTTTTTTTTTTGACCGAACGTATTTTCACTTATGAACCTCAATGAACTGACCTCAGCAGCCTGCCTCTCAGTGAAGGCTCCTTCCCTGTTGTCCTGGATCCTCTGGAACAGCTCTCCACCGTCCATACACTCCATCACCACGAGCAGGCATCTCTTACCACCGTATGTATTATCATAAACATCAGTTATCTGAAGATTTAAACATTATGTATACATTAGTCAAGTCTTTCTTTTTAAATTATAGATATAAGTAAATATTATTTTATTCCCGGATTCGTCAATATCTTTCCACTAATATTACCAACATTTTCCGGACATCCTTTTATAGTCTATGCGGATGGAACCGGTGGATGTAACTAGTTTTTTAATTTAATTAAGATATCAATTATTACGTTACTTTATTACTTCATCGTTTTTCCTTAAAACATTGGATTGACATCATGACCTGTTTCTGAACAATACATTATTTTAAATATATCTCACGTTAACAAAAGACATGAAATTGGAAACAAACAAACAGACAACAATCAGCTATTCTCAATTATTTCTAAAAATACAGAATTTTGTTTATCATCCAATGAATCATAGCATCCAATGAACCAGACCTCCATTTGAAGGACTATATCGTTCAATAGTCATATATTGGTCAGGGTCATAAGATTCTGGTCAAGGTCAGACATATAACACTGACCCTAATATTTATACATCAATTATCTGTCAAGATGTAGATAAGATTATGTATTTAGTGGAATGACGTATAATTATTGTTATGTATTCTGAATGGCGACGTATTCTGAATTGTATTATGAGACGTGAGACGTATAAAGTTACAATTAGAAGAAAATACATATTACGAGTCATTTGACAAAAATATGTCGTCACTATCGATGACTTTGCAGTTTTTATATGTGGAGGAAGTTTTGGTCAAATTTATGCCTTATAGGAGGGTTAAAAATATATATTCACGTGACTATTGAAATTGTTATTTCTTTTGTGATTTGTATTTCTTATCTTGCATGTTAAAGTATATTTTTCTCATAATGGCCAAGGTAAATATATTTTTTTATTATTATTTCTTCCTGTTTCGTGAGGGTACATACGTCATACGCGGAATAAACGTCAGAATTATATTATTTCCATTCTTTTAAAGAAATAGGAGGGAGAGAAAGACAGAGAGGTAGAGAAAGAGAGGGAGAGAAAGAGAGAGACAGACAGACAGACAGACAAACAGAGATAGAGAGAAGTCATAGACGATCTTCTCTTTTGACAGAATGCCAAAAAGCAACGAATTTATTTAAACATATAGTAAATCGTTATTAACTACAATAATTGTCTTACTAAAAATCAAACATTATAAATAGAATGCCCACAGCCATTACGGATAACTAACCTTTAAATATATACAGAATAATAAAATAAATATGTTACACACCCCTTAAAAAGCTATTTAAAACTCATCATTAATTATACATACAAGAAGGCTCATTTTCTGGTCAGGGGTGTCAACAATATATATATATATATATATATATATATATATATACCCATTCTATTTTAACCATACCTCAACTATATGTATACATCCGCTGGCCCGCCAGTGTAGCTCGACCTCCCTCCTCGCCTTCACGCTATCATGCAACACTTTCAGCGCCCTCTTCGTACCTGTACGCTTTTCATGACATTCTACTACCTGAAAGGAAATAATATCTTATAAATTAAAGTTTTCATATTGTGAAATTTATTTCAATTGCGGAGCATGACAGAATATAAAGGTCAATATTTGTTTATTACTCAGATTTTATAAATATAGACCATTGACGTAACTGACTCATCTATCAACGAGCAGTTTGAATCGACGTGGGAGTTAAAAAAAAATAGTATATTATTTTTATGACAGATGTTTGGAAATTCCCACCCCCAGAGGACAAATGAAACATTGTATTGAATTTCGTAATAGATCTTACGATAAAATCATCTGTCAAAAATGTACTTTATAAATATATTACTAAATAATGTTAGTTTGTTTGTGCAGATCAATCTCGGAAACTACTAATTGAATTCTAAAAAATCTTTATTAATAGATAGTTACATTAATGACTCGTATAAATTGATATAGGTAATTAAGGTTTTAATCAAAAACCCTGAAATAAATAAAGGGATTTTACAAATTTTAGTAAACGGGACTTTACCTTAAATGATGTTCTATCTAAATCTAGATTAATTAAAATTAATCTAGACTAATATGCAATTATGTAACTTATTATAATAATTTACTTATTTTTTATTTAATAATTAGTTTTTTTTTTCAAAAATCTCTAACAAACAGGTCAATGAAAAATCATTAAAAAATAATGTTTAAAAATAATGCATAGTGTGTCGTGTATTCAATAAATTTTTAATGAAAATATATTTTCTATATTGACTATTTGTTAAATGCGTTTTGTTGTTGTTTATTCACAGGCAAAGACGCAAGCGGAAGCTAGTGTAAGATAAAATTCACCGTTAACCTCTCTATATATTATGTCGCCCTGGTACCATACCTGCAATAACATCTAAAGGCGTCAAAACATTACAAATAGTACAAGTACTAACTAATTCATTATTTTTCCTCATACTAACACACAAACAAGACAAACGGACTGAAGATTGCGTATATATTAGTCATCCAACAAATATATATGCTTCTTCAAACTATTTGCATTTAATAAACGACCTTGCAGCTCTATTCATAGAAGCTATAATTCCACGAAACTTCAAGATTTTTAAGTTTACTATTACTACTAGATTAAATACTCTGCTATAAACATTAGTAAGTAATAAAAATATAAAGCATTGCCTATTTTTGAATACAGACTAAGGACTATGATAGTTTGTGGCACACTCTTGCTCTCCTACAGACGAACAGAGAAACTTCTTTGAGATACAATTATATAACTAAAATCGTACACATTTTTTTAAAGTGGTGTTGGTTAATAAGAGGCCTATATCTTGTGTATAGCAAATGGAGTCACAGACAATAGCTAGTTTCAAATAATTCGCCGACGACTTATTTTGTTTACAATTTTTTTACGTTACGTACTAATATTGCGTTATTCCGGAGTCGTCGGTAACAACCAGTAAATCAGAAAAACTGTCATCTAGAACGTATCCTTAGTACCCTAATCCGTATCCCTAGTACGAGTTTTGACGTTACGAAATATTGATAGTTTTCGAGCAGTCGTATAACAAGAGTAAATCAAAATCTCGTTCCGGAATGCTCGAAAACTATCAACGTTTCGTAACATAATAATCGACTCGCTTGTAGTATAAAAAATCAGACCTAAGAAGTATTTCCAATAGACGTTTGTAATTAAAAAAATACAACTTCAAATTCTGGAGATGATTTGAAGTTCGGAAATTCACTTAACATATTTATTATTTAGTAATCAAGTTTGCACTTAAGATCCAAACGTGTTAAGTATGATTTAACTTCTAATGAGCAATTTATTTTGTATTCTGACAATCTGACAAATATATATCATAAAAGAGAAAACACTGACTCATCATAAGATCGATAAAACTACAATGGTATGAGCCAAAAAATTTGCGTAAATGTTCTTTTAATACGCTTTTATTGGCCTGGTCTCTCTGTTTGTAACGGAAACCTTGAACGTGATTATGACCGACTTTGAAACGTCGGATTAATCAGAATTTTTGCATATCAAGGATTAACAACATAATATAAAAACAAGCTTTTATAAAAAAAATATATAGTTTTGAAAAAATTTTAGAAGATTTTTAAATTACTATTTAGGAGACGTAGCCTGAAATAATTAAGAAGGCTTTTCTAAAATTTAACCCTGTTTTTTTTGGGGGTATCATTTTACGAAAAAAAAAAAACAGTATCAAAACCGTAAATGTTTTATTGATACTGTCTGGAGCCGAATATCTATTAGTTATCTATTTATATATTAATTGTAGGCATAATTGTACAGTCAACATTTATCAACTTTAATCAACATTATCAAAGCCTTTATCACCACATGACATGTCAGATTATAAAAAAAACATTAAAAAAAAGTATTCAGATTTACTGTCATCGTTCTATTTTCTTTTAACTGATGGATAGTGTTGAGCGTCTGACGAAAAACATCGAAGAAAATAAATTAAAACTATTATAATCGCCTTTTAAGTCAAATAGTCTTCACACTGCAGGTCAGATGTTATTTATCATTTATTATTTCCGGTGATACATTTACGATGCCACATTAAACTAACAGACGGCATTAACAAAACCGAAAGTAAACCTTAAAATACATTTTTATGAGAATTCCTGAAATTTATCTACAGTACTTTGTTGTTTATTTTCTCTTTTAAACATACGACATTTTTTTTTTAATTAAAACAAATCAATTGTATAATGTTAATAAAATATACATGCCATGTATTGAATAATACTAATGGCCACATTTCATTATACGATACTAAACCATAAATATGACCTTGAAAGATAGGAGTCTCCACCAATCAGAGAGCACTCACTAACACCCATTTCACTATGCGATGCGACGTACGCCAGTTGAGATAGTGTGGCTCGGATCGTATAATGTTATGGGAACATAAGTGTGAAGTTTATTTCTGACGTCATTAAAAAAACAGATTTAAAAATAATATACTTCCTTATTGAAATCCGTTAGTTGATTTGTAATAGTAACGATTTTCCGTAGCCATTGTTATGGTTGTCATCATATAGTTATTAGCCATAGCCATTGTTATCATATAGTTTTCATTTATTCATCACATTTAGTTAACGGAAGAAAAATCATTTCCATTTTTTTAATTAATTATTATTTTAATGTTTTTTTTGGATACGGTACCTAAATATTGAGGAAGTTCAAATTTGTATATCTTATAAAAACTTGGATGGTCTTACTATAGTTAGTGAAATCTAGTAGCTACAACAGTATCTACCTCTAGAACGAGTTTTTGATGAATAATTTCAAACGTTGATACTTTTCGGGCAGTCACAAAACGAATCCTTGGCTGTGATTGGTTTATATTTCGTTTCATGACAGCTCGAAAACTATCAACGTTTGAAAATATTTATAAACATGTATTATTAACTTTACAATATCAAAATAGCGTCAAAACTTGCACTAGGGGTACTACTTAGAACCGTGATTTACATCCGACACTTGGAAAATTAACACATACCCGTAGAGTAGTTACTATTCTATGTAAAACACTATTACGTAATCAATTGCAATTTACGTCAAGAATTACGTACGTTACATTGTTCTTAGTAAAATGTATTGAAGATACATTTTTGACAGAAGTCACATAAACAATGATAGGTGTTATTTACTACTATATATTAGCTCCTAGTTAGTAGCTGTAATGTGAAAAATATATTATCATTCTTACATAAGAATGATAATATATTATGAAGGCAGGTATATACCTGCCTTCACCCAATTATTTCGGGACGGCGTAAAATGTCAATTCCTTCCACGCTCATCTAACACACGTCATCTCAGTGGAAACTTGCTTCTTTGCCATATCGTTTTTCACGCAATCCATCCGTGTATTCTTCGGTCACTCTCTTCTCTTATAATTATCCATTTTCATATCTAAGATTCACCTTTTTACATCCTCACAGTACGTAACAGTCATTCATATCTTTTCTATTTTCAAACTACCTCTTACATACATTTCTTACTTGATTCATTCTCTTCACACCAAAATCTATCTAATCATTTTCATTTCTGTAGAATACACTTGCCTTTCATCTATCCCTTTTATAGCTCAGCAGTTTGATCTATACAAATGTATTATTTGTTTGTGGGTTTTATAAATGTTTCACTTTAATCTAAGTGGAAAATTGGAGTCTCATACTGTTCCCGTGATCTGGCGTCAGTTCATCTATGCCGCATTGATCTTGTATTTAACATGAGCCAAGATATCGAAAGTCAGATGGATGAAGGAGCACTGTTAAGTATTGGCAAAATAAATCTCAAAAC
The DNA here is from genome assembly GCA_963555665.1 of Dircenna loreta. Classification (NCBI taxonomy): domain Eukaryota; kingdom Metazoa; phylum Arthropoda; class Insecta; order Lepidoptera; family Nymphalidae; genus Dircenna; species Dircenna loreta. The sequence continues at coordinate 6,880,805 of OY743089.1, read as the reverse complement.
TGGAGACCGCGAAATCGCAATACACGTATATTCAGTTTTCATGAAGCTCATTTTCAGGTTATCACTCTCCAGTTTTAGTTGCCAGTTTTCTAATCGGCCGTGGAACTCAAAGCCGTCTACAAGAACAATGTTGTTAGCAAACAGTATACACCAGGGTGCTTGCTCCTTACACCCTGGTGTATGCTAGTGTCTTCTCCTGTACGTCTGATGTCGAAGCACTCACTATCAACAGGAAAAAGTAAGGGCTTAAAGACGACCCTTGATGCACGCCCACTGACAAAACTAAAATTTGTTACCCAAAGCCGTTCTACTGAGCCGTAGGTACCAGACCGACCGTACATAACTTAACTTATCTTGATATACTTAACAGGCACACCTTTCTTTTTCAGCGCTCATAACAAAACGTTACGAGATACTCTGTCACACGCCTTTTTGAAATCCTCAGATACCATAATCAAGTTTCTTGTTGAAGTCTGTACTTATTGCACAATTTTCGAAGTTCAAATATGGCATTTCTAGATCCTCGACCTGGCATAAACCCGAACTGGTTTTAAATGATATCACTTTCCTTACGCAGTGATATTTCGGTAACTTTCTCTCAAACTTTCATGCTGTGTGACGTGAGCTTTATTCCTTGATATTTATAAGGGATAGTGTACTAGAGCATTATCATTAATTTATGATAGCTGATAAGAGAAATATCACTCGTTCTTTTCTTTGTCTTTCGTGTTCTTTTTATCCTTTATTACCTACTATTACCTAGTGTTTCACATGCACTTCATGAAAAATATAAAAAAATCCATTTTTTTTACCTTTTTTAACGATGGCGGTCCAGACTATCAGTCGCATCCGATTTCAATATTAATAAATATAATCAATTTGCTGCTAACTTAAATATTGTTAACCTTTCTGAATGGTGGACGTCATGACAGCCAAACACAACCATTGTCAAATTTTAAACATTCTTCCAGACATCTTTAGTATTATATTGGACCAGTATCATTATCCAATTTAAGCGGCACATTTTGACCGAGTAAATATCGAATAAGAGTCAGATGGGCACTAGATTTTTTCAGTCCGATATTAGTACGCTGGTTGCACTAGCGTCGCTTAAATTGCATAAGGAAATAGCTAAGTTTAAGGAATCTATAAATATTATTATATTCTTGGACATATCACAACTTATTAAATGTGTGTGTATGTGAGTGTGTGAGCAAAAAAACAAAACAATAAAATCAATAATCACTATAAATACATGAACTTACTAATATAAGTTAATTATAAGTCTCTATGCAAAATAATATTTCAAGAAATCATCATATTCAAGCGGCTTTCTAAGATAATAAAGATTTTATTTCTCGATCTGAGATTTTAATTATTTCAGTTGCTGTTTCATGATAAGCAGAGAGGATTAAAACGATTAATTAGTGGTACTATTTTTAAAATATAATTTGCATACAGTATTTATTACTGGTTTATAGTTTAAAAAAAAAACATGACGTAAATAATTATTTGTAATTAATAGAATATAATACGTAAGAGGAAAACTAAATTAGCAATTCCATCTAAAACAAATATCCATTTATGAATATTATATGGGAATAAAATATACTATACATTATTATTATTAATAATGCGTATTAATATTGCGTAAACACTTTTTACGAAACATTCTATGCGGAAAACGTGCAAACAATATTATCATAATATATCAACATAATAATAAATATTGAGACAGAATGATTATATCAAAAATATATAAATATTGCACGCGGCTTTGTTGACTTCCCTTTCAACAGTTTTTTAACCTTATCTCTATACAAATTAGAAGCAATTACTAGGTGCCTCAATCATCCATAAAGACATTTAACATATAAGGCAAAGAACAAAATTATTCAACATACATACATAAAACACTAAAAATAAAAAGGAAACATAAAAAAAATTAATATTAAACGTACTTCATCATAACATAGTATGAAAGTACAATATGTCTAATAATAATATTATCAAGATTGATTAGTTACGAAACATTAGAAGCTAAGACAAACATACATTTTAACCGATTTCAAAATATTTCGTTATAAAAGAAATACTGCATAAATATAATTTTTTACTTACCATTTCTATTATATTTGTTGAAATTTGGAGATCAACAATTTACTTCTAAATTCAATTATAGATTATTTTTTACGTAGATATATTTATATTTATCCCGCTTTATTCACATGGAATTATATAGGAATGTGCCCGACTAGTTTCGAACCCTTTCGGGGTTCTTACTCATTTACTCTAAGCGTGGCGGATTCGCGGCGTGGACTGTTCGCGTTAAGTTCATACCGGTTAAATATAATAATGGTTCACGAAAGCTTAAAAATAAAAATTGCTTTTTACATACTTATTTGCATAGCGTTTCTATACTTCTAAGTTTAGCTGTAAAAAAATATTCATCCTTTGTCATAAAGATACCCCCCCTGTATCCAAGAAATACATATAATAATAAAAATACTTTCTGTTTTCAAGTTTCGTTTATTTTAGTTTGGTTTAGTTTGTCTGTCGCTCTCCAAGCTATGCCTCTAAAATCTCATCAAAATCGGTTCGAGCACTTTAACAGTTTTTTACTTACAAAAACAAGATAATATAAAATGTTTCTTTTTTAAAGACATACATCAATGATATGTGTGTAGCTTAATATTATATAAAAAAAAAACCTAAAACAATCTCACAATAAAGACGAATCGATAGACACCTCATTTGTCAAAATCGTTTGACTCAAAGTGACAACAGATAAGAAAATCCAGACACATTACACACACACATGCATGGTATCAAAATCACATCTCTAATGTTCTGAGAACTGCAGGCCTTCCAGGAACTCATAAAAACTATCATAGTTTTAGGAAGTTTTGTTGCACTATTACAATATTTCTTTGAATCATACCATGAGCTCTATAAACAATATTATTTGATTCCTGCTCAGTGACGTCAAAGAATGAATGCTTTCTTTAGATGTCAGAATTTTACATAAAATCAATATTACATTAAATATTTTAAATATCAAAACAACTTCATGGTAGGAGTTGATGTCTCCTATATTAAACGAATAATTTAGGATGACGTCATCAAAACATTTTAAAGTAATATGACTTTTAAGATTGCCATAAGAGTTCATGGTAGGCCTTCTGTTATTGCAAGAATACAATGAATTCGAGTAATTTGTAATATAAAATGATACTTATCTATTGGTATGTACATGGTATCTATGCGCCACTTAACTAGGTGATTATAAAATCGATAATCTCAGTTGATTGTGGCTGTCACATACTATTTTAAAATAGGTATTTCAACTAAGATTCTTTTATTTTATTTTTTCTAAGTGCAAGCTAATCTCCTTGGAACACACCTACTCCTCCATTTACTAAAAAAAAAATTGGCTGCTGCATTGTGTGTTCTAAAGTTATTTAAAACTGTTTTGACAGATATCATAATTCTAGTAATCGGTTTTTTTTTCGCAGAATATACCGATGTCAGCTGTTATTTTATTGTACATTTATTTTTGTCATAATAATACGGGTAGATAGTAAAGATTAAAATAGGTTTTATTCTAAAAATATATATGAAACCTCATTGCTCATTGCTGACATTCTTTTACGAGTTTGACGTTTTAAATATGTACATTTGTGCAATGAAGATGACGTCACTTTGACGGCAGTATTACGTTATCTTGTCGTAGTCAATACCGTGTCATGAATAAATGGGTTTTCCAGGAATAGATATCTTAACCAGCAGTTTATATTGACATACGATAACATATATATATATATATATATATATATATATATAAAAGAATTAATATAATATATTTTCAGTTAGAGTTAAGCATAATTTAAAAATAAAACCACAGATGAATAGTTAAACGCGTACAAACGCAATGTTATGTTGGTTTCTGTTTATACATTTACTTTTTGGTTACATCCATGTTACGTCACAAGAAAACGCCATGAGGACTTTAGGCGCGAAATTTAAAATTAAAATTAGTTACTTAAATACAGATCATCTTTAATTGAGAATTAATGTATTAATTTTTTATGGACATACTTTTAATATCAGTAATGAGGCCTTATTAATTTATTTTGTTTATGTTATCATATTCCTCATAATAATAAATACGTATGTACTTATAATAGCTTCAATATTTAATAAAATGTTTAAACCTACCATTAAACCTGGCAATATCATTGACTGTCTGAGTCAATATATAGTATGCAGTGTTACTAAAGGGTTGTCTGTATGGCCAATGAACTATTGATAACTTATTTCCTGGATGATGTGGCATCTAAATGCGGGCTCAGAGTCCAATTGAATAATTGTATGTAGAAAATTATATATGTATATATTTTATGTTAATAATTAAGGACTGCTTTTAATTAAGATTTTAATGATAATGACAATTTTAAAAGTAATGTTAGTTTAAAAATTGTTAAAAATTCATTATATTAAAGAAGTTTACCCTTGAATCTAAAAATAAATTAAATAGTATTTTTAGTTTGAAAATTATTCTGGATTCATTAAATTTTACAGTTATCCAAAAAATAAAATATAATTTTCATATAGCAATGAAAAGAGTGTTGGGTATTCTACAAAAATAAAGTATACTTATAAGTGATGTGAGAAAAAAACAATAAAAGGGGAAGGTATCAGTTTTTCGGAGTTTACTTCCTGAGCAGTGACTTTATTAAACCAAGCTTAAAACAATATATTTCTATGAACTTTAGAACAGTAGTTATATATTTTGTATACATTGAGACAGAATAAGTTACTCCTAGCCAGATATGTAAATATATTATATCTATATATATGCCAATACATTAGTATTAAGCACTCATTTGCCAGTAAAATGCTTAATTTATAGCCCCACTAAGAAGAAACTATGCATTGGTTATTACTTATTCAAACTAGCTGGTCGTTATGACCAAGTATGGAGTAGTGAAACATATAGTTGTTATAGCAGTAATGAGTCCGATGTTTGATTCCCGTTTACATTATATGATAATAAATGAACACTTGCATGTCTTTGTAAATAATCAATAGAACCTACTACACCTATAATATTTATAGGTACAGATAGCAGTAAAGTATTTTTATTTATCTTTTATACATAGTAAAATCTTAATTATTACATAAAATTTTAAATATAACAAATAAAATTGTATATATTATAATGAGTCATCATTTAATAAGATAAAGTACCATTGATACATCCGTTTTTCAGTCAGTTTTTATTTGATTATACATTTCACTTATGAAATCTTGGATTTGATTTTAGATGTAGTTTCAAAAGAGTTCAGTATCAGAGGAAGAATCAACAAGAACTTCACAAATCCTCTTTAAAATAATTCATTAAATTTAAAATTGTATACCATTACAGTATTTAATACTTAGTAACTTTATTATTGTTTGAGAGCAAATAAGACACTAAAGAAGTATCTTGTTTTTAAAAACAGCATTAAGAACTATCATCTTTAAAACTATTGTGAAATTAAAAGTTTACTTTAATTGATAATAATTAATATACTACACTGTTATTACTACTACACTAAGCTGTTATTTTGCAATTATATAGAATAACATTAGAAACATATCATATAATATTTTGGCTGTAATTAAATAAATTGTAATAGGAATTAAACACAATTTTGTCAGCTGTTGCAATATGCAAGATATATAATAATATATATATTTATATAGGTATATTCTCATTAAAATTAATTACCAATGGAGCTATTATATATACATAGCTACATAATTATATAAGATACTTTACTGTTATGATAATTAATATTAATTGTAAATGTTGTTTACATGCTCTGTCCATGTTTTGTGCATGTTAATAAAGGGTTGGAAGTGTGTTCAAATGTGACTTATGGAGATAACTAATATTATATATATCATGTAATTAAAAAGGAAATATTAGGAATAAAATATGTGAAATTGTTGTTGGATGCCAGTAAAGTGATTACAGACCTACTTTTAGTCCTTGATATTTTTGGGGGTAGATTGCAGATTGCAAGATCTTAAGTTTACTTGATGATGCATTGTATGTCAATCTGAGTTGGCATGCCAATATAATATAAACATATTATCGTTTTGGTATATATATTTTTTATACTTATCTTATTATTAATGTAAGTAAGCAAAATATATTTTTAATTCAATTGTATAATTTTAAGAGAGATTTTAAAACATACTGAGCACTAATTAAAGCATTTAGGCACCTTTATGACTCAACATTTAGGCATTTATGTTTGATAATAGTTTAGTAAGACTAATTTTATAAAATGAGGATATTTCAAATTAAATTACAATATATATCTGAAATGAAACAAGCAAGTAAAGATGCTCTAATGTTATAATTGAAGAGCAGGGATACTAATACATCAGTTAAGCTAAATTTGAACATTTACGTCATATATGTAAACAATGGGAGTTCAGACTTATACTAAAAGATAAATTTCTGAGTATAATTAATATTAAAACTTACTTTTCCGTTAATGCCAAGGCCGAGGACTGTGTTGGAGATATCGTAATCATCCGTTATAGGTGTAGTTTTTGGCGATCTTGAAGTATTATTCATCTTCAACTTTATTTCTTCCGCACCATAAGATTCTGACACAAACTAACACAATGACACTGTTTTTTGCACTGTAATAACAAAGCTTTGACGTACTGTGTATATTGAACAATATCACTTCACAGATATTATTTCAAATATATATTTAATTTTTATCAAAATCTTACAATGACAAATCTTGCACAAAATTGAGCAATAAAGATTGTAGAATACTGAATAGCCAACATACAGATATGCTAATGCCAAATAACACAAAATCAGAGCTACCAATATACTCAAAATGAAGTATTATAAGTGTTACCAAGCTATAAAATATATCATAATATCATCATATTGGGTAATTGAATTAAGAAGTACTAGAAAAAAAATACTAGTAAAATAATAGATATACAATAGTATCAATTATGTAGTTTATTTATAAAAATACATAGTTTTAGTTATCAATAGACTGTAATAAAATAGTGTGTGATATAAAACAATCTAAAAATAATTGTTACAAGCTTTACATGATTGTATGGCAGCACTGTTTACTTTACAAATGAATAAAATCTTGATTTTAGTAAACGTAATAACTAATAACTGATATTTATCCGGGCGGATCTCTGAAATTTCTAGAGTGATTTTAATAAATTTTCTTATAGGTAACTTTGTCCAATTTATGATATTAGTTCTATTTTTTTTCGATGAATGACTGCGATATTTTTACTGCAAAACAACATTAATTAACTTTATAAGTTTCCAACAGATGGCAGTGTTATTAATATTTAGGTTGTGTTACCTAAACCGACTCGAAAAGTAGACGAATTGTTTCACAACTTAATTATGTACTTTAAGTAACCGGGTATTTTATATACTTTTAACGCTTAAGTTTTAACTGGAACTTTCACATACAATTATTCCCTTCAGACGAAGTATATTTTTATTTTCACGGCATTTTATATGCTATTCCAATAAAACTTATATTATTGTATAGCTTCAGATTTTCATTAATTGTAATGCATATATTTTAAAAAAGAAATGAAGCTATAGCTAGTTTCTTAAATATTTAGGATGGTAATATTAATGTATCAAAATTCTTTATTTACTGAACTTTTACAGTTCAATTAGGGCTTCAAACACATAGATAATATTTTACTAGTGTAGCCAAAGAGTAAAGTAATAATGTGTTAAAAAAACTGAAAGCACAGACAGCGCATGTTATAGACGACTGGTTATCTTCTACTTCATTCATACAAGAATGAGAAAAGTTAAATGCTTAAACCTTATATAGAAATGAGACACCAGAGTGTGATTATTTCATATTTGTTCCATTACACGCACAAAATACACGCAACACTTTGTCATAGAACTGAAATTTATATTTTAAAGTGAATTAAAATATAAAATATATTTGTATTACTAGTAAGTAATTGGTATTTAACAAATAATTTGGCCTAAATTAAATATTAAAATTATTTATAGCTTTAGTTTGGTTTGGTTTAATGTTGCATTTATTCGATTTCTAATTGTCCGGTAACATTGTTGTATATATTTAAATTGTTTTTCTTTATATGACAAAATGTCTCTCAAATACTTGAAGTGACAGTTATTTAATTTATTTATTGTGTTTTTTAAAGTACAATAAATTACAATACTTACTGATATTTTCAGTCTAAAACTTATAATTAGCAGCCCACGTGATGAATAATGCTAACGCTGCCCAGTGACATTTAAAAATATAGGTATTTCCTTTAGAAATTGAATGAGAGAAAAAGGATAAAGACACAGAAAGGGAAAGAGAATCAATCACCCTGAAATATTACTTGCTTGTGTTATCTTATTCTTCCTTTGGCTGACCAATCTTTAAAAGCATAAACTAAGTTATTAGGGTTATATACTTATAATTCATAAAGAAGGTCACTGCTTCGATATAGGTACTCATGAATACAAAAATATTTAAAAGGTATTAATTAAGGTATTAAAATACAAACATTTATATTGAATTCTCATTAACTAATTCTTAATTCTTGAAATTCTTTTATTAAACTACCTATAGTGCGGGATTTATTTATTTTAAGGGTAACACCTTCCATAATTATTCTGTCACACAGGCTGTCTATTTATACTCTAAAGCATTTTCATTCTCATTTTCTCACTAAATAATTTATATGTATATAAATAATAAAATTTCGTAAATTATAAACTACAGTATTGTTTTTTATATTGGTACACTATTGGTAAAGAGTTTAGGTTTATTTTTTTTAAATAATTGACACTTGAAAATGATTTACGATTTGAGAATGTGTGCCGTCACTACTGCAATGTGCAATTAAATAACTTCTTATTACACTATATATTTTGACCTATATTTGTACTTTTTTTAAGTATATTACCATTGATGAAACATGAAAAATAGTTTTGACATATAGCATCTTTATAATGCTAAAAATGTAAACTGAATTATAACACATAGATCATAATAAAATAAATAATTAAAAAACCTACTCATAATAGACAGTTAAATTATTAGTAATATCAGTGTTTATGTCTAAAAATGTTTTGATAACACTAACAGTGAACTATAAAGTTTTTATGTTTGATAATTCTGTATACAAACGCTTTGTTCTGATGTCACACATATGTGACGCTTAAACTTTGATTACCAATAAACAGGTTTACAATCAATTTTCAAACTAGCGTTATTACCATCCTGTTGTACTAGTTTTATCGTATCTTCATTGAAAGATAAATGCAATTCCCAAAGATATAAAAAAAAGATAATTCAATAAACAATGTGCAATTATTTCGCAATAAAACTTAAATGTCCCATTACTTATAAGTAACGGAAAAACCTCTAGGATGTAATAAAAGTGTACGAGTAAGATAAAAAATGAAGTCAGTTCATAATTTTCTGTGTTTTGTAACCTTAGTACAGGATATGAGTCATAGTTTTTCTGGAACCAGTTCTAAGAATATTAATATAAATAACCAGGTATCGTGGCTTTTGTCATTGCCCCCCCCCCCCCCCCCCCCGCCCCCCCTTTGTACTAGAATATCTATCATCACATATAATTTCTATAAATCCAGACCTTTTTAATTTAATTCAAATTGGAAAATATTATGATGTTAAAAACATTAAACTGTTAACTCAGATAATATAAAACACACCAAAGTATTTTAAAAAATCTAGTAATTTTGTTGTAGGTAAATATTGTAAATGTTTATAATATAGTAAATCAGTTTTTGAGTTAATTAAAATACGATACAGCGACATCTAGTAGCAGGACGACGAACTACATTAAATATATATTTTATTATAATATAATTTCAGCCTCTTTTGACTGACGACAGCAGTTACTATAGACCGTCTGCTTGTTTTCCAAACAAACCTATAAATAAAATGAAGTAATGTACATTATTCCGGCGACTTCTCTCGTAGACACAGACGAAAATTTGACGAGTGTGTACGGAAAACACGTAAAATGTTGTCATAATTGGATAAATTATGACATTTGTATGTAATACAATCATCATATTTTATTATATTTATAAAATTGGCATCATTATACGTTATGTTGAAATTAGAGACAATCGTAAACAAATCAAAACCTATAGGAACTTCCCGTTGACCTAGAATTATGAATTTTGGCAAGCAAGGTCTCACAGAAGTAAAAAAAGCAGAAAATCGTTAAATTTAAGTTTTATTACATTTCATTTCCTATTACAAAATACACATTTGCAGTTGAAGAATTGAGGTAACGTATACATTATTGTACGGAAAATAGTTTTCAAGTACAAATTTAAGTTTGTCAAACTATCTGACACTCGTCACGGTCATCCTAAGGTTTGTACGAAACCCTTCTACTCATATTGAGATTCGAACAATATGTCATATAATAAAATAGTAAGAAGTATACATTAAATATATTTCTTCCAAAAGTATTTTTATGTACATGTTACAAGGTCTGAAATATATTCTTTTGGGCAAGTCGCGTAAGAGCTAATTATTGTATTATTAATTTATTTTACACAAACTTGTCATCTCTAAACTAAATCAATATGACACTACATTCAAAATGGCGGTAAAATGTTTTTTAGATTTCACATACGATTGAAGTTCATATAAAATAAAGTAATGTCAATTTCGTGAATGACAATGGCTTCATGGTGACTACACCCGCCTTGACTTCAATATCTATGAGCTGTGTCCGTAAATTATAATCATATTTGGACAATTTGTTTGTTTGTTTGTGTTTAAAATTATTATTATATATAAAAAAAGTGTTTTTCAAAAGATTATTTTTTGTATATATCTACTATTAATTATATAGAAACATTTCGTGGTAAGTAAGTATACAAATATTCAGGGTTAAGTATACAAATGTACTAAGAAAAAAATATAATCTAGATCTTATCTCAACTACATTTATAATGAAAATGTGAGGATTATATGATTTAACTTTAATAAATCATCTTTAAAAAAAAAAGATACTCCATTGATAAAAAATCTATTGTTTATTGTATTCAGATATCAGAGTACCTACTTCCAATAATATAATATACTAAATTATATGTAACAAAAATAAAATTTATTATATAAATAGATAAAATTAATAAGACTGTTCTTAAATTTCTTTACATTGTAATTTCACAAAACATAAAATTTCAAAATGGCGTCCTCACATACTTGACACTATTTATTTAAATAAACTATACTCAAAACTAAAAAAAAAAATACAACTATTACTTTTTGAAGGGTAAGTGAAAATAAAAGCCGAAATATAATATATACTTATATATGTAAAAGTTGTCATTAATATTAAATTTTTCTCCATAGTATAATAATTAAAATTAGTTTGTCATTAATACTACAGTTTTACTGTACACTGTTTTACAGTATACTGACAATAATCTTTTACACATCTAGGACGAAGAGAAGGGCATTCTCGCCCGCGAAATTATGTCACTCAAGTCGAAAATGGTAGGATAAATACATTTCTCTCGTGGTGCGTATTGGATTTTTTCTTACCCTGGGATCTTTTCATTAAGATTTTACTATTTACATATGTTTCCATACCATAAGCAAATGACTGCTAGGTTACCGGGAAGTAAAGTGAGTTAAAATCATGCGCTCTTGAGTAGTTTAATCGAGAGAGAACGACGCACTTGTCCCGCATAAAGGGACAATAGCCAGACAAAAGGACATTTTTCAAAATTATATTTTTTAAAGATTAATGATAAAAATCCCTCTATATTATATTTCTAGTTTATATGTTGTTAAGATAGACGTAATATTTTGTTTCTTGGTACATTGGTACATATTTAAATCCACCAGATGTTTTATATATCATTAATAGTACATATATAAGAAATATCTAAAACCTTCTATGTTATGTATTATGTATATTTATATATATATAGTAAGCTTTTTAATCAGTATTTAATGTACAGTTTGGCCTCTTTACTGTTTTATAACATCTAAAGATTTTACATATCGTAATATTTAGAGATCTCTAAACACAAATATATCCTGTGTTTCATAATATCCTGTTCGAACATCGGTTGCCGAATTTGACCTCGATCGTGCCCACATGCAACTTATTTGGAATTAAAAAAAAATATATAATTTATTTTTATTTTTATCATTGTTGTTATATTATTATTATTTTATATAATTCTTTCTTTTAATATAATATAATTTGAAGAGTTTTGCAAAATAGGTTTTTGGATAATCATTACAAAGTTATAATTTTCTAATTACTATAATAAAAACTATTAAATAATATTGTGCGATTAGAAATATTTAAGTGTATAAAAAACTCTTTTATCTGTATATGTTGTCGTAACACACAAACAAACACACAAACAATACAACACATGGATTGATCTGAATTTGGTTGTAGCGATGGAGTCACGTTCTGCTTTCTATTTCGTGACTCACGTATGGCCACGCAGCAAGCGGTGAAGAGTTTTTTTTGTTTTTTATATTATATACAAAAAATAAAATGTAGTTAGCGATATTGTCTTATAGCACAAAGTAACTTATTTACCGTTAAAGTTAGAGCATTTTCCAAAGTAAAAAGCAAATTTTATGTTGATTTAATAATTGGCTCATACCTCATGAAATTTTTATTCAAATCTGTCCGGCATTTTGTTACTGAAAAAGAATATCTTGTATATAAAATATTAGATGTATATGCAAAATTTTCTTTCATTACTATTTCATGATATATATATGAATTTCGGTTTCTTGTTTTGCTAGAATAAACCTTCAGAATTGACAAAGGCTTTTGCCCTGTTGAAATAAAAGAGTTTGTTTTTGTTTAACAAATCTGCGAGGTAAGTTTAGAAAAAAACCGTCCAACGATGTTTCTCATAGGATTTAGTCCTATGTTATTCACGAACAGAGTCGCAGAAAACAGCTAGTAGTATACAATGAAGATAGTTTTCATCTACCCACAAATAATAAAAAAAATGAATTGTTGGAAATTTGTTCATTTTTATAATGTGAATTAAGATTTATTGAAACTGGTTATGTATGAATATACATCCTGGCGATCCCTGTGCTGGGAAGTCTCACGCTATAGTTATAGCCCCCCTTTTTACTCCCATTTGCCGGGATGTATTTATTTATTTATTCTTTATTGTCCAAAAATAATGTACAATAGGCGGACTTAATGCTACAAAGCATTTTCTACCAGTCAACCCGAAGAAAAAAAAGAAAAAAAAGTCAATAAACTACATGTATCTATGAAATATTTCCCAAAGAAAAAAAACTATATACTGGCAAGTTTTAAGAAAAGCTATAATGTTTATAAGATCGCTGGTGTAATGGCCACACAGATCAGATCATCGCAGACTGTACGTCTGAACTCTTAAGCAACTATGTCAGAATAATCTTATATGTCCATTCATATGTTACTTCATTATTTATTTGAACACTTTTTGGATATATGTACATACATATATCCAAAAAGTGTAATAAACACTAAAAATATATATTTTAAAAATTTGGATTTTCTTAAAAAATAATATATAATCTTGAATCATTTAAGAAACTATTCGTAATAACGGACAGACAACCTTCACATTTCTGTATAAGTACAAACAATTCAATTAATTATAGTATTAGGTATTATTTATATTAGACTAGTGTTTGCTCGCGGCTCCGTCCAACGACAAATTAGAAACGTTCAGGATTAATTGATATTTATATAAAAAGATATATCGTTAAATCATTCTATTATCATTATATTAAATACTATAGATAGATTATACTTTTCATTAATAATATCATTATTTTTAAAAATACATAAAAAGGTCATTTCGTCATCATGTAATTTTGATAATTTTTAAAATAAAATAGAAATTTGTATATTTTTGTTAAACCTTTAATAAAATAAATATTTAACTATTAATAAACTATAATATTAATTTTGATATTTCTCTCTTAGGTTTTAGTATTCGACTCTATATATGTACTCTTACGAATACAAAAGCGCCTGTGACCTGTTAGGTTGGCTCTGACTTATATCGTAAGAACTGAAAGCTTACCATGAACTTTTAAAAACTATTATAGTTTTAAGAAATTTTGTTGCCATATAACAAAATTACTACTTTGTTTCGCACTATGAAAACTATAAAACAGTATTGTTTTATACCTCTTTAGTGACGTATAATAGTAAATATTTTCTTGCCAATTTTGTAATAAAAATGTCAAAAGACACTTCATGATACGAGTTAATAGTGTTTCCTATAGTAAAAGAATTAATGATTTATGATGACGTCATCAAACTTGTTAGCGAAACTTTATTATAGTAATGTTACTTTTAGGACGAACTTGATTATTGTAATATTACTATAGGAATTCATGATAGGTCCAATAATTAATTGTTATATAGAATATAGAGTGTATTTATATTTTTTTATATAAAATATGGAGTGTGTGCAATTTATGCGATGTGTATTACAGTTACTTTAAAACGATATCTGATTTAGACATTTAAAGGACAACATCTGACATTTATATGTCACAGTTATGATAAAGTACAATAATGATTTATTTACAGTTAATATTATTATGCATTAACTAACGAACTGATCTACAATCTACGATTGGAATTAATATTAGATTATTTCCTAAAAGTAAAGCCTCAGGTCGGTTACTTGCACTGATATCCTGAGAAACGTATTGTATCTATTTTTAGTAGAAATATGGATCAGGAAGTATAAGGACTATTTATTTCATAGTTTTTTACATACATTTGACACCTCCTTCGATATTAATATAATTTCATACAGGACTGACAGAAATTAATTCGTTTCAATTTATTTATTTTCTTCTAGTCGTCATATATTTAAAAGTAAAAAATATATTTTCTTTTGTATTTATGTTTATTAATGGCTTCTAGATAAAATTTTCATATTGCAATCGATAAGTGAAATGTTCTCATCTCTCATCATATTATTTGCATAACGATATAGTTGGAGTGTTAGTAAGGGCATTTAAAAAAAAACACTTAATAGTTCGACTACAGTGCCATCTGTAAAGTAGCTGGACAATATGTCAATATGTTTTGACCTCAATTGGTAGGTTGAAAAACAAAAACATGTATAATAACGAAAAAAGATTTTAAGATAATATTAGAACAGAGCTCGTTGCTTGTAAATAAAATAATCTTTGATTGTCTTAATGCTTAAGAAACGAGATAATTACAGTTTTGCAGGAAACCGTCGTTGCGTTAATTATTATTTCAAAATGGCGTAATACAACAATAACCGTCGGATTAGATGAACACGGAAATTCAATTCAACTAATTAATATATTTATGAGCACGTTAAGATACAATTATTATACATAAATGAAACAAGACAGTCTAACAATATTATGTTTGATATTACCAATAAAAGCAAGATGTTCAGTTGGAGCCTGTTTGTATATTAGCTGAATTAATAAAACAGTACCTCAAAAAAGGTCGGTCTGAAATGTTAATAAATGTGAACTTTGTTTTTCCTTCCTGATCTTAAAGGCCGGATTCCGTAATATAAAAACCGTAATACTATAATTACGTACATAGTCTATATATGTAAGGAATTATATTATGTATACTAAAAATCAAAACAATAAGTGCATGTCTGCTTTTTAATAGAGACGAGACGAAGCTTCTTAGCATTCCATGGATTCACCGTGCGGGTGCCGGGCCCATAGCTTTGCAGGGAGAGGAGTGCAAACAGCTCCTGGGACTTGCGACCCAGGTGTAGGTTTAAGGGGCCCCTTTAAAATGCGCATTCACGCTCACCTCAACTGGTTATGCTCCCTCTACCTAATCAAATTTGCAATGAAACTACCCATGCCGCCTTTGAAGTACGTTCTAGAAATGAACTGATGATAGTTCTAGAGAGGCCAAGATCTTTAAGTAGGTTATAGAGAGATTTCGCTGTTATACCTCTCGCTCCCACTTCTACCGCGTACAAATTAACTATATACCTATTCCTGGTCAGCTCGTTGGTCAGTTCATAATACTTGTTTACTTTAATTGTGTGATCTTTGGGGATGTTAGTTTCCCACGGAACAGTAAGCTCCACAAGTATCACGTGCTTTAACTGTCTAGAGTACAGGAATATGGATCCGGTCTGGATGACGAGGCAACAATATCTATAGGAATTCTATACTGTTTCTCATACGTATCCATCATTATAGTCCAATCGCGAGCCGCCTCCAAGATAGAGTGAGGCTTTTGTTTTGTTTTTTTAGACGAGCCTTCTTTAATGAACTCTATGAATCTATTGGTGGTTGTTATACCCTTTTGCGCTCTAGCTACTGAACTGGTTAGTTCCGCTTCACGTATGATTTCCAATACTTTATCATGGCGCCGCGAGTATTTACCTTTTTCCAATAGCACCCTACACCCTACCAACAAGTGTTTAACCGTTCCTACTGCCCCACAGATATTGCAAGACTTTTCGGTAGCTTTACCCCATCTTACTAAATTACTTTGATCTGGGAGAGTCATTTGGAATGCAGTTAGATAGAATTTTAATAAAACTGGAGACCAATCATGAAGTAAGGTGCGCCACCTCAATGCTCAATGAGCCAAATCAAAGTTTAAAAACATAGTTTTAGAATAACATTGAAACATTTAATTTCGATATAAAACAAAATTAAATAACTTAGCTTACTGATATAAGAAATACGATTAAATAAACATACAACGTACCTATTTTTAGCTTTAGTTTTGGGAATTTTTAATAACCGTAGAAATGCAAGAACGTTTCACCCAGACACGGTTGCAATGACATTTGTAAATGAATAGATTTTTGGTTAGCTATGGATCACACAGATTAAAAGAACAATAGCAAATAACAATAACCAACCCGGGTCATATTAATGTGACTGTAAGGTCATTCCTCCATTGTGCCGTTGGAGTACCACAAGGCAACGCTCTGGGAGCTTTGTTCTAAAAAATTGTCATTAATGATAAAGTGATTATCTGATGGGAAAATAATGTTGCGCATTGGTATATAAAATTTTTTTGTATAATGCATTCGTTAAATGGCAATATAGAAAACGAAATTATTTACAAACGTAATATTTATTAAGTTAATATTAAAATTTGTAATGATGTATTACATACAGATACATTTAATTTTAATCTTATACGTTCATCTTATTTCTATATTCGTTCATATCATTTATGCAATATTCACTATATTATATATTTATATTAAACTAATTACGGAGATTTCAAGTTTTACGTAAATTTAGTAATTAAATTACGTTGATATTTATCTTTACATCCATGTTATTTCAACAGATGGCCCTAAAACATACTGCTATAAAACCGTGACGTTCTTATTTCACATAATATTTTATGAATACTACTTTCTGTTAAAGGCTTCGTCCGCGATATAAAAATGAAAATAATTGGTAAGATACCCTCTGTCTTTTTAAGCAGTTAAGGTATAAAAGGGTAACAAGAAAAGAATTCGCATTTACAATATCAGTTAAGATACAATTTTTTTTGTAAATATAGTTAACCTTTTTTGTCAGTATCTAAAGTAAATACATTTTATACGAAACTTTTGTTCAACATGAACCATATAAACTTTTGTACAGAAATAATAGGCAAAAAACTAATAATAATGTTTTTAATGAAACATTGTTATGTAAAATGAAACTGACCTCAGGCACCACCAAGGTAAAGGTCACTGGTCAAGTGTCAGGTTTAACCACGAATTAAGATAAATGTAGTAGAAGTTTAAGAAGATGACGATGATTAGTTTTGCTTGGTACATCATATAGAAGACAAAAAAAAATTTAAAAACCTTTTATTTTGTTTCACAGGGAATAGAAAAGACACAAAGGAGGTTGTTAATAACATAATATATAATCCTAACCTTCTTGGGCAGACAGAAAGATTTGTTAGCAACACAGATGATAAAACATTGAAGTATATATTTAATTAATTATTGCTGACACGACTAGCTGTCCAGTATAGATCTGATATATTGACAGATACTGGTTTCCATATTAATAAGAGTGGACTAAGAATCCTTACTTTTAATACGACTAGCTTTTTCCACGTATCCGTCCGTGTACTGGAGAAGGGTGTCGGTAACACGTTTGGGATGATACAGGCCAATAGTAGTAAAGTAGCATTACCCACATATTTTATATATTGATTGAAGGAACTTTTTAATACTATTTATAAGGATAGGCTGATATTATATAGTCCATATCCTATCTCAATAAATAGACTATTAATGATCAAATAAATGAACTAAATTCGTTCAATATTCGGTGAAACAAACCTTGAGTTTCATTTTATTATATATTATTGTAAGAAGATTTGTTTTATAATTTAAAAGTATATTTCTTCAACGTAAAGCTCAAAAGCTTTGTGCGTATCGTAAGCTTGATTAGATATAAAGACAATACAATTATTTTAGTATTAATAAAGTCTCTATAATAGTCTATGGTCTGCATATTAAATTGACCATGGACAAGCATAAATACATACAAAATGGCGAAGGGACGTTCATCATAATTAGCGACTCGACCGGTTTCTTAAAGGTTACATTTCGTATAGTTTATGCAACTTTTGAACAATGATTCTTTTTGGATATAATAATCCTTAATTATGTTTCTCGTGTCTCCATATATTATAATTACTCTCGTCCTGCTCTCAAGGTTTTGGCGGTAAAATCTCAGGTTATAAATTACTTAGGTTTTAATGCACGCTAAATGTTTAATTTGAATGCGTGTCTTTTGGAGGACGTCTGTTGTTAGAGATTAATACGAGGTATTGTGAAACAAATCTATTTCTAATTTAACATATTCTTGTTTCGTAAATTCTAGAATATAAACAATAACTACTTTGTTTAGATGGTTTAAATATAAAACTTCAGCTGGAATGAGATTTAAATTGTTTATTTTGTTGGCAAATGTATGATAAGTAATGCGTCTGATTACTAGGAAGTACCACAAGGTTGCTGGATAACGCATATAGCAATAAGACAATATATGTTGTAATTTTTATGGCATAATTAAAATGTCCGTTTTATTATGTTGTTATAGATTTACGTCTATAAATAATAATAATTAAATATAATATAGTAAAAATAACAATATAATGCTTGTTGACTCATAATCATCGAACACCTTCCCTTGACAGAAGCTTCTTAATACTAAAATTTAATCAGACCTGCACCATTTACTAAGAAGTTATTTTATTAATTGAAGCGGAAATATGAGCTGGTTATGACATAACGCTATTATGGTTATATTCATTTGTTTTATTTATGTAATTTTCGTCATCGTCTCATTAGCATATGACTGGCAACTTATATTCATACATTAGTTTATAATTCACCTCATAAATTAAACATTCTCTTTCTGACTTGCAAATGAAACTCGCTGAGCTGATGTTGCCGACGTTCACGTTTGGTCTTCCACCGCCATTGCTTTATGTGGTTTATCCATTGATACGGAAAATTAATATTCAATCTAAGATCCGAGATTAAAATCAACTAAGATAGATTAGAGCTCACTATAATTTAGTCTTT
This sequence comes from Dircenna loreta, assembly GCA_963555665.1. Lineage (NCBI taxonomy): Eukaryota > Metazoa > Arthropoda > Insecta > Lepidoptera > Nymphalidae > Dircenna > Dircenna loreta. The sequence continues at coordinate 6,861,130 of OY743089.1, read as the reverse complement.
AACTTTAAGTGATATCTCAAAAACCGGAATGTAATATTCATTTTTGGTACAAAAAATTGGATCAGAATTCATTGCTAATTCCGGCCATTAATAGAAGTTAAATATTTTATGATTGTTTGTTTCTGCTTGAATAAACTTAACTTTTTTACTGTGTGAAATATAATTCCCAGTCAACGCTGAGAGGTTTCTATTATTTGCTAGAATTTATAATTCCATAGACTTCTAAGTCCAGCATCGACCGGAAACTTAATGAAACTAAAATAAACTAAACTTAACTTAGTTGCATAAATATGTTTTCTTAATAATAGTGTACTTAAACACTTTCTAAAGATTTCAATTATGCTTTTCATAACGAGTACGTAACCTCTTCTGACCTAGCTTCAGATAGAAACTATAGATATTCAATATGGCATTTGATTTAAGACTAATGTTTATAAATTTGTTTAGATATATGATTTGAATATTTTATTAAATAATATTTGAATATTAAATAATATTTGAATTTTTTGTGTTTCTATATTGAAATATTAGCAAATGCTTTTTATGATGGATGGGGAAGGATGGTGGATACTAGGATAGAAAGAGGATGGAGGGGATGTGGTTTATCCGGCTCAAAAATTTAATATAATAATCCAGATAGCCTTACAGTAGTCACATATAATGAATTACAATTCACATGTAACCTTATTATTTAGCAACAATAAAATCTTGTAAAAAAATACACAGGAATTAGTTAAATTATGTTTACGTAATTGAGTAATAAAGAATAATGATTATTTTAAATAGATTATATTTTATTTTATTGAAACCAGGATTATTATTTTTCATAGTCAGATTTTTTGTACAATTGGTTAAACAAAATAGCGTCCGCTTCCCACAGGAAAGCCACAGGGCTTTCTGTTACACACTTCCGTCCATCTTTAAAACTTCCCTTCCACAGATTGCAGAAAACAATTTACACATAAAAAAAGAACGAACTAATTGATAATAATATAATGTAAGCTAATACACAATAATGTATGTCAGATACATCGTAAGTTTTCATTCGTTCGTTGTCACAATTGAATGAATCATAATAGTTTTTGTTCCATGAATAAGTAAATATTTATTCATTACAAAAAATAATGTAATTGGAAGATAACAAAGGATAATAAACACTACTTATTAAGAAGGATATTCATATATAAACATGATGTTTTGTTCAAGATCAATTGATAAGAATGAAACAGAAAAGCATTCATTAGACAACAACTCATTTACTTGCGTTTAGCACTCTCGTCACACAATGCCATGGTTAAAAATTAGAGCGTTCAAAAACCGAAAGATGTAACAAAAAATACATCTTCATTAAACAATATGCTTGTAAATTAAAAATATATTAATTATTAACATTGTTTAATGCAGTAAGAAAATCCTCTGACTAAGATTATTTTATAATATGTAGACTTAAAGCTAAGTTAAATATCTTTGCCATGCTTGAGTACTCGCCTTTACAACACTTGACAATGGTACCAACCTTTTATAGCATGCTTCCCTGAGCATGACTATAAGACGTAGGGTCAAATGAAAATAATAATATATTATGCCATTAGAGAACTAAATCACAATTGTCTATGGTATGAGCCAGATCGTTAAATCACATAAATAAATCCAATTACAATTAATCAAATGATAATTTCTCCACGTAGTGTTATGAATACAAAGCTATTTGTTTCGATACGCTCAGTTAAACAAGAGTAATCTGTAATATATCAATATTTTTGTATGCGCATACAAAAATAATGATATATTACAATGGCAGTTTGATATATTGTAAGATATTTTTAACAATTTAAGGACTTACACGATGTTTTTAAATGATTTAAATAATCCATTTAATGGTAAGTAGAAATGGGCAGGCGACGTAAGAGACGTTCGTAGTATTGCTACCCTTGGGAATAGTGGCCTATAAATTAAATAGAAACTTACGGAAGTGAGACATAAGAAAAGGATGGAAGAGGATTAAGATTTTTGTCTCTCTCACTCATTTCAAAATATCAATGCCTTTGTGATCACTACTTGTAGTAAGTTATCTGGTTTGCCCCGTTGAGCCAGACCGTATATGAATGAATGAATGAGTGATAATACTGAAACTGCATTTTTTTCTGTAATATGGTAAATACATTGTTAGGTTGTAAAATCATTAGAAATTGAGACATTCGTAGTTTTAGTTATTTGACAGCAGCTCATACGGGCTGATTCAAATGGTATAAGTTACACCTTACTGAAAGAAGTGATACCTTCTTGGAGACGAAGAATAGGAGCGCATAAGAAAATAACCGAAGATCAGCAACAGTTATTGCAGACAGCTATGTAAGGTGTTGTGATTAAGAGCGAAACAAACTTCTTTACTATTCATGTGGTTTCCTGCTAACCCCCCCATTCCTTAAGGGTGGTGATACACCTGAATCTTAGAACAACGGCACCACTTACCACAAGAGAGACTGTTGGCTCATTTGCCACACAAATACATTAGCTGAGTGAGTGGTAAGCCAAAATAAATGAAATGTTTTTTGATGTACAAAAGCTTTTTATAGTTTTGTAATAGTGAGGACTTTAAATACGACACAACCTATTAAAACCAAGGTGTCATATAATATATTTAAATACAAATATGAACATGCAATTGTAAGCTTTATTTCTCATAATATAAAAGAGTTATTTCATTAACATTGCAAGTGAATGTCGGAATAAGTGCATCACCTTTCGCTCTGAAGTCATTGTTATATTAAATTGTATTTTAAAGATATAAATATAATCATAATAAATCTATACTAATAATGTGATTAAGATTTCTTTGTGTGTCTGTAAATAAATTGAATTTGCAGTACTTATAGAATTTAAAAATTCTTTCTCAATTAGAAAGCTAAGCTACGATCAACGTAGGTTTTTTTGTATAAAAAATTAAGTCTGAAAACTAAAATTCGTTGTATCGGCTTCTACTGTCAATAAAAAACAATTATTTTCGCATAATTATGATGCAAAAAAAAACCACAAATTATAAATCCACAATGTGACGCCATGGTCGAAATATTATTACTAAATATATAATTAAATAAAAGAGGCCTTTCTTTTTTGGGAATTCTCAGTCAATAAAGTCGGTCCATTAGCTAAGCTAATTCATCGGTCGGTCCATTAATTAAGCAATTGGTGCTGAGGTCTTTGTATAGAATTATGGAGATAGAAATCAACTTATGTTTTCAATCAGATAGAAAACAATTATGTGGTTTCATAAAAATATTTCAGCATTATTTTCCTTTCAGATCGTTCCACTTAAGTTAGTGAGATAAGTAAAATCCATGGGTATTCTTTACATAAGACATTTCGCGAAATTGCACCCATAATGGAATTAAATTGAGGATGAATTGTCGTAAGCTAATTCAAGCTTTTTGAAACGATATTTTGTTATTTATGGATTTGGTTACAAAAGAAAATAATGAGTCTGTTTTTTAAACAAATAAATATTAACGCGGAAGGACCCGTTGGTTGACCTTTAGATATTTATTAATAGTTATCAATCTGACATAACATTTATTTGTGAAATTTATAATTTTAATATAATCTTTCGTAATTCATTGATTTTGATTCTATGAACAAAGCCATTTCAAATGAAAGGATAGAGAAGGGTTATTATATATTTTTTTTTATTTTAAGGACTCACCGGTCACTAACTTCTTAAATCGTCGGTTTAAGGTTACGAAGCTTGTGGGGTCCGGACTTTGAAACTCCTTTACGATGATTTTTAATTTATATTTGTTTCAACTTATATAAACAATTTTTATTTTTAGCACTTGAGCTATAAATATTTAAATGTAATTTTAATATACTCTATTAGTACCTAATTATTGTAATATACTTTGAAATTATTGAAGAACACATTAAATTAGATATTGCTTGAAAGCGTAAAAGTAGCAGTTACATCTAATTAGATACAGTGAAAAACCAATCATAGAATTAACAAAGAATCAAAGCCGAGTACAACAGGCAAAATTCGCTATAATAAAACAAAACAATTCATAAAAAAGAATCCACTTATATTAATAAAATACGCAATAAATAAATAATAATATATATTTTTATTTAACAAAACAGTCAGTGTAAATATCAAAATATATATTTAAAAAAAACAATTTTACACGATGTCATGCGTGGCAAGCCTTATTCCAGCCATCCGCCATTTTGGACGTTCTATCCCCGCCGGAGGGCGCGAAATAAAATGGCGCGAATACTGTAACTGGAACTCAGTTTGCGCAAACGCACGCGTGCTATACCACGTTCGGTTACTACTGACCCCGCACTCGTAAGGTGTTTGGAGTATATTATTAAAATGAAGTACATCATTGTTCTTGCCGTTTTCGCGCTGGCGTTCGCCGCCGATGAGAATGAACGCAAAACCTTCAGGAGACTTATTCCCGCTGATGTTTTGAGAGGTCAGTTTATTTGTTATTTTAAAATAATATGTGTTTATTTTTTATCGATTTTTGGAACAAAGTAATTCATAACAGCAGTTGTTGTTGCAAAATTGATTCTTATTGTTTTTTTAATTAATTGGTTGCTTATAAATATTTGAAGGCATATCAAAATCCAATAAGAATAGTTTTTAATTGCATAAATTTAGAACTTTAAATGAAATAATCGTCCGAATTATTTTTCATGTTTGATGAGTTTTTTTTAATCCAATATTCACTCACACATGTGTCTATCAAATGTTATACATAAGTACAAGTTTGACCGCTATGTAATAACATTATTTTGCATCTGGAGCAAACGACATTTGCTTTGCTAATATATATAACGACTAGTTTATATAACGACTTTGTTCGAGTTCCATCCTAAATATATCGAGGAGATAATTGAAAATATATTTTCTATAAAGTTTTAAACGTCAATTGAAAATCGGATCAAACATTTTAGACATAATCCCCATTAAAAAAAAAGCGTGTTTATTAAAAAAGATAATTAAAAGGATGTCTTAAAAATCTTAGATCTAAAAAATATTCGATTTTTTAAAGTTATTACTAATAAACTAGAGCTATTTATGTCACTAGAACTCATTTATAATTCAAATTACCAGCCTTGGTGATTTATTTGGATCTTACGGTCTAAATATTCTTAGAATATATTAATTTTATAGAACAACCCGAAAATTTTAAATAAAACCTTATCTAAATATAAATTATCTAAGTAACCTTGAACTTGGCCGCCAAAAGTTTATTCTATTACCTATTCATTTTAATTAGAGAATAGCTTGAATTAAATTTTATTATTAACTAGGTGTTGCCAGCGTGATGTCATACAATATTATTTTCAAATCTTTATTTCCAGCTTTTTTTGTAAATGGACAAGATGGTTAGAAAGTAAAAAAAAATAGTAAATTTAAAAAAAAAAAGAGATTGTTAATAACCACCCAAGTTTCTAGAACAAAGTTCCATCTAACATTAACACACACTAATGCAACGTAAGTTACACACACACCACTGCAACCAAGTCAAAATGCAATCGGATGTGTGGTAACGCGGGTTTCCGTAGGTATTGCGTTAAATTTAGTACCTTAATTAATATTTATGGTCCCTTCAGACACGGCTATCGATGAATTGATTTCACTTTGTTAATAGAACTCATATGTTTTGCAAGTTCTAGTGATTTCAATTATATTATGTTTTTTTAATTATAGTGGTTACGAACTAAAATTGTGTTGTTCCTTATCTGAGTCATTTTTATCAAACAAAAAGTTCCTGACGGCCTCTATAGTAAAAGGTTTAGTGAGTCAGTTAAACGAATGTGAACGGAGAAATCAAGCAGCCTTGGAATGTTCTAGACTGTTTCCTTTATTCCTAATACTCATGTAAATACTATTTCAATACACAAAAACATTTTTATAAAGCTTTTTTTTTAATTTTCATGTTGTTTTTTATAGTATAGCCACTTCATACCCCATATTAAAAATTATCTTATTTTTATACGTCTATAATTATATTGTCTTTTTTGCAAATAAAATTGTTTTAACATTATTTGTTTACAAGGAAGTACTATAATGGACTTTAAGTTCATTTTCACAATAAAATATTTCCTGCTTTTAGATCTGTATCGAATTGACATTTTAAATATCCTTGAATGTATTTATATTAATTAAATAATAAATAACTATATATCTTAAAAAACTGGTTAAGAAATTTATTATAGGTGTAATAATATATGCAAGCTTCTAGGCAAGATATAAGTTTAAATCAATCCAAACGACAATTTTACATCAAAAACTGTCACTTACAATTCCCGCCATTTTTAATTTGTGACAATGCTTTCTAATTACGTAAGATGTCAGACAGTTGAAAGTGAAAACAATCAGGAAGAATATTATTTGCAAATAAATAAAGCAATGGACATACATTCTTATTTATTATTTGATATATTGTTTTTAATATATATTTGAAAGAAGGTTTTTTTTATACAAAGACATTTTTCACCTATCTTACTCACCTATACTTATGATGTTCAATGTAAAAAAAAGTGCTGAAATAACTTTCACGCGTAGTTAATACGCAATACCGTATCTCAATTATCTAATAAATAAATTTAAACATGAATGCATCTTGTGAGTGCATTGCACTTACTTTCATAGTGATGAGAAAACAGTTATCGAAACGTGAATGTCTAAACTATCTTTATATATATACAACCATTTAGTAAACTAAATATTTGTATATATATAAATACTTATTAAAATGTTTAGTATAAAATAATCAATAAATTCCAAGATGTCGCGGCTTCGAATGCCTGCCCGTTTCAGTATTTTTCATTCTATATTTATGTTAAATTAAAATAGGCTTAACATCACAAAACATGTTTATAGATATTTTCAAAATAAATAAAAATATACCTTATTTGTATGATTATATTTTGTTGTTCAAAAGTATTTTTTTTTATAAAATGTAACAGCTCTAAGTAGCAGAGAAAGTTCAAATGTGGGACTTCGTTTCATAATCGGTGGTGTAACAAGCGCGCGCGCAAGATCGCCGGTTAGTTTTTTTAATGAATAACAAGACTGCTAATTCTTCATAAATAATTTATAATCTGTAAAATGGACATTAAAGATTATATAACGTTACTCTATTAATTTATTTTCTTGTATTAAGTTATTTTCTTATGTTGGTTGTTTTTAATAATTTTGCAAAATAGATAAAGATTATTTCAACATAACCTTGTAAGTTACAATGAAGCACGTTCACAATCTCTTGATACACAGATTGATAAGCTGCTTGACCTTTACGAGCTATAAGCTATATAAAGTAAATAAATAGGCTGCATTTTAATTCCAAGTATTTAGATTAAACTTGTGACTGATAAATTAACTTAAAACGAATTTCTTTATAATATTGTTTTATTCGGTCCTATTTTTTTTTATTATTCATGAATTCTTCATGAATTCATGATTTTTTTTTATTCTTCAATATTGCCTTACGTCGATTTGTAAAATTCAAATCATTACAAATTTATCCTTCGAAGAATATCATTTGTTGGTGAACTCGGGAAAATGTACTTATACATTCAAATTAAATTAATAAATTCGTTTTTACAGCTATAATTGTTTACAGCTTTGTCTGTACGAGAGCCTTAACGACCCACTTTCAATAAATACGTGGGAGGAATGTATTGTCCTTGTAACATCATAACTACTAAATTATAAAACTATGAAACAAGTAAAGAGTTTTTATTTATCCATGACATTTGTTAAATAAATCGTAATTCTTTCTGAAAACTACATAAAAAAATAAGATTAAAATTTTAGTTCCTTTTTTGGTATACGGATATATTATATATAGGAAATACAAACTTTCTTTTTTTTTATTCAGGTAATAAATAAGGTCTTAGAATATCTAGATTATTCCTTTAAAGTTTACGATACAACTTTCCAAATCTAGACCATGGCCGCCCACGCAAGACCTATAAAGTTATGCAACATGTTATTTATATATAAGAATTATAAAAGTTTCGCTGTTAGTTTTTATGTTTTTTTTTGTGTCTAGACTTTTTGGTGTAAAACCTTTTTTGTTAGTGAAAAGTAAACGGTATTGGAAAGTCGGTGTAGAAAGTTACACTTTGAAAGTAAACCTAATATTTATTTGTCAATGTTGGTAAATCGTTAAGCGTTTGTTGAATTAATAGTTTTTAATAACTAAAGTTTCAAAATAAACTATTTATATTTTTATTTTGACTAGTTATTGCCAGCGGTTTTATTGCTGCCCCGTATCAAGTTATAAAAGCAAACAATTTTATATACTAATATTTATATATATACGATTCTGGTGTCCCTATGGTCGTAAATATTTTCCGCCTAAACTGGGTAGACCGATTTCGATGTTTTTTTAGATTTTGATAGATTTATTTGGCTTTTTCTTATTTTTATTTAGGATGGTAGTCAAACCTGTTGACCGGGTCAAAAGTACTTTTAAGAGATCATATTTTTAATCAATTTAGGATGAATAGATTATTATACGCTTTATTATGAATTAACGTATAAAATATTTTTTAATTCAATAATAAATAAAGCTAATATATTATCGTTCTTAACCGTTTAAACAATAGGAAGTACATTTTGTAAGACTAAGAATGCGTCTTTAGAAAATGCATTTCTTTCCGTTGAATCTCTGGAAGTCAGATAATTTATAAAAAATCTTATTCCAGACTTCCCCGGTCTGTGCTTCGCCTCCACTCGCTGTGCGACCGTGGAGCCCACCAACACCTGGGACCTTGCTCCGTTCTGTGGCCGCAGCACCTGCGTGCTGAGCGAGGATGCTCCTCCACGACTGCTGGAGCTGGTAGAGGACTGCGGGCCTCTCCCACTCGCCAACCCCAAGTGCAAGCTTGATACTGGTAGGTTCTTCTCCAAAGTCATATTAAAGACACATCTATGATGTTTTAAAGATTTAGGGATTTGATAATTTCATTTCATGAATCTTTAATAACTTTACAGAAGAAATATGAAAATTCGATAACCACAAGCCTCAAGCTTTGCCTTGGGGGCTCAGCAATTGCTTTGTTTCGATTTCTCTAGAGATATATCATAATAAGTTAGAAAAAATCTTTAAAAATGATTTACTCCTAAAACATCCTCATCGATTTACAAAATATGTGAAATAAGATATAGAATAACAGATTGGTTTATCCATCAGAGAATACTGTTTGAAATATATGTAAAAAAAAGATCTCATAACAAATATACCTTTTTATTATTATTATTATTAATATAAACACAACTCTTTCAGATAAGACCAACAAAACCGCGCCCTTCCCTGGCTGCTGTCCGATTTTCACTTGCGAAGATGGCGCCAAGTTAGAATACCCCGAACTCCCTGAACCTCCCGCAGAAGAAGAAAAGAAAGCAGAGGAGAAGAAGGCCTAAAAAAAATAGTTCTATAAATATATTATATTAAGTAACGCAAATTTGATAATTTCGCGTATCCAAATTCTATACAAACTCTTTGTTACCTTTAAATGGTCTAGTTGTTTATAATCTGTGACGCGCTATTGACATTCCCGCGTATTCAAATTGTATTAAACCTTTTAGCAATCTGTTTTGTGGCTGTCACTTTCTAAAAGTGATAGCATCGGGTGTCTATTGTTCGAAATTCAAAAGCGGCTTCCTATTTCCTGTTTTATTGTGATAAATGGCCTTTGTTTGACAAAAGAGGGCAGCGGTTTGATATATGAACTCCATGGCTGATATTGTGAGTGCGTTTTTTTAGAATTATCGGTTTTTTTATTTGAATACCTGCCTATATTAAGTAACGTTTGTGATATTGATGTGTTAATGGTAGAAAAGTTATTCAATAAAAAATACAAAATTTCTATATATGTATTTCATTTATCTACCCCTTTTATATTCCTCTCCTATATATATGGGCTAAATTGTAACAATATAGTCTTATGGACCAAGGTCAATCAAAAATGATTGACCTTTTAATATATTTGTGTTATTTTGTGAAAAAAAAAAAATGTAAATAAATATATTTCTCTTAATTCAAGGTGATGATCTATCTTTTTGGGTTGTATTAGAAAGCCGAGACACAAGAAAATACTCTAACTGACTGGAAACGGGAAAAAAATGAAATCATCAAGATTGGTACATTATTAAAACAGAAGAAGAAAAAATAAACAAGACATTTAACTCAATAATTTATTTGGGAATAATGAATGTTACAAGTATAATAAATACAGAATACAGTAACACTTTATAAATAATACAAAAAACAATGGATTATTCAATGTAACACGACAAAAACTATTGACAAACTACTATAACCATAGACAAGCCAATTATGGTAACAGTCTATAAATACATCAACATTGTCTATATTTAAACACATACTTAACAATATGATATTATATATTTCAAAACATTACTTTTAAATGTTAAAATAATTAACTATATTGTTAAAATCACAATTCTCCTAATATAACATTCGCACAATACACCGATCGATTACAAACTTTATTGAGCTGTCAAGCATTCAAAATGGCTTCTTATAAAGCGAGCGAACTTTTGACATTTCGTGATTTGTATAAATTATGATAAACTAAAAAATGATTTTCGTGAAATATATTTTTTGTTTCTTTTAATATTTTCATGAAAATATATTTGTGCTTTGGAACAAAAACTGATATGTTGTATTGTACATCACAATGGCTAGAATATAATATAAAGAAAACTTTTAAAAATGGGATTTGAAGATTTAGTTCAATTCTTTCAGACTGACGTCTTTGTTGATGTTACTTTTATGTTTGTGGTTGAATATGAATGAGTATTTATTACCGGTTAAGAATGACAAAATAACATTATATTGTCTATAGTATGTTTACTTTGTTAGTTAAACTTAGTCCAAATGACATCATACTTATTTATAGAAATAAAGTCAGTCTGAAAAAGTTACAGTGATTAATATTAAATTTAAAGTAAATAGAGGTAGAAGACACGGAAGATAAAAAAAATGACTTTTCATGTCAAAAACGTCATGAGTATGAAAATAGCCATAGTTTCCCAAACTTTGCATGACGCTAAAATATTCCTATTTATTATATACATTTATAGAATAATTCCTCTCATATTGACCTTTTTACTTAATATATATATATTAAATTTTACTACCGAAGATATGCTTCAAAATTAAGTGAAACGCTTACTTCTAATTTACTAAGCGTTTGACAAAAAATATTAAAATGCATAGCAAAAATAATGAAAGAAGCACTTCGTTAGTCTCACAAACTCCACGCTAAGACTACATAAAAACCCGAGAGTAAAAAATATATTCAGAATTTTTAAATCAGGGTTCTATACATCAATGTCTGAGCCATTCTTACAGTCTAGATTTTTCATTCTAAAATTGATTCCATCGACACTGGTTCCCAAAGTGTTACTATTAAATATTTTCTGTTTTATTAATTCTGAAAAAACAACTAGTATCGATGTAATCAACTGGCTCAGTTCTATATCTAAGATAATTTCTAGTTTTAACATTGGCATTACTAAAATCGGGTTCTGAAGCTCGGTCTGGGGGTAGATTTTATAAAATGATCTACGGTTTTTGCGTCTAGAAAACATTGACCAGTCTAACTTCTATAACAACAATCTACTTCGTAATTGTGAACAATTTTAGCGTTCCTGAAAATTGAACATTATTTCGGTGTCTTAAGACTGAAATTCCTGAAAAAATTGTTCACAGCATAAAAAATATACTACCCTCTATAAAACCTTTATAAATGTATACAATGAACTAAGTACGTCACGGATTGAAGCTTTAACGTCAACAAGCGTAAATATATTTTATACACAAACAAACTAGAAAACAGACATATTCCCGAAAAAGCTATTAATTCTAATTTAACATAAAAATTAAAAATAACCAAGTTCTATTCCATCTAATTGTTATATGAAAGAATTTTGACACGATTTTTCTCGATTTTGGCAGTTCTTTTTACCCATTTTATAATTTCTGTTGCAATACTAAAAGTAACTCATCCAATAACCATTTAAGGTCAAATTAAGATATTGCTAATAATTTTAATAAGGAGGTAGACAATAAATATAATCATCTACTCATTTTTGTGCGATGAACGACCATTTACTTTTACTACAATATAACAATTATTATTAATATATCTAACCATTTACTAAAAATCTTAACATTGATTTTCCAACTCTTATATAAACGTCAATATTTTAGAAAGAGCTCCAGATAGTATCATAGTTCACATCGAAATGTTAAAGAAAATATAATATAAATGAATAGTAAAATACTAATTGTTAATATCCGTTGCTTAAGTTGACGATATATGACAAAATTAAATAAGAAATATACTATAGTATTATGCTTAAGCAAAATAACTATTATCGTATTAGATATTAAAACGCTATGGCGTTTCTTATAGAAAAATATTAAAATAGATGAATAAAAAGTATTTCACAAGTTGAGAACCACTGACCAGAATAAAATAATAAGCGCCAAAGATTGTGAAAGTTAGACATCGATATCATAGTTACATGCATTCCAAATATAAAATAAGTTCCACATTCAAAAAACATTGAAACGGACACTTCTTGGTTTGTTATGATTTTTCTAATTTGAATATCTTTATACAATGCTGAGAATTACAATCTTTAATATAATTTTTACGATCTCAATTAAACTCTTGAGTTGATTACTAAGACACTATGAAAATTGTGTATATTGCTATTTTTATATTTAAATACAAAACAAAAAAAGAAAAAATGCATTATTATACTTTCGTTCAAAAATTTCAAGTTAATATCCATGAAACCATGATATCGACGAAGAGATTCATTTTTTGTTTTTTTTTTGTTTTTTTTAACCGCTCAGTCTTATGACGTTTTGAATTTATTATAAGGCCCACCATAGACAAAATGTAACGCTAAATATACTTAACTGATAAAGCAAATTATTTTTGCATTATTTATATATTATAATAATTGTGTGCAAACCGAAATACATTAATTACTTAATTTAAAGTTACCATAATTATTATAGAGAAACAAATTATATATTGTCTATGGTAAACATTCCGGTTGCTAGATCTAAAAACTAAATAAGTTATTGAATAATTTAGCAAAATATTATTAGAACTATTCATTTGAATATGTGTAAATAAAATATTTAAAAATACAAATATGTTAATATCAACCAAATTTAATTTTTTCATCAAAAGTTTTCATATTGAGAATATACATAAAATAACATAACGACGCCATTATTGCTCGTAAACTCCAAGATATACAGTGCTTGTTTTGTACATATCACAAGCTATATAGGGTGTATGTTTTAAATAAAGTGCATCTAGCAACCGAGGGTCAGCCATCTTACTCGGGCTTGAGGCGGTGCCATTGCACAATGGTCTGACGTGGCTTTGTGATCATGTCCTGCCAGTGTTTTGTCTCTGTCGCACCGGAGCCATTCTTTCCTGGAATGTGAAAGAGAAGAATATTATTTTTTCTTTAGATACCATACACACACATTTCAATATATGTGTGTAAACCACCAGATAAAAAAAATAAAAATCAAAGTTTCGTTACTTCAATAAGGCTCTTATGAAATGCAATACACTTATGAACAGGATTACTACCGACTGTTTGTATTTACGCCCAAAATTGTTATGATAAAAAAAGCAAGATTGCCTTACTTAGTTTGATACTTATTTTTTTGTAATAATAAAGAAAAAAATAATATCCATAATTATATAATTTTCATTTATATTTTAAATATAAATATAGAATGAGTCTCATTTCGATTTACACAATTACATGTAGAATCACAACTTAAACAAAGGTAAGAATTACACGATAATTCAGTTCTCTTTCAGCGACTTTGATGGAATTTCACAGTTGAATCCCACTCTTAAAAAATATATTTAAATTTATTTTAAATAAAAATGTTAGATGGTAATTAAATAGTTATTCAGAGCAAAATTTAACTGTAACACAAATGTATTCTAGAATACCACTACTACTACTGTAATAACATAACTACACTAACACTAAATTCACAAATAATATATTGGATCCAAAATATGGAAATATACATACCAGCCAACAATATTCTGCCAATAAGTTCATTCCGGCCAATATTATCAAAGTCCATGACCTGGACATCCAGAGAGCATTCCCTGATCTTCTCCCAGGGTACGTTGAATGAGAAAGAATCATTGAAGACTGGGTTCAGAGTGCATTTGAAAACAGCTGTCTTGCGCTTCTCTATGCGTTTGTCACCAAATTGCAGCCACACTTTCACATACGGATCTGTAATGTCATGAGCACATATGGTTATTAACTGACATTAGTATAGATGTTATATTGATGACATTATTACTTACATTGAATGCATTTTATTTTAAATGTGATATAAATTAAGTCTAAGTATAATAAGTCTAATCTTCTTGGAGAATAATTAAAAATGTAACACATTTTATCACTCCGTTTAAATATAACAAGGAAAGAGTTTCTTTAATGTCAGATCATAATTCAGAAACTGAGCTTTCCTTATTTTTATAATAACTCGAGACTTTTAATTAAATTTCTGTTGCAAAAAATAAGAAAAGAGCTAATGATGAGAATGAAACATTAATCATAAAACTTTATAAATTAAACATCAGGATTTCTTGTAAAATGAGAACTGGTTTATTTAATATTTGTTATGAACGGTACTAAGTTATGGTTTTAGAGAAATAATAAATTATTCCAATATATTGAAATGACTAAATATTTATCAATCACAGTTGAAAACTAAAATTGCATGAATATCTGGAGGTTTGCTTCAGTAAGTCTTGTAAGTCTAGTAAGTCAGTCTAGTAAGTCCGGTAAGTTTTCAAAATCTTCCAACAATGCTCCATTTCTATATAGTAGTTAGTAAGAATTGTACAAATAGCACTATATATATGAAAATGAAATTATACGTTGTGACATGATAAAACCAGGAATGCATAGTACAATAAATATCTAAATAATATTAAAATCAACTCAAAGACTATAGAATTACCCCGGTGCTGTTATAAACAACAGATACGAAGAGCAAAGAACACCGAGATATGAAACAATACGAGTAAATTGTGGATCACACAAAAAACGTCTCGTAAGGTAATCGAACTCATAACCTTCGACTCAGCAGTCAAAGTTACAAACTACTAGACCAGCATGCGATCAATTATAAGAGTAGTAAAAAAAAATCTCTATTAAAATGTTAAGTTTCCTTACAATCGTTAGTTGAAGGAAGCGACCAAAAGATAAATAATAAATTCTCGTTATTCCAGCCCTAACGGATAAATTTGATTTATTATGCCTTAGAAATTGTAAATTTACATCAAAGTTTAATACGAAAATGTTTCCGGTGTAGCGACATTTTGCGTTTTATGATTTTTTTTTTTGGCTTTTGTTCACTTTTTTCCTCTTATTCCTATCTTGTTATACAAAGAATTCAAATACAGCACCTGTTAAAAGAAGAAATAACTTTTTGATATAAATTTTTTTCCACGAATTTTCACTCTACCTCCGAGTGAAAATATATAGGATGTATTATTTTTAACCAGTATTTAATAAAGTTTATTTATTAAAATAATGATATCTATGATTTTTTATAACGATCCATTAATAACATTTTTGAAACGGTTAATAATTTAAATAAAATATTAGAATCACATCTGTAGGTAAGTTTCAATGGCGTGAAACATGTCTTAAGGTTTCAGCCAGTCACCAAGAATCCAAGATCCAAGAAATTATTACTAAGTAATTGCTTGTCTCTAATGCAATAATAATATAAATAAACAAAATATCTGTCAGTTGTAAGACGATTATAAGAATATGTGTATATTTTTTGAAATCGTCTATCCTGCAGACGCAGAACTGGAGAACGCAGAGTCAAAATTATTGATTTTAAGCATAAGCATCTGCAAAGAATAGATTTTTGTAAAAAAATACATTTTAGTCTACAATTTTAATTTAATAAAATCATATATCAGGATGCTTTTGATTTTCAGTAAAATATATCATAATTATGTACTTCTACTCAAACAGACGGAAAACGAATAAAATCATTAAGAAAAAATCATTATGTTTGTTTTTGTTTCTAATACAATCCTAATGCTAATCTTATCAAATATATGAAGAATATTTTCGAAAACTCACCTGATTTCCCATTTATGTCTTTAGCCTTCAAGTTTCTTGCCTTCAATAGTGTCAGAGTGAGAACGCTGTTGCTAGGATGATAGCAGAGTGACGTCAGCAGTTCCCCGCACTTATCTTTTGCGGGCGGCTTCAGAGCCTTCCAGAATGAGGGCTTCTCGCTTAGATCCACCTGGAAAAGTTACAATTTTGATAAGGTTTCTGAGATTTCATATGATCCATATTATTATGTAACTCATGTTATACATTCCGAAAATTTGCGGTGGTTTTTTTATGAATGAGTGGAATAAAATGCTTAACAGTACCTAAGATCCATATTTGTTGTTATTTTCTTGAGCCAGGAAGTATATTCGAAAAATATAGCTAAATATAGAAAAGCAGATAAGTGATACTTGCTACATAATTATTTTAGCATAGCTATAAAACTGAATAAGATTTTCAGATTTGCATAAAGTAAAAAGTTTACTCATACCTGACATAGAGGCAGGAATACCTCTCCAATAGAGTCATCTCTTGAGAAACGATCATAATCAAAGACGTGAAGATGAAGCACCTGAAAAATATCAGACATATCATTTGTGCATTCAAGAAACAAAAGCGGACCAAGAATACCGTGTGGACTACTAAGTTTTCTAAACATTTTGAAACCCTTACTCGACTCTGTAACTTTTGTATAGGAAATCCCTCAAAATAAAAGGTCTCATTCCATCGAGGGTTCAGAGTTCTGCGTTTTATTTTGGTCTCTAAGCGATGTTTTTTGTCCGGCAGCAATGTGACGCGGACATAGGGATCCGAAGTGCCGCTGAGATCTTTGGCTGGGAGTTCCTTTCCCTGAAAAAGTTATAAATTTTCTTTATATATTTTATAAATGTCTATTCATTCGTTATTTGTCTATGCGTATAATTAAATAGTCATGAGCCAAAATATGTTCATTAAATATTTTTTTAACATACATCTTCAATACATCGTTAATCTTCATAACATACTTCATTAATACATCACACCGTATTCAAAACAAAGCCCAAAATAATTTGTATCTGGAAAATTTTCTCATTTTCACGAGAAAATAATTATTTGGACTACAATTAAAATACAACAAAACTACAAGACGGATTTAAATGAAATTTAGAGTGGTGTTGGCATATTATTTATTTTGACAAATAGAATGCTTTTTGTCCAAGTCCCAATTATTACAGGAAATCACAAACATTGGATTGGATAAACACGGTAAGATCAA
Organism: Dircenna loreta; assembly: GCA_963555665.1. Lineage (NCBI taxonomy): Eukaryota > Metazoa > Arthropoda > Insecta > Lepidoptera > Nymphalidae > Dircenna > Dircenna loreta. The sequence continues at coordinate 6,843,674 of OY743089.1, read as the reverse complement.
AAATTTATTTGCACACAGTTTCATTTAAGCCGCGAAAGAGGAAGAACGACGAAATAGCATGTGAGCTGCTAGTCTTCTAATAAATAATTTTGAAACCAACTCAAATTAGCGAATTATCCATGAAGTTTTGCGAAATAATTGTTCCAGTTTGAATAAAATATTTAAGCCTGTTACTATGATAATTTTAATTAAATAGGAGCTAATACAAACATATAACAAGCTTTAAATACATTTTATATATGTAAATAATAGTTAGCAATTCGCTATTTCGCATGTTTTAAAATATTTGCAAATAAAATAAAATGGGATTAAATATATTGAATAATGTATCAAATTAAATTAATGTCATTTCCAAATAGATAATTTACTGAACTAAAAAAACAAAGTTTATAGCTCATTAATTTGATCAAAGAATGAGTGTATAATTGCATGGACTCTTCTAAGTAAAATAGAAATGTATTCAACGGACATGTGTAAATATAACAGCCTTCTGCAATAAAAATAGTTTCACTACACGAGAAAAAGTCTCCAACCGTTACTAATGTAGCTGTTTTTTTGTATTAAGACACCTGTTGCTTACATAATTTTAACGGAAATTCAAGGCACTATATATACTTATTATTTTATTTTAGTTAGTATACATACGAGTATACAGAGCACCTTGAAAGACTATTTAAAGTATCTGATTAACCGTATTTGTATTCAGGGTCGGCAGGTTTTTTAAAAACTCATGCTTATTTTACCAAATGAGATGATAAATTACTTTAAAACATATGGCTTTGATCGTTAAGGGTTGTGTTATTATTTTGTGCCGTCATTTATCGTTTTAGTGCTATAATGGGCTTAAATACGATGACTATTCCGTGGCTGCTCTGCCCCCCTAATTTCCCCTAGTTGCTTAAACATATACCCAGAGTAGGCGCCCTGACTGCTGTGCGTCAAAGATACGCTAATAAGATAATAAAAGAAAGATAATAAAAATAGCAAACATCACGCTCCATGGAGTTGTTAATATTTTCAACAAATATTATTGGAATGCTATTGTTGACAACAAACATTCTAAATATGTTTTTATTTCTTAATGTATATGATGTATAAGTTACTTATATTTTATTATTTTTTTTAAATACTTACTGTCCAAAAAATGTACAATGATCGGACTAAATGCTGCAGAGCATTCTCTTCCGAGTAAAATGAAGAATAAAACAATAAAAAGAAAACAAAAATGGCAATGACGATTTACTCTATATCAAAGATTTTATTACTATATAAATAATTGTGGTTATTTTTACATATATGGTATGTGACAAAGATATATGAAAGATATATATAAGTTCCATTATAATAGTGATTGTTTTATTTCGTTTACATAAGTGGATTGCAAACGATATTGACATTATGTCAGCAAACTCATTTCTAATCATGAAATCAATTAATCTTCATCAATGAAGCTTACACAGTAATTGTCTGACACAAATTACATAAAGCGTATATGTGTACATACAGACATATTACTGAATTACACAATGTAAACAGGTTGTCTGGTAGTTAATAGATCATCTTGAAATGTCTTACTGTAATCTAACAATAACAAAATATAATTTTCTTTTCATCCTTTTAGTATCCTAAGAAATCTGATGTAATTATTCCGTAACTCTTACAGAATCCACACATCCATCTCAACATTCGCACCTCTGCCGAATGCAATCTCTTCTCATACATCCCTTTGCTTACAAGCAAGCAAGTATTGGACAAGTCCAATACTAAGAACCATACATCACGCCAGGTCTTATGAGTATTTTATTTATTTGTCTTGTAATTCGAAGGGGAATAAATTATCGACTTCCTTGCCAACTTTGCTATTTTCGAATTTTTTGAATAACAGTCAAAATTTGTGTAGAAATTAAGGACACACACCTAAGAATATTTAGCTGTAATTAAAGTTGTTGCTCGTGCCATTACTGTCTTCAAAAAAAGCAACATTTGTAAAAATATATCATGTTTCTTACCTGTATGATCCTGAGAATAAGTGTGGTATTTTGGAAGTCGTACTCCAAGGAGAAGTGGATCTGGCCGACGTTCTCCGACGGCTCAGAGTTATCGATGTACATATCCACCAGCGAGATCGACCGGTTCTGAAGGAACGCCATCTGTCAGCACCCAGACACTTTACTATACACACAATGGTGTTCCACCACACTGTGAACTGCTCCGCAAAGGCGTATGGATCATGGCAGACTCACAGATGATACCAAAGATTAGACCATGATACCAATGACACTCGACTGGCGCAGGTAAATGCGAACGAGAGATACATGGAATTGTAAATATATGAGAGATGTATACATATTTATAAGTATTGAAAATCTTAGCGAATGCTAGTACTTTTCGAGAATGAGAATTGTGCAGGATTAAGTCTGCCATGTACTTTGAATGTAAAATGTCAACTATGGTTAGGTTACACTATAATATTAGACTAGATTTAGTAGATAGATAAAAGAAATAGTAAAAGTATGAGATAGATAGATGGACAGAAAGAGTAAAACCCTGATTATTGCTTGCTTTACTTTTATATTATTTACTTATTATATTTTTTTACAACTTAAGAAGTACTGCTTCAATCCTATTTTTATCCTAATGAAAAAAGATAGGTATGTAAGATGGACTAATAAACCTATAAGCATTCGAATTTTGTACCTTAATAATATAGTTTTTAAATAATCTACAGAATATGGAATCTGAAGCGCGAGAGATATTGCAAATATCAATTTTGATTGATAACCAAATATCTTATATTTTTCTGAGTAATTATTAATAGTAAGTTATTTCACTTTTCACGCCCGTTTTCAATATCTTATCTTATTATAGTTTCATTGTAATAAAAATAAATCCAATTATATTTCAATAACTTTTTCCGATTACTAATTACGGCTGTATATCATTTGGCTATCTGTGGTAAGTTATAGAAAACGGTCGTTATTTTTAATTGAAGCATATGCTGATAAAATGTTATGGTAAAATAATACTACTTTAATTCTAAACTACAAAATATACATGATATAATATAAAATATTAAACAATATTCTGTTGTATTGAATATTTGCAACAGTGTGCAAGAATGATAAATATAAATATAATCTAACAGAAGCATTGTATGTAACGGGAATGATGATTTAAAAAAAGAAACTCTGGTATCAAGAAAGTGAATGGAGAAATTTGCAAGAAGAAGTATAAAGATGATTATAGATAGAAGAGGAAAAGCATGATGTGAGCTTCTGATAACGAATGAGGTAGAAATGACAATGTCAGTTATGATAGGACTATCGAGAGATATAAGAGGAGAAGAACTTGTAAAAATAGATGTGTAGACTGAATGAAAGAAGATATAAAAGGATTGGGCGTGGCTAACATGAATAAGAGATGGAGAATATATATTGACTCCAATTGAATTGTGATAATGTCGGAAAAGAGTCGGAAAATGGTAATTTCAAAATAATGAATTTTCACACGTTTACTGAAAATAGAAATTGTAAAAATAAGTAAACATTTTTTTACATGACATGACAATTCATGTAACGTTTGAAACTTCTACAAAAAATATATTAAATTAGATTTTTTTATATGATTAAGTAAATACTAATAGTAAATAATCATTTTAAGACTTAAGTTTTATAGAATATATATAAGCATGCAATACATACCTAGTTATAAAATAATATGTACAAAATATAGATTATATATACAAAATAAATATAATTTCAAAATGAATATTAGATATCGTATGTGATTAGTTTACATTCATTAAACGTATAAATTATTTGCATAATGACAAAAATTAAAAAAAAGCTTCAATCAAATACATAATAATTTAAATAATTTGTATACTTTGTGAGTTTTATATCTTTTCAAAATGCAGATAAAATCCTTAAAAACAAATTCAAACTTGATAATTTAAAATACAAGTTTGAAATGATTTTCAATTTAACCGCTAACCAAGCACTGTGGGAAATAAAATATTTTACTCCAACAATAACTTGTGACAAAGCAATAATCATGATTTTTTATTTGCTCGTAAAAGTTTGTTGCCGATGAGCTGCTCGTTAATTGAAGTGCTCGAGTTGGAAGTCGGCATTCTCAGAACTATTAAACTTCATACTGGAATTGTATTAAAGAAACTTTAAAATCAGATTATGATACTACGTAGAAGTTTTTAATGTTTGAAAGGTTTCAGGAGAACGCAACTTTCATCTTTTATCTGTATATGTGAGGTTCGTAATTTTTCTCCAAAACGGTTTAATTATTATTTTTTTTTACCCATAAAGTTACTCGCATTCTTTAGGGAGATTCAATATAAATTTAAACTTATCAAAAAAAAATACCCATTTTTTATGACAAACGTTTAACTCATTTCATTCCAGGTATTAACAATTTTTTAAATACAATAAATATGAAATAATGATTATTCCACTCAAACCGACAAGCAATCAGTGCTCTATAAAATGCATATTTATGTTTAAGAGCTAATATTGCGATATAAAACCTTAATAACCTTGTAAAAGGTCAATAAATGTATCAATAAAAGCTTTTGTTCTAAACCTTTCTATGAATAAAAAACTTGCATCTTTGTAAAAAATCAAAATTGATTGCTAATATATAACTATATGAAATTTTGACCTTATTTACAGCAATACCTTCCAAAAAATCTGGAAAAGACAAATGGTTGTGTAATTCCGATCATTTAATCTTAATTTATTTGTTAGTATTTAAAGACAATACTCTAAAATAAATATGTAATATTTCAATCTGATGACAGTAAAATATAATGCTTCTTTGGGGTGAGCGTGAAAAATATGGCCGAATTATGGTTACTCTGTACCAGTTGTACAGTCAATTATGGTTTAAAATTAAGTATTATTCAAACAAAGCTATTACTAAAAACTATACTAAATACTACCGTTATTATAATATAATAAATGTGCTTGTTGATATTGTATTAATGTTCGTACTGGATCGAAAACTGTATTTTGATTTTCGTTCGTGACTGTATTTTAAATAAATTATTGTGCTACCTACATTAAATCCGAAAAGAAAATCTGTGATGTGCCATATATATATTTTTTTGCTAAATCTATATTCATCACTTTAAGTGTACGACCAGCTCTATATTGGTTTTGTGTCTATTTGAAGCATGGGCTTAAAATGAAGCAAGCTAATTCTATTTATTAAAGCATTTTTAAAGCTAATTTATATTTTCTCTCTATTTTTTCCATATACAACCTCTTCTACCTACCATTTTTGAAGGAGATAGCATGGAAAGAGAATCCAGAGTTTAGTTAAGAAAGAAGGAAGGGTAGAACTAATCACTTCACTATCCAATCACTCACTTACTTAAATACAAACTCATACATCTGATTGCGCGCTACTCGGTAATATTATTAAAATAAACATACGTGACTTACAAATTTAATACATATAATATTAGTATTACAAAGTTAAACAAAATTTATATGTGTATATATTCTCAGTGATCAGGCGTGGATATTGAAGGGGGGTAATTGGTGCAATCCCCCCCTCCTTGTCTCAAGAAGCATTTTATCTTTATATATGTAGTTTATATTACAAATTAACACATACATGCTAAGTTGAATATTTAAGATATTCTATACAGTAAAAATATAAGATTTAATTGAAATAATTCCTTTAGAACTAACTGTGTCCACGTTTGTTCGTAATCGTGTAACCTCTGAACGAAATGTTCGATAACTCATAAATACACAGATAAATGAAAAATAAATTACATAATTCAGTATAATAAATAAAAACATGTTCTGTGTTTAATTTTGGAATTATCAAGTAACAAACATATAATAATAATTATTGTTAGTTTAATATTTTAGAGCCTGTGGTTCGTATGTCTTAATTTATTTAAGAGTCTTCTTAAATAATAAGGATTTTGTTACTCTTTAGAATAGTATTCCCGCAAAGATTCATCTCAAGAGCTTTAAGATATCTGTTGCAAGTGTTGTGATAAATAATTCATCCTTTAAACGAGACGACGGTCGCTGTTATTGTATTATTTGGGATATTTTTTACGTGAAAATCTATACATTTAATGAAGGAAATGAATTATTTATGGTTCCTTTATTATTATATTTGAAACAAATATTTTGTTTGTTTTCATTTTGGGCTGTTTTGGGTTTTTGTTTTATATTTCAGATTTTTTTATCAAACTTATTTTGGCTGCGGCATTATTCATGAATATATATTAAACATTTTAGAAAATATCAAGATTTTTCTGAAAATCTCATACTCTATAAGCATTTCTATCTAGGATGAGTAATTTTCAAATCCAGACGACAACTAAACAGTGTCTACATAATTAAAGGAATCTACTACAGTCAAAATAAGTTTCTAACCATAAAGGAGGCTGTACACACATCACGACCTGTCAATTTATAGAAACAAAATTTAACTTTGACATACCTTAAAAATAACAATATTTTTTAAAATCAAAAATTGTTGGGCTTAAGGAAAGTTGAATTAAAAAATCATTGTCATGAGAAAGTCTGAAACTCGATACACCCTTTGATTTGTGTTTTAAAATCGATAAAATTTTTACTTGTTATAGAAACTTCGAAAAGACAGAAATATTAATATTAAATTTTGGGTATGATTTCTAATATTTTTATTCTATTTATTGGAGAAACAAAGTATATAAAAAAAAACTTATAAGTATATCAAAAACGTAACACTGAAGTAAAGATGAAGTAGCAAAGATTTAATTAAGAATTAATATTTTTTTATTATTATTTATAAAAGATGTTTCGTTGTCATTACAGTAATATATCCGAATTATATACAATAAAATGGTCCAGACAAAATACTTCAAAAAATATTGTTGGTGACTTTTTGGTTTTTCTTTAATTTGAATTAAATATATTACCATTGACTTAAAACATTTTCCCTCTCAGTGTGTTCTAACCTTATTATTAATCGCATCAATTCCGGAAACACCAATCTGGCAGATTAATTGATATATCCGCCATGATCTGAATTAAACGTCTAAGCTTTTATATTTTTAATTAATCTTGTTTAGAAATTTAGCGGTTTATGTCACTATGGGCTGAAATTTATTATCTTTAAAGTTATGTTATTTTATTGGAATTCTATTTACTTTATTTGATACTAACTTATTAAATACTGCTAGAGTGGCTTCGTCTGTCTGTGTAGACATTACAGATGTAAATATATACGTTGTTTAAAAAATATTCAACTTAAACATTAACGAAAGTCTCTTGTGGTAATTTTTTAGGCGCGGTTAGTTAAGTTTCTTAGATTACTTTCTATATAGTATTTTTTTAGTTGAAGAATATTTTATATTTTTTTTACAAAAGATTGTTGATTTACCTAATGGGGTGAAAGTGACACAGACGGTCATTTAGGGTTAAAAAGATAATATTTGTCAACAGTCACGTTCAGTAAAACATGACATTTCAATTCTGTCACTTATCTTTGGAAATAAATAATTTAGAGTTGAAAAAAACATTCAATAACTTTAACCCCTGAATAGTTTTAAAAACATTGCTCAAATCATCATTCATCTTCAGTAATTCGTGAATAAATCATTTCTCATTTGATAATACTCTCATTTTAATTTAGATCAAAGCAAAGCAAAGCTATTGAGATCTTTGAATTTTATCACAGACAAGATAAGATTTATTATTTTACATTCTTCTTAATATTAAAAAAAATTACAATCACCGGCCTGAGGAAGGGTTAGATTATTATTAACGGATATAATAAGACATAAAACAGTTTCTCTGAAGTCGAACATTTGAATATATCTTTGTTAATTAAAAAAACTTAATTTACAAATAACATAAGACTCGCTTTATGACCAGACCGATACATATTTGATATAATTATAATTATATCAAATATGCGTAAAAAACTTTTTGTTTCGCTGATTCGACCAGTAGTTCATGCGGACGGAGTCGCTGTAAGCAGCTAGTAAATGGTTACATTTATACTGACATTTGAATTTGCTATAGTGTTTACAGAAAGATGGGGGAAATAATTGTAAAATCTTATATCTTATACCATATGTAAATTATGTTAATTGAAAATAGTTTAATCTAATATGAAAAAAATAAAACCTTGATAATATTTCTGATAGGTGATCTGTTTACTGTACTTTTTATCAAATGTAAGACCTCTAAATTATTCATGAACGAAAAACGTGACTGATTTATAACGTCGCTACAAACAACTTGAAGACAAAACCTTCATGGAGTTTTCATTAAGAATGGACATGTAAAAACGATGGAATTGAATACGTTGAAGATATTTTTCGTGAAGATATTTTCAATAGTTGATTGATAAAAGAGTAAAAGTTTCAAACTGATAGCAAAAGAAAAGAGCCTCAAAATTTCAAGAGCGGATCCAGATCGTCAATCACTTCGACTTTCTACCGATGTTTCTGGAGTTAATACGATTATATTTACGCTTAGCACGTACTTACTGAAAGCAAGAGTAAATTTTAATATACTTTTGGTTGAATTATTTTAAAGATGGCGTTTCTTAAGAAATCATTTATTCATTTAATAATTTGAAGTCACATGGTTGATTTTGAAATATAGGCATCGTTATTTTTGAATAGTACCAACATTTACCATCTCATGTAATAATGTATTTGTATTGATACAACCTTTGAACAGAAAGCATGTACAGGCTTACCAACATCAACATGTCAAAGCATAGATTCATCACCTTTTAAACCTATGACGGTAGCTATTATTATTGGTGATATTTGTTAATTGAAAAAATGTATATTTAATGAAGGAAATTAATTATTTATGTTTTCTTTATTATTATATTTAAAATTGTTATAGTCCCGTGCATCGCGGAATCGTTGTTTTGTTTGTTTTTATTTTGGGCTTGTTTTTGTTTTATTCAGAAAATTAGAGAGAACAGAGCCATAATAATGAGAAATATATTATTTCCATTCAACTGAATTAGTTTATAAAATATGTTTTAGAAACGTGATTTATTTTGTAAAAGAAAAATCTTGTACTCAAGAAAATAAGAACGAAATAAGAACTTTTAACAATACAATGGTTCTGGAATACCCAAAAATATACTTTAGAAATTATTGCTGGTGATATTGTCTCCTTTCTTTAATTCGAGTTTTTAGGACCCGTAGCAGCAATAAAACTCTTCATACATTTCATTTTTCGGAATAAAAAACGTAATAAAAAATTTATGGTTACACTACCAATATTATTATTTAAAATACAATCTCCCCTTCACTCAGAAAGAGATTAAGTATCAGTTGACATATTACATATATTATCTTGGCAAAGTTAGAATGTTGTACTTTGCCACGTTCATATTTGTATATTTGTGAAGTGTAGCGTCAGCGTAGACTAAAATGTACAAACAATGTTCAAAGATTGTAGCAATTAAAATACATTATTATATTAAAATGGAAATGTTTCTTATATTTATGAATAATTATTTCTTTACTAAATATTATTGCTTGTATCATTTTGTGACTATTTCGATGGTTTAGAACCATCTCCCGCTCATTGTGTTCTAACCTTAATAATAATCGCATTAATTCCGGAAACACCAACCTGACAGATTGATTGATTTATCCGCCATGATCTGAATTTAACAATTTCCAAGCTTCAATCTTTTTCATTAATAATGTTGCAAATTTTAGCGGTTGTTTTAATATAATTCAACAGTTTTTTGTGTCTATGGATTGAACTTTTTATTATCTCTTAAATTGTTATTTCAATAAAAAATAAATTTCTTTATTCGATGATCAACAGTCAGCGGTTTCGATAGCTGAATAATAGCTGTTATAAATATATATGCCGTTTAAAAGCTATTAGCCTTAACTAATTGTGTAACTTACTAGTGGTGATTTTAAAAAAAACGGTTCAGATAAATATTACCTCTTACATACATGTATAAAAGCTTTATCTTTTTATAACATAAATATAAATAATGTATTGTATTTGTAATGTTGAAGAATATTTTATATTTTTTTTTACAAATAAGTAATTTAATGTCTGCGTTGTAAGTAACAGAGAGGGTCCTTTAGGGTTATAAAGATAAAAATTGCTTAGTGTCATATCTTCAGTAAAATAAGAGATTACAATTCCTCACGTATCTTCGGTCATGAATAATTTAGGGTTGGAAATCCCAGTGCAGAAAAATCTAGTTTCAAAAACTACTAAATGGCTTCAACCTCTGAGTGGTTTTGAAGAACACAGCTCAATTGCATCTGCGGCAAATTCATGAATAAATTATTTCTCTTTTGATATTAATAAAATTTTAACTTTTGCCACGTAATTGACATCTTAGAAAGTCATCGACGACAAGATAAGATTTATTATTTTACATCTTCTTAATATTTCTCAAAATATAACAATAACCGGCCTTGTTAAAGATAGTACCGTAAGACTCGTAAAGCTTAGAAATTTTACGACAAGACCGATTTGCATATATATCAAAATTCTAATTCAAATTATCTTTATCCAAGTAAGCATTTCCACGCACTTTTGAATAAACAATTATTACATTATAAAAATGTAAGTCCGTAAGTAAGTTACCACAAGTTTGGAATGCTGCTCTGCTGACAAAAGTTGGACAGAAACACAACAGTTGCTCTTTTAAAAATAATTTAACAATGTTTGATGTATGCATTTATAATATCCGGCAAATCAGTCAACATCCAAATCTCCACAACCTAACCTTTTGGTAACTAAAAACCCTGGCACCTATAATAAACATAAATCATATAACTTTTCTCTACTTCTATATATTTTCACTGTCGCTCTTTAACTAGGTTTAGAATCTAAGTATTTTATCCTTGTTTTTGACTATTGTTTTTGAGTATTATTAATGTAATAAGAAATCGATTTTTTTATTATATACATTATTTGTAGTATCGCCTGTTATTTTTTTTTTAAAAGTAACGATTATTTATTTTGTACTACTATTTCTTTTAATTACCTATAGTGTAAACAGAAAGATGATAGAAAGAATTGTAAGATATAAGCCATATGTAAATTATGTTAATTGAAAATAGTTTAGACTAATATGCAAAAATAAAGCCTTGATAACATTTACTGAATTAAACGAAAGACCTCTAAATTATTAATGACCGAAAAACTGTCTGGCTGATTTATAATGTCGCTACAAACAACTTTAAGCAATTACCTTCATGGAGTTTTCATTAACAATGTATGTACATTTTTAATTCATTTACATGTGTAAAAACGATGGAATTGAATTCGTTAAAGATACTTTTAATTTATTAAGTAATGCTTACAAATGTATTCAAGCTTTTCAATAATATAATAATAATTGATAAAAAAGTAAAAATTTCGCAAAAATAACAAAAGAAACGAGTGATGAAATTGTAAAACCGGATCAAGATAAATCTTTTAAGTAAGATCTTTTAAGTCAATCAATTTGACTTTCTGTTGATATTTCAGGAGTTAATTTTATTTAAGTTAAGCAGACACTGATAGTGAGAGTATGTTTAAAAAGCTTTTATATTAATTTAATGATGATAATAAGTCATTTATTTGAGGTTGAGTGATTTGGAAATTGAATTTTACATAACAAGTAACAATCATAAATACAATTGAATAGAACCAACATTTTCCATTTGATTGATATATTTTTTTAATTGTTACAACCTTTAAACTTAAAGCGTTGAACATTTAAGATCATATATATATCAGCTGCCTCGCCACACGGTCTACCAACATCAACATGGCAAAGCATTACATTGATTCTCTTTCAACGAGATGACGGTAGCTGTTACTATTTGTGATATTTGGTAAATGCAATTATATATATATTTTTATATTTCCTTTCTCATTATTATGTCTGAAACGAATGTTTTGTTTGTTTTTATTTAGGACTTATTTTGTTGTATATATAAGATTTTTCAATAAAACTTTTTATGTAACCAGACAAAGCAGAACCTTAATGAGGAGATCAGAGATAAAAAAACATTTTTTTGCCGAATAGTTTATAAAATGTGTTCCATAAATGCGACTAAATTTGTAAAAGGAACAGCTTTTTATAAAAAAAAATAACGAAAAGTTTATTCAGGAATATTGTCATTCACATTACAATTAAAATAAAAACAAAATAAAAGTTATAAGAACTTTTAACAATAAAATGGTATTGGAATATAGGAAAATATTATTGGTGACTGAGAGTCCTTTTTTATAATCCTGTTAAGCATCCTTAGTTATAAATCTTAGCACTTGATTTTTCATACAAAATACACCACAGTGAAAGTTCAACGGTTACCAATATTATTGCTTAAAATACAATTTCCCCTTCACGCAGTGGGATTAAATATCAGTTGATATATTCCAAATATTATCTTTGCAAAGTTATCTTGATTAGAATGTTACTCTTTGCTATGTTGATGTTGGTAAGCCTGCGTGTTGAGGCGTTAGCGTAAACTAAAATATTCAAAGGTTGTAGCAACAAAATACACTATTATATAGAAATGGAAATATTTAAATTAACTTTTTACTTAATATTTTTCTTGTAACTCTTTGTGGCTCATTCGGAATTACTGAATTAATCGTTAAAAAAAGTTTTTTGTAAATATATTGATTAAAAACCACTCCCTCACAAAAAAAAAATAATAAAAAAAATTCCCTCTCCCTCTCAGTGTGTGCTAACCTTAAAAATAATAGCATTAGCTCCGGAAACAGCAGATTGATTGACTTAAACGCCTAGAACTTGATCGGATTTAACAATTCGCCGCTTTCATCTTTTTCATTAAAAGTATTGTTGTTTTAGCGGTTCTCTTAACAGTATTCAAGGGATTTTATTTTTACTTCGCTTTTTTCAACAACAACAAGTTTTTAACAACACTTTGAATGTGTTATTTTGAATGAAATAACATATTTTAGAAGTGGTATTAGCACTAATATTGTTGCCAATGTATTTCTGTTACTTTATTTGTTTCATGGTTCTGTATTTTACAATTATTTGTACAACGACTCAATGAAATATTGTCTACTATGTCGATTTGAATAACGTTACATCTTCAAAAAATCGAGATATTTTAAGTCTGTTACAGTTCATGAATAATTGTGGAGTAAAAATACCAGAGTAGAGAAATCTATTAAAAAAATCTTTTTATGCTTCAAGTTTAATTTTCAATTTTATGCTTCGAAGTTATAACGAACATAGTTTTGATGAACATTTCTTTATCGCATTTTTCGAAATTCATTAAAAAAATTGGCTTTCAATGTTATATAAATTTTTGTCAAGTAATTTTAATCTTAAAATATTATCAAAGATAAGATAAGGTAAGGGGTCGTTAGCTTTGTTATAATAAGTGACTATATTTATAGATGTCATATAATATATTTATTATATTGTGTTATAAATTAAATTTCCTTAATCTCTATATATTTCTTTAATTTCTATATAGAGTGGTAATAGCTACATTTCATATTTCATATTTCATTTTCATTCTTATGAGATATCGTTATAATTTTCTATACATGATAGAAAAGTTTTTTGTTGTTCTCGATATTGTTTATTAATAGTATTTGATTGCAGCTTGTAATCGTCATATTGTACTAGCAAGATAAAAATTGCTAAATAAAAATATAACTTATTAAAACACTATATAATAATATGAATTTTAATTTCAGACAATGAGGAAATTTTTGTCATATTTTGAGATTTTGTTTTTAATTACTTTAGGCGTAAGGGTGTTTAAATGCAGAATAATTTGATAACATTATCAAGGATCGTTGTAGTAAAAAAAATGAACAAAGAAAAATATTTGCCGCCATTTTAACCCTTCAAAATATTTTGTTTTTTATTACAGTAAAAGGTGATAACAGAAAAGTAATAACGTGAACAGCAAGAAATATATATTTTGTGCAAAAACTTCAATAAATTAAAAAAAAATGTTTCACAAATGTCATATAGCCTGTTAAAGGAAAACGTTGTACTCACAAAAATACGAACAAAAAGTTTTTACACGAATATTCACTATTAAATAAAAAAAATGAAAGAAATAAGAATTTTCAACAATATAATGGTGCTGGAATATCCAAGATAGTTTAGAAAAAAATGTTGGTGACTTTGTGCCTTGTCTTTAATTTGATTTTTAACATCCTAACCAGTAAAACTCGTATTATCAAAAGAAATATAATAGTGATAGTAAACGGTTCCCAAAAAAGATTATTATTTATAATACAAATACCCTTAAAGTTGGAAGAGATTACATATCACTCGACAAATTCCAAATATTATCTTTGCAAAGTTATCTTAATTAGAATGTAATATTTTGCTATGTTGATGGTGGTAAGCTTGTGTTTTGAGGCGACAGCGTGAACAAAAATGTACAGAGATTTTTGTTGAAAGGTTGTAGCAATTAAATGTAATCACATCAAAATGGAATGTTTGCTAATAGAAATATAAGTCATTATTTATTATATCTTTTCAGGTTCTGAAATAATTAAGAAATTGCATAGCTTCAAACATTTAGTTATTTGTCAATATATTGGCATAGATTTAGAACCATCTGTGTAACTTTATAATAATCACAACTTCGGATACACCAATAAAGTGACAGATTGGTAGACTTCAACTTCATGAGCTGGATCAGATTACAATTTCGTCGCTTTAATGTTTTTTATTAAAATTATTATTAATGTTAGTTTGTCTTTAATTAATATTTAATGGGTTTTTATTGCTTTTTCCCTATGAGCTGATGTATTAGTCATCGAAAAAAACAGTTATGAGCTAAGGTATTTCATTGGATTTTCGTTGAATGCCTTTGACACTAGCCAACAACCACCAGCTTTGCCTGTCCGTCAAAAAAATTGATTGAAGATTATACTTAGCACAAATTTTGTAGTTTCAGAAATTATCCAACAAATGAAAACTCAAAAGCTTTATATACGAATCTTTATAAAATGAATAAAGATAATATATTTTATTTTGTTAGATGAAGAATATTTTTTTTTATTTTAACAAGATATAATATCAGCGTTGAAGAAAAGTCACTAAGGGTTAAAGGATAAAATTTGTTTATAGTTATATATTCTGTAAAACACGAGATATTAATTCTATCACGTATCTTTTTTCATGAATAATTTAGGGGCAGACATCCCATATCTGATAATACTAGTTTCAAAATCATTTAATGGCTCTCTGAATAGTTTTGAAGAACATTGCTCAACTGCATCGTCCAAATTTCATGAATAAATCATTCAAGTTTTAATGTTAAAAAGTTTATTTAATATTTTCATCGTTCTCAGCTTTTTTCATAAAAACACAATCGCGATTTACAAAAAGCAATATCCGAATAGCGTTTTGAAATTAATTTCAAGCTGTGAAAAATAAATAATTCATAAAAATATACAATAAAGGTGAGCAATTCCGTGAATTGTGTTTCAGTTTTATATATTTGTAAAATAAATATATTCTTAGAACCTAACTATTATATGAATATTATTGTAATATACCGAAAATTTACATTTTTCAATGTTTTTATAATACAGAAAATATGTAATTTTTTTTATAACGAAAGTATCATAACGTAGTACTAGTAAATGTAATTATAAATAATAAATAAATAAATATAAAATAAATAAATTTCATATTATTATTATTAAAATGCCTTATATTATTATTTATATACGTATAAGTAAATTTGAGAAAAATGAGAAAAGTTCTATATTTTGAACTTTTCTCATTTTTATATTTGATATATTTTAAGAAACAAAATAACTAATCCAGATTCTGAAAAATGAGTCGTGAGTGTATTTTATAAATGAATATTGAATGATAATATCTATTCGATGTATTTATCAATCTCTTATAATATCATCTTTGTGGTACCGGTATTGTCTTTAAGGTGCACTTATAAAATAATTATAGATCCAGCAACGGTAACTACTGGTTTATTCAAGCATCTTCTAGTCATATAATCTTATAATAAAGTGTAGAAATCACTATAATTCTCAATCCTTGATGGAAAGTTTCTTGTTGTTTTGGAAGTAATTTATTTGTTGGCAGGAGTTGTTTGTAGTTCGTAAATATCATTGTTCTGAACTGGATAAAAATAATAATATTTTGGCAACACTATGTAAGAAAAAACATGTTAATCTGAGACAATTATTAGCTACAGGGTAAGTGGGACGGTTTTGCAGAGCTCTGAATCTTTTAATGTTTTTTGTTTATTTATAAAAATATATAACTTTTCTGGGATTTTAAGTTTTATTCCTTCATTACTCTAGTAATGCAAAATAAAACTTAAAATAAATATGTTAATATTTTGATTAATTTTATTACACTCTTAAAAATAATGATTCTAAAAGAAATAAGTAAAAAAATATTATCGTCATCGTCGCTAGAATATAAAAATGTCAAAATATATTAATTGTATGAAACTAAAGATATTATGGACTATGTTTGGGTTACTTGACTTCAACTTAAGTTTTTTTTTGTACTTAATCCAAGTAGACACTTGACTACATTCCACCTGATGGGAAGTGGAAATGTAGTCGTAGGTGGTAAAGCGCATCAACTTAGTAAAAACCTATTCACTCTTGCCTTGAAGACACCCACATTGTACTCGGACGGAAATACGGACGCAGTTTAAGCTGTTCCACTCCTTTGCTGTCCGATTTAAAAAATAGCGCTGTCCGATTTAAAAAATAGCGCTGTCCGATTTAAATCATAGCGCTTCGATATTTATATTATATTAAAAGTTGATTTTGAGCACGGCATTAATAGCTTTTCAAAAATCAACATATTGGTTACCCTTTCACTTCCAGTAAGTGTCGGCGCTTTTTACTTACACTTTTTAATCGCATCCAAAAATATATATATTTTTTGGAATACAAGAGAAAACATAACAGTAATAACTGGAACAGTATGAAAATTATAGGTTGTGTGTAAAATTCAATAATTAAATAAAAAAGTATTTTGAAAGTACTAAATAACCTGTATAATGAAAACCTCGTGCTCAAAGAAATGAGAACGAAACGTATATACACGAATATTGGTACTTCAATATTGATATAAAAAGTTTGAAAGAATTAAAAACTTTTTGAAAATAGAATGATACTTGAACATCAAAAATAAGATACTATCAAAATGATATTGGTTTTAGTGTTCTTTCTAAATTTAAAGTTTTTTATTTTAATTTTAAAGTTTTTTATTCGGGATCAAAATATACAATTTCCGCTTCACGCAGTAAGAGATGAAACACAAGTTGATATATTCCAAATATTATCTTTACAAAGTAATAATGATAAGAACGGTGTGTCATGGTGATGTTGTGTAGCGCGGCGGAAACGTGAACTAAAATGTACAAAGCTTTTGTTCAAAGGCAAAGTAGCCATTAAAATACATTGTTTTATTCAAATGGAAGTTTGTTCTAAATTGAATTGTTTTTATTTTTTTATTATTACTTCTTGCTTATAATCTCATAATATTGATTATTTAGTAAACAATAAATCCTGAATTTCAAAAAGCCTTAATAATTTTATTATTTGTACACACGTTACCATTATTTGAAACCTTTTTCCTCTCAGTGTGTGCTAAGCTTAAATATAATCGCATTAACTTCGATAGCATCAATAAAGTGGCAGATTGATTGACTTAAAGGTCGTGAACTGTATCGGATTTTACAATTTTGTCGATTTAATCTGCTTTATTGAATTTCGTTATTTATATCGTTATCCGCATTTTTTGCTAATTCTTTTTTCTCATAACTTTTTTTTAAGTATTACAAATTTCTTTTATAATAGCTAAAAGCCAGCGGCTTTGCCAGTCCGTCTATAACAATATTGGCGCTATAGACGTCTGAAAAATAGATAAGTATTTACCAATAATTAAACTTACATAGACGTAGAGTTGCTAGCCTCTCAGTATTCTATAGGATACATTTTGGTGAGTGTGCGAAGGAATTACATGAACTAATTCCCCCATCCCCTTTCCATCACCGGACGTTCCGACGCACGACGAGCATCCATCCTTTTGTAGTAGACGCGCCGCATATCCGAACGAAGCGCTACGCTTCATCTTTTTTAAATCGGACAGCGAAGGAGTGGAACAGCTTGCCTGCGTCGGTATTTCCGTCCAAGTACAATGTGGGTGTCTTCAAGGCAAGTGTGAATAGGTTTTTACTAAGTTGATGCGCTTTACCACCTACGACTACATTTCCACTTCCCATCAGGTGAAATGTAGTCAAGCGTCAACTTAGTTTAAGTGTAAAAAAAAACTTTCTATTGGTATTTTTGTAAGAATCCGCTAAACTTTCAGAGATTACCGAAATTTAAACCCACACGTTATAAAATTAATATAAATAATATATAACAGTAATTTGTTAGATAAAATGTTTTTAAAAAACACGAGATTTCTATTCTACGACGTATGAATAAGATTCGAAACACTTAGAGATTTTATCAGAAGAGCGATAATTTGGTAAACATTGAACAAAAAAAGTACTTTAAGCAACTGAATCGAATTAATTGAAAAGTACATTGTTTTGAGTAATCAATTTACTTTTATTTGGTATAAAATTGTCTCAAGCTCTTATCGCGGTTGAGTATGAGTTTTGACAGTTACAAGATTCCGGCAGACATTTTTTATTATTTCGTGTAACTGTTCTGTAATATATAAATTACACAAAAATGTCCCCACAGACCTGATCCGTCCCTTAGCTTATTTGGCTGTAAGACATATATTACATATATTTTACTACTCTGCGACTGCGAGTCGTTATCGCCTTTGACAAAAAAATATCAAATATACGTATCACAGTTTTTTGTTTCCCGAGTTCAACAGTATGTTTGAACTATTATTCCATGATTTATGAATGCACTTCTTTGTTTTGATACTGCTTTATATAAATATTATTGTTTTCTTAATTATAAATTACTTTTGAAAAGCTCCTGGGACTTGCGACCCAAGTGTAGGTTTAAGGGGCCCCTTTAAAATGAGCATTCATCATCTCAACTGGTTGCGCTCCTCTCCCTACCTAACCAAATTTAAAATGATCCTACCAATGCCGCCTTTGAAGTTAGTCTTTCTTTATATAAGTCTTTAAAAGTCGTAAATTCTAGAAACGGTATATTTACCTAATACACCTATAATGAATGTCTTTCACATTACGTAATATATATATTATTTGTAATCTAGAAGTTCTAGACTATTATAGTTTGTACCTGAGAGTACAATAGGTTTGCTATATATTTCCTAAAAACAACTACAGTATGCAATGATCGTAAGTATAAATTGTATTTCATTATTATCAATATTATATTAGGGATGAGTTTTTCATTTACTTTTTATGTTTTGAATTTATAAGTAAGATTTATAAATTATTCATTAATTTATAAATCTTACTATCAGAATAACAATCCTAACTTGTTGCTCGAATTTATAAAAATAATTTATTAAAGAACGAAATAGTTATGTATTTTTTTGTGTATACTGATTTAATTTATTTAAGGTTGACAACCCTACTGAAAAAAACAACGCATCAAAATTAACAAGTAAGTTCGAGTCCTGTTTGTACATAAATTATCTATGAAAAGTCATTTATTAATATATGGACATCTTGATATATCATAAAGCCAATTTAGTTAAATTATAAAAAATAAATCCTTCTTAAGAATGATATTATAATGACAAATATTATAATTGTACAGAATTGACTCAAACAATTTCAGAAATCATGGCGTTTAAATTATTTATTTATTTAACTTGCATATTTTACATGCATTTATTTATTTAACTTGCATATTTTACAAGCATTTATTTATTTAACTTGCATATATACAATGTAGATTGAAAAATAATTCGATACGCGCAATTTGTGAGTGATATTTAATCTTTTTATATTTAAATTTTCAGGAATCATTATATTTTTATATAATATGTATAATTACATTAAATAATTAAATATGCTAAAACTAAAATAAAATAAACTATAATAATTAAATAGGTACTTTAATTGCTAGACTAGAAATATAAAGTTTTGAAAATTTTATTTTAGTCAAAATTACTTTGCAATGATAATATTTGGAATGTATCATCACGTCATATTTAATCTCTTTCTGTGTGAAGGGAAATTTATATCATAAATAATAATATTATTGACAAAGTTAATCTTTGTTATTATATCTGACTTAATATATTAGAAATATTATCTTTGCTTTGCAAAGATAATATTTCTAATATTTCATTTTGATCAGAATATAATTCTTTGCCATGTTATTGTTGTTTTGCGAGGCATCGGAGTGCAGTAAAATGTATAAAGTTATATTCAAAGGTTACAATCAAAATACATTATTTATAGAAATGGAAATGTTTCTTCCATTGAGGAATAATTATACCTTTACTTAATATTATTTATCGTATATTCTGTGATTAAAGTATAAAAAATATTATTATTTATAAATTTATTATCATTAACGCACACCCTTATTCCTCTCAGTGTATTCCAACCTTAATAATAATCGCATTAACTTCGGAAATATTAATAAATTGGCAGATTGATTGACTTAAACGATTGTTCAATTCAATCGAATTTAATAATTGTATTGCTAATTTTAGCGATTGTTTTAATATTATCTACGGATTTTTGCATTTACCTCTTCAAAAGGTTTTTCTGCTAATTCTTTGTTATCTTATAACTTTAACAACACACATTATTGGCGGTATAAATGTCTGTTATTATTGATTATTATTGATATTATTGAGATTTTTTTTTCGGAAACCTTTCTTTAAATAGTTATATAAATGGAATTCATTCAAGAGCACTTTATTTTGACCAATCAATTTATTTTATATGTCACAAGAAGAACTCTTTTTTCTCATTGCTGTTTTTGAGAATGAGTTTTTAACAGTAACGAGATATTTTTTTGATGCAATGTTAAAAATATTTGGAGGAAATTTAAAATATGTATCACAAGAATACATTATTTGTTCCCGTACATCCGAGCCTTTAATTATTGTTAGGATGAATAACGTATGGCCGTTATCGCCTTTGACAAAAATATATCAAACATGCGAACGGTACTTTTTATACCTTGGGTACGATCAGTGGCTTTGAACCAATATTTCAGGTTTTCAAAGCACTTTCGTAGTTCACGCAAATTGAGTCGCTGGAAGTGGCTAGTAAAATATATAAAATATATATCCCATATTACCATTATTTATCCATGTCAATGTAATAAATTCAAAATACTTTAATTAAATATGCTAAAAAAAAAGATAATATTTCAGAGGTGAAATGTATGCTGTATTTACATTTAATGTTCCACCTCTTATTTATTCATGAATGAAAAACGTGACTGTTTTATAATGACAAAAATATTCAAGCAATTACATAAATTCGCCATTAAAAATGTTGGTTTAAAATCAGTTTAGTAGAATTTAATAAATATGTGTTGTCTTTAATTAATTCTACTAAACTAATTTATATTATTTGCTTAAGTTGTTCTTCTACTCGAGCTGAACTCGGTGACATTCTGATCTGCCGCTCTAAAAAAATTAGAGAAAAGCATATTGAGACTATTAATAAAAAATGTATCCCCCATAACTTTACTGAGTGTATTGCCGCCAGCTTTTGGATAATGTGATCGATTATGTCTGCATCTAACTTTATAGTGTATCTGTGAAGACTTTCAGCTATAACACCAGTTATTCCTATTTCTATGGGTATAACTTCTGTAGGCATTTTCCATAATTTAGTGATTTCTGTTTTTAATGTATGATATTTACTTATTTTTTCTATTTCTTTGGATCCTAAATTATAATCTATTAATTGTATTTTGTTTCATATTTTATTAAAATATATAATATCCGGTCTATTGTGTGTAATTGTGATATCCGTTTAGACCGGTATCTCCCACATTAATTTTGCAGTGTCATTTTCTTTTACTTCGGGCTGTGTAAGAGCTAAACTAATTATTATATTTTTTTATTATTGTTGTTTATATTATATTATAGTATTGAGCAATGCTCACAATATAAATAAGTTTTGTAATAATATTATCAATAGTAAATGTGACAAAGTTTTACATTAATAGCAAAGGACAAAATTGTAAAATCAGATCTAGATCGCAGCATCAATCAATCTGACTTTTTATTGATGACTTTAATAAGATTATATTAAAGCTTAGGACACACTGCGAGCGAGATTAATTTTTATTTTAATGATATTTCATAACAAGTGACTAATTTGAAGTAATTTACAAGAATTTCGAAGGTTGAGTAATTATTAAATTGTATAAAGTTACAAGAAACAATAACAAGTAAAGGCATAATTATTTCCAAATAGAACTAACATTTCTAATATAACACTGTCTTCTAATGGCTACACCTTCATACATTTTAGTTCACGCTAACGCCTCGTTACACATCAACATGGCAAAACATTACATTCTAAACAAGCCAACTTTGCCAAGATGATATTTAGAATACTTACATCAATGAATATTTAATATTGACAACCAATAAACAAAACAAACATACACAATATTCAAATGTTTTTTTAGTTTCATGTAAAAAAAACCTTGTAATTATAATAATAAATTTTCACAAACTATATTTACTATATTATATAAAGCTTTTAGAGAACGAAGATACGTGACCGAAATAAAATCGTGTGCTTTTCTGAAGATATAAGAAAATGTTGTCCTTTTAACCCTAAATGACCTTTTTGTCACTTTCAAAGCAGACAGAGCAAGTCTTTAACAATCTGGAATTCAAGATTACAATAACTTAATACAATTATAATGTTTCATTATATTACGTGAGATGAATCTTTATTGTAGTCTAGACTTCAGGTAATTACTTTTACAGTATTTACCTAAGCTTACAGTAGGGTTGCTAGATGTTTATTGTTAAACTATAGTATTTAAGGATCGTAAGGATTCTGAGGATTAAATAATATTTTATTATTATCGAAATTCTATTGGAATGAGCATTCAATTCATTTTTAAACCTCGGAATTTGATGTTTCATCAAATATGAATTAATGTTTAAGAGTCACCCTAGTTTCATTCTCAAATTATCAAAATTAAAAAGTAATTACCATAAAAATATTCAATAATATATTTTATCTATTTATTAGTTTAATTTATGTACGTTTGACAGCCCTACTGCTAACAAGTGTGTGTCTGTACGTGTCTGATTTGAGTTGGAAATTTGTTGAATCAAATAAAAGCCATTATAATAATATATTGTGGTTTAAGTACCATTAAGTTACATAAAAACTTGTAACTGTAGTTAAGTTTAAGTTGGTGATAAAGATTCGAAATACGGCCGTTCATTTTTTTCAAATTCATAGACCATTAGAATTTTTAGTCAAATAATTAAACTCGAAGCACAATATAAAGAAAATGTTAATCTTATACAATTATTAATAAAAGTGCCATATTTAAAAAAAAATGTTTTCAATTACTTAAAACTTTCAAATAATATTTATATAAAAAAAGCAATGAAAGAAATATGACTTCCACACGTTTCATTTTTCTGTATCAGTATTCTTTTACATAAAGAATATTTAATGTATATTTCTATAACAAATTAATGATTTAATATTGAGTTTAAACTGACTAGGAGATAATTTCAGGTTAAAAGGGACTGAATTTCCGTATAGTTATATCTTCAGTGAAGCACAAGATTTCAATTCTGTGACGTATCTTCGTTCATGAATAATTCAGGAGTAGAAATTCCAGAAAATTCTAGTTTAAAAAAACCATTTAATGGCTTCAACCTCTCAATAGTTTTGATGAACATTTCTCAGCTGCATCGTCCACAACTCTTGAATAATTAATTGGTCATTGGAATTATTCAAACTTTAATTAATGTGTAAGAATTTATATCTAAAAAGAATTATTTATAATTTTCTATTTCTAATAACAATCTCGATGTACACGCGAGCGAAGTCTAGGCAAAAGATAGTTAATAATAAAGTATATAAATAGGATATATAGAATATATATGATAGTTATAGAGTGTTTATTTGTTTAAACGCACTTATATATAGAACTGACAGCGGATTAATATTCATAGATTGATAAGATTTCGACAAATAGTTTGAACTAATATTACAAGGTGAATTTCAGGCGGACGAAGACGCTGTAAGCTGCTAGTAGTACGAGAAATTACATGTTAAACCGACATTTAGATTATTTTGCAACTGTATTTTATAAAAATTTTATTTCGAAATATATGCCATATGTAAATGAAACCCATTCCGATAGTCTAATTAAGTATGCAAAAAAAAAAAACTTTGACTATATTTCTGAAAGGTAAAACATTTATTGTATTTTCCTTCGGTAAATTATTCATAAACGCAGAACACGACTGATTTATAACGTCGCTGAAAAAAACTTCAGGCAATTACTTAAATGGAGTTTTCATAAAAAAAAATAGAATTAAAACAATGAAATTAAATTCATTTAAGATATGTTACATGTAATAAACAACGCTTATAATAACATACAAGAACTTTTTCATTTTTCATTTGAATTTCAAATTGTCGTACTGTAAGAACGAAGGTGTTGTAGGTTGAATTAAAGAATGAAGTAAGATTACAGTATCAGTAAGTGAATGAAGATGAGATGATGATAATAAGATGGGATGATTTCTATTTATTTAATTTAAAACATATTATTTTTCTGTGAATTATAGTTTATTTTTAAGAAACTATGTCACAGCAATAAAAATGTACTCAAGTTTTTAACAGACTAGATTTCTATATTATGAAAAATTACGTAATATTTTAATTATAAAGACCTTCATACTTCGTGATATGAATCTTAATTATAGTCTAGACATTCGGTTATTGTTTTACCGTTTATTTATTATATATTCTAAGACAAAGAGTTAGATATTGTATAAAAGGAGCTGACTGCTGTCACCGGTCCATTATTATTTGGGAATTCGGTACGAAGTAGGAAGTGTGGTGATTGAACGTCTAATATTTTATTCTTACTATTAAGTGATATGTGATTTGTTATAAATTCATAGTGATATAGTAATTTAAAGTGTTATTTATTAAAAAAATAAATAATTGTAATTACGTAGGGTAGATATATTTTGTTACTTTTTTATTTATAATTGGGATATAACACATTCACTGAAAAAAAAACAAACTGTAACATTCAGTGAATGTTCACTGAATGTTACAGTTTTTTTTAATAATAAATAAGTCAATTCCGAGAATACATATGAATGTATTCTCGGGATTGACTTATTTATTATTACCGAAATTTTATTGGACTTGTCATTTAATTTTTTTTATATTTGGACTCTACAGGATTTTTTTTTATATTTGGACTATTTGGATTTTTTTATATTTGGATTTATTTTATATTTGGACTCTACACTGTTAAGGACATTATCTGCCTGTTGGATATATTTTTTAAAAGGCCTAACTCGTTTCTCTATACCTTTGACAACGTGTGTGCAAAATTGTATGATCAGCGGATGAGTAGTTACGTAGGTAAAGCGTAACAAACAAACAATAGAACTCGCATTCGCATATGTGGAGAATTCATCCATTAAATGTCGCAGTATTAGGTATTGGTTATTAAATTGGTTCTCAATTATAATTATATTTCGCCCAGCGTTACTAATCCAGATCCAGAAAGTGTCTACAATTATTTTGTGCTATTATAACATAATGTCGGTATTATTTCTCTTGAAACTTCAATTACCAGAGCGACGGAATAATATCAAGTTATTCATTAATTTAAGTCATCTGCATACATTCAAATGAAATAGACGTAATTACAACTGCAAGGGGTATTTCGGAGAAGCTGTTTCATTTCAATTATATTTTATATAATGATAAGATCGTCCACACGTACAGGATGCAAACCTGTAACCTCTTGAATACCGCCTCAACCACTCTAGATACTAAGCTTAGCCTTGATGCCTTGATGTATTTATTTTATTGTCATCTTCATGTCAAAGGAGGTTCTATAATTATTTTACTTTTTTTATTAAAATATATTGTTCTCATATATTCTGATATTAACTAACTTCCTTTCATTATGATACAGTTACATTGTTTCTTCCAAGAATGTTTTATATAAACGTCTTAATCTCCCTTCAAATTTTATCTCAAAACTCTAGTTTTTTAACTCTACTTTTGTTACTTTTACTCTAGTAAAAGTAACAAAAGAGAATAGTAAGATATATTCTGTGCATAAAATTCAATTAGTTTTTAAAATGTGATTCAGAAATGCGACAAAACCTGTAAAAGGGAAACCTTGTACTCAAAGAATTAGAAACGAAAAGTTTATTCACGAATATTGTTACTTACTTTACAATTGAAATAAAAAGTTGGTGAGAAATAAAAACTTTCAACAATGTAATGGATCTGGAATACCCAAAAAATACTTCGAATTTTTTTTTGGTAACTTCGTATCTTTTCTTAATTTTAATTATTTTGTACTCTTTACAATAAAATTCGTATTACTTTTAATTATTTTAGATAAAAAACCTTAACACTTAACCTTAACCTACCGGCTACTATGCCAATATTATCATTTAAAATACAATTTCCGCTGCACGTAGAAAGAGATTAAATATCACGTGATATATTCCAAATATTATCTTTGCAAATTTATTTTGATGAGATTTATTTGTTTAAAACTTTATATAAATAAAATACCTCATTAAATAAAAATGGAAGTGAGTGTTCCATTATACGTAATTATGTATATCTATATTTATATAATGAGATAAGGGATCTTGTAAGAAGTTAAAAAAAAAAAAATCTAAGTACGGACTATTGACAATATAAAGTTATTACTTGTGTCAAGTGAATAACTTGTATTTCACAAGTTTTTATGACGAATTAATGAGTAAACGTAGCCGTTGAAAGTAACAATAATGTCACTTACGGTTAAAGAGACAGCATTTGATTTAAGCTTTATTTTCCGTCACTTATCTCCGTTAATGAATAATTTAGGGGCAGTAATCCGGTAGAAAATCAAGTTTAAAAACCATTAAATGGCTTTAACCCTAAATAGTTTTGAAGAACATAGCTCAATTGAAACGTTTAAGAGCCATGAATTATTTACGACTAGCTTTGAACTAATGGACTAGTGGTTGGATGGATTCATATTTTTCGTATGCACTTTTACAGTTTGGATTGATTTTTAAATCATATTTAATATTACAAGAAAAAGTATTCAATATAAACAATTATTTCGATATAGAACAAACATTTATATATTAATATAATAATGTACTTTACTTGCTTAAATATTTGAACAAAAGCTTTGTACATTTTAGTTCAAGCTAACGCCGCGCTACACAGGCTTGCCAAAATCACCATGACATATCATTCCATTCTAATCTGTTCTACTTTGAAAGGATAATATTTGGAATATATCATGTAATATTTAATATTTATTTCCAATATATATTCACAACATTCAAGTTGTCTTCATCAAAAATATTTATTCCAAAATATATAAGTTTTATTTCATGTTATAAATAAGGTTTGAAATATTCTCACAATCCTTTATTTCTTATCCAAGCCATTTAAAACATAAGAACTTGAGGATTTTTCCACTAAGAGTAAAAGTTATAAAAGATTTATATGAGTGATAAAAGTAAGTTTATACGTACATCAATAATACGAATTTAGAAAAGTGTTAAATGTGTGTGATAAAATAAATAAATTATGATAATATACGTGAAAGGTGAGCTTTTCGTTACTTTAAAGTATTACTTATTCCTTAAATAATATTTAAAAAATATAACAATTCTATCATTAGAGATATAATTAAGACTGAAATCTTTGTATAAAAATGATTTTTTCGTTCTTTTCGAACGAAGGTGTCAGAATGTACAATTAATTAATTAAGTAAGTGTATAAAATTTTATAATCAATTAAATTATAATTTAATTAAATGCAAATGAAAATATGTATAACTTAATTTGAAACAAAATATAGTTTTATTAAAAAATGCATATTTAACTAAACAGATTTTTAGATATCAAATGTGTGATATAAAAATTATAAATAATTCAAATGCTGTAATTTTTTAGATGCTTTTAAGAATAGAAAGTGTTTATTTCTTTTTATTAATGTCCTGTCAGTAAAAGTTACTTTATAGGCTATGTTTAAATCATAGAAAAACAATTATATAAGCAAGTCATTAACAGTCTAGAATTCTAGATTACTTAAGATTACATACTACAACTGTAACGTCCATATTATGTGAGATGGATCTCAGTTATAGCCTATACTGTAGTTAATTGCTTTTATGTACGTACCTAAGATTACAATAGGTTTACATAAAGCTACATATATATATATATATACACATACACACATACATATATATATATATTTAAAATACTTTATTATTATTGCCATTCTATTAGAACAGACTTGCAAATACTTTTTAATACTATAAAATATAACTTTTTTATATAAAAAAATATATGTATATTTTATAGTATATAAAGTATTTATTGACTAATTATGTCACTTCTAATAATTATGTATTATTGTCAACTAATCTATCATCATCCTTTTTGTTAATATTTATTTATTTTTATTTATTTATTGTTGACAACCCTAACTGATTTTTATTGTCAAATGATTTCAAACAACTAACAAGTATATAAGGTTGTTTGTACGTGTCTCATCTATGTTTGGTAATTTAGAAACATTTGGAAAACTAAACTAGAAGTTAATTATATTGGTTTTTAATATAATTTAGCTCTTAAAAAATGTATTAGAAATAGGTTTTAACAAAACAAATAAAGATTACACCTATACAGAAGTGTGTCAAATTATTTCAAAATTTATCATAATTTGACACGTTTTTAGGATTTTATTTAAAAATCACACTGATATATTTTTTTAAATTGTTATTTTTAGTAAAAGAAAAATCACTCAATTTGACAGTGACAGTATTATTTTATAATTATTAATATTTAATTTTAGAAAACAATGTTAAATTATAATTAAAATATGTTCAACAATACTATATTTTGTAATTTATAAGAGGTATTCTATACGTATACCCTTAACAGCATGTGTGCAAAATTGCTTGACAAGGTGAGTAGCTAAAGCGTAACAAACAAACAAACTCACTTTTTTGCATATAATATTCGGAATAAAAACTATAACTAATATCATATAACTATAGATCATTTTATTATTTTCATGCTTATAAATATAAGCATTAAAATAATAAAATGATCTCTAAAATATTCCTGTATTCGTATATTTCGTCCGGTAACTAATTAATCCAGATCCAGAGAGTTCAGTCTCAAATTATTTGGTGCTATTATAATTTACATAATGTAGGAATTATTTCTCTTGAGACTTCAATTACCAAAGCGACGGAATAATATCAAGTTATTCATTAATTTCAGTCATCTGCATACATTCAAATGAAATGGAAGTCATTTCAGGTACAAATAGTATTTTAGAGTGGTCTTAGTATTGATGAATATATTTTACTTCTTAGAGCCAATTTCGAGAAACTAGATCACTGAAGGAATTTCATCATTTTATCAAATCAGTTTTTATTTCACCCAATTAAGAATATATAATTATAGAAGACGAAAATATCAAAATTGTCTAATGTCTAGATTAATAGTAAATATGAAAAAAAAATGATCTTAGATTTTTTAATGATGAAATAAAAGTAAATAATTATTTAATAACTGTTAATAATAACAATAATAAATATTGATTATGGTACAACTGATCAAAAAAAAATTACAAAAAAAATGGCATAAGAAAAAAAAAATGGTACAAATTTTATAACTGTTAATTTACCTCATAAATAATATTTACGTTAAAAGTACTATTTAATGATTGTAGTAGTAAAATGTGAAAGACCAAATAATTATTTTGTAATATTAAGTCCATCAATCATCCAGTTGAAGGTTGTTTCTAAAGATTAACAGCTTTCATTGATACTTGATGGATGTGTCTAAATATATACATTTTAAAACAGAAATGGTTACTGAAAGTTATAAAAAAGTTTTTATTAAGAAACTTAATTCACCTTCGAAGATTTATAATAATGGTATTTTTTTAATCCAACATTCATATTATTATATAGCTTGTATAAAAAAATATGTTCATCTATAATACCCTTGCTTATAATATATGATATTAAAAGACGAAGCTTCCTAGCATTCCATGGATTCACCGTGCGGGTGCAGGGCTCATCGCGTTGCAGGGAGAGGAGTGCAAAGAGCTCCTGGGACTTGTGACCCAGGTGTAGGTTTAAGAGTAGCAACCACCCAGTTGAAGCATTGATTTTTGTATATACTATGTGTAGCAATAAAGTACAAGCATTGATTTTTTGTTTAAATTCACTAAGCTCTGGAAATACTGGCCGTATTTAGAAAAATCATCCTTACATTTGATTTCATTTTGTAAGAAGGTTAAAGCTGTATGACATGACACTGCAACTTCTAACACCAGCATTAAAAAGAGGTTTTAAAAAAAATATATCATAGTATTTGAGGGGCTTTTTCAAAAATATGACCAACGTGGAAAATACTATTTCATCACGTTTAATCAGTAGTTTTAAAGGAATATTCAGGACTTATAAGGTCTTTGTCAATGCCGGAGTCGCGGGCAATAACTACTTTTTAAATGATTAAAAACTCAATAAGATAATAATCAAAAAACGCTGTGCCCATATTAATTCTAAAACCAATTTCATTCTTAACGGTTTTGCACGAAAACTGAATTAATGAAAGCAGTTAGTTTAGTTTGTGTAATGTCATGTTTCGTAACTTGATTCCTAATTAGATAAATTTAGAGACGTAAAAAATAAAATGTCAAAAAAATGCGGAGTTCGAATAGGAGGACGCCATTTAAATTTAAATTTTAAAAAACTTCAATTTGGTTTCGGCTTAATGGCCGCGATTGGTTTAAATTGTAATTTAATGTAAATTGCAACTTAATGGGATTTTTTTCCTATCTTGCTTCTTACCCAAAGTTTGAAAATAACAATTTAAACGTTTACAAACTCTTAATGGATCGGAACGTTGGTTTAATATATTTGATTTTTTTATGAAATATTTGATGCGACATTATCGTAAAAGCGAGTCGTAGGAGGAAAAGTCTTGAGGCCCTCAAGGGAAATGTACAACCAAATTCCTAGGAGAAACTTTTACGAGTCGTGACCTCGGCTTAGGCAATTGTTATGTACAGCTTTTAGAACAGCTGTTGAAACACATTTTAAATGAAATATTGGAGAGAATAAATGAAATATAGGAGAATTTGATATCGAAGTATAAAATTTATATATTTTTAACACTTATATAGATCGATTTTTTATATTTTTAACACTTATTTCGTTCTCATTAATAATATTTACTTATCGTAGCACGCATTCAGATGTATATAGCTCATTTTAACAACATACTGTACTTAATTTAACTTAACTATACATTTATCTACAAAAGGGTTATTACACATGATAAATTCTGAATATTATTTTTTATTTCATTTCAGATAAAATTGTTAAATTAATTGTAAAAAGTAAACGTGTCGTATATTATTTCTCATATCTTTTAAAAAAAATATTAAATAATTTTATTCATTTCATATGAAATATATATTTATTAATAAAAAATAGGTCCCAATATACTGTGTGTAATAACCCTTAAATTAACCTGCCATTAACAATAAAATTTACTAATCTATCGTAAAACAGTTCCAAATAATTGTCTCTATAACAAACTGGAGCTAAATAAAGAAGTCTTGAAACATATCCTGTATATTTTTTTGGCTTAGCTTTAATATCAGCAGACATATAATTTATTAATATGGATACTTACTTATATATTCACTAAACAACTACTTATTAAAGAAGTGCATATTTTCGTAATATTATTCTAAAATTGGTTGAAATTTATAGAATATACGACTAATTTTTAGTTCAACGAATAAGCAAAAATTTCTATAAACCTTAACATTTCCAATTATGTAGCAAATTTGGAAATATTCGAAAAGTTTTCAATAAATCTGAAAGCTACTCACGGAAGGGTGAGGCGGGTGGTCTTGTCCCTTGACATTCTGGAGTTGTTTGTTGTGGGCAGTTGGTGTTCGTTCTCCTTGGGCGGTGGACGCTCCCGCGGTGGCTCCGGCGCTGCTGGTGGCCGGACTCTTCGCTTGAGGAGAACTAGTAGAGGTGGTTCTGTAAAATGTTAGGATTCTTAGAAAATGTTATTTCTGATATTGAAATTTTGTTGCATTTATTATTCATTTTTATTTTGCAGTATATTAAAATATATTTTCAATTATTAGCTTATTAAGTCTGCCGTATAATAATATTTTTTGTTGTAAATACTTACTCAAGCTGCGCTCTGAGATGGTGGTACATGAAAAGAAAAAAATAAATTATGATTAGTTATTTTTTTAAATTTTTAATGGAATTATAATATCTTATAATAAATATATAGTTTTCCAGAATCCATAACATTATAATTAAATTTGTAATTATTTCACTTATATACTATTTTAAACATGACGATAACAGACCGATTTTATCAAAATAAAATTCTTTAGAAAAAGAAAATATTCATCAGATATCTCCATCATATATAATCTAAGCTAAGCCTCAAGCGGCTATTTCATTATCCAATTTACTAAGAGCTAGGTCAACTAGCGTACTAATCGTATTGTGAAAAGGCCAGTGGTCCTAACCGGTTGTTAAGGACTCTTACTTCCTATTTTCAAACAGTGCGCTGTAAATTGGATAATGAAATGGGGCCATAACAAATGTTAACGCTATCGTAGTCCTGTTTAGATTTATTTACTAAAGAAAGGTATATCATAAAGCAAAATATACAAATACTTACTAGATAATTCATCAATGAATTGTGATTTAAAATGTTTGTTAGAATGATTCATTAAAAAAAATATTTATTTGTAAATCGTTACATAACTGCAACATGCCTAGCCAGGTTAAGTTATTTAAATAAAAATAAACTGTAACATACGAGTGCCTACTTCAAATCTCCAAAGAGTATCATCGAGAGCTTTGAACTAATAAGCCAGTTGCAGTAAAAAATATTTCATTCATTTTATAAGTAATATATTGTCCCGCGACTTCATCGAGATGGATACATAGTTTTAATACATAATTAAATCAACGAACGTTGGTTTTATTCCCACATGGAATCATACTTGTGAGATTCATCGGTGTTTGTTTTAAGAATGGGTTAACTTTATGTTATTTTTATATTGTGAAACACTCCCGACACACGGGCAATATTCCCAAATGCCCTGCGCATTGTACATAGTTATTTACTTACTTGCAATATGCGATATGATTGTTTAAATTGTCCCAAAGTACATAAAAGTTATCGTTGTTTTTAAATTAATTTTTATATAATTTAATTGATTTAATTTAATTCAATTATCTGAGCCAGGGATATCGCAATAATAGATTTTATATAGGAAATGAGATATTTTACACTATGCAAACTTTACTTCAGGTTTAAGGTCTTCAGTATTGGTCGCTTTTATTATCGACTTAGTATTTATTGCTTGTAATTAGCTTTAAATCCTGAGTCTAATTAAAATAAGAAATACATACAGTCAAGTTCAATAATAAAAAAAATGTTACTATCCTCTTTTCACATTTTTTTTGTTTCAGGGATGAATCAAAACTCAATTAAAAAACAATTGTATAAGTGTTACTCATAAGTAATTTAATGCAATTACAATATTACAAAATATAAAAACAAGACTTAAGATAATGATTCAGAAAACCTTCACAAAAATTATAAATTTGCACATAAATAACTATTCATTCATGATCAAGAAATTTAATAATTTCAAACCCCTTTTATTTTTAGCTTTAGCTGAAAGGTGTTCTTTCAGAAGAGCTTATTTCGATAAGTATGGTATCGAAATAGGCTTCTGACACCTCTGTTTGACGTACACAAGTAATCACTGATGATGATTCAAAGTGGAAAAGATTTAAATAAATAAATAAATAATAAAATAACCGGTTAGTGTCGCTACAAATTCTTACAAAAACCATAAATCCTATAATGTGTCATTAATCATGTATTTTTTAAAAGCTCTGTGTAAATATTGAATATATATGGATATGTTTGATCACCTTTAATTTCTCAATAAGTAAACATTACCATATTAAACTGCCATAGCTTAGTTGGAGTAGGGTCTACCGCGATTACTTACAATTCTGTTACATAATCAGAATTTTCGTATATATTTAAATATATATAAACATGTATAGATATGTTAAGATTACTATAATTGAAATAAAATATAGAATGAAATATATTATATAAATATAATCAGCGAATAGTTTCCCAGAGCTCGCGGCTTCGAATCAATGCTCGTATCGATTGTTTTTCATTCTAAATTTATTTAAATAGACGTAAATAATAACAAAAAAGCAGGTAATGTAAGGGATTCGTTTTATATATAATTATTCGGATGTACTCATTTTAATTAATTCAGTATTTGGCCGAACAGTTTCCAATCCATTCGAGGTACTCAATAATGAGTTAGGAGGACCTGTGCTGAGGAGAGGGAACTGTTCACTAAACTAGTGCGGTCAAATACAGATTTAACTAACGTGACTTCCGTCCAGTAAATAAATATAATGTAAGTGAAATT
Source organism: Dircenna loreta (assembly GCA_963555665.1). Taxonomy (NCBI): domain Eukaryota; kingdom Metazoa; phylum Arthropoda; class Insecta; order Lepidoptera; family Nymphalidae; genus Dircenna; species Dircenna loreta. The sequence continues at coordinate 6,808,972 of OY743089.1, read as the reverse complement.
TCAATATAATAAGACAATTTTGTGAAATATCTTTAAAATAAACGATAATACGAGTAGCATATTAAAATCGTAAGTTTTCCATATATAGGGACTTTAACATTTATCAGGAAACAAAAAGTGAAGATTTTATAAATATATAATTGATTCTATATTTTTTAATTGGCAGAATATAGTTAAAAACTTTTTCTCTATTGGATTGTAAAGTATTATTGAAACAATATAAGACTAAAAGTCGTAACCAACGGATTTGATACAAACATTTATTTTAGTAATGAAAAATATATTTTGTTTTTTTATCGACCAACTTAAACAATAAAGCGCTCTGGTAAAGGTCACTCATTTGTTGTTCGTATGACGGTAGTTCAATACGAGCTTTGCTTTGTTATTTCTCAGACTAACTGAGCTAGTGGTGTATTGCAGCAAACTGTGATATAATATTTTAAAACAAAACTCCAATATTTATATTATATCTATTTATATAATTTATATAAAGTACGAAAAATGTCACGCCGTCTTGAAACTCTCTCGTTGGTCTGATATTTATTGAATTGCACGCGGAGTTTTACCATTTATAAACTATTGTTTCAAATGTTTGTTAAAGATAAGACTTTTTAGAACAATTATAAAGAAAATGTTTTTTGCATTCATATAAACAATTATAATAAAAATATAATTATACATAGCTAGCTTTCCGAGCGCGGATTTGCTCGCGTTGAAGAAGACGAAGAGAAAACGGACGCGGTGTAAGCGTCAGTTTTAACAAAATCATCAATGGAACTCTTTATAAACGACTCCGACGTTAGTTATTTTATTTTATCATGAATATACATGTCCTAATCAAGTTTCCCGTCGCGTACCAGTACTAGTACTAGTCGAGTACTAGTTACTACTAGTATTCGACTACTATATACTTATATAGTACGTCTATAACTTCAATAATCTCTATTCAATTTAACTCCTAATATTTAAAAGATTAAGTTTCAAATTTGTAATTTAAAACGTAATTATTAATTTGTAGTAAACAACTAAAATCCAAATTTTCAAGTCACTAACTTCAATAGTGTAGAACTTTCATACAAAAGTTTTTAACTTCTTTCACGGGATGGAATTTCCAAAAATCCTCCTTTAGTGCTTCCCTGTGCAAGGTATAAGAAATTATAGAGTTTTAGATTTTAAAACTGAGACAAAAAGTGCATTTAGGAATATCCACGATTATTTTATTATTATATTTATTCCTAATTTAGAAGTTAGCCGACAGTTATAATTTTTATATTACAGATATTAAGACAGCAAAATCTTATATAATAATTTATAATTTGTGAGATAATGTAAGATATGTGGTGACGGAGACTTTAAAACAGTACAGTTTTTTTTTTTTTAGCTAAAAACGCATGAAACGTAATAAATTATCTTTTAATTAAATATTATTCCAGTGTGTTGTACTATTCTATTACTCTTATGTTTATAGAAAAATATAATATATTTATGTAAAACCATTTAACTGATGTATTAAGATATTAATATTTACGTGTTAAAATACAATAAAGAACATACATTTTGAAATTATAATTAATGGTCGACATGTTGGTTTCGTTTGTGGTGATAAAATATCAGTTTGTGGTATAATTATACTCAAATTCATGTTCGAAATCATCTATAAACATGTCAAGCCATGTTAAGATAATAGAATACTTAAATAATTAAAGCGGGTAACAATATGGTAGCTCAATTGGTAAAGCGACGGGATAGTTCCTCGGAAGACAGTTTCGAATTCTGCCTGTATTGGTTTAGCTTTCATTTTATATTTTTAAAAATGTTAAATAAATGTTCTTAACATTTTAAATAAATTTTCCTTTAATATTTTATTGAAAATATTACTTCCTACAGCTATTATGTACTACGCCAAGATAACAGAAATAGTTTCGCATAAAGTGCCAAGAATGTGCATTAAGTTATATCAAAATATGAAGTTAAATATTGGTTCAGTAAGCACTAAGCTAAATGAAATAGTTGTATCCAATATTAATATATATTGAAACTAATATTTGAATCGTGTCGTCGGTATATCATTACGATCGGAACGAAGTAATTTAATGCTATGGGAGCTTGTTTTTAGAAATTTTACATGAAAAATTCCCTTTTTGACAAAATTAGAAGTTATTGGCATGGATAATCTAAAATAAACAATTACTATACATTCATTTTAAAAATACTAATGTGGTCAGGATATTCTATTTTTAATCTTCCTCACTCACGGAATATTAAGGTAGAAAAACCTTTGATTTTCAAACTTTTTTTAAAAATATTTTATTGCATAAAAAACTGAGATCGATCTTAAAAAGAATTACATTTTTAATGATTTAACATTTCTTACAAATTTGAAAGACAATTGCGAAATTGGGTGAAGGCAATTAATTCGGGTCAATTAATAAAGGATAATCAAATATCATTCAGTTCTCCGGCGAATGTTTAGTTTTAAAGTACTTTATCACTAATACAATGTTTCCAACGATTTTGAACCAGCTGTTATATTTCACTAACTAAAGAGGAAGGTTCTTTGTCTCACTATAATTTATATCTTTAAATTTTGAGATTTAAATTTCTTGCATTCTTTTGTTTTTTTTTAGTACACAATATTTGTGATCCATTACATTTTTTATATTTATTTACTCGACTGTATATCTATAACAAAATCAGAATTTGGCCGACTAGTGCCCAAACCATTAGAAATCCTTAAGTAAGAGTTTGGAGGACTTGTTCTGAGCTGAGGCGAGGCAACTGTTAGGAACTAGTGGGGTCAAATTTAGATTTAACCAATGTCAGTACCGTCCGGTAAATATTTTTAATGTAACTTATATTTATGTTAAATATTTCAATCTCAATTCTGAGAGAATTGTATAATCCAAAACAATATTTATTAAAGTGCGGTGAATCGGCTACATGCTCGTACATTGATAATATTATGGAATATCTTGAAAATATGAATCAATAAAGTAATAAAATATCCTTTTCGTATGTTTTGTTAAGAGTTTTATTTAGCGGCAAACTAAAAATTAAAAATGTATGGTTTATTTCTTTAATTTTTGTTCAATTGGCTAAATACAGTTAATCTTTTGTTCGATATTGAATGGTAATTGAAACAATATTTTCAATAGGATGAACAACTTTGATAAAAACAATTATTTTCGTTATTAAGAGTATATTTTGTTGTTTTATCGATCGAATCTCAAACAACAGCGCTTCCTATTCAAAGGTCAATTAAAGGTCAGGTTTAGTTGTTGTTTGAATGATATTAGTCCAATACGAGTTTTGGCTCGTTATATCTCGCTGTTTGTTTCGGAATGAATTATGCTGTTAGGGATACGGTACTGGAAACTTCAGTTATGGCTACAATTACAGACATATGACATTATATTGCAATGTGCTCGACTAGTTTCGAACCCACTCGGGGTTCTTACTCATGAGCTCTAAGCGTGACGGACTCACGGCGTGAACTGGCGGCGTGAACGTGAGTACAGCCAGGTAAATATAAATATTACAGTTAAAGTAAATTTAACGGCAATTTAAAAATATTTTTTACCAATCTCTGTCTTCATAGAAAACGCTCCAACATATAATTAGTAAACGTAAAAGCTAGGGTTGCTAGTGAACTGAGACTCATTTTTGCAAGCTTTCTCAAAATATCAAGTAGTGACTTATCAGTTGATTAGATTAAAAATTAGCGGTGTTGTCGAGCTATAATGGTTTGTTTTCATATACGTCATTATTAAATATTGTTTATTTTATATATTTCTGTATAATGTACTTAAATATAAACAGATAAATATATTTTTTTACTACTAAAACTTGCTAAGAGACAAATTTCGTACTACATGTAATTAACCAAAATGTTTAATTGTTCATTTCAAAACTCAGTATTACTGTGTTTGAAACGTTAAATTGGACGATAAACTATTTCATGAAATATAATCATACTTATGCTTGCGTGTTACAATACAATAAATCTCATACATTGTAAAATTATAATTAATGGATCGACATGTTAGGTTCGTGTGTGGTTTCAAAAATATGATTTTGTATAATAATTGAACCTATTTCTTTTCAATCTTTTAGCTATTATGAACCCTGCCTAGATGACAATGATAGTTGGAAACAAACGAAATTTGTATTATCTTACGTTAAATGATAAATTTATCTAATAATCACTAAATTCTGTAAGCTCCAATGTAACAGTTGTATGGAATATGACGATAATGTAAGAGTCAATATGTGATATTGGAATGTTGTTATGTAACGCGGTTTACGAACAGTAGATTAATAAAAATTTACACCTTAAATAAAATATTACGATATGGGCATTCTGAAAAACAATGAAATAATATATATTCATATTAAGTAATGTTTTTTGGTTTTTCAGTTTGAATTTTAAGACGACTCACTCCCAGATTGTTAGGAGATTTCTTAATGATTTTATATCATTGAGAAATCTCTGATTTTCGATATTAATTAAGAGACATATTTTATCGTAATATAAAATAATGTCTAATTGGGATAAGTTTATTCAATTAGGTATTATTTTAGTAAGTATAGGACATGTCAATGGTCTTAAAGTTTCAAACCAATTTGTAAGACAATTGCGAAATTGGGTGAAGGCAATTAATTCGGGTCAATTAATGAAGGATAATCAAATATCATTCAGTTCTCTAGTCTCCATATGTTTAGTTTTGAAAGTATTTTATCACTAATACAATGTTTCTAACGAATTTGAATTAGCTGTTATATAAAATTAAGTATACACATAAAGGAAGTTGCCTTGTCTTACTCTACAATTGATCTATGTCAGTTTGACTCTACAATATAGCATTCAGCTCTTTCTTATAAAAATATATATAGAAGCATTGTTGAAATTATTTATAAGTTATTAAATAGATAACAGTGACAATGAAAATATTTAAAAGTCTTATCTCTGATTCTGAAAATTTTATTTTTTTAGAGTTCATTAAGGGTCAAGTAAAGGTCACTTTTTTCTTATTTTAGAAGAGTTTTATATATATTACTTTACGACCACACAAATAACTAATAGTTAAGCCCGACAAAGAGTATTTCTTATATAAGTAGGTGTGTTTATATATAAGACAAACATGAAGAGATGACTAAACTGTACATTTTAATATTTCATATTAACTAAGAAATTCACTTTAAAATATATAGATTTCTATTGAATTTCATATTTAATTTCCTTAACCCTTGTCTTAATAAATAAACTTAGTGCTATTATTTCTTTTCGTTTCAATGAGCTGTAAAGCGATTTAAAAGAATTTTCTAAAGATTCTTTTATTTAAAAATGATTGCTGTAGGAGACATTTTACATATACCAGTAAAAAAACGTCAAGAATAAATCTTATAAAAAGATCTTTCAAAAGTCGTTATTATTATCAAACTCATAATCCAATGAAAGCCAGTATTCTCATAACTTTTTGAGTTCTTGATGTATTTAATAATCCAATGCGTTAACCTCTACTTGGTAGGAATAAAGATGAAATTGGGTTGTACGCAAGAAATATCGCGTCATTACTGTATTCCAAGTGACACGTAGCCTTAACAAAATGGCGGTCGTTATCATTATTAAAATGAGACAAACCATCCATTGAGAATACATAAGTACCAAATTCGAATGAACTTAAACTATTTTTAAAGTCCCTAAAGTCGATTTAGAATATTGTAAATTAATTTCTTGATTTTTTTTTGTTCTTGAATTCTTATTTTTCTTCATTTCTTATTAGGGTATTATATTATACACGATCTATAATATTTTCCCCTCCTTTTAATTAGGAATGGAGATAGACCTGGTGTGCTCATATATATATGCTATTCATTTATTTATTTATAAGAAAAGTGTCAAATTAAAACCAAGGAGTAAATCGACCTAGTACAAAATATTATTGTTTTTTTTTTGGCCATTCTAGTGGGTAGTTTGAGAATGACAGATTTTAATTTGTTTTAAAAATTCATTAGGATTGTAGAACAATATAATTGTTTTATTTAATATATTGTTATATATTATTTTTCTTAATTCTATTTAAGTTGTATAGCAGCAATTAATTGTAAGAATTTTTTTTTTTTGGGTTATAATATTTCAATTAATTTTACTTTGCGTTTACTCAAATGTATATTACGTATCTGTTTCGATTACAGCTATCTCGTTGGCGAGATATAAGTGTGTGTGTGCCAGTGAGTCAGTTAATCAGTCATCTTCTTCAAACGTTTGTTGGCTTATAGTTCAGGATTCACACAGAACGTAATTGAGTTCTGACAGTAGAATATACAGCGTATGTATGTAATTTTTTTTGATATATTTCTACTATTTTCTAAAAAAAAAATATGAAAATTATCTGAATATGAGAAAAGAAAGGTTTGTCAGATGCAAGGAAGCGAATAGAAAATGTAAAAAAAATATAATAAAAGGTTTTTAAATTATTTTTTTTAATTACTAAAATATTATCAACATTCATTATCATTGAATAAACCTTTTTAGTTGAAAATTAACGAATTTGTTACTTACTTTTATTTTCGTTATGAAGAGTATATTTTATAGTCTTGTCGACCAGACCTCAAACAACAAAGCTACCTATTAAAGGTCAATCAACTGTTGTTTGTATGATTGCAGTTCAATACGAGCTTCGTTACAATGAGGTTTGTTATTTGTCAGTGTTTGTTTCGGGTTTAACTAAGTTAGTGTTGTATTGTATCAAACTGCGGTTCTGGCTACGGTTAAACTAAACTTAATGATAACCTAAATAGTTTTTTCATTTAAAATGTTAAATGGGTTACTATTGAACTAAAACTTATTTTCTCGCAATGTTAAATATTTTTCCATTTTGCATATCTTCTAAAAATACCAAGTCGAGGTTTGGTGTATATTAAAATATTAAAAATATCGCTGTAATGGGTCATATTTCTGGATCTCTATTATTTTTTTACACACTTGATTATAAAATACTTTTTATTTATATATATCGGTAGCATGGGCTTATAAATGAATGAATAAAAATATACATGGACTTCAAAATGATGGCTGAAAATTATAAAGAGGTGAAACTTAAAAAAAAAATTATGGAATTAATTATTTCATACTTTGTATTAAAGTGTATTAAGTGTTATATTCTAAAAGAACCAATTTCACTGAAGTATACTTACTTATATTAATACTCGCGTGTTAAAATATAATAAATCTCATACATCGTGAAATTATAATTGGTGGATCAATATGTTGCTTTCGTGTGTGTTAATAATTATTTATTTATTAATGTTTAGTAATATTAGGCTTATTTAACATTAAAATATATATAAAATGAAAAGTACGAACCGAGGCGAGCGAGACACGAACCCGTGATCTCTGGTAAACCGTCCCGTCGTTGTATCAATTGAGCTACCGTGTCGTAACCCTTTGATTCCTCTGTCCTTATAAATATTAAAGAGAAATTATATATAGAAAGCTAAATTTATTGAATTGTGTAGCTATACGGTAATATTTCGTTCTATGTTTATTTTAATTTATATAAACATATAACGAAATAATATTATTGTGAAAATGTAACCGTCTGCCAATAAAAAAATTGGGGCTGATTATACCGTATAATAAAAGGTTGTTTTAAACTTCATCGATTCGAATGAAACAAAATATTTATTAGGATGAAATATATCAATAGGGTTAAAGTTTCTTACCAATTTGAAAGACAATTGCGAAATTGGGTGAAGACAATTAATTCGGGTCAATTAATGAAGGATAATCAAATATCATTCAGTTCTCCGGCGGATGTTTAGTTTTGCAAGTACTTCATCACTAATACAATATTTTCAAACTCTGAACCAGATATTGTGTTTTACTAAATACACTCTCAAAGAAAAATCTTTCTTCTCACAATTCTCTTGTCTACAATTTATATCTGTCTAACCTGACAGACTGTATTTTTTTGCATTCTGCTCTTTTCATAGAAAACATAGAAAATCTATTGGAGTATTCGTGATATTATTTCAATGTAATTAAAGATCCTTCATCACCCTTTAATTAATTTTGTCAAGTGTTTAAATTTTAATTTATGTTATGTACCGATTCCGATGGTGTTGTCCAGCAATCATGATCACAGTAAAATGAGTGTCTGTCTGTGAGTCATTCAATCAGTAAGTAAGTCAATCACGTAATACAGTTCTGAGAGTGGGACACACGGTTTGTGTGTGTTTTCTGTTTGGTGGCGGGTGGAGCACATATAAGAAATAAAGAGAGGTACCAGATATAGAGAACATCTGTCTGGTGCAAAAAAGTGTATAAAAATTCTGTCTTACGACAAACAAACGTCGACGAATAGGAATTAAAAAATACTTTCGCAATTTTAACAGTTATAATGTTTTTTTATGTAACGTTTCAGTTCTTACGACATTTTCTTAGAAAACCTTACAAAACATGAATATATTTTTATATTTTTTTTTGGTGAATAAAAGACTATAAAAGGTACATTTTATGTCGTGTCTAAGGAAAGGTTTTTTCATCATAGCGAAATGAACACAATTTGCGGCAGAAATTTTCAATAATTCCTATCTCAAGACCATGATAGCAAGAAATAATAAGGACGGTGGACACAATGTATAAGAGAAAGCGTTTTTTTTATACAGCGTGGAAAAAGGGTCTATACGGTGCCAAGTGGTGCCATCGCTCATGGACATTTTCAAATTCAGGTAGTAAATATTTTCCCACCGTAGAGGAGTACGGCGAGATGAAGGAAACGATGAGGCGAAGAGTTTTTATGGAAGGATGCAGAAGACTACGACAGTAGGAGCGGAAAATAGGGCATTTTTTGCTTTCTGCAAGAGATGAACGAACAAATATTCCGCATCGCATCGAGGAGGAAAACATTTTTTTTAAATTTAAAAGTTAATTTGCGTTGCATATCGTAATAGACGACATTCTATCTGGTAGTTCACACAAATTTAATACGACGTTACAAATAAGTTTTTATTTGTATTTGAAAAAATAAATCTTTGGAATAATTTTTAGAATATAATATATAAATCCGAGATCGCTCACAATTCTGTGAACGCGACATCAGGAACAAATGACGTTACTGAAAATTTGCTTACATAATGTATATAGCCTTGAAGATTTCTCTTTTTGCCACATTTTTTACCTTGATATTAAGCTCTTGAGTACACTTGACAGGACGTCGTAATAAATTATTTCTGTTTATTGAAATGTTAAAAATTTGTAAGACTAGCCTTGGAACGAAATTTTCAGTGTTCTTAATGGATGTTATTTTTTTTAGGAATGAGAACTATATTTCATCTACCGGTGATTGAAAATACTTATGGAAATTACGTCACACGTACAAACCTACAATCAAATTATACCTCTACATTATATTATACTAAATATAATTTTCATATTATATACGATATATTCATTTTAAACTTATCTGTCTTGGCGGTAAATTTACCGCCATTTCCATCAACACAGATGTTCAAATCTAGATTCAAATCAAAATGTAATAAGGATAAATGTTACAGGATTCCAAGTAATAAGTGGTTTTATTTAACTGAAAGAAGAACCTATTGTGAAAGGAACCTTTCTCCCTGTTTTTTAAATTACCAAAACGATATTTAAGTTATAACATCGCATCCGCTGTGTTACTTTAATGTGACATATATGTGTATATGAAATTCAAGCGAATTGATAATTGATTGATTGATTGATTGATGAAAGGTAGACATCAAAATAACTAAATTCATGAGCGGTGAATGAAAAGTACAATATATTGTACAGCGAAATAAAGAAATAAATAAATTAATTAAAAATTCCTATTCATTATTCACCATCTATCTGCATTTATAATATTAACATTTACTTAATGTAAATATACATTTTATAATCGATTCGGCAAAATTATTTAGGACCGGTCGCTGACCTAACGTCAACTCCCTTCGGGAATCCCCGTGTTGGAGGAATTGTCGTGACCTTTCTGATAAGTTGTGAAGGGTGGTATCAATTTGTGCGTATGTCGTTTAGACAGTTCTTACAATAAATCTCCTTAAATATGGGATGGTCCTACGAGTATTCGAACCAACGATATCAGTAAAGATTTATCTTTATCCAAACTTTAAACTACCATAATTTTTGAATTACTTCTGAAGGACGGCTCACGTCAACATCATAGTTTATTAACAGCTGTTAGTCTGTGAACAAACTAGTTGTTGTGAGTTTATTTTATATCATTAAGAATGGTACGGTGAGTGTTGCAGTCTTATTTGTCATGTGGTTTGTTTGCAATTGTTTTGTTCAATAAAATGTATGTACATAGGTTGCGTTGAAATTGTAAACAAACATATGTCATTGTATTTATTCTACGATAGGTTACAAACGTTTGCTCGTTTTTCATCCATCCGTTGCTTATATACATGTGCAACTATGGATGCAAATTGTTTACACGTTTGAGAAATGGGGGTTACAAAAGACTGGGACCCATGTAGAGAAAGAGAGACAACTGTATGTATATTTTAAGCAACCAAATTTATAACAGAGTATCCTAACAAAGAAATAGGGATGGGACAATATATTACCTCTGACCTCTTCTCTTAGTAGCTAACCCCCGTTTTAGATAAATAATGGTCAATACACAAAAAACTAACGACTTAACTTTTCAGACCTTTGCTTGTATAAATATTTAGGGATAATCCGGGACAAGAAACATAAATTAAAAAAGTATTTTAGTAGTACTGGGCTTTGTCAATCTTATCGTGAATGATAGTACCCAGTGAAGTTTTGAGACTTCTTAAACGACTACGTGACGGTAGGAAGGAGTAAAATGGAAAACGTAGGAAGTGTGATAGATTTGGTATATTGCGGAATATTTAAAACTAACAGAGATCACTGAAATGAATATTCAATTCGAATAATATGTAAAAAAGATACGGGTGTATAATAATAATATATCTTTCATACATAGTGTCTTCTTCATTAGTTGAGTTGTGTTAAATAATTGTACTTTTATAATTTATTAATAAAAAGATAGAATAATATCTTGGACATATAAAGTAAAAAAGAGCCCTGTTTTTTGTAGCCGCATCGTCTGTGTGTACGTTCACACATCAATTAATAACTATTGAACTAATTTAAATGTGACTTTTGATGTCTTAAAATTTAGATTAAAAGTAAATACGAATAAAATAATATGCATGCAAGCATCACAGCTGTTTATTAAAAATCAAATCAATAATAAAATGAGTCTTAGGCGTTTTCATTTATTTAAAGTACTAAATGGCGTGAGTATGAAAGTAGCCTTATTATAATAAACCCGCATTATTGAATAATATTTTAGGTAATTAGCCAGTTTATAAGTTTTTTTTGTACTGAAAATTTCAAATACTTTTTTTTATTATTTATACCATGAAAACGTAATTGTCATTGGTATGAGCAAATTTAAATCGATTTTCATGACATAGACTACTTTGAATTTAGAATTTTATAAGACATCACAATAAATATCTAAGATTGGTTATCAAATAATCCGAAGTATAAACACGGGAAATGCCCGCATGTCATACATAGGCTATACTGAAATATTTGATACTTTCAAAATCGAACTTTTAGACTACTTTTATTAATAAGGTTGTAAAAATTCGGCAATATTAAAAGCTAAATAAATTGACAGTTAAGTTTTACATAAAATTTACCTGATATTTTTGAACAATTTTTTTTTTAAAAGCTTATTTTTTATAATAAGTGTATTTCTTTGTGTGCCGGAAGCTTAAACTTTCTAGCAAATAAAAACATAATATAAATAACGACCAAAATTATAACCTCGTTGCTAATTCGTATTAAGTTTCAAATTATCTTACATTTTGGTGTTTGATAACCATTTAACGAGAACTATTTACCCTTTATTATATCTTTCAATTTAGTTGTAGTAATCAAACATTAAAATCTATCTCGTTTATACCAAATATATTAAGGAGAGATAGGAAAACTCGTTTAAGGAGCCATAAGAAAATACAGAAATTTTCTTATCTCTTCTAAGAATAAACTGTGTTATTTTTCAAGTATCTTTACTATACTTTGTCTTTCTCTATTTTGGAATAAGTTGCCATATTTTAATGGGTAAAGACACCACTTAACAAAATTAAGATTTCGTGTTTCACTGAAGATATTATAAATAAATTTTGTCCTTTTTGCCCTAAATGACCGCTTTGTCACTTTCAACGCAGACATTGGATGGTTAATATTCAATATTCTTTATGCAAAATATCCTGATACGGAAAAATAATTGTGTAGAAATTATATTTGTTTCATTGCTTCTTATATTATAAATATTATTTGATAATGTTGTAAAATCATTTTAAATTTGAATATCCTTTATCTCTCGTCTTAAATAATTCAAAGCACCATAAAATATGGCAAAATAATCAATTACGGTCTTAGATGTATAATTAATATCTGTGTTATATTGTATTCCAGAAATTAAATTAATTGACAAAAATATCTTACGGTATCTCATAGGCTGCAAATTCTATAAATTAATTAAAATAAACTTATTTAATTTTAATAACTTAAACCAAACCACTGTTACAAGTTCTTATGTAACTTAATATTACTTAAATCGCAGTATATTAGGATAATTGTTTATATTTGATTTAACTAATTTTCAACTATTTTTTTTTATTAATATAACATATGCACCTAAAATCCGTGTGTTTTTAATTTTAAATAAAAAGTGTGTTAAAATTACGAATATTTCCGGAATCAGTTTGCAACATATCGGTGTAATTATAACCTTATCATTATTTTACTTCCTTCCTATAATTCCTTTATACAGTGTTTTTATACGAAACAAGGAATACATAAAATGCTGCAATAAAATTACTACCAAAATGGTAAATGTATACATGGAGATACGTCTCAACGTTTCTGGATGATTAAGATTTGTTAGCTCGTAAATAAAATGCAATGCTCATTACCCGTTGTCTCGATTTATTAGAAAAAAACATTTGTTTCTGATTGATTAATGGCTGCTATTTAATTTAAGAAGTTCGGTGACACTTAAATATTCTTGTAACATTCATTTTGTTAGATTCTGGAGTCAAGATGTAAGGACTTTCTGATGGAACTGATCCTCAAACAAAACTTTCATTCACTGTTTGTTGCCCAGTCATTATAATACACATGCAACTTCCTGTCATTTTACAAAATGCATTAAATTTTGTTAAATCTGATGAAGATTACACTCAATTAATTTTGATCGTTAGAAATTTATTAGCAAGTTTACGTTCACTTTTTATAACAAAAGTTTGTTCCCGTCTATTTAAATATGATTAAAGTTAACGAGAAAATTAAATTACGTAATACCTTTATTGTGGGACCGGTGTTGTCTAAATAAATAAGTTACTTTAAATTGAGTATGAGTTTATTAGTTTTAAGCTTAATTATCATATGTAATTAATAAATGGATAAACCTTAATAGTTAGGAATTAACTAAATTGGATAAGTTCATATTTTATTTGTTTTTTGGAATACACAGATATTGATTTCTTTAAGTAAATTAAATTTTTGTCACAAAATTTGACGAAAAAACAAAATTGAACTTAATAGGGTTTGTTACTGAACCCTTTTTGATGGTATTATTTGCATATAAGTAATTACTTAGATTGATGTGGGTAGGTTCCAAGTACATTCTGGTTTTACATATTTTTTTCTAGCTGTTAAACTCTTGGGTTCACATAACAGGACATAACTACATATTGTTTACGTTTATTGAAATGTTGAGTATATTTAAGACTAGCCTAATAAATAGGATTACAATGAAATGAAAATTAAACATACTTCAACTTTCAACAATATCTTAAATTATAGAATTATATCTAAAATTATCTGTATTTTAGATACATTTTACCGCCATTTAGATGTTGATGTTAAAATCTGTGGTAAAAGATCTAATAAGGATAAATGTTACAAGATTACAAGTACTAAGTGTTGGTATTAAAATGTAATCATCTTAATTCAAGAAACCATTTTTTTTCACAATTATAATACCAGTGCTTACGTGTGCGGTGAGAAAGGTATCTCCTTTCAGACAGTTCACAACGAACCGCGTAAATGTATGGAAGGGTCCTATTCTAAGCCACAATCTCAACATCAACTAAGATTTACTCAATATGCAACTTTAATCCCCTTTTATTTTTGAATTACTTCTGAAGGACGGTTCACGTCAACATCATATTTTATTAAAAGCTCATAGTCTTAGAACAAACATCTACTTGTTGTGAGTTTATTTTATATCATTAAGAATGGTACGGTGAGTGTTACAGACTTATTTGTGATGTGGTTTGTTAGTTGTTTTGTTTAATAAAATGTATGTACATAGGTTGTGTTGAAATTACAAACGTACATACGTTATAGTACTTTGTTATATAGTGGTAAACGAGCAGACAGTTCCTCTGATGGTAAGTGGGGCCGTTGCACATATCCATATTTAAAAATCGATGCAAATGATTTTGAGAAATGGAGGTTACAAAAGTCTGGGACGCATGGAAAGAAATTGATGCAGATCTACAAATATTTCAATCAAGTAACTTTCTAAGATAATATTAGAACAAAATTACCAAGGAAGGAGGTCAATATATTACCTCTAGTCGAGTTTTGAAAAAAGGTTGATATTCAAAAACCTAACGATGTAACTTTTTTGACTTTAACGTACATAAATATCAAGGGATAATCCGTCCGGGGATGAAACTTAAACGAAAGAAAAGTATTTTAGTTGTACTGAGCTTTGTCAAGCTTAGCGTTGATTGATATTAGCCATTGAAACTTTGAGACTCCTTTAAACGACTACGTGACGGTAGGAAAGAGGAAAATGGAAAACGGAAGATTTCAAACTAATAGAGATGTTGGAACATTTATTCTGTATAATTCGAATAATGTGAAAAAAATATTCGAGTATATAATGATATTTTATATGAATATTATTAATTACAATGTTTCATGATTAATTAAAAAATTAAAAAAAAAAGTTGGACGCACAAAAAAAAAGCTTCACAGTCTGTCTGTGTCTGAACAAACACTCACACATTAATAGAAAACTATCCAATCGATTTAATTCTGGTTTTTATAGAAAAGTCAAAAAAAAAATATATCAAAAATATATGCAAATCAATTTGTTTAGTTATTTACTAGATGGCGTGGAAATGAAAAGTCGGTAACCCTATTATCACACATTATTCAATAGTGTTAAAGGAAATTAGCCAATTTATTAAATTCTTTCGTGCAAATAAAGTAACTTATTGTTTGTACAGTTCATGGTTACTGCGACTAAAGATAATTTATTTTTGTTAAGTTGCATTAAAGCCCGGTTAGTTAAAATCGTTTTTGATTTAAACAAAAAGTAATTTTCCACTTTATTACATCAATACTTCGATAAAGCGCAAACATTTAAATGTACTCGTAATTGATTTTTAAAGGAATGTTTTAAAATTCATTAAAAAAAGATAATTCATTTTGCAGAATTGAATTGGACCCTCGAGAAGGGTTTGACGGTCAATTATTATTTCATTATTTTCAAAGGACATGGGTGAAGGGAGACTAATTAAAAGTACTCCGTTTTTTTAGAACACCTTTTCAAGAGGTCAATGTAATAACATTTCCTCGGAGGGTAGTTTCACAAAATAGACTTAATAAAAAAGCAATTGTTAATAAAAAGCCCTAAAATAAACTTAAGTTTTAGAATCAGAAGGAACAAAGTATAGTTAAACACATTTTTTATGTTAAAATAACATTTATTTATTTCCATAAACTGTAATTGTTAAAATTAAGCCCTTCATAAAGATTTTGTTTTAAAAGTTTGTAAATAAAATATTGCGTGCCTTTTGTATGATAAGAACTAATTCGGAATAAAGAATTATGCTTAGATATAATAAACTTTATATTTACCTTGAAACATTATAATATATTTATTTTAACGTGCTTCGTAATAAATATAAAATTATTGTAAATAAATCTACAGTAACTGTATTATTTTGGAACTTTATTATTTTGGATATTTGACTTCAAATGAGCAAAAACCATCAAAACGATATCGGGTATTATCAGTCAAATTAACAGAATTTAGGTTTGATATGGATAGAAGGATAATAACAAGTCTATATAAAACTCTGAAATTAAAGAAATAAATGCTAATAAAATAATTGTTATAATAAATATAACAGCCAGAAAATAATTAAAATGGTGTTAAAAGAAATAATTAACACGCTATCCACGGAAACAAATAATTGCAATGTTGTCGGAATGAATAATAAAATTCCAAAAATTAATTTAAATTTTAAAAGTTTCTCGTTGATGATTTACGCATTTGGAATTATTATGAATTAGGATGTGATTTATATTTTACACGATTTTACATGATTTATATTTTATTTAAATTACTTTTTTTGGGAAGAATGTTAAAAGTAAAAGTCATAGACGGAATCAAGAGTTCTGATTGGTTAAAATAACCTGTAAATAAATAAACTGTATCAGGATATCAACACAGCTGTTAAAAAGGGATTTGATATCAACTTAGTTATTTTTTACAGAAACCGCTGTGATTGCATTACACAAAGTAGGTATGGAGCCAAAAGCAATTTTTAAAACTCTCCATACACTTGGTATTAGTAAAATATTTATGTACCGGGCTATTAATACGTATAGTAAAACTCCCTCTGTTTGTGACAGAAAAATATCTGGCCGTCCAAGTAGTGTTCGTACGAAAAAGGTGGTCAAAGCAGTAAGGGAAAGATTTCGAAGAAATCCTATCCGAAAGCAAAAAATATTATCTCAGGAAATGAAGATAGCACCGCGAACCATGTCGCGTATTTCAAAAGATGACTTAGGACTTGCAGCCTATAAGAGACGCACTGGTCATTTCTTAACAGATAATTTAAAGAAGAATAGGGTGGTAAAATCGAAACAACTACTGAAGCGGTTTGACAAAGAGAAGTCACAATATAAAATTGTTTACGGATGAGAAAATTTTTACAATTGAGCAACATTTTAACAAACAAAATGACAAGAATTAGATGACACCAACGTGGACATTATACGACTTCAGTGATGGTTTGGTGGGGTGCTAGCTATGAAGGAGTGACTGAGCCATATTTTTGTGAAAAAGGTATCAAAACATCTGCACAAGTATGTCAAGATACCATTCTTGAGAAGGTAGTTAAGCCCTTTAACATCACCGTGTTCAATAATCAAGTATGGTCCTTCCAGCAAGACTGCT
The DNA here is from genome assembly GCA_963555665.1 of Dircenna loreta. Lineage (NCBI taxonomy): Eukaryota > Metazoa > Arthropoda > Insecta > Lepidoptera > Nymphalidae > Dircenna > Dircenna loreta. Next base: position 6,791,678 of record OY743089.1, on the reverse strand, counting down.
GTCTTCGTTGGAAGCGAACCTTTCGGACTTTATTAGAGCTGAAGACTGGCCGTCGTCTAGTCCCGATCTTAATCCGCTGGATTATGATTTATGGTCAATTTTAGAGAGTACAGCTTGCTCTAAGCACCATGATAATTTGGAGTCCCAAAATCAATCTATACGATTGGCATTGAAGAATTTTCCCATGGAAAGACTGCGTGCTTCTATTGATAACTGGCCTCAACGTTTAAAGGACTGTATTGCAGCTAATGGAGACCACTTGGAATAAACTTTATATATTTTTTATTGTTTTATATTTATGTACTAAACTAACATACTGTAAAAGTAATAAATGTTAATTACAGTTAATTTTTTTTAGTTTTCAGTGTAACAGTGTTTATGGCCAGACTAAGTATATCTATCTTGTTCACACCTGGAATATTAAAAAGAGATGGAAAAACTCATTTAAGGTTCAGGTGCGATAAGAAAATACGGCAATTTTCTTATCTGTAGAGGAATAAGTTGAGTTATCTTTAAAAGATCGCGCTCTACTTCATTTTTTTTCTATTTTGAAATAATCTGCCATATTTAAAATGGGAGACGACAGCAGCACTTACCATCAGCTCTCCAAGATCCCATCCCAAAAAACAGCTGAGTTAAAATATCCTTAAATTGTAGTAAAAAATAAGATTTAAACATTCTGATATAAAAAAATTAAGCTATTTTGAAAGTTTAAAGCGACCTTGATCTAGACTAGACTTATATTGATTAAAGTTGTTCTACTTTAGACTTAACACCTGCGCTCCTAAAAAATGTTATTTTTCGTGGAGTGTCGGACGTTTCAAAATGTTTCGAAATTCAAAATGTTAAAGTATTTTTTTTTATCACATAAATATTTTTATATTTAAACGTTCATGAATCACCACTATTTTATTAATACTCGTATTTACCCGTCTGTATTCACGTGGAATTATATCTAGTCGGGCACATTCCGATTTAATTCGACGTGAATACAGCCGGATCAGTAAATATTTTTCAATATAGAATAGTTACTATCAAATTTGTAAGAACATTTACAAAACTATTTGTTACATATAAATAAACATATAAATGAAAGAAACAATAATTTTCTTGTTTATATAGCAAGAGATACATATTTGCAAACAATATTTCTAGATGTAATCCATTTAAACACAGACAAAGTTATTTTAAGAGTACTTCCGTTTCGTTTAAGATTTCTAATTATTTTTTTTTAATTCAGTCAAATTTGGAATATAATGTTTCTAATGTGGTTATAAAGTATGTTTGAATTCATGAAATGATAGACATGTGTGAAATTACTATTTGTTGTCCAAATTTGATTACTAGTTCAAACGTGTAACGTTCTTATGTACTTACTGTATGCGGGAGGAGTCGCGGGGAAGGGCTAGTGTTCGAAATATTTGGAAAGTCTCTAGGGTTGGAGAGTAAATGTTGACAATTAATATTATAAGCTTTCATTTATTAAATTGCTACTTCTTCGGTTTATTGATAGATAATAATTGTTTACGAGATAAAGAAACAAACAAAACATATGTTGAAAATGTTTTTATTCTACATATAGCTCTGTCTATAATAAATAACATGACTATAAATAATTAATAATAAAATGTCATATATATTAAAATAAACTGTAAATCAAATTAATTCCATATTCCGTTTAAAGACGAATCTTCTTAAATAAAAAACTAGAACTGGTTCTTCGAATTTTGAATAAAATAAAAATAAATGATTTTCTAGTCGAGTTCTCTACCCGGTGAAGAGCTTTTAAAAAAAGATTATATTTTAATTAAAGAAGACGATTTATATCACTGAAAGTAGAAATAGACTAAAACAAATAAGGAAGTAAATAATAAAATTATTCAGTAATAAAAGTGAGGGCAACAATCCAGGAGTCAGACAGAAGTGTCAGTTCGTGGTTTTGGAACATTAGTCTGTAAGTAATGTAAAATGCTAACTCATCGATGTCTGTTAGCTGACGGCCATTACAATGTGACGTTACAGCAGTTTGGGACGACGTTACAAAATCTTCAAGCGATGATATTAGCTTTGGTAAATGATGTTAAACGAACATTTAATGTTTGATTAGTTAGTATTCGTATATTATAGTATTTAGTATATTAATTATCACTTTGTCATAAATTATCTAAATAATATATTTTGACCAAAACACTTGGATATTATTAAAAAATAACACTCAAATCAGGTTTGTTTTCTCGAAATAATATTTTTTCTATTCCATAACAAATATCGTATTTACTGAATGACAAAAAACTGTAATATGATAAAAAAAAATTGCGATTTGTGAATCAGTTTTGTTATAATATATTCATAATTACATAATTATGAATATATGTCATACAATGATTTTATCTAAATGAAGTTGGAATCGTTCAATTGGTCAGTTTCATTCACCCGCACCTAAAGTTCAATCATTATCATTTTCCATTCGAGTTGTTTTAATTCCAGTACAATTCAGTTCAACAAGTTGATTAGAAGTTAATAAGTGCTTTAATTTAGAGCGCCTTTATTATGATTGTGCTTTTAAACATAAGGTATGCGTTTAGAATTGGATTTTCATTTCAAAGCGAAGATATAATTTTACCATTATTTCTAGGTCTTAAATGATTACAGAGTTTGTTCTTCACAATTTGTATAAATAACTACTGGTTTTAAAAATATTGTTGATTGTAGAGACGAGATTCTAAACTTTTAAGACTGAACTAACTTTTGTAATTCTAGAATTGGGACTAAATAGTAACAAGTTTTAGCTACGGGAAAGTAAATATTACTTGAATTCATATTTAATGTTACAAATGTAAAGAAACTCCGCAAATAGAGAATATTCATTTTTTTCACGACATATTAAATAAAAGTTGGATGTGACGTTGCTTTAGATTCAAGTACGGTAAGTCTCTGGAGGGTAAAGGTACGAGTGAGTTAGTTCGTAAATGAAATGCCACGTCATCACCAGTTTTCTGGTATAACTTCAAAAAAAACAATTTTTATTAATTAATTAAATTTTTAGTATTGTACCTTCAACATATTTTTTGAAATAAATTCTATCAAAATATAAAATACTTTTGGTAAATTAATTAATTAGTTTATATAATAAATCTGAAACTAGGTTTTATTAAAAGTATTAAATACATCCCAAATTTAAAACCACGAAGTCAATAAGTTAACTAATTCATCACTTCATTACTATAATTCAGTGATTGAAATTTTATATATTTCCTTGAGATAAAAAATATTAACATTTATGTATGATTTTGATATGAATCATGTTTTTTTTATGGTATTAGTAGAAATGTGTATGATTTATGAAGCTTTTTATGGACATCGCGTGATTCTTGAACATTCAAGAATAACATGGCTATAGCTTGTAACCTTCAGACTTTTACCAGGAATAGTAGGAAAAATGCTTATCGTACAAACTCTATCAGGCCAAGATCTAAACAGATCAATAACTTTTATTGCCATTGCTATCCCCATCCCCATAAGCTCATGGGGATAAATCAAATGGACTATGCCTTAAAAATATTCAGAATATTCAAACATTTCTACCAGTGTACCAATTGTGTTGAGAATTGTTTGAACGATGTAGACAGAGAACTTACAAACAAAAGTCACAATATTTTATTGAGTTTTTCTTGAATTCAATAAAAAGTAAATTAAATTAAAAGTAAATATAAAAATTGTCTGAGTACGTTATGAGGTGTTTAATACGACGCTGTTTAATAATAATTGGACAGGGTTTGGCTTTGAAATAGTTTTATAAGCCAAAGCTATTACAGAGTTGTAATTACTTTAAAAGTTTCTGACACTTATAATGCATTATGTCTGAAAGTAATTTCAGGAAAAGCGATTGCAGCAATCAGGATTTTTGAAATGAAATAGTGCCCTTGTATAAGAGATTGGAAATGCAATATTTATTCTCCGATAACTTTATTTATATTAAATAAATTTTTATGTTTATTCTGTGTTGTTAAAGATAAAAAAAATTGTTGGTTTGAAACTTCTGCTTTTTGAATATTATTTAGTTAATGTCTTTTGGTAAAAGACAATATCTATTGATGCATTTTTTCAAATAATGAAATACGTGGTACAAACATTTCATTCTTACATAATTCAATCTGTAAGCAAAATAAATCCTATATTAAATATACGTTTTGTACAATAACAAAAACATTTTTTTTTTATAATTCAAAGTAAAAGTATCAAAAAGATGAACTATTTTTGATAATAAACGAAATTTACAATAAAAATATAAATTAATTTAGTCCACAGTTAAAAACACCTGATATATAAGGTTTAAAGGAAAGATGAATATAGTAACTGTCAATTATTTTATCTATCTTTTAAAAAAAGCTCCTAATAATAAATCATATTTTTATAAAAGTACTCATACTTTCGTTTACTTTTGATAAATCATTATAATCATTACTCTACTTAGCGTCTCTTTATATCTTTCACTCAATCCAAAGTATAATTTTATTATTCAGAAATAGTTTAATTTATTATTACTGGATTAGGACTTACGTTAGATTCCGTCGTTCACTTTGAATACCAAAAGTTTGTTCTCGTTTGTTTAAATATAATTAAAGTTAAAGAGAACATTAAATTACGTAATACCTGTATTGTGGGAGCGGTGTTACCTAAATAAATAAGTTACTTTAAGCTGACCAGTAGCTAATGTTTATTTGTTTTAAGCTTTGTTCATTATCACGTATAATGAATAAATGGATAAATAAATCTTCATAATTTTATAATTATATATTTTACTATAAATAGATATTGATTTGAATCAAAAAGTTTGAATTCAAATCAATATCTATTTCGTCACAACATCAAAAATTTTGAGGAATCGACATAACTTTTATGGTATTAGTTGAAATATGAAAATTAGTAATAACTTAGATTGATATTTGTAGATTTTATAAGGCTTTATGTTGACTACAACTAGCTTGAGCTGCTCATGCTCATGTGTGTACTCATGCTGAGTACATACTTTTTACCTTCACACACACACACACACACACACAATACATACTTTTTACCTTCACACACACACAAACACTATACACTTTTTCCTTCACACACAAACACACACTATACACTTTTATCTTCACACACATACACAATACGTACTTTTTACCTTCACACACACACACTTTACATTTTTACCTTCACACACACACACACTACACACTTTTTATCTCCTTACTAAATTTGATAGGACGTCGCGAGAAATTGTTTCTGTTTATTGGAAGGTTGAGTATTAAGACGTAGAAATTTTATTTTTCTAATCATTTAAATATTTTTAGTCACTTATTTTTATTTTCAGTCATTTGTCAAAACTGAAGACAATTGGTTTATTAATTATTTATTGACAGCTTATTAAAATAACATAATAAGTCTGTGACATTCGTAATGTCTAAGGTATGGAATGTTGCCTATATTAATAAAATTATATATTATATATTCTTTCTTAATATCTAATGGTTAACTCAATTTATAAATTATTATAATATTGAATCAGACGCTTAAACAGTTGATTATTATTTAATGATTTTCTAAAAATCTGTTTTGGAAACGAATTAAAAATATTTCTATTTTTGAGAACATTAACAAGAAGACGTTATAATATTATTTTTTAGCGGAGAGAAGTTTTTTAAAGTGGCCCTTAAAGTCTTTCAATTATATATTAATACTCGGTCTAGCTGTTTTATTTAAAAATCTTATAAATAAACAGTTTACTTCTAGTAGGTTAATTATTAATGTTTATGCGAACCAGAAAATTGTATTAGCTAGTATTTCAGTTATTTTCAAAGATTTATTATAACCATATATTAGGTTTTGATAAACTGGTCATTTTGAACTGAAATATATGGCGATGTGGCTTGGAGTTCCAAACTAAAATTTATCTAAATTTAGGCTCGTGTGTTTATATCTCGAATTTAATATTTGCTATGTCCTATTTAAGTGTTCATTGACATTTTGTTCATAAAATGGAAGACGGTTACAATACGGTAATTGATAAAAATAAAATAACATTTCCCTTTTCACAAATCAATTTTTTTTTTAAGGTTAGTAAGTTTTTTAAACAAAACAATTATTTTATTTCTGTTCTCAGATCTTAAAGTTTCTAACAAATTTATAAATAAAGTCTTAAACGGACTATTCTTGTTTCTAAATCATATTTAATTTCAAATTATCTCCCATTTTGGTGTAGGGTATAATAGGATGAAATCAATAAGAAATAATTCATCCGGTAACCACTTTACGAGAATAGTTAACCTTTAATGTATCATGTCATTTTAGTCTGAATAATCAAAGGTTATATCTATCTCGTTTACACCAAGTATATTAAAAAGAGATGGATAAACTCGTTTAAGGCTCAGGTGATAAGAAAATACGGAAAATTTCTTATCTGTAGAGGAATAAGCTGAGTATATTTCAAATATCGTATACTGTACTATGTTTTATTTATTTCGATGTAAGTTCCCTCATTTTAAATGAGCGATGGCACCACTTACCTTTTGGGTAGACCCACCTGCTCCCTTGAGGCCCAAGCCCAAAATATACTTTAAAAAAATGTATTTACGTTATATATTTTGATATAACAATATTACGTTACTTTGAAAGTTCAAAAAATTTTGATCTAGACTAGACTTATATTGATTACAGTTGTTCTACTTTAGACTTAACACCTGCGCTCCGAAAAAATGTTTTATTTCTTGGAGTGTCAGATGTCGATTATTAAAAGAGTTTTTTTATATAAAATGTAAATTAAAATAATTTGTATCATCTGTATTAATATCTTAATCAAAAATATGTTAAGCGGATTGAAGGTTAAGTCAATAATTTTCAATATAAAATCGTTATTATCCAAATTTGTATGAACATTCACAAAATTATTTGTTATTTCTGAACAATTGAACTTCTATAGAAAGAGATACGTATCTGCAAACACTATTACTGGACCTACTCCATTTAAACAAAGTGCTTTTAAAAGTACTTTCGTTTCGTTTAAGATTTCTACAGAAATATAGACAATTCAATAAATGTTGTATAAAATGTTTCCAATGTGGTAATAAAATATGTTTGAATTTATGAAATAATATATATTGTGGATATTACTATTTATTGTTTAAATTCGATTACAAGTCCAAACGTGTAACGTCCTTATGTACTTACTGTATGCGGGAGGAGTCACGGGAAAGGGCTAGTGTTCGAAATATTTGGAAAGTCTCTAGGGTTGGAGAGTAAATGTTGACAATTAATATTATTCGCTTTCATTTATTAAATTGCTACTTCCTCGGTTTATTGATAGATAATATTTATTTACGAGATAAAGAAACAAACGTAACTTATGTGGATAATGTTTTTATTCTATATATAGCTCTATAAAGGGAGGGGTCGAAGAGGTGTTAGTTCATTTTTTTTAAAACATTAGTTTGCGATTATTCATAGCTGCTAGTTTAGCGATTTCAGTTGCCTGAAGAAAAATGCAATGTGAAACTCAGCGGTTTAAAATGACGTAGCAATCTATTTAAGCGACGTTGTTAATTTTGTAAAATATTATTGTTAATTATATTGTTTCATGTTAAATGTTTCACCTTCTAACTATTAATTTGACATTGTAATCAATTGTTAAAAAATATATATATAATATTGACATTTGTATTTCATAGAAAATATTGCTTAAATCACTTTTATTTCTTCGTAATTTTTTTTTGCAGTAACATGTCTCCTATTTGCTAAATGACCAAAAGCTGTTTTTTTTTAATTTTATCAAAATCGATCTCTTTGTTTTGGCGTATAATAAAATATGAAAACAATTTCGAAAACAATTGTATATTTCTTATAATTGGTTGCTCATAGTTGTGTAGTATTTAAAGATATTTATTTACATTTATTTTACAAAGTAGATACCTCGTTACTCAAGAGTCTTTATAAATATAAGGATAATTTAAATAAGCTGGGTTCATCAAACTCTATTTCGAGTCACCGTTGGGACAAAACTTATCTTATCATAACAAATCATATCATATTAACACTCCAGCCATAATATGTCATTATAGTAGAATTGAAACATAATTTATAGGGGTGGTAAATCAATTATTAATAGTATATAAACAAATATTGTATTTCTGGAAATGTATTTGTTTAAAGATTGTGCCACAAATGCTAAACTAAAAATGTTATATTTAAGATGGCTTATTGTAGAAAGTTCATTGAATGTATAAAAACATTCAGGAACTTAGAACATTAATAATAACTACGTATGTTAAAAGATATCATATAATGTATTTTTTTTAAATCTATATGAAGCAAACTGTTATTTTTTTTTTAATTTTAACAAATTTTTCATTCGGTCAGTTTCATTCACCTGCATCTAAAGTTAAATCAATATCGTTTTCCATTCGAGTTGTTTTTGTTCCAGTACCATTCAGTTCAATAAGTCGTTAAAAGGTTAATAAGTGCTTTTATTTAGAGCACCTTTATTAGGCTTACAGTTGTGGATTAAAACATAAGGTATTCATTTAAAAATTAGTTTGCATTCCAAAGTGACAATGTAATTATATCATTATATCTCAGTTTTAATTGATTATAGAGTTTGTTCGCTACAATCTGTATAAATCATTTAAGAGACGTGATTTTAAACTAACTATTTAACTAAACTAAACTAATTAATTTAACTAAAACTAAGGTAATTAATGTTATATATTGTTTAACTTTTATACATACTGTACTAAACACATCCAACAGCAATCTACATAAGAACTTATTATATATATAATATTTACGACTGTTAAAGTTTATTAACGATTTATCGTTTAACAACGATTGCGCTTTTAAAAATCTGTCTCGAGATAAGTCACCTGAGCCATCGATTCCATACAATATCATGAAGGATTCATGTAATCTCAAGAATTAATTCTAAGGGGCGGAAAGATAAATGTACGAATTAACCGAATTGAATTTAAAACACTAATATTGAAAATATTTCGAAAAGTGTTATTAGAATGAACAACAACAAGCTTTAAAGAGTTATATTTTAAAGGAATTAATAAAAAATATGTCTTTTTTGATTTGATGTTCCTCCGTACTACATTATATGTACTGTATACTAAGTACAAATTTGTTACTGACATAATTGTTAGATTGTGCCTGAATGAGATTTTTTCTGTGACTGGAATTGGGCTAAGTATATATTATGCTTTGAAGTAATATTTAATATTATTAATGTATGAGAAACTACTCAGCAAATAACAACAGTAGTATATTCCTTTTTTACACGACATATTAAATTCAAATTGGATGCGACGTTGTTTTAGATTCAGGAACGTTAAGTCTCTGGAGGATCACGATATGTAAGCTCGTAAATGCGATGCCACGTTATCAACAGTTTTCTGGATTAAAATGAAACAATATTATTTTCTGTTTGAGAGTGATTTGTATTGAAATTACTCTGTTGGTTAATTTTTTATCTGTTTCTAAATTACGTTTTAAGAATTGCTGGAAAAGTGACAGTAAGTTTGGTGATAAAGCAATACAATGCTTGATTGACCATCGAGTGTGCTTGATTCTGAGTCTGTCTTAATGATGTTTCTATAATTGTCAAGTTTGGGCTTCTTTACTAAGTTGTCACTTTTTTACACACTATGATGAGGGTCTGAACTTAAAGCCAAACGAAGGGCTATTAAAGTTCTTGCTGACAAATAGGCTTATCATTCCGGAAAGTCATGGTGTATAATGTTTGGATAATGTAAGTGTGAATAAAAAAAAAATACCAATCTAAGTGATAGTGTAGACTAAAAACAGTCTTTATAAAAAATTAGAACATTGTATGAAATACTCTGATAAACTAATATATAAGCTCGAGACACGTCTAAATATAAACAATATAAAATAAGATTTTACTAAAAATTATATATATATATAGTTTTTATACAATACTTTAGTGTTTCAACTTTAATATCGTTCCTTAAATTGCAGATGTTTGTATAGACATAGGAAATGTAAATAGCTGTATTGGTATTTTAAAAATGTTTATTTTATAATAAAATCCATACTTTCGTTTACTGCCAAATAAGATATACCACTAAGATTCAACTTCCTGTAATTAAATATATTTTGTTTTTTATATTTAAACTTTTGTGAACCATGACTATTATATTTATATTTATTTATTTATTTATATTTATTTATTATATTATTAAATCGGAATGTGCCCGATTAGTTTCAAACCCATTCGGGGTTCTTATTCATGAGCTCTGAGTGAGGCGGACTCGAGGCGCGAACTGTTCGCGCCGCGAGTCCGCTAGTCGGGCACATTCCGATTTAATATCTACGTGAATACAGCCGTGTAAATATAAATATTTTTTGCTTAAATATTATTAAAGTTAACGGAAAGATTAAATTACGTAATATTAATCACTATAAAGCTCCTCTCACTATAATTTGTTGAGATCAAAATTCAAAAATAACATTATGCAATCGACTTCCTAAAACTTCATGGCAAGTGGTGCCGGTGCCAATATTACTGTGTAAATATAGATGCAAATACTTTTGAGAAATGGAGGCTACAAGAGACTGGGAATCACGGAGAGTTCTTGAGGCAACTGTACATATATTTCATGCAACTAACTTTCTTATATAATATGCCAACAAGTTACCAAGGAAATAGGTATGGGTCAGTCTATTATCTATATATAGCCCTTAATATCTAACCTTTGTTTAAGATAGAAGGTTGCTACCGAAAAAACTAACGACCTATCTTTTCTGAACCCAAACTATGTAAATATTAAAAGACGGATTATGTCAGATAGAGAGACTTAAATGTAAAAAAGTATTCCAGTAGTACCGTTCTTTGTCAAGCTTAGCGTTAATTGATATTACCTATTTCAACTTAGAAACTTCTTTAAAAGACTACGTGACTGTAGGAAGGAACAAAATAGAGAATGTAGGCAGTGTGATAGTACATTGTGGAAAATTTGTAACTAACAGAAATATGTGAAAATACTCTTAATATGTTGGTAATTTGTTCAATATAAATGATACGTTGAAAAAATGTGGTATATAATCATAATGTTATTAGGTATTATTATAATTTTATTGATAAAATTAAATACAAACGAATGTGTCACTGTTACTGTTACTGTAACTGTTACTGTTACTGTTACTGTCACTGTTACTGTTACTGTTACTGTTCATTCATCAATTAATTACGATGAAGCTGATATAAACCTGTTTTGCTGTTGGTAAAAGTTTTAGATGTGGTCTTAAGTAAATACGAATAGAACTTGATTATTGGCATAAAATAATGTGATATAGATTAAAAAACAAAATCCTTATTGAAATTAAGTTTTTTACAAAGCATTTTTTCATTATCTAAGCTACCACCAGCTCTGAAAATTAATTGCCACTGACCTGAGAAGAGCTGGCGAAAGAAATTCAGCGAGCATTACATCAATGTATTTAGATCAGCACAATGCAAATCAAGTAGTATAGTTATTCACTAAATGGCGTGAATATGAAAAGTAGGTAATCCTATTACAGACACGCATTATTCAATAGCATTCGAGGAAATTAGTCAATTTATTAAGTCCATTCGTGTTTGTATTATCTCTAATTGTTTCATGCATGGAAATATTAGTCATTGTGAGGGTGTTTTCGGTGTAGGCTATGTAGAACTAAATCAAAATTGATAAAACTATTACAGATCGAAAAATTATCAAGGTTACATTGTCAAAAACATATTTTTATACTCGAAAAATGTGGCTTATGCCCTTTCAAATCAAATTATTTCATTTTGGTGTACATATACAGTAATATTTCAAAATTGTTTTACTAATGTTTCGATTGGAGGCATGAATTTATTGATTTTAAAAGACAATTACTTTTGCCCAATTGAATTGGGTGCTCCAGAAGGGTTTGACAGTTAATAATTATTTTCAAAGGACGTGGGTGAAGTGAGACTAATTAAAAGTACTTCAGTTTTTGAGAACATCACCACCCTTTCGAGTCAATGAAATAATAATATTCCGTCAAAGGTTACATTCATAAAGTGGGCATTATAAGCGTTTCATCGTATAATAATATTCGATCAAGTTGTTTTAAATCAAATCTTCAACAACAATTAAACTAAGACGAAATGATCGATTGAGATCAATTTCACCTAAAAATCGTAACAAGTCCAATAGAAGAAAAGGAAAGAGGAAACAAAAATAATAAATAGAGTGAAGAAGAATACTTCATCCCCCCTTTCGTTAACTAGGCAGGCCTTTTATTTGAGGGGTTGGTGTAGCAAAAAAAACAATCAATATATGACTCGTCATTGGAAAAGCAATCACTCTTGAAGCTGGTCCCGACACTCCCAACATTCTAACGGTAAATAACCTTAATTCTTAACTAGAAATCCTCCTTGATGGAATTGTGATGTTAGTACATTATTATTTTTTCTATTTAAGAGTGAGGCAAACGAGCAGACGGGTCACCTAAGCGACTACTGTCGCTTATAGACACTTGCAACTCAGGAGCTACAAGTGCCTTGCCAGTCTTTTAAGGGGACATAATTAATATAACAGCCATATAATAATTTAAATTATGTTAAAAAAATAATTATCATGCTCTCCACAAAACAAATAATTGCAATGTTCACTGCGTAAATATTCACACGACAATCAAATAAAGTTGTAACAGATCCTCGTTAATGATCGACGTGTGTGGCATATTGTATGACAGAAATAATAAAATTAAGAGTAATTTTATATTTCACATATATATACGTTAAATATTTTTTTTTGTCATAGGTATCTAGGTAATAAAAATATCCACCTGAAAAAAAGAACAGTACAGCTTGTAAAGCTCTCAATATATATATAAAAAAAATAAACAGCAAAAAAAATGCGACGTTTTTCTTTGTTATGAATTAAGTGACCCAAAACATTTCTTTTTATTTTACGTTGATATACTGCCCTGACATGTAATTATACTGAGGGAAGCCGTGTTAAAAATAAGGGCTACTAACATTTATATTTTGCGAACCTTAATGAAAAGACTAACTTGAATTTACATTTTTGTGACTTGAACGCTAATGGTTCAGGAAGTACGTTTAAATTAAGAATCTTATGACAGTTAAGTCAATAATTTTCAATGTAGAATCGTTAGTATCTAATTGTTTTTAATAGTAAATGACTGTATTTTATTTCTTAACATTGTAAGAATTGTTTCTTACAATTTTAAGAAATAAAATATCAAGTATCTTGCTGCTATAGCAAGAGATACGGATCTCCGTTCTAACCTGGACAAAGTGCTTTTACGAGTCCTTCAGTTTCGTTTAAAATTTCTAATGAAATATATACAATTCAGTCAAATTATGCATAAAATATTTATACTAAGATATATGCTTGTTTGTTTGTTTATGATAAAATATATATATATATGAATTCCTAAATTCATATATATATATATTTATATAAATAATACTACTTATGGTCAAAAATCGATTAACAGTTCCAAAACGAATAAATTCCTTATGTACGTACTGCATGAAGACGAACTTGCGTAAAATGGCACGTATTCGAAATATTTGGAAAGTCTCTAGGGATAGAAAGTATATTGACGTCCAATATTATTCGCTTTCATTTATTAAATTGCTACTTCCTCGGCGTATTGGTAGATAATATTCGCTTATGAGATAAAGAAACAAACATAACCCATGTTGAAAATGTTTTTATTCTACATATAGCTCTGTCTATAACAAATATCAATACTGTCAATAGCTACGCCAAATTTATAATAATCATTAATTCTAAAAACATTAAAATATATAAAAAATATCATAAAACCTTAAAATAAAAAGTAAATAAAATTATTTCTATATACGGTTTTGAGACGATTCTACTGAAATAGCCAACTACTATTGTTTTCTCGATGGTTGGTAATTATTAAAAATACATTTTCCAACCAAATCCCTTGTTAATCTTTTTGATGGTTTGATGACGTAATAGACAAAGATACACAAGTCTTTAACGTATTGTCAAGTCATTTAAAATTAAATATCCTTCTAGAAATCGGACGGAAAAATATCAAATATGAAAATATTCCTTCAGTCAGTCACTGTTATCATTACAACACTAAAGACAGTGAAGACAGAAACAAACAAATCTTGATACTTGTTTTCATAAAAATACAAACAATCGTATAGCTTAATATTTAATTAAATCTTTTCCACTTTAAATCATCACCAGTGATCACTTGTGTACGTCAAATGGAGGTGTTAGGAGGGACTATTTTGATATTATACTTATTGAAATAAACCCCTTTGTAAAGACATCTCTCAATTTAGAATTAAAATTAGGAGGGTTCCAAGCGCACCCTGGTCTGAAAAAAACACACAATAATCTCAGCCGGGTGTTTCTTTATTTTGATAACTGTTTCATAAACGTCAATATGACATGAGCTATTTACGAATAATTAGAACCATCGCAATCAATAAGATGGGAAGGCTTAATAATTTAAGAAACAGAAAAAATCAAATATCGTTTCCATTAACACGACCAGTCACCGCAAGCAGCATAACGCAAGCAGCATAACCCGTTCACCAGCATAACGCAAGGGTGAACTATCACCCCTTCGTCATATTTGTGGCACCATAATAACAATCAATCAAATATTGATGGTTCTTTTTAACGAAATACTGATTTTTTTATATAAGATGAGTATTCTTACTTTTAATTTGATAATATTATCTGTTTCATAGGGTTTAGTCTTAATGCGTGAACAAAGATACTGATAATCAGACTTAAATTTAAAAAAACTTTTGTCCGTTGGTCAGATCATGTACCTGGAGACAATTCTAGCAATTACTATTTTAAAGTTATTTTGAATGTATAGAGATCTGTCCAGTAAATTTACCTCGTTAGTGAGGAGTCTTTATAAATGTATGGAGAGTTATTAGATGATTATTAAATAAGCATGAGTTAGTCAAAGTCTATTTCGGGTCACCGTTGGGACGAAACTTGTATTATAAAGTGTTACCAACGCTCCTGGGGCCACAAGCTTTATAAATATTACGCAGTTTATGTCGTAATTGTAAAAATTAAACATAATTTATTTCAGTGGTAAATATATTATTAATAATTTATATACAAATATTGCATTTATGGAAATGAATTCATATTTAAAGATTGTCACAAAAGCTAAGTAAAAAAATTAAAATAAATTTAAGATGTATTTTATTATAAAATAGTCTACTGAATTCAGGTAAACATTCAGGAATTCACCTAGAATGTCAATAATAATTACGCTTGTCATAAAAGAACAAAATAATTATTTTGAATCTAAATGAAACGAGCTGTGAATAGTTCGATTGGTCAGTTTCATTCACCTGCACCTAAAGTTCAATCATTATCATTTTCCATTCGAGTTGTTTTAGTTCCAGTACCATTCAGTTCAACAAGTTCAGAGGTTAATAAGTGCTATTATTCAGAGCACCTTTATAAGAGTCGCATTTGTGGCTTTAAGTGACGTATGCGCTTAGAAATTGGTTTTAGAAAAAAAATAATCTTAGTTTTAATCCATTGTTGTGTGTGTTACTCATACATTAATTAATTTTATCAATATTGTTAGCAGAGACGAGCTTTTAAACAAACTAAACTAAACTAATTAATGTTGTAAACTAAATAAAATCATTTATAGTTATAATATTAATGACATGGTACTTCGTGAAGTTCGTTAATAACAATTGGTTTTTAATAGTTTATACCGTGTAGAGCTGAGACTCCGGCCCCATACGACGGTATGAAGAATTTATGAAATGATAAATTAATTAATTGTAAGGTTTTTATAAAGATAATCACTCAATCACTCTTATTAGCTAATTTTACCTTATTTTGTATGTCTTCCTGTTATTTAATTCAACAGAATATTTTCATACCAGAATTAAGAACGTCGACAATGCAAGATCATTGAGTCTGTTGGATTTTGGGCGCCCGATGTAAGAATTGTCAGACGGAACTGAACTAATATCATCAAGATTGAGCGCTTTCATTTCGTTGTGATGAACACTTTTTCTACACACGATGATGAGGGTCTAAAGTCAGAGGATAGGACGAATGGCATTTGAACTTTTTGATAACAAATAGAATTGATATTTCAGAATTTTATTGTGATGCGTGGGTTTAAAAAAAAATATAACCAAACAAACAAAAGCATGAAATATACGACGTTTTATAAACAAGTAAAATATTGTATAAAAAACTTTTAATAAATAACTAAACTCCCAATAAATAAGCCTCTAAAAATACCAACCAACAGTAAAAAATGAAAGAAGCGAAGCTTTCGTTAAATAAATATTAAATACACACAAAATTTAAAACCTTGTTGTAATAAAGTATAGTAATTGATGTCTTTATCACTATGCTTCAGTTCTTCAGATTTTACATTACCTTAAATTTTAGAGGTTTGAAGGAATATATATGTATAGAAAAAAAGTTCATCAATAGTCTTCCAAAATTTTTCTCTTCAATATAAACATATTTTTTTGTACTACCACTAGTAATTTACTTTCATACACTACTGATATTTAATTATACTTAAGACTCAATTGTTCGTTATCTATAATATACAACAGAAAGTAAATCTCATCATCTATCACTCAATAAAAAGTTAAATCGTTATTAGTTAGGAGTATTTAATTTATAATTGTCTGTTTACAGAATAAATTTACATTGTTTACTCTCTATACCAAAAGTTTGTTCTCGTCTGTTTAAATATAATGAAAGTTAACGAGAAGATTAAATTATATAATACCTTTGTTGTGGTACCGGTGTTATCTAAACAAATAAGTGAATTCATACTTACCAGTAATATGAGTTTATTAGTTTTAAGCCTCGTTATTATTTGTAATTAATAAATGGATAAACCTTCATAGTTAGGAATAAACTAAATTGGATAAGTTGATATTTTATTTGTTTTTGATTATAGAGTAAATATAGATTTTTTGTTTTAATTCTAAATTAGAATAAATAATGATCCCTAGGTCTGATGTTTGTTGCTTTTCGAAAGCTTTATGTAGACTTCGCGTGATAAAATAATATTCGACAAATCGAACGTCACATTTCTTATTATTACGTCTTTCATACATATAAAATAATATCCAAAACAAATAATATAATATCCAAATTCAAATATCCCGTTTCAAGTTATATTTTCAATATGTACACCTCTCACCCTTCGTACAGAAAAACTCACGAAAATTTAGTTGTAACTAACTTTATTTTCACAGTAGCTGTCTAAATGCGTTAAAGTGAGTCTCTGTTAAATAATTAAATATAGCTGAGCTTTAAATTGCTTCAGATTTTATAAGCTAAAGCTATCACCGAGTTGTAATTACTTTAAAAGTTTCTGACACTTATAATGCATTATACTGGAAGCTGATTGCAGAAATCAGGAATTTTGACCGCAATGAGGACACACATTTATATAAGACATCGTTCAACTTACATTTTTTAACTCATAGAACGTAGGTTACATTTTCTAAAATATAGTACTTACCGCTTAGTGAGTATGTGGTGTTAATTAAATCTCAATAAATAATAAAATATCTTATTTGTTTTGGTCGTTATTGTCAGTAGTATAACAATAACTTATTTAAATCAATAATTTAAAAACAATATAATATATTGTTTTTAAATTAAAGTTCGTCAATTGATTGCTTTATAGTGAGGTAAGCGAAGTGACGTATTTTATAATGGCGGCATGTGGACAGAGTCGTTTTTGAAAGTATGGACAGTTCAATTGTCACTTCTTCTGGAGACGCGGAAGTGGTCACTTTTCCTATATGAAACTGTCGGTTTGTCTAGATGGTTAAAAAATTTGTGAGCTATAAAAGTAAGGTTTTAATTCTATAGGATGTAAAGGTAAAGTTTAAATGTCAGTGTATATATTTTACTACACTGTCAGTATAAAGCCTGTAACAAAGATGATTATTTTTGTTACAGGCTTTATACTGTTCTACAGTTCTTAGGTATGAATCTCATGATCTAAATCTTAAACTTTCTTAATTTATTCGTTGAAAGAAAATGTATAAAGTACAATTTACAAACAACGCCGGACATTATATAAATAAAAAACATACCTAAGAACCGTAGATACGGTTATTTTTAACAATCAACTTTAACCATTGTAGATAGATTGCATTTTACACTGGGCTAGCTCAGAGAGTCAAACACTTTCACAGAAGGTTGGCTCCAAGTAGCTTATTAGCGTAGCGCCGTTTTGTACGGATTTCATTCAATATTGAAATCCTTGTTCACTCATTCCCTAAGGACTGCATCAGCTTGCAAGTATTTAAAGGTGTTGATACCTCTGACCGTCTGATGGCTTTAATTTAATATTTATATAAACTATACTATTACAAAACTTAATTATAAGCCTTACTTAGCCTGATATTATATTTATTATTATATATACAATAAAAAGCATATTGTCTTATATCGATAGCCGCACAAATCCCAAGGTGGGTAAAGAATAACTTTTACGAGGGTCAAATCACTTTTCTGAGATGGATTATCCCTTTATATTTATATAAAATTTTGTGCAAAATAGATTGATCGTATTCAGCCTCCATTTTGTACTCTTGGATGTCTAAAAAGGAACAATGAACTGTAAAAGTTTATGAGTAAAGTTATATAATTACTGTGACGTTATGGTGACATTAATGAAAATACTTTGCTCCCTATAAAACAACTTATTAAAATATGTATTATATAAACTTTGAAAGGCCACTAATGCATTTTATCTACCGTAAAGTAATCAATTATAATATAAAGTATTTATTATGGGTGTAATAGAAGTTCTTAATTTCGGACCTTTTTACAGGAATTTATTTTTTTTCAAAATAAGCGACCGTACAGACAGAAAGCTGTTTAATATGACATTGTCATAAAATTTTTAATAGATAATTAATTTTTAACAAATATTTTAATTCGGTTTATAATCGAAAGTTGTAAAACTTAAAGATATTAACATATTTTAACACATATCGATGCCCCATTTACAAGTCAGTTGAAAATGGTAACACATTAAAAACATGAAAGTTTCTAAATAAGTTTCTAATGGTAAATCTTCTAAATCAAACTAATATCTATCTTTATACTGAACTCTTTAACAGACACCTTTCATCCTCAGATGTAATTTATAGCGCTGATAAAGAACGCGCATTCAAGACTCTTTCATCCCATACTAGCTCGTGATTGTTTGCCTTCTAAGTTTCATTCATTTACAGACTGTGATGTTAAGAGGAACGCATCATCTATTTCGTCAAATGCTGTTGGTACTGACTGTGTTAGTCGTAATATGATCCATACCTATCCTTGATATCATTGCTAACATAGCCATTAAAACATAGCCTGAAATATTCCATTTCTGTTAGTAAATTTCCTGATGCTTGGAAAAATCCCCAAATTATTCCTCTTCCCAAAAAAGCCAAGCCGTCCAATTTCAAAGACTTCCAGCCTATTTCAATGTTACCCTTTGTCTCCATAATCCTTGAAGATTTTATTTTTGTACAAGTTAGCACATTCCTTAATCAAAATTTCCCTTCTAAATCCTCTATAGTCCGGTTTTCAATCCAGTTATAATACGGTTACAGCACTTGTCAAGATTAGTTTGTTATCTATCGTCCACCGAATGTCATCATTCGTCATGACATTTTTAACAAACAAATCACATTATTCATTCTGTTGGAGTTCAGTAAAGCGTTTAACGCTGTTGACTACGACATTTTATTAAGTCTAAAGCGTTCTATTAACATATCTCCAATTGTAAACAATGTATCTCTGACCGGCTGACCAACCTGACTGACCAGGACCGACCAGCCTTTCTCTTGGTGTAACATCTAGGCTGGGGTATTTCAGGAGTGCGTTATATCTCCTATATTATTCGCATTACTTATTAACTTTATCACCCATATTTCATATTTCTTCTCCCTATCACATGTATGCAGAAGACATACTCCGTCATTCAAATTTTGAAAATATTTTATCCGCCATAGCTGCCATTAATAACGACCTGGTTGCTATTTTAAAATGCAGAGTCACCTAAAAGGCCTAAAATTATATCCTGTTAATTCATTTATTAAGGCTATTATAACTTCAAGAATTGATAGGCGGAACCTACCGGGAAGTATTTTATGCAACGGTGTTACCATTCCTTATTGTGACACCATTAAAGATCTCGGAAAACACTTAGACCAAACAGTATCTAGGTCTATCTATGTAAAAGATGTCAGCAGAAAAATGATTGTGGCATTGAACTCTTTACAACGACTGAGATTTTTTCTTCCGACTCCTATCAAAACTGTGTAAGCTCAATCGCTTATTTTTTCATCCCCTGACATCCAACACTATATAATTAGTGCATATGTCCAACACTATATAATTAGTGCATAAAACGTTTTCAACGCGGTCAACTAATTCTGTTAAATAAATAAGCTTAGCAAGCATTTGTTTTAAAGAGCGCGGTATGAAGGACTTGAATAAAATATGCGGTTTCGTTGCTTTTACAGACGCTTTTAATTCTAATTTAACTCTAAAATTTCCAAGGTTTTGATGTAACTGTATAATAAAAGTGGTTGCAGGCGCTATAACTGCTCACTTCTATATTAATTAAACACTTTATTCAACAACGACTCTAACAAGTATAGTTTCAAAACTACATTGCACATCACACATTCAAATGTGTGATGTGCAATGTACATTTTAGATAAAATAAAATTATATAAGAAAAAACATTTATTTTTTAATTTAAGTTTAATATATTAACTTAAATTAAAAAATAAAATATATGTATAATAAATTATTGTAGTATTTCAACCGACCGAGTACGACATTTGTTTGCTCAACTGTCGAATCTCAATATTTGCATGCATCGAGCGATTGTAAAAATTCGCTCGTCCATAATAGAACGAGATATATAGTGAAAGAGAGTGAGAGAGAAGTAGAGGGAAAGAGAATTGTAGGAAAAGAGTTATGGAGAGATAGAGATCGATGTAGAGGAGGTGGCATAACTTGGTACCATAAAATTAATAATAATAATGTTCAAAATGCATTTTTGTTAATTTATAATTTGGTTGTTACTTTTTTTACTAATAAATAAAACAGGTACCTTTCTCTTAATAAAAAAGTCAAATCACACTGATTAAATCAGGCACACTCAAAAGCTACAAGGTGTTCGATTCAAATTTGTTGAATTGAGTTTCGTTTTAGGATGGAGGTACTTATATACTACGTTTGATAAAATTCCTTCTTTCATACTATATTATAGACCAAGGCGCGACTTTACCCCGAAAATATATTCTGAACACAATTTCAGAGTTCTTATGTTTTATCAAAATGCCTAGATCCTTGTTTCTGACTCTTAATTTCTTATTCATTTTAATACAGAGTACCTATACTTCTATTCTGTATATTTCTGTGGGTGTTTACTGAATACCACTCTATCTTTATAATTTATTTATATTAGGTATCTTGGTTCTTATTGTGTGCCCGCTTTCAAGATCTCAAGTTTATTATTATGGAAAATTTCTGTCTTCAATTGTATTCGCTCTTACAAAGTGATAATATCCTTTCTTTTGAAAGCGTGTAATGTATTTTTAATAGACTTTTTATATGCCATTTTGGCACCCATAAAAATATAGATTTTTAAATTATTGTATGATAAAATGTATAAACATGACATGTGAAGCTTATTTAAATTTCAATAAATGTAGAATGAAAAATACATATATAAACCAATTAGGCCACCGTATCGCTATACGGTAACTCAATTGGTAAAGTGACGGGACGGTTTCCCCGAGGTCGCGGATTAGAATACTTTCCCGTATTGTTTTATTTTTAATATTTAGGATTCTATACTTATTAATATTCAGTTACATTTTTTTATCATTAAATTTAAAATAAATAGATTCAATGAGTCATTAATTAAGGGAATAATGACATATATACTTATAGTTTTAATTAATTTAATATTTGTGGATTCCTTAGACATCTGCATCTAAGATTTTTTTGTTTAAATACTTCTGACTATACTATTCTCAAGATAAATAACAAAAGTGAACACATTTTCACGCTATCTATCTCACCTTCTACTTCCTACCAAGCACTTATAAGAATTAAAATAGAATACGAGCGATTTTAGATCTTATGATCTAAAGAAATGTGTAAAAACCGACGAAGTGTACACAACGAGTACACCCTTTATATAGTTATTCCATTAAGTACTTTCTTTGCATGAATTGTATATTTTTATGAAAAAAACAAAAATCCTTAAACTGTACACATCGTAGATTAGATAGAGATAGATAGAGAATTTTGTTACATCGTAGACATTGTAATATACAATGTCTGATATACAATGTGTAATAGTAACAAAATATACAACATTGTAATATCCATAAATATTTTAAGACACAGTTTTTCTTGTAAGTACTTAGAGGCAAATTGAAATATTTATATATATATTTCGTCTTCCTCTAGACGAAAATTTGGTATACATTAAATAGTCACTGTTTCCCAAAGTCGCGAAGTCCACTTTAATTAAGAGAGTTACAGATTTAGCACTAATGGAGCCCAGGGGAGAAACTATCCCAATTTGCTATATTTTTGCGGAAGACAATTCTAATACTATAGATATCTTGGAAGTCTCTTTCAGGTACTGATTATATAAGGGTCTAATTTTGGGAGTTTAATATTTACCGAAATTTTTGATACCACATGAATTACGTTAGCCGCAGACGGAAGGATGAAAAAAAATCAAAAACTACTTTAAACTAATTCTAATTACGAGTCTCATGCAAAAATATTTTTAGATCTCAGATTGATAGTCCATTGAAAAAATGCAAACTTTTCAGCTCTATCATAAGTTTAGATTATCAAAATTCTAAACTGACAACCTTACATATTGTATACCTCAAATGCCTTTCAACACGCAATTGGTTCTCTTTACATCATTTTACGTCATCACCATAATACATACTCCATAGCATGAAATATGCTAAAATATGTTTATTCTAGGACGGCGTGGCCAATGAGCAGACGGTTTCACCTCATGGTCAATGCTGACGTCGGTCATTAACATTTTCAAACCTTACGGGTTACGAGGGATGCACAGGGAGAACAAGAGAGGGTTATTAGAATTCCAGCTCACTCACCGGATTAAATATATTGTTGGCATCACTTATCACCGGGTTTCTATAAAATGGCAAGCATGGCGGATGACAGGCTCTCTTCTTTTGGTGAGTCGTTTGAGACGGTTTATATAGTGGGGAAGTAAAATGACATGTGGGAATTATTAAGCGTCGTATTATTAGTGAGTTTAAAATTGAACATTTCATTTAGTATACGTTGATCTCGTTGATAGATGTAACCTTGTTGAAATTGTTCAATCATAAAACTAATTTATTTGAGAAGATAATTATTATTTTAAGTCGTTTTTACTTTATATTCTAACAATATATATAATAGCAATACAACCACGATATTCTGTGAGAGTGAAAAACTAACTTAATAGAGTTGGATCATGTACGAGTCAAAAATAAAAAATATATATATTCGTATTTAATATTTTGTTATCTAATAAGGACAGTTTCCCCTTACGGTGAAATAAAGGAGCATTTATATTTGGAAATCTATATGAAAATTCATCAAGCCCTTTTCTGTAGTGTACAATAGTTTATGTTTAGTTACGTGCGTGCTACGTGCTTGAGTGTGTGTGTGAATGCGTGCGTATTTTTTTTTAAAGAAGTATAGTTGTTAGATACAAGGCATCAATTTACTTTAAAACATGTAAATTCAAAGAGAATCGACAGCAAAAGCACTTTGATATTTTAACTTCCATTATTATTCATTCCTTGCGGAATACAAAGAGATTGACTGATTCTAAGGAACTTCTTATATTTTATAAGATAAACGTCCAATATGTTTCTTTTGATCTAGTTACAAACAAACAGATTCAAAGGCAGGTATTCAATCTTCCGATAATTAAATAAAAATATCACATTTACGATGAGATTTATTTAACAACTAAACTGACTTCACTACAGTTTACAGACCGAATACGAGTGGCACACGATTGCCATCTTACTGTCAAAATAACTTAAATATAAACATAAAAAGTGAGTCAATCTTTTATGGGGCAATGTACAAAAATTTTCAACTAGCTCGCAGCAAACGTTCAAGTATTATCGTTTAACAAATTTAAAAAAGGAACTAAGAAACGTTTGTTTGTCAACAGACACTAGAATATTTCCCAATATTTAGTGGATGATGCACCATGAAGTGAGCACCATGTTTCAAGATTTGTTTACAGTATTTTGATATAATATACCACTTTTATATTATAAAATAAAGAATGATTTAAAAAAAATCGCGTTTCTTTTTTTCTGAAGAGTTTCTTTTGCCAGCTCTTCTCAGGTCAGTGGCAATTAATTTTCCGAGCTGGTGGTAGCTTTGACAATAATAAAATATTTTTTATACAAAACTGACTTTGAAGAAATATTATGATTTTAAATTCCTTAACGAACGTATACTTTCTCAAAAAATAAAAAAATATATTTTGTGACATTTTCTGCTTTCTTTTGTTAAAACCGGTACATGGAATAAAGTATTCAGTCTTTTGTTTTGAAAAACCTGTCACGTGTGGGTGTGGGTTGCTGGATTTGGTTCTGTACATTTCTTTTATTGATTACCTGACTGAGAAAATAAAAAGAAATAGTGTACTCTTTATTGTGTGTGTGTATTATTTTATCTGTATAATTTGGTGATAAGTATATACCGTTATTTCTTATTATTTATTACATTTTATTTTACATGAGTTAATAATAATAAACCTTTTGAAGCGAATTTAAATATCAACGTCATTACAATCATCATAATTATCAGCGTTAAATATATATGAATTAAAAAAAAATGTTTACTTTAATAAATACTTAGTAAAAATATCATACAATAATAAATAATTATTGTTTATCAAATGATAACTCTATAACTATGAATATCTTTATCAAAAAAAGCTAATTGAGCTTTTTTTGATTATTTGAAATAAACATATTTTTATACCGATATTTCATACCGATAAACTTTTTTCGTATACATTTTTTGTACACAATACATAATTGTCTAACGGCTTGGCCAACAAAAAGGTTAACTGTGATGAATGGAAAACATGAAAGAAAGAGATTAAATCATCCTCATTTATCAGAAGCCCAGCCAAGCAGAAGATATCAAACGATACTTTAACTTAAAAAAACTACAAATATAATTTCATCACCAGTTTGTTTTATTTTGTGGATGAAGAATAAACATGGTGCAGGTGTAATCAAGATGGATTGTGAACGATTCAATGCTGAGACTCAACAACTATGATATCAACGTTATAATGGCTGTTCTGCAGAAGAGGGCCTGTGGAGCTGTGGGGGTAGGGTTTGTCATGTTGCCCCTCCACTAGGACACTTTTAATGACGAAATCACTGATGATAATCTATCAGACAGATTAAAGGCAATAAGTCAGGCCAGCCTTAAAAAATAAGAAAAATCTTTATGCAATATGACAAGAATGAATATACTCTTGATTTGGAATAAGGGAATGAGGAGGAAAAGCTATGCAAGGAGAGTTAAATCAAATCATATCCAGTTCTAACCGGTTATAACCGATCAGCAGTCAGCCATCAAGTCACGGGTCAGGGCTAATGGAATATCGATATCAATACGTGAGGGGACGTCACTATATTAGTGTCATAACTGATATAGATATCAGACATACATTTATTATGAGATAATTATGATAGAATATTCAAATGTTTATTGTTTGATGTAAGGAATAAACCAGCTAATTTAAATAGGGTACAATATTAACACTTTTATGTATACTTACAAGTCAATATTAGAACAAGACACATCAAGAGTCAACTATAAACTTGAAAAGTTGTTACATCACAACTTTTCAAACAGGTCCCACGTTGGGCGCCACTTTTGTACTTACCTGTAACAAAATAAAATATTGTTAGTTTTATTTATTTAATACAATACATATAAAATTCAAATTCCTAATTAATTTGAATGAATCAAATATAAGAAATTGGTGATTTATAATTTACAGTATATTAAAAATCACATCGAATAAACAATTAATGACTGACATTGCAAATTCACCAAATATAAACGGACGAATAATTAATTATTATTCTAAGCGAAGTAAGTAAGCTGTATAAAACTTAAATAATTGTTTCAAGTTTGAATTATAAAGACGAGTTTATATAATGTTATATCCGTAGATAAAATAATCAAAAATGCATTTTTTAATCAATTTTTTCAATCATTGTTAGACATGTTTTTTTTTAACTTTCTTGGTATTTTGATAGTTTATCATATTATTGATATATTTGACAAATTAACTGATTTAAAAAGGAAATTACCAACTCAGGCGGTACCTATTTCATATTCTTGATAATCAAACTTATTTTTACATGTGAGACTACTTTTTTTTTCAGCAAATATAAACAAAATCAGAAGTAATAGTCAAGGCTTGAATGATTTATGAAAAATAATGAAGCAATTTCATTACAAATAAATATTACCGTATTTATTTTCTTAACATCTTATATTTACAGTATGTATATAAATATAGTCAAGAAATATATTAACATAGAAGTGAGCAATGAAATGAAAAAAATACAAATAGAAAATATCAACAAAGTTAAATTAACAAACAATTTTCGTATTTATTCGGCATCTAGAACACACTTTCACTTAGTTTTATGATCAGTGTATTTATATACTGATTCATATTTACTGGGTGAAAAAATATTACAGTATATGAAAAGAAAAATGATAAATATTGAAAGTAAAATAATCTTAGATATATGGCAATAATTGAAACAAACTGTATACGTTTTTATCAAGTGCATTTAAATAATTATATGTGAAAAAAACGATATACTGTTTCATATATTGAACGTTATATACGTCTCAGGATGATTATACCTTGTCTATATACACTGAAAAATTTAATGATTTATTATTATTTCACTCAGGTTAGATATATGTAACATATTAGTAACAAATGATAAAACTGTATAATATACCTATAAAAAATATTGGAATCAAGTCCAATATCTACAAGTTTATACAATAAAAATAAAAGAGTAAAAGAAATCTCTTCATCCAGAATAGAAATGGTTTCCCTGAATTGGAGAAACTAATAAATTCCATTAATGCGACCCTGAAAGTTTCCTGAAGACCAATTGTCACAATAATGGTTACGATATTTTATACGAAAGAAAAATAAAGCATTGCTGAAGATTTCGATTTTATGAAACTCTTAAGTTATTTTATGCTGCTTTTATAAAATAAAGTTTTCTATAAATAAATTTCAAATGAAATATTTGTAATTGTTTAATGAATTAAACATGAACATAAGGCATGATTCCAAAAAGTGATATTTTTAATAGTTGTCAGAATATTGGTCGTATCCTTTGAGTCAATTATATATTGGTGTTTAGATATTAGCTCATATGTAATATTATGTTATGGATTCCTTCCGTAACCGGTTCGTCAAAATGTACACATTCTGAATCGTCAACATTTTTTTTTGGTTTTTTTTTTTGTCAAAATTCAATCAATATATTATTCCATCTTATTTTGTTTACTGTTTAGTTTTATGAAATTGATTTATTAAGACATTTAAATTTAAAACTCTATGAAATAATGTAGTTTTGTCTTAGTTTCTTAATTTTAATGATGCGGTAACAGCCGGCACTGTAAAGTGTGGCCTGATGACATAAAGTGAAGCAAAACTTTTCCAATTAGATTATTCAATCTGTTACATTTGAGACATTTCTTTGGATGATTTATCTTATTTCTTTTATAGGAAAGTCTTTATAAAGATTTCAGATAATCGATGAGAATTAAATTAAGGTGATATAAGAAAAAAAATAATCTCTCATATTGGTCTTTGGATTGTTTTCATATTTTGTTTATATATTTTTTTAACTTTATAAAGGTATTTATATATAAGTATGAATATTTGTTATTATAGACAAATAAATACAAATTAAGTAATATAACAATAAACTATTAAATGGTTATAACTTGTTTATATATAATCTCATTACTTGAAAATACATAGACAACAACTATATAACGTGGCGCATTAATACAAATTTGACACGTTTATTCCTGATCTTAAACTGAATTCCTACTGTTGAGAGAGTACGTATAATAGGAGTTGAGTTGCCGTGCTACGAAATAATATTAGTTTTGTCCCCAGAGTAGTAATACCTGATGTTTGAATAAAATGGTCTTATTGGTACATTAATCAAATAACTTGAACTCAACAAATGATTTATTTATTAAATAAATATTGTCTGAAAAAATAATCACCTCCAGCTGCATTTGTACTTAACTGTTTTATCGCTGCTGGAAATATCTTATAATATATATGTATATATATGTAAATCCATCATTGATTGTGTCGTTATTAAAGGTGGAGTAATACTGCGTATATTGTACACAGGTAATATTGATTCAGCCAATAAACAAACAATTCTGATCGGTTCTACGAAAGCAAAGACAAATGCTTGACATTTAATCTTCTCATAAAAGTAGTAAATCAGTACAATTGTGAAAAATTGCCATTCTTCAATATGTGTTACCCAACTCTTCAGTCTATTAACTACCGTTGTAAATAAATCAATGGGAAATAAAAGGGTCCTTACAGTTTATTGGAGATTTTACTTTTGTTTATATTACACTTAGTATATGTTAGTTATTCATTACAGATATAGAAAAATAATATATATTTATTTGAAAAAGACGAAGTATGTTCATCATTTATATTAAGAGATAGATATAATCTTTATTGCACACACAAAAACAATAAAATATACAAAACAGTGAAATAAAAAAAAAGATACACAAAAGGGGTGCAAAGGCGGTCTTATTGCTAAAGCAATCTCTTACAGACAACCTTTTGGAGAAAGGAGTTGTTTACGAGAACGCGGTATAGTGCAAAAAAAAAGAAAATAAATAAAAAATACATACATACATATATATATATATATATATATATATATTCAATACATAATAATACAATAAATAAACATTATTAAATATTAGTAATTGATAGGTAATGAGTATACAAACGACTTTTAAATATTGAGAGTGATCTTGAATGTCAGATTTCAGCGAGGAGATCATTCCACAATGCTACCGACTTGCAAGTAAACGAGTTACTATAATAACCTGATAGCCTAGTAGGGTTATGCAAACGATTGTCTTTACACGATCTTAGATTTTGTCTTTCATTATCCGAGCCGAGATAGGAGAAACGTTGTTTTAAGTAAAAAGGAGTATGAGGATTATAAAGAATTGAGTAAAGAAGAGTCAGCATGTGTAGGTGTCTCCTAAACCGAATCGGAAGCCATTTCAGACGAGCCCTAAACTCGGACACATGATCAAATTTACGTAATCCAAAAATAAACCTAATGCAGGAGTTTTGGAGGCGCTCAAGCTTATCAAGTTGTCCCTCAGAAAGATCTGGACAGGCAGAGTCAGCGTAGTCTAAAAGAGGTAAGAGGAGAGAATGAGCTAAGGAAATTTTTGTTTTAATGGAAAGAAAATTTTTCCAGCGTCTAAGGCCACCCATAGTTGCAAAAACTTTTCGGCTTACCTCAGTGATTTGCGGGGTCCAGGATAAGGATGTGTCAATAAAAATACCCAGATTTTTGATTGTTGGACTAATTTCCAGGGTAGTTGTGCCGACTCGGATGGAAGGTAATTCATCCAATACAATTTTATCCACCTGCTTGCGTCCTCCCAATATTGCAATCTGAGTTTTTTTAGGATTAATATGCAGTCCAAAGGATTCACTCCAAGTTTTAATCTTGTCTAAGTCACGATTAAGATTTACAAGGGCATTTTGGAAGTCGTGAGGTTGAGCGGCTGCATAAACTTGAAGATCGTCAGCATAAAGAAACTTTTACGCGACTCCTCTATTTAATGAATTATTGGTTATTATTTTTGCCTACCCTCGTTGAAAGAATTTGTAATTTGAATTTAAAAATAAGAACGTCTAATTCCAAAGCCAGACGTATGTTTTAATTGGTCTTATTATATTTATTCATGTACCTACAATCCATATACTTTCTTTCTTAATGGATTTGTCTAAAACAAAAATGTATATTAAAATTATCAATCTTCCTTATTTCTATAACCTCTATTTTCAGCTGTTTATTACATCTATATATGGGTTTTTGTTTATATTTCTAAATATTATTGCATCTTATAGAGCAATGTCATTTTCATTAACATTTTAATTAATTTTTAATGACTTATTCGCAATAAGACAGATAACTCTGCTAAAGAGGCAAACTTTATATTAAATGCGCTTATTCTTTTAGGATAGAATCACGAAATCATTAGTACGATTATTAATAATCTGTTCAAGGTAGAACTATTGCAGCTAGTAGACCGTAGCCCAAATCATCAACCTGCAGCTCATATTCGAGCTGGAGTTAGGCGAGCTGACTGGCTAGTCTGGGGTAGTACCACTTTCCCACAGAAGATGAGGTTGTAAAGTATCTAAATTATAGCTAGGTTTCTCAAGGTCAATGAGAGAGTCTGATACCAAGATCCTTGCCTTCCTCTTCATATGTCCCATTAAACAATATTGTTTTAGACTAATAACACCAAAAAAAAAGCAAAAAAAATATCAACAAATCAATTAAAGTTCACTGGGTGATATTATTTTACCAAGAAACGTAATTAAACGCCGCCAGGGGTGTCGATTTTCACATAAGCCGCGTCAAATTTAATTATTCTCAACGTCAGGCTCCTCCTGTGAAATAATTACGTTTAAAATTATTATTACCTGGGCTTATTTTCACTAACATTTTTTTCATTCTAAAGGCTTATTTTATTTGGTTTCTTATATAATATTTCTTCATATATAGAAACATATATATATTACTTCTTAATTTGCACGAAATTTTGGTACATACTCTACATTACACTCACCGGTCTCCGCAGTCGCTTAGTTCACGTGAATAGAAGGGATTAAACTTTTGAACTGATTGAACCCGGGGGAGAAACTATCCGCATTTGGTTTATTTTCGTGGAAGGCACTTCTAATACTTTAATATAGTTTCGTTCAAAGAACTTTCTAGAGACTTATCTTAAGGGTCTCATATTGTGCATATCAAATTTACCGAAAATTTGATATCAAATAAAATAATAATTCTACATATCTGCTTGGTAGTTAAATGGAAATTAAAATGAAGTGAGTTTAGTTATAAATATAGATTATCAAAACCAAAGCTTATAAGCATATTTATTATATGACCTCAGTTGCTTTTTAACATGCAATAATTAATTATTTTATCATTGGCCGCCATTACCATTAAAGTTTCATAAATAATAAATATATCATCAAAAAATATCCTGATTGCATAAAAGTCCATTATGTAATTTTGAGATAACTTTCATCGTTGGAATAACTTTTAAACACAATATCATCTATATAAGAAAAGTATATTTTTAGTTGTTTATATGCAAGCCTACGTGAGGGCTGTGAGAGAGTACGTAATTTACTATATTTTTACAAACAGTGTAAACATGAATAAAATATAAAATATAACAGGAATTCTCAAAAACATGTAAACTCAAACAGAATGGACAGTAAAAGCACTTTTATATTTGCACTTCTATTATTATTCATTCTCTACGGAATACAGAAAGACTAACTGACACACAGGAACTTCTTCGTTACAAAAGTGACGCTTTATAAGACAAACGTGTAAAATGTTTCTTTTCTTCTGGTTTATAATAGAACCAAATATAGTCAGAGACATTTTTCATATTCTCAGATAAATTTAACACCTTTTCATTAAAATTCTAATAGTATTGACATAAAAGCATTGTTTAAAGAAAATAGAAATAAACAAAACAACCAAACTGACTACATTACAGTCGATAGACCATAAACGTAGTGTGTTCAAAAAGTATCGCAAATTTCATGTATTTTAAAAAAATATTTATTTATTCGTGAATATTTATTTTATCCCCTTCAAAGTAATCCAGATCCTCCTTCGATGCCGTCTTTATCTCGTCAATCGTAGCGTATCGTCGTCCTTTTGATGGACCTCTTTAGTTTTGGGAACAAAAAAAGTCACAGGGGGCCAGATCTGGGGAATCAGTGATTGCAGTATTATTAGTGTGTTGTTTTTGGTTCAAAAAGTCGCGTACATTTTGATCGGAATTGAGCAATTTTGATACGAATTTTGAAGCGACCCGGCTCATGTCCAAATTATCGATTGAAATCGAATAACACGAGCCATTCGATATGCCTAGGTCCTTGGCAATTTCTCTAACGGTGATTTGACGACTGGCCAATACCATTTCCTTCACTTCATTTTTTCGTCTGTTGTTGATTTGTTCGTCCGGCACGCTCTTCGTCGTACACATCTCCGTCATCTCAAAACATTTGGCACCACCGATAAACGTTGTTTTTGTCCAAAGTAGCTTCTCCGTATGCCACAGTCAATGTTCTTCATGCATTTCCCACTTCATTTCGTTTTTCAAACAAAATTTGATACAGGTTCTTTGTTCCATTTTTTTGAATAGGTAAAAATCGAAGACAAACCAAATCACGTGCCAGGAAAGCAGATGTAAACAATAAACTGAACATTAAAAATAGCCGAACTTATCAGCATAAATGAGAGACAAATGAACCAACATAACGCCACAAAAAAATCTAAATTCGAATATACGTAACCCACGAAAATTCAAAAGTCGCTATACTTTTTGAACACACCTCGTACGTGGTGGCGATTGACATAATTAAAAAATTAAATTGATAGAAATAAAATCTTTCTTTATTAAAGTACGTCTCATATTCAATAGCATAGATTTGATGAAAGGCCAATTAATACTTTTGTAGAAGCAATACATAACGATATCGATGAAGGGAACTGTTGTTTTCCAAATTGCAAGAGAAATAGATGGCAATTAACCTTGATTGCAAGCGAATATATTTGTATATTTTTATTTTATTTTTACCAAATATTATCCGTTTTAAAAATATTTCAATATTATTTATATAAAACCTAATTGTGTCTCGGGAAAAATAAATTGCTTAAAGCGGAAGGTTCTTAAAAGAATACATTTGTAACCAACAAGAAAACATGTTTAATTTAGGTTAAGAAATTGATTATAGAAATATTTAATGACGTTAACTATAGATAAATTTCTTTTATACTTTAAAGATTTAAATGTACGATCTCCAACTTCCCAACCTATTTAATAAAAACAAATATTAAAGAAACATCTCAACGTTGCCACGGAAAACTGGGAAGATGCCGAGAGATCCTAGGTCTAGGCATTAAACTTAGGAAGCCTAACAGCATAGTGTTCAAATTTGCATAATTTTCAATTCCCCAACGAAAGTAGGTACGCTTTCTCAAAAGAATATTTTTGAGACACATTCTTTTTGTTTTATACGCTATATGGAACAGATGGAATAAATTTTTCGGTCTTTTGTTTTAAAAACCCGGTCACGTGTGGGTTTGGATTTGGTTTTGTACATTTCTTTTATTGATTACCTGACTGAGAAAATAAAAAGAAATAGTGTACTCTTTATTGTGTTTAGAATTCTTTTATATTTTAAATTTGGTGATTGCATTGAAATATTTTTTTTAATGAAAAATATTATGTATAGTAGTTTAAGCCTTTTTAAGAGGTTTGAAGTATCTACGTAATTGCCTTTTTCACAATTCAAACGTCAAGTCGATAACTATGTTTTTATTTTCATAAAGCTGAATTTTATGAAATTAACATAACAATTTCATACAGATAAAGTTTTTTTGTAATACATTTTTCAAACACAATACAAACATGTCTAACGACATTTTCAACAAAAAGGTTAACTGTGACGGATGAAAAACATGAAAGAAAGAGATTATCCTAATTTTTCAGAAGCTCAGCCAAGCAGAAAATATCATACAAAAAGTCTGAAGAAGGGAAGACATTCCGTTCTTTTACATTTCCAAACGATAAATTAATTTGTAGGAATGTACATGTAGTAAGGAGGGGTAATCAAATCATATCCAGTTCTAACCGGTTATAACCGATCAACGGCCTGCCGTTAAGTCACGGGTCAGGGCTAATGGAATATCGATATCAATACGTGAGGGGACGTCACTATATTACTGTTATAACTGATATAGATATCAGACAAACATTTATTATGAGTTAATTATGATAGAATATTCAAATATTTATTGTTTGATGTAAGGAATAAACCAGCTAATTTAATTAGGGTATAGTATTAAAACCTATTTAGATATACAAACCACTTTTATTATGTAGACTTACAAGTCAATATAAGTAGATGTACAAGACACATCAAGAGTCAAATACAAACTTGAAAAGTTAAGACATGACAACTTTTCAAACAGGTCCCACGTTGGGCGCCACTTCTGTACTTACCTGTAACAAAATAAAATAGTGTTAGATTTATTTATTTATGAAACACAATCAAATATAAGCAAAGGGATAGTTAATAATGTATGTATTTCATAATAACAAACACAGCGACAAATAGACACAAACCAAATTTTATACGTTTTGATTCTTCGCTATCATGGAACTTAAGGTACAAGATAGCAAATTGTCGTTTTTTAAATTAAAAAACGACAATTTGCTTTAGAGGTTTATTCACCCTGCAAGACAAAGAAAATATAATATTATTTCGCTTATATAAGACACATTAGTTGAGCATTCATAATATTTTCTCATTGATTATCTAATGACATATTAAATTTTATACATTTATATATAAAGCATGTAAATACCGAAACAATACTGTATAATAGCCCAAGAAAAAATATTAGAGCTCGGTCGTCAAATAGGAGTTAATTCAATAAAAATAAATGACCAAAAGAAAATCTCTTCATCTAGAATAGAAATGGTTTCCTTGAATTGGAGAATCTAATGAATTCCATTAATAAGACCCTGAAAGTTTCCTGAAGAGAAATTGTTACAATAATTTCAATGATATTTTATACGAAAAAAAAATAAAGCATTGGTGCCGAGATAGAATGGTTACCTAAAGGTTACCTTTAACTATTTTATGTGCCTTTTAACAATAAATTTGCTGTTACTAAATAAATTAGGTTATTTCCAATAAATCCACCATATTATTTTTTAAGTTTTGATCTTCTAAAGTTGGTAGTTGTAGTTTTCAGAATTATCTTTCAGTAAATTATCGGTTGAGCTTGACTTATATACTAATATATAATATTTAGTGAATTTTTTACTATCAATTTTTATTAGAATTAATTTAAATCGACAGAAGAGAAAATGCAATTTTGAGGTAAGTTTTGCTTCGATTGTTTATATAGGTTTTTAGATTTTTCAATAGGTTTAAAGGTATGTACGAGTACATAAGTATAATTAAATAAAAAAACAAATTTTATCAACAGTTTGACATTATTTTTTACAATGAACGATTCACTCAAAACGTTATTATTTGTTTATATTAAAGCTTATTACTTGAAAATACAGGTACTGCGACTAAACAACGTGTCGCGTTGTTGAGTTGGATTGCCGTAATACTAAATACTATTAGTTTAGTCGTTACGGTGGTAAGTCTATTATTTAAAAATAATGGTATTATTATTATGCCATAATGCCATGCCATACTTGTATATTACAATGACAAGCCATGGTACTATAATCAAATAACTTACAAGGCTGTATCAGCTCTATATTGTAAGGAACGAATTTTTTTTAAATAGATATCGCATGAAAAACTCATCAACACGATATCTTATTAACAATTTTAATTTTTAATTTCACTTTTGTACCTGGAAATATCTTATAATTGAAAGAGCTTTATCATTGTAATAAATTTAAAGGCAAAATAAATGTATACAATTCTTATATTTATAATTAAATAAAATTAGCATGTTTTCATGGCCTGGAAGGAATACGAATGTAAATCCTTCATTTATATTTAATATATTCTTATTCCTATCTTTTGTTTGTGTAAGATCTCTCCGTTAACAATATGGAGTATAGCTGCACATGTTATCCAGAAGTAATATTAATTTTGTCAAGAAACAAAATATTTTAAATGTAATACGAAAGCGAAGACAAAGTGTTAACATTATATCTTTTACTAAAAGTAGTAAAACAGTGCAATTGTGAGGAAGTGCCATTCTTCCATACGTGTTATCCAGATTTCTCAGTCTTTTTACTGCCATTATAAATAAATCTATGGGAAATAAAAGGGTCCTTACAGTTTATTGGAGACATTACTTCTGTTTCATCACTTAGTATATATATAAGTTATTTATTACAGATAAGGAAAAATAATATATGTTTCTTTATGTAGTATGTTCATCATTTATAATATAATATATATATATTATCGAAAATATATTTCATACACTTTTCTGGTTATACAAGGAATTGTTGGTTATATCATTGATTATATTCAAATATTGTATTTTTTTATTAAATTAGCAATTGATTTATTATATATTTTGTGATTTTATTAGATCAGGGCTAATAATGTTTGTTTTTTTTTAATTAAACTGGAAATAAACAAGGCGTCGCTTCCTTCCGCAACGTGATATATAATTAAAAAATATGAATAGGACCTTCCTTACTTATTTTTTTTTATAAATAAATAAATAACAGGGAAAAAATATAAACAATTTAATAAAATGTCTACTACATTTGGAATGTTTAACTAAATAATATTATCAGTTATAAAAAGATTTTTTTATTAAAAATCCTCTCTTATGAATACAGATTTATTAAATGTCGATTCAAAATATCTTTATTTCACCTAGGATCCATAGTTAAAAAGTTAATATCAAACTAAATTTTGTTAGTGATGGAGAGAAAGTAGAGCGAGAATCAGATAATGAAAAGCTCCGCATTGAGCTAGTTGAGATTTAATGCAGATTTTAATTAGTTGAAAATACATGACGTAAAGGACGGAGGAGGAGGAGGGGGGAGTAAGTTTGAATTTTGAAGGATGACAATTAATAAACTATAATAATAACTACAATATTTTTTAACTTAAAGTAAACTTGCTTGCGTGGAACGGATGTAATTGTTTACATTATGTAAAGTAGATTGAAAGTTATAGTTAAAGAAAGTTACTCACTATCTTATCGTTGTATTTTTGTATATCCAGTAAAAAAACAACATAAAAAATATAAAAACGTAAAATGCCAAAGTCTAACTTATGAAAATGATAAATAAAAATCATGTTATGAATTTTTGGTCCTTTGTCACAAACACACTGTTTATTATCTTTCAAGTGGATCAATTATGTTTAAGCATATTTCCTTATAAAATTTTAGAGAAAGAGGAATTTAATTTCAAACATAGAATCATATCAAACTTCAAAGATCAAATACTAAGGAACTATACAAAACGACAAAGAAAGATGAGAAACAACTGTGGACTGTGTATTTTTCATTAGCTTTACAGATATACATGTACTTTTTTAAAAACACTTGCTTTGTTAATGGATTTGCCTCAAGCAAAATGGAATATTTAAATCATCAAAGGGCCTTCCTTATTTCTATACCAATATTATTTTCAGTTGACTAATATTACATGTATGTATTGTTTATATTTGTATATTTTATTGCATATAATGGCACGAGCAATTTGATTTCCATAATAATTTTAATTAATTTTAAATGATTCGCAATAACATAGATAACTAAGCTAAAGACGTTAGCTGCATTTAAAAGCCTTTAATAACAACATATTCAACGTCGAATGATGGATAGCTCTGTAGACCTCCGTAGACCGTAGCTCTACCGTCCCGTACTGTAGCTCTAGTCACATAATTGCAGCTTGTATTTGAACTGGAGTAAGGCTAGCCAGCTGGCTCGACCAGGGTACTACCAGTTTCTCACAGAAAACGGGTGTAAAGTATCTAATATAGTTACAAAGTATATAGTAATAGTAACATGGAATGGGTGAGAGAGTCGGATGCCAAGATCCGCTCTTTTCTCTACATAAGTCCTTTTTTAAACATTATTAATAACAATATAAGTAACGGCAAAAGTAGGTTGAAGAAAAGAAGCTCCAAGTACTAAATAAAAGTATTCAAATTAATTCGTATTCGATATTATTTACTAATTAGCGAATGAGCAAGGAACGTAACGTAAACGCCGTCGATTTTCACAAAAACCGTGTCAAATTCAATTATTCTCCACTTCAGAGTCAAAATATTTCTTTCATTACGAAGATTAATTTTATGTCATTAATAATAAACATTAAGTTATTGTATTAAATTCCCTGAACAGAAACAATAATGTAGTAATTCATTACGGCAATATTATTTATTAAATTATATACAAATTTTTAAATATAATATACTATTCAATAAAGAACAAGCATTGTAATAAATATTGCAAATTGTAATTTAATTGTCAATTTGTTTAATAAAATACTGTCTCAATCTAATATAACTGAACTGTTAATAGTGCGGTAATAAAGACTCAACATTTTCTATATTACCATTCCATATCAGCTCAGATAGCGCGTGTAATAAAAGAGATTTAAACCGTCATAAGATGTGAAGTCTTAGAAAACAATGTCGTGAATGAAGAAATATTGTAGGCATTTCTTTTTCATAACCAAGATTCGGGATGTACGATCTTATTTAGAGTAAGATTTCGTTGAACGTGAAAATAATTGCTCCTAGAAATTATATTAATTTTGAAACAGCAATTACTTTCACGTATTCTTTGATTAATATGATTTAAGTGATGATTAAATATTATTTAACTTAACGACAAAATGTTCTTTAAAACCGTAATTACATTTGACAACTGATTATTATATTAATACTAGATTTTGACGGAGACTTTGAGAGCACTGTACAAGTAAAAAAAATGTCTAGTTAATAAATAAATAGTAAAGTAAAAAAAATATTAAAACGGGCAGGACTCCAACCTTCGAACTCTGGGATACCGTCCCGTCGTTCTGACAAATAAGCTATCGTGTCACTATGGGCCTTAATGCATAAAGTAAATTTAATCGTCTTTATTGGGAAGGAGGCGATATTTATTAGGATTCTTCTTCTTCTTGACATTTTTTATTATATCAGAAACATATTGTTTTCAGGTTTAAAGGTACGATTTTTATACTCCTGACAACGTGTGTGTTAAATTTAACGATGATCGGTTGAGTAGTTAGGACCGTAACAAAACCAAATTACATTCGCACTTACAATATTAATGTAAGTTAAAATAAAAGTCAACATTTTGTAGTAAGAATCTATTATGTAATGATCAAGACATACTACACTTCTACTACAAAATAATAACTTTTTATGAAAGTCATTTAAATATTCCAAATTAACTATTCAACAGCAGAATTCATTACTACGAAGATAATGTCGAATTTTCAAGTAAATGTCCAAGTAGAGTTATGTCAGTTAATATTTATTCAAACATTTACGTTTTTAAAGAAAATATAGTACTGGTTCGATGGGAGGAAATGGTAAAAATTTCAGTCTTATAAAACGAATTAAAGGGGTAGTTAATAAAATGCTTTGTGGATCTGATCCTGAAAGTACAAAAGAAAAACATGAGCTTAGAATAAAACTATTTCAATTTTGTCGTCTTGTTTTGATCTGTTTCTTCTCACTTTCAAATGCTTGCAATTTATACAGTGATTCAGAAACATGACCTCTATTCAATTTCCGTGAAGTACAAGTGAGTATTTTGACCCCGGTTTGAAAATTTGAACGTAACCTAAAGTGAAATTATTGAAAACTGCCTTACAGAGCTGTTAGTACAAGTTCTAGGTCGCAGTTTCGTTTAGTTTTTAAAGACCGTTGGACCAACCAAATATTGTCGCGCCAAACTGGAATTCTTAAGAAATTAAATAGAGGCTAACGCAATTGTTTTTTTATTATTATCTGAACGTCTACAGTCTATATTAAGAAGAATATTGTAGAAAAGTTTCAGAGTGAAAATAATGTCGAGGGATTTCGATGTTATGATTTTAGTACATAAAGTACTAAAACTTATTTCACAAGCGTTATTCAACAGTCCTAAAAATTATAATGCCTAAAATTAGAATATAATTTGTTGCCAAGATGAATTTACACAAGATAAATTTATACAAGATAAATTAATACAAGATAAATTTAATTCATACATTTAATCAAATCAAACCGCTAATGGGTTTGTCGTTTGATAAATGGTTGATGAATGATGACGTTGATGATGAATTGAAATGTTACTTCTTAGATCTATCACTGATCTGCTTTAGCAAAAAAAAATGAACACATATTATTTTATTGGAATGAGTTTGTATACCTGAAATTGACGATCACTAATCAATTAACTAATAATTTTGCGCAAGTGGCACCCCGTCAGCACTTCCAAACTGTCTATCAACATTATTTGAGTAAGAAATTACAAATTAAGTTGCTATAATAATAGGTCCTTGTAAATTTAAAAGCATCACAGACCCAGCAGCGGTATAACTAACAATTCTTTTAGTCACACAAGAGAGACGAGACGAAGCTTCTTAGCATTCCATGGATTCACCGTGCGGGTGCCGGGCCCATCGCGTTGCAGGGAGAGGAGTGCAAACAGCCCCTGGGACTTGCGACCCAAGTGTAGGTTTAAGGGGCCCCTTTAAAATGCGCTAAGTGTATAACGTAAAATAAAAATACTTGGACTCTAAAATATTTGTTTATTTGATAATAACTAAGTAAAAGTAAAGGTATGTAATGTATTATAATTATTAGGACGTATTCTTTTCTTTTATCACTTCATTTCTTATACTTTAGTTAACCTTACCGTTCATAAATTACAAGTTGAGATAAATAAAATAAAGGTTTTTATTTATAGCATTTGTTAGTATTCCATCATCGACCAAAGTTTACCATCGGCACCATTAATACCTATTGAAGTCTACTGTTGATAGATTTTTACCCAACACGTCTTGATGTTCCATGAAAAGTTTTTTGTCAGATATACAATAGATATAAATAGTGTTTAATTTAAATAAAGCATTTTAAGGATGAATAAAATATTTATTTCATTTTTTTCTTGCTGATTTTTGTCCTTCAGTGTTAATCATTACTGCATTATTACCGTGAATTGAATTAATTCAAAGCGTTTCATTTTCGGACTGAGTCAATTTGTAACCTTTCTATCTATTAGTGAATTGTTCAGCAGAAGCAGACAATAATTAAATAATATTTACGATTTTGTTTTTAGAATTTAATAAAATATTTCTATCTGTGGTTATCTGCAGAAATTCAAAGCTACCCGCTTAGTGGTTAGATAGATGAGCTAGAAATCTATCCGGTCACTCGACTGTTGAACTAGAATAGGCTTGTGAACTGGTATATGGGAAGCGTGTATACAAACTCCGGAACCTTTCTGGAAAAAATAAAGCAGGGTGGTCACGAACTTTCTACGACCGACAGACTTGCGAGCTTACTAGATTTTAAAATGCCGATTATCAAGTAAGAACGAAGATGAAGATTATGAAGTAAGAACTGCTGAAAGTAAAGGTCCCCAATCCGTAAGAAACTACGGTGCGGGAATAGTGGCTCTACTTTTAAAAGCGTTGGCGCTGGTGGGGTTGAGATGCTGTAAATATAATCAGTAGATGAGGAGGGAGAGGAAACTGATTATCAACTCACAAACCAAACTACTGAGATTAAAAACATTAAATTTGCAACATAAATTTATTATAAAATAACGGTATTCATATTTAATGGATTTTTTAAAATTTCATCCCTAACGAGGTTCAATAGGGTGTGAAAGTTTGTAAGACACTTTTATTTCACAAGATATATCCTTAATAATTGGTATTTGATATTCTAAAAATGTAGAAATTAGTTATTGAAACTTTTTAGAAGTTATAATAAAATAGAAATATTTAAAATTCCCTTTGAACGATATCAGGCCAATTAGGTAAGTAAAAAAAAAAAATATTTGAAAAAAATATTTTTATTTATTTATGTTAAAATTTGAGACTTGAAAACATAAGAAAATATTAAAATTCAACTAATACTTAACCACTTTCAAATTTCATTTTGAGCTCTACAAATTAAATTCAACAAGATGAAACCGCAAGTATGAATAGTATCCTATTTAATTCGCACACAGTCTGTGTAATATGAATATGTGGAATGGTTCTTTGTGTTAACGGTAAAATCTAGATACTACAAATGTTATAAAAATAAGCGTATTTTCTTTATATGTGCAGTTTGTTGATTTAATGGTATGAGGTCATAAATTTGTTGTGCGAGGCAAGAAGCTTCTAGAGCACAGTAGTGGAACGCCAGCTGTTGGGATGATGAGGGTGAAGGTTTTGTATGGATGGTGGCGAATATTTTACAAACATTGTCCTGATATTTTACGAATAACTGTAACAAAAAACAATGGATCCGTTTTCGGTAAATATCCTTTCGTTCAAGTAGTTATTGAGTTCTATTAATTTACTAATGATCTAGTTGGTCAAGTATAAATTGATATTGTCAAATGTCTGACTTCATTATGTCAAAACCTTACTTCATTTAACATAACAGATCCTCATCTGTTCTTCGAATTATTTCATCAATTTTCTTATTTTACATCAATACAAATAGAGTAACATGATTTATATAAAAAGAAAGTATTAAGTAAGTCTGATATTATGATATAGAAATGTATGATTTTATACCACGATTACCATTTATGTCATCATACCATTCTTACTGTTTCCGGTCAATGACCTTTACACGTTTTGATGTTACTTAAATAAACGATAACTTATACTGGGTTCCCAAATGAAAGACTCGGAGACTCAAAATTACGACCAAGAAAACTCGTGCTAGGTCCCTATTAGCATAAATTAACGCTCTGAAGGGAACGGAACCTTAAGTATATGTATTGTTATCAAGAAAGTTTTAATTGATGTATATTTATATTAAGCAACTTTAAAATAACTGAACTCGGTTTTGTAATCATCTCACTAAGTACGATACCCGTGAGTGTATCATTTATTTAATGTATTTATTAGATATAAGTTATGTATATACGCATTCCACTTACACAATATGTATGTATTACTGCCACTAAAGCGATGAGGGTTGGTTTTTAGTCACTAGTAGTGACGTAACGAATCTCATTTTTGAGACATTCGCGGATGCGAATACAAATATCTGCTACCAAAATTCGCGAATGCTAATTCGAATATTCAGTTCTGCGCGCGCGCTGCGTCATCTACGTCGGGAGTCATCTTCGTGGCCAAATTACCATAAAAATTATGTAAGCCCATAATTATCAAAGTTTTGTTCAAGTTAATTCTTTAAATTATACATGCTATTGTATAATTCTTTAAGAAAATAACTTGCATCGTTTTCTAAAATGATTGCATTCAGACCGACAAAGAAACTCACATTTCTTAAATCTAAAATTATATATAAATCTAAAATTATACACACTCTATATAGTCCGGACTCTCCTTTCATTCTTAAAACCAGAGTTTATAACCGTATGCTCAAGCACACAAAGTCATTAGAACTCATAATAATTTTAATTAAGGCACAATAAATGATGTTACAAAATTGGTAACAATTAGTTACAATATACGGTCGAAACATTGGTTTAATTGTACAAATTTTCTATTTTATAAGTCATAAACTAAATGGCTTTATATAATTTTGTTACATCGCGTGTATATTAACACGAATATGTCGTATTGTATTTCTTTACTCACGAAATACAATGCTAGAAACGGTTACATTTATAAGCCATTAGAAGTATTACGATATTTCATACTCATTTTTATTTCGTTTTTAAACTATGAATTGAAATATGTTTCTAAATTGGACAAAAATGACATCTGAGTCGAGGCCATATAAAGAACCATATATACAATACAAGTGTCTAGCCCCATACCGACCAGACGGTACGTTATTTGTTCAGTCAGCCACGTCAAGTCTGTACAGATATAATAGTTTAGATATCTTTTTTATTGCCTCATCTATCGAACCTTAGCTTCAAAGCTTTTATTTGATACTAGATCTTTTATTTCGTGTATATATCACATAATAATTATGTTATATTTCAAATAGACACATATGTCAAGTTCGCAAAGCGTCAATGTCATTTGTCTATTGACGCTTTTTAT
Organism: Dircenna loreta; assembly: GCA_963555665.1. Classification (NCBI taxonomy): domain Eukaryota; kingdom Metazoa; phylum Arthropoda; class Insecta; order Lepidoptera; family Nymphalidae; genus Dircenna; species Dircenna loreta. The sequence continues at coordinate 6,747,411 of OY743089.1, read as the reverse complement.
GACACTGGATACGTTGTCTTTTATTGATTGTTAATTTATAAAGTAACATTTATAAAGGTCGTTTTAAAATATGTATATTTTTAATAATTAATTATGAATTACATTTAGAAAACAGAACGGCCTAATTTTTATTATTTCTATTCAAAATTATACATACTTGATTAAAATATGTAAAGGATAGATAAAAATTGCAAGAAAAAATAACTAATGTGATTGCACGATAAGCTGATATGAGTTATATTATTTATGATGATGAGCAAAAAACCGTAAAAGGCTCTTCTTAAAAATTCTACAAAACGGGGGTTGTGGAAAGGAGCTTACACATCATAACTAAGTAATGTAACGTACTTTTTCCCGTATTTAGTAGATACCTGAAAAAGCTGTTACTCTTGATGTAAAAAACGTGAAGTATTTTAATATTTATGAACGCTTAAATTTTAAACATACTGTAAACAGTGCTTACTCGAATTACATCCAGTTATAGCTGATCATCAGCCTCACGTCACGTCACGTCCTGACCCCTGACTTGAAGGCTTCAGCCCTGGCTAATGGATTATCGAAATCTATTCGTGTGGAGGGCACGTCACTTTATAAGGAATAAAGTCTAAAGTTATTATTTAATACTTTACAGATGAAGGTCTTTGGATCTACTTTAGAATTCAAGACATATACTAGATTTATTTAAAAAAAATAATTAAACGAATTTCATTTTAGAAATCTTAATAAAAGTGTTTATAATTTTTTCATCAAATGAAATGCCTTCTATAACTGTCCGCTGACCCCTTACAATGACATATTGTAATGTCATATATATATATATATATATATATGACATTGTATAACACCGACATAACGTTGTATGTCATTATAAGGGGTCAGCGGACAGTTATATATAACGAAATATATACATACTCGTATATATAGAAGTATTGCTATAACTGTATAAATTAATAGCTTTATTCCGTGTCCGCGTAAACAAAATTCAGTGTTAGTAAATTGTTATGATGATATCATTAAGATATATTTTGTCGTACGTATTTTTTTGTATATTTAATTCAAGCCAAGCCAAATCCTTAACTATGATTTATTTTACAAAGAAGCTTTTCATGAAAAAGCTTCTTTTAACCCGCGGTTATACAATTGTTTATTTGTATATTATATATGCAGAAGGTTTTACGACCCATTATGTAACGGACTTAGTTGACCTATTTTATTTGCGTTTAAGCTGTTATTTAAATTTACATCCAAAAAATGTTTACATTTTACATTGAGTTAATTCCATTCTTCTAGACACTCAGAACTGTGAAACTGAACGTGATATTCGTTAAAAATCCTTTAAAGTTGTTGACTTTTCCGAACGGATTAAGTAATTTAGTTAAATATAAACCTTGTCCTAATATGATGATAAAAAATTTGGATGATTTCAACGATTTGACTATTCTTAATTAATACTAGGTAAGTGCAGGGAACGTTATTTGTATTTGAAAACAAAAGAAGTATTCAGTAAGTCTGATAATTTCGTATTATAAAGAAATTAATAATTAAATTGTGTATAAAAATTAACATTTATGTCATCAAACCAAAACAAATATTTTTCGGTCAATGACCTTTACACTTTTTGATGTTACTTAAAAAATAACTTAGACTTGGCTCCTAAATGAAGGAGTTAGATAATAAAAATTACGACCGTCCCAAGAACACTCCTGCTATGTCCCCGTGGGCATACATCAACGCTTTGAAAGGAACCCTTAGCATTATTAGAAAAGTTTTAATAAATTTATATTTATATTAAGAAGTTTGAAAATTACTAAACTAGATTTTCTCATTTATATTATCATCTTACAAAGTATGATATACGTGAAAGAATTCGATAATTCTCTCACGTATATCGTACTAATAAATGCGTGAAATATATATTTCATGTAATTATCAATTGCAATATATGTAGACATACATACAAGATACACGAATGAAAAATTTGTTTTATTATACATATTTTCTTTTTAATTTTGTTAGTCAGAAACTAAAGTATAAATTGATTTATCAAACATTTATTATGTTACAACGCGTGACTCTAATTGTATATTAACACGAATATGCTTTCATACAATTTAATATTGATTTCATTCCATTAGTGACTTATGTACTACATTACAATAGTAACATTTATTAATATGAGAACTTGGCTAGGTATTAATTATATGAAAATAAGTCCATACGGTGTTTCAAACAAACTTTACCTTTAAGCATCTAATATTTGTAATATCTGAATCGTACAAAAATCCCAGCCTAGTTAAAGAGCCCCAAATAAGGAATTTACAATCAAAATTTCTAGCCCTAGTCGATCAAATGGTACATTACTGGATCAGTAAGCTAGGCCACATAGTTATATATGTATGGATATGCAGCTTTTTTTATCAAGCTCAATTGAGCTTTAAACGTTTAATTGTTAGACTCGAGGTCTGTTATTTGTAGATTATTGAAGTAATATCAATAATCAGGAGAATAATTATATTATTTCTTTATATATCGATAGACAATCTATCGTGTAATTTTATTTTAAAAACATGAACATTTATTAAGGTTAATGTCATAATTTTTCCTTACTTTAGTGTCATAAAAAGAGCAACACTAACGTTGCTCTTCAGGACTTTTTTGATACAAATTACAAAACTATCAACTATACAAAGCAATCAATGTACAAAGTCAAAATCGTTCTTAATTATAATAAATTATATTTATGCAAGATGAAACTTTTGTTGCACGATTTCAATTGGTAGATCCACGGAGAAGTAATCGCTAACTTCATAGAGTCGACAAGAACGCTGACAAAACAACGCCTGCAACGTAACTCACTAATAATATAGAGTTCTTCAAAACTTCAAAGATAGCTTTAAAACTAAATTTGGTACCTATATTATATACAAACCATTATTTGCGCAATCTTATGTACTTATTATATACTAATTTACAAACATCGGTGCAGCCATTGTTGAGTCATATATAGTAAAATTTGGCTCAATGAAACATGAAACGAATATTTGTACCAAACCTTGTAAGCAAAATAAGGTATACTGAGATAACCTACAGATTGATAAATTAGTATAGAAAAACGTAGTGTAGTGTTTGATTATACTGTAAGAGTTACAATTAGATGAAGCTGAGTAACTGCTTTAGTTGACGCTTCGGGGTAGAGCGAGTGAGTGCTAAGTTTATTCTAACTTTTCTTCATGATTCGTTCTCCTTAGATTAAAAGTTGTCGTTAATTAATATATATATACAAAGGAATTTTTGTAATTTATATACTTGTGGCTATTTTAAAGAAGAATTTAATATATATATATATATATATATATATATATATATTTATTTATTTTTGCCATACGTCACGTCATTTGTCTAGACTATTAAGCTTACACGAGTATAGCTATTATGATACTAGATACCTTTTGTCTATTGTAGATTATTAATTGATTAAGTAACAGTTATATATATATCATATTAATATATACTTAGACATATATTAATTACAAAGAACAATTTGAAAATAAAACGGTTTTATGCCTTTTATATATTAAATGACTTACGTCAGGCTTTTATTATTTTAACTCAAAATTGTACCTACTTGATTATAAATATAGGATATAAAGTTTTTGCTACAACGCTGATATATTTATTTTATTTATTTTATTACAAGGAGTAAACAGTAAAACCCCTTCGACTTAAAAATTCTACAGAACTGAGCGGTTGTGGCAAAGCAACTCATAATTCAGTAATGTAATGTATTTTTTCAGGTGATTTCAAACACAAGTGAAGAATATTATTATTTACAGAACTCTGTAATAATTTTCGCCATAAGACCCAAAGGTTACTGATTTGAAGTCAACTCACTCACTTAAATACATTGTAAAGAACGTTCAATCGAATTATATCCAGTTCTAACTAGTTATAACCGAGCATCAGCCGGAAGTCAAGACACGTCCTGACTTGAAGGCTTTAAGCCCAGGCTAATGGATTTTCGATATCTATTCGTGAGGGGACGTCACTATATGAGAGATATGACGTAAAATTATTATTTAATAGTTTATAGCTTGAGACATTTGGATATGTTTTATAATTTAAGACGTATATTTGGATTATTATAATAAATTTTAATAACAGTATAAAAACTAACAGTGATAAAAATATATGTAATTTCGTAAATGATTGAGTATTATTTTTTAAAATGGAGGATTGTATGATTAATCACTGCCAAATATATATATATATATGGGTTCAGGGTACCACATAATCATGATCTCTGCCAGAGAACATATTATGGGCCTGATGAGGGTAGCGAGCAGAAAACAATGTATCTTGTTACAATGTTTTATTAACTGTGATTATATATACGGCTTTACAATCAACAAGTATGTACGTGTCACAACGAGTCGTAAGACAGGTCCCGGAATTGTTACGGCACGGTAGCGGAAGGTAAAGTGGTGACTCGAAATATGTCTTCAACTCGGCCCGCACGAACATGAGACCGAACTCTGCCGAAGCGATGACGTGTCGCTTGCGGCTCGTTGTCATTTAGCTCCCGTACTAATGACTTCCCCGACATTTATATAATTATGTAAAGCTTAACAAATAAATTATAGTAAATACAAATAAAAGATAAAGACAAAATAATTTAATTACAACCATATTATTTATTGACTACTAATTTTTATTAAATACTTATATTTTACTTTAAATAAACCAAACAACAATATTTTGATAAAAGGGTAGAATGTCTATAGATTAAAAAATGTTGAACTGTCAGGAGCAGTTACCTGAATGAGTGAATTATTGGAGAGGTAACAGTTTGTTTTTATTTATTAATCAGTGAGTTAGAAAGAGATAAGCATAGTAAGGTGGAAAGAGATAAGCATCCAGCGGTTATTAATTGCCAGGTATACAGGTGGATTTGATTTATCCGGGTTATACAGTTATTTATGATATGACGAAACAAATTGTGTTTTTATATCGTTACAAGATTAATACCGTAGCAAGGATTAATGAGGGATATTACGATATAAATTGAGATAAAAGGTATTTTGTATAAAAGATTTTTATGAGTCTCTTTTGATGAAAAGTCATAGAACAGAAAATGAAGCTACGAAGTTGATGGATGTAAGATATCTTTTGTTTTTTTGAATATTGTATCTAGCGTTCCTAAAAAGTTGATAATGATATACTTATAATATAATCATTATTAAAATCACATGTTCTCTCACGTACAAATTTTCATCGATATGGGTCAGTGTTTTTGAGTTATAAGGACAGAAAATAGCAATTTTCAAAATTTGGGTCACTACCTTTTTTTTCTAAAAGAAATAAATATTCAGAAATATGTACAACATTTATACACACACTTTGACTACTTTAATTTATACATATAATAGTGTATCTAATATATTTCATGAAAAATACGCAGTGAATAATGTGAATAAAAAAAATTGTGAAAAAAAAAAACCTAAACGTAACTAATTAGACGTGAACGTAAAAAAAAACGTTAACGTAACGAGATAATTACTTGGTAATTAAACTTTCTATATTTATAATGGTGTAACTCATTTCCGGTGAACCATGAATATAACTAAATTTTTACAAATAAATAAGTTTACAAAATCTACATCCTTGTAAAGAGCGCGAAGATAAATAAAACCATTAAAACTGCTTTTAAAACAACCAAAAAAACCCATTTCTCCAAATATATATTTATAGAAAATATAATAAATCAATTACTATTCCAAAACATATACAATATGAAGAGGTTGTTATTTGAAATAGGCACACTTCGTACTTATGAAACATCAGACAATACGTAAACTGATTTATTAATTGGATATTTTTGTTTAAATAAAAGAACTGAATAATAATTTATTACCATTTCTAAACTGATAATACACTCATATTTACAAGGAAATATGATTGTAACTTCAACCAGTTATATAATATATAATAAATCTAAGAAGAATACTTGAAAATACTTCATTGTACCGTCAAATGTAAGTTAGTTTTATATCAGGCAATAGATAATTGATATTCCAGCAATTGTTGAGTCCACACTCATATCATAAATAAAGGACAAAAGGTCGACTCATATTGAAAGTAGTAATAAACAAAGCATGTCTTTCGCACACGTCAGTACGAGACTATTGGTATTTATAAATGAAATGTCATATATAACTGTCCACTGACCTCTTCCAATGACTTATATATATATATATATAAATAGCAGTACGTAGTTATATATAAGTTTTTCTATAATTATATAAACTACTAGTTCTAATTGATTACAAAAGATAGCGTTCGTTAGAAATCAATTCGCTAGACTGTTTCTTCGTTGACTTACTTTGCAAATTTGTTCATTGGATAGCCTACACCTACTTTAAATATCCATTTATAATGTCGTTGAAACATTTTTTGTAAAGTAGAGAAGAAATACATTTAAAGATTATTCTAACGTCATAAGTTGTATCTCCTCGTTACTTTCATGTAAATAAATATCATGATAGAATTTTGTAACTAGCCCTCGATCTTCATTTAAAAAAAATAAAAAATATATAGCATTAATATATATGGCGTCGTAGGTGTCTGTTTATTTATTATTTTGAATCCTTTTCTTATCTATGAATTCATTTTAAAATAATATTTTTGATGTGAAGCTTTTATGAGTCCTTTCTATAAGCGATCGGTCATTCTTCTGTTTCTTTGTATGATTAAACATATTAAAAATTCGGTAGTTTTTTGATCAGCCATTATGTTACAGACTTAGTTGACGTGTTTCATTTGTGTTCACGATTTCATTAAATTTACATATAAATCGACATATCTTCACCGTCTTCGGTACCTTGGTTATATTAGATTTTATCAAACCTAAAAAAATAAAAAAATATTCAGTACTTCAACTAAATTTATACCTTTTATCATCGAATAGTTTAAATAATAATGAAAATGGACAGAAGAGACAAAATATACTGAAGAAGATAGACGTCATTTTATTGGCGGGTCCCGGAAACTAATCTTATCCATCAATATTGGGTTGACAAAAATATATAGACAAAACAAGCTTATCAAATAAAGCGAACAATATTTTTTATCGATATTTACGACCCATCCCTAGAGAGTTGCGTAATATCATAAATATTATGTAAACAGTGGGGCTGTAAATTTATTACATATTTTTCATTTTATCCGCAAACAACGAAAGCATATTTAAATGAAGCGCATTTTACGAGTATAAGCAATTCTTAACTTCTCTAAAATAAAAAAGCATGTTAGCTTTTTCAGCACCTGTCCGTTAGCGTTGTTTTTAGCAGCTCCGCTGAAAAATAGCTTTAATAACTTGCTAAGGCAAAATGACTTGTCGTCTCTCATATTTTCATCTATAGATTCATATCTAAGCTTGTTATTGATAAATTAGCGAGCCCGCAGACGTAGTAATGGCAATGGCAGTAATATTTTGTATAGGAAATAGAAAAATATATTTTTTTACGTTTTTCGATATACTTTTTAACTCCCTCAAACTTCAAATATGAACATTATTCCTCTTTATCATATTAGTAGATATAGTTTAATCTTTTTTATTTAATTATTTTATATACTTAGAGAATTGTAAGTTTATATATATATATTACGAAGTTACTGAGAAAATTATTTTTTAAGAATTACTTTTGTGAAAATTTTCTCACAGATCTTAAGCAGACTCAAAGGACTCTTGGATAGTACTCTAGGATAGGACGTTTAGAGTATGTCTGGAAATAGTGTTAGAAATAAGATTTATAGAAGTAAAGTAATTGTAAAGATGTTTGTCTGAAAAATGTATATTCAGGTGTGTTTTAGTCGGAAGTTCAGTCGGAATGAAGGTGGTAGAGTCAGTAAGTTTAGTTTAATTGATTTCATACTATCGAAAATTATAAAAGGTTGACCTTTAACATTTGAATGGGTGAAGATAGGAATCGGTTCCAACATGTCCAGGCAATAAGTCATAGACAATCGCCGATGACAGTTTAAATCATAAATAATTTAATTATAAAAAAGGCGATAAAGTTTTGATTGTAACTTCCAATGTTTTTGATGCTTAGAAAGTAATGGATTAACACCGAATTATTTATCTGTTGAATTCAAACTGACAATACAAAATGGCTCATTCTGATATGACACCGTGTGTATACCATGAGAAAGTAAAAAAATCAAATAAACATGCAAAGCTTTTACCTTTTTTATTAGTAGTTGTATACTTAGTAATTCAACGTTTAATTGTTAAGACCTTGAATAAGTGATCTTTGAATAAAACTTACTTTATGTGAATCAGTATCTACTAGAAAATAATTACAGCTGCATCTAACTAAAAGAATAGATCGTTCTCATTCTGTCGTTCACAAGAGCGGAAATGTATTGATGAATGAGTTGAAACAAGAGAACTCTATGTTGAGTGAATGAATGGGAACTTTATTTTATGCGTGGGTGTTTGATGTCGAGCGGTTTGTTACTAGAAGTGTGTTCATTTATGTTTAATGAATGTTTTATATGAGAAATACTAGTATTTCCTTTATATTATTTTGGTACTTAAGATATCCAAATGAAGGTCAAGATTTTTCTCTATTATCTAACTAATTATGTATATATATTATAAAGTCTTTGTCACAGTATAAGGTATATTGTTTAGGATATAAACGTACTTAACTTTTGAAAGCTATCCATGGCGTTTATCTCGTTTATACTGATTATTAAAACAAGATGGAAAACCTCGTTAAAGCTCAGGTGTGATAAGATCTCAGGAAGCTTGTTATCTTTGGATTAAAGTATGTTTACTTGCAAATGCGATGCTATATAATATTTTTCTTATCTTAAGATATATTTTTTATGTTTTCTGTATGCGTGCTATTTGATGTCCTGAGTTGGCCCTCTTGATTGGTATTAAATTATAAGTACATACAAAATATATCACATATATATATGAAAGTAATATACTTGTATATTTAGAATCTAGTGAACATAGTCAATTTCGAAAACAGCTTTGTAAGAAGTTAAATATAATTTTTTGTATCAAATAATATTATATAAACAGTTTGAAAGATTATGTAACAAATAAATTACTTAAACGTCAAATTATTATTCACAAATAGTGTTGCTATACAAATAAAATAATATAGTATAACACACATGACACAATCCTTAGAAAGAATCGCCCAATTTATAAGAACACTTTTGGGGTGTGAAGTAAATGGCTGTACTTAATACTTGTATTATCACACTTGTCAAGGATCATCCGGGGACATCTACCTCTCCTACTGTAAGTAAATGGTGGTATAATAAAGTTTGGCTTTGTAGTTTATAATAACAATTGCTTTGCTGGATTTATGTCACATACTTCTCAAGTCGGAGATCATTGTGGATTTGCTTACGAAAAATGTATAAAAAAATGGCACTGAGCATTCAATTTATTTAAATTGTGATTTTATTGTTTCGATTTAATAACATTTAAGTGTACGTTCCTATTCTTAATTTATTATATTTAGAAAGACCAACACACACACACACACACACAATTGTATTGAGAGACTTATTAATCTGTCCTTTCATACTTTCTATAAGGTATTTTGTTCAAGCTCTTTTAAGTTTTGTTTGAATTTTCCTTCAAAATTATATAATAATTATAAAATTTCGTTGGTTATAAATTAAATCAATTTAAATCTTTAATATAATAAGTATCGCGTAATAAGATATATTTTTCTGTTATCTTATTACACGGTCACTTTATGTGTGATATACACAGACAGATTCAGCAATTAGAAATAACACACAGTCGGTCTTTCTGTTGTAAGATACGTGAATCATTCAATCAATAAATCAGTTCATAATCGTGAAGGATTATGAACTGATTGATTGATTATCTATAATATTCAAAATTAATATATTCTAATGTTATTAATTACAAAATATTATGTTTATACATTTATAAATAAGATATATGTCATACTTTACCTATGGCTTCTTTTAAAGCAAAGTTTCTTACAACTGAAAATATTTGACCAAGTCATGACGTGACAGAGACAGTATGTTAACTCATTCATCACGCTTGATAACACATGTCACGGAGACATGTCAGGTCATTTCATATATATTACATTATAAATCAAGCTGAAGTTATCAAATTATGAGTTATTAGTTTATTCAAGATTCAGTTACACATTTAGTATAAACGTCTCTTATAATTTGAAGATTCTTTCTCATCTTCTATTACTTAACGTTTCATTATTGAAGTAATAATTTTAATAATAAATCAGGCTAACATACAATTGCTGAAAAGCAATATTAGACGGTAAAATTCTGCTCGAGAGTTTTGCAATCCAGAAAACTTTTAAGAGTTGTTTGAGAAGACGGTATCTTTGAAGAAGTGCACAAAGAGAGTCTATTTGTCATGAATCTTTTTGTTCAGTAAGTTGCAGTCACATTTAAAAAAATGTGATGGATTCCTCCATAAAACAAATACATATACATTTCTAGACTAAATGCGTATAACATTTGGTCTAGAAACACTATTTCAGTTAATAAAATAAGGTTTTATTACCCATAAACTTCAACTACCCTTACGTATGTACAATAAAAAAAAAGTATTATAGTAAATTTGATTAGTTATTATATTTGAAGTAAAACTTAATTTTTATGTTTCCAGTTTAATACTAACTTATATATAAAAATAGTTAAATTGTAGAAAAATAAACCAGAACAGTTTAGTTAGTTTCGTTGTACCAGAAACGTTTAGTTAGTTTTGTGTACGATTAGTTGACTATCATGATACATATTTGTTCATTTACTTGTGTGTAAATACTATTTATATGATAATTGATCAAGTCCTTACACATTTAGCCAAGCGTAAAATCTCCTATTATTTCCGAAATAAGGGTTTCCATATACAGTTACGATCAACACCTAATACAGTTTCAGTCAATACTCAATATAACTGTTATTTACTAGATATTTAGATAAATATAATAATTTGTAATAGTATTCATATTTTTAAATAAATAATCTGTAAAAGTCTGAAGTTTCCCAAGTAAAATATATACGTTACATAAGCCACATTACATGCAAAATTTGAATTTAAACTCCCAGGGTTGCAGGTTTTACAAAATGAAGTACCTAACTATAAAATAATAGTAGTAATTATATGAATTATTAATTTCAAATATCCACGTATTAAATTAACTTTTGAAACTATTTGTCATGTTGAATTTAATATCATTTCATTTATTAATGTTTGTTTGATAGCTTCATCATCATGTCGTGTAGACAAATAATGTCAAAGCATCGGTATTCACCTAGCACTTACAAACATTCAAATTATGGATACATATTAGAGAGAATATTACGTGTCACTTAGTAGAAGTTCGTTTAGATAAAGAATGTTAATTGACGATGTGACCTGTCCGTGCATTACTGGACCAAAGCTCTCTATAAATTGCTTCTTTTTTATAAAATAGTCTCAAGGGAATGACAACTATTTTAATAATTATAAGTTACTTCACAATAAACAGTTTGCTTTTACAAGGTCTACTGACGCTGGCGTCCTACTCATAAGGCAAATATTTGAGGCCTGGGAGGACTCATCGGTTACTCTTGGAGTATTCTGTATATCTATCTAAGGCATGAAACACTGTGGAATTAAGGTCAATCATCTCAAACTTTTGATTTCATTCTCGTAATAGAATTCAGATAGTCGAAATAAATAGGGGGAGATTTTTCGGGGTTCCGGTTGATGGATGGGTCTGTCAAGTCGGTCTTAGGCCCATTTCTTTTCTGTGTTTATTCAAATAATTTGATTGTTTTTGGGGACAAACATAATGAAATAATATTTTTTTCTGATAATATTTAATGTAAACCCGCATCAGGTTGTTAGAGAGGAAAAAGATTTTAGACAAGACGATAAATGATTTTGAAATTCAAAAGTCCATGTTTTAAATATGAATCGTCAATAAATCCTTCAATTATATCGTTTTAAAAATGCCTGGATGATCCGTGAAAAACGTTAATAATTTCCACAATCTTGTTAAAATTAAAATATTATTTTCCACGAAGGTTTCCATTTCCTCTAACGGAGCTTAAAAATAAATAATTCATTACGCATTGATGACCTCAATGAACTGTTGAAGGACTTTTTTATTATTGATGTAATAATTATAATTGACTTTTTTCGGAAAAACCGATAAAAACCGATAGTTACAAATATTTTCCATTTATATTTTTTTACATATGTAATACAATTTACATTATTACCAATCGACTAAACACTTGTTGGTAGGGTGTAGGGTGCTATTGGAAAACGGTCAATACTCGCGTCACCACGAAAAAACACCATGATCTCATACATACATAAAAATGAATCTCATACGTCGATTGAATGTATTTTTTATTAATAAATTATATAAAATATACAAAAACTCATATATGGAGCTGCTGAGTGACCGATTACTACAAAACGAAATGATTTTATTTCGAAAATCAGCAAACCATTGCTATTACATATTATATACTGTACCGTCATATAGACGGTACATTCATTATATTTGGTTAACATGATCTAGTGTGTTTACGATTTACAGACGAAATTAGTTGTGGTATTGATTTTTATTATGATTTAAACAAATCAAATTGTCTATGACTAATTAATTAATTTTGGATTTTCATTGGTAGTTTATTAATTATTTTCTTATTTATATTAGTTTGATTGTTTTGTATGAAAACTATTAAATAATATGTTTAATTTAAATTTTAATCGACGATCAATCTGTTTTTGTACAAAGAATCTTTGTTGAATTTTGTTATTATTTAAAGAAATTAATTCTGTGTATGTAAGTAATTAATTAATTATATTTTTATTTATATTAGTTTGATTGTTTTGTATAAAACTGTTGAATAATATCTTGAAATTTTGTTTTAATGGAAGCTCAATCTATTATTTTTGTAAAGAGCCGACGCCATTGGATGTCGAGTGGGGTTGCAAGTGGGGGCAACTCTGTGGAGTATATAAGGATAGTCGTTTGGGAGTTCCTCCGGTGAAGCTGTCAAGGCCGCAGGGCCAACAGCATTGATCACTTCACAAAAAAAAAAGAGTTTCGGCAGAGTTCTTTTGGCGGTGTTGTCCGGACGTTCGCAAACCTACGTGGCTCCATATTCAAAATGTATACTTAGTAATAATTTGTTTATAAATAATAAAATAATTGTCAGTGTTGAAAAAGTGATCCGACATATATATATATATTTATATACATATTTATCTTTACTATATTAAATTAACTATCTGGACTACGTGCATTGCTCTGTATTCATGGGTCTAGGGTTCTATCCCAAACCAGGCAAACAATTTATCATAAATACTTCTCTGGATCAGGGTCTGGCCAGACAGGAGCTATGTACTAACAGCGAATGAGACTCACAACCACTTTATTATTTGTATTTTATTCTGTAGTAATCGTACTACTTTATTAAAATTAATGTTTGTTTCATGATTAAACCAGTAACCTTTATTTGGTTGAAGCATAAACATGACTGGTTATGCTTCAACCAAATAAAGCGTAGTTACGAGTATAATAATGGACTTCGTAGCTCCCTTCGGTTACCAAGTATATGAAACAATAACAGTGTGTTATTATAAAGAGGTCATGGGGAGTTAGTTATAGATGACATTTTCATTAGAAATACAAACAACCCTTTATTGAGTGACATTTATAAGTGCTTTGTGCTTTATATCCAAGTAACTTTTTATCTGTAGTGATGTAACTTATTATAAAAGTAGTTGTTTAATACAAATATTAGCTGTGTACGTGGCACTTACAAATATCTGTGCCGGGTTTATCTCGAGACGGAGACGGTGGTAGCGTTGTCAAAAACAATTGGGTAGAAAAAAAAAACTCTGGTTGAATTTAATTTTTTTTTTAATTTATCATCATTCTATTTATTAAGTTAAATTAACCATCGTATTCATACCTTGTAATTATTATATTTGTTTATTGGTAAACCAGGTACTCCTTTTTTATAATGCTTTTTTAATTTTTTATTTTCAATCAAAATTAGTTTATAACGCTTCATTCCTAATGCTTAAACTTATCGTTGGTTTCTTAATTTACATGTTTGATAGACGCAACGAGATTTTGGAATTATATATATCTGGTCAATTAATTGTAAAGAAAAATATATCAAGATTGATAATTATGCAAGAAAATCCTTAATACTGAAAAATAATTTATTCCAATATTAAATACACAAGATTTTGTGAAAACCATTTATATGAAGTACTAATGCCAATATTTTATTTGTCATCCTTGGAAGCCGAATATGTTAAAAATTAAAATATTTTTATAACTCCTGACGTGACAGAAACCATATGCTAACTCATTTATCACGCTTGATAGAACATGTCTCGGAAACATGTCAGGTCATTTCACGTATTTTGTACAATAAAACAAGCAAATTATGAGTTTTTAGTGTTTATGCAAGCGTCAGTTACATTAACACATTTAGTACAAAAATCACAAGTAAATAACAAAATAATGATTTAAAAAAGTAAATTTTGTTTTTAACTAGAGTCTCGAATGCTTTGAAACTTTCATGTTCACGAGATGTTGTTAAAAAAAATATTTAATTTTTAATCACTTTTACTCTAGTTAAATACAGTTTGAATAAATTTAAAATCAATTTGAAATGAAAAATAAACGATACGGCCGAACGGTTTGATTCGGAAAATTGGTATCGACCAATGACATATGACGGTTTCTCTGGTTTCGTTATATATAAAAAATATTTTATGGGGATAAAAAAATGAAAAAGTTAATTTAATTGACTTTAAAAAGATTTCACTAACCTTAATGATAAAAAAAAAGTATTGTCACATGTTATTTTAAAATATTGTCTATTTGATTTTTTATAATAAATATAATAATATATAATAATAAATATAATAATAATAAATAATAAATATATAAATTTATATAATCTTATATAAATATATGAATAATAAATTGAGGTTATCAATTTGAAATGCTAGTTTTAACTAGTTTAAATTTATTCTTATAATAAAACATTTTTTTCATATTTTCAGTTTTATTTTAACTTATATGTAATAAGTAATTATATTTAAACAGCAAAAGCTTATAAGTGGTAAAATCGATCCCGATCTTTTGCGTTTCAATTGTACCCCTAGGGTTTCAATAAGCTAATATCGATCACACTTAAACTTCTCAGACCCCAAGGTACCACTTTAATTCTTTTATAAGGGTCGTTCAGGTCACTTAGGAAAAGGCTTCAATACTTTTATAAAACAAGATGTCTCCTATCAGTTCCGCCTGGTCATTTAAAATCATGTTTTATTTACATTATGTATAGCAAATACATAGCATAATAAAGAATAACATAACAAATTTATAACTATAATATATATATTTTTGAGATCTTAAATGAAAAAAAAAATAACTCTTTTTATCATAACTAAGAGATATGGATACGATGCGAGTAAGAGGTAGGTAGAAAAGTTGAATTTTGTCACGTTAAAAATGAAAATATACGAAATATTATTGTTTCAAAAGTCACCTTTTCTTGTCATCTCATGTAGGGGTTGGCTTAAAAGTAGAAGTAGTTACTTACAGAAAAACGGGGTAAAGTAGCTATCTAGTTAGTCTAGTTATTATGCCAAAACAAATTAAATATATAGGTATGTAAATGTCATCTCGAGAAAAAATATAACCACAAATTAAAATTTACGGTAAAAGCAAGTTGTAATTTTGTTAAAAATATTATAAATTACCCTCAAAGCATGTACGTGGAAGTTGATACGCTCACTTATCTCTTTTAAAATGTAAATTAAAAAGTGGTTCGGTTTTCAAAAATTAATTAAAAAGTGAATTGTTTTTTAATGAATGCAGTTATATTTTGATGTTTTCTTCTAAATTCTATTTCCTTTTTGGCAATGTGTTATGTTACATAAGTTTTTTACGTTATACTTGAAAATAAATGTGAACAAAGTCGGGCCGCTCACTTAGTTCTGTGTACGGTTGCTTGATGTCATGACAACATTTTGTTTGTTTATTGGTGTGTAAATACAATTTATATGATAATTGTTGCGGTGGTTTACATATCAAGCCAAGCGCGTAATCTCCAATCATATCTGAAACAAGGGTTGAATACACATTTAAGACCCCATGTATCTGTTACTTCCCAGAAATTTAAATGCTATGTTGTATTGAAATATACATATTATCATTTGCAATAGCATTCATTTTTTTTAATAAATAGTCTCCCCGGGATGAACTACAGTTGCATACGTGCTATTTGACTTTTTAACTTTGCTAGCAGAATTTTGAAGAAAAATTTGACTTTGCACTAATAGAGGTCACAGGGTCAAGTCACGCTTTGATGATTTGATCAATATTTATTTAAATAAATGTTGTTGATTTCAAATAGTATCCATGATTTTCAATGAGTTTGGAAATTTGTATATTGGAAGATCCGTCTTTGCTTTACCACTATGGGATGTATAGAGACACGAGTACGATACGAAAACAAATAACCCAGGGGATGTAAAGTTCAATTTTATATCCAGGGTATAGTAGTTATACTTTGTCGTTGCCTCGTTATATTTGCGTCTCCATTATGAACAACCAGGTTGGCTGCTTCGTCTCAATTTCATTGTGGATGGCGTCGAAATTGCTGTGTTAACCTCTAGCAGTAGTCACGTTTAATGTAAAACAGTGTGCAGTAGAGTGAATGTTTCGTTCAGCCTTGATAAAAAGCAATTCTTTGCCTTCCCCTGAACAAAATCCCAGCCCAAGGGATATCACTTGGTGAGGGATATTCAGGCTACAGTAGAGCTTGTATTTTCACCTAGATATATACAAGAGAGGAGAAAAATAGGTCGTCGGTTCTTTACTCCTATCTATGTGTGTATCTATATATTTTTAAAATAAATCTCCAATTTAGTACATTTAATTTATTTTTAGATTCAAATAGGTACATTATATTTTTATATCATAAGATAAATAAGCGTTCCTTTTCATAACTTAAAATTAGATTGGAGTGTTGGCAGACCTGTTAATCTATCGTTTAATACGCTTGTCTTAAAATTATATTACTTCGTTCGAAGCCCTTTTTACTTTGATCTGAATTTTTCACCAAAATTACTTTGTTACGCTCGTTTACTTTCTATGGCAAAAATATTTTCGTAGGTTTATATTTTAAGTAAATTATAAAATAATAATATAATACTCATAGTATTGGTCAGTGACATAACTATTTTATGACTTTGAAACTTAGTGAGACAACTATTTTATGACATTGAAACTTAGTGAGACAACTATTTTATGACTTTGAAAAATATTGATACATATCACACACACACACTTGTTTTGAAATAAGAAATGATCAGTCACAACGTTATTTACAAAAAAAAAATAACAAGATTTAGTCATGAAAAAAAAAATTATAAGGAAAGTTTTATCTATAATTTTTAAAGAAAGTGTTTCTATAACCAAAAGGTATTTGACCAAGTCATGACGTGACAGGGACATTATGTTAACTCATTTATCACGCTTGATAACACATGTCACGGAGAAATGTCAGGTCATTTCATATATATTACATTATAAAACAAACAGTTAAGAAATTATGAATTATTAGTGTTTATTTATTCATTCATTCATTCATTCATTCATTCATTCATTCATTCATTCATTCATTTAGATACATTTAGTTTATACATTTTTCTATATTTGTTAAGTTTTTCTAGTATTAATTATTGTAATAAATAATGCAATAATACTACATTCTTACATTTCATATCTTAATATTAGATAATATGTTTTTCTGCAATAAAATACAACTATTTTAAAATATTTAATTGTAAAATTCTGTATCCATATTTGTAGGGAATATTTTTGATTTGATACTTATACTCATTCAATGAATAAAATCCTAATAAATATTTAGGGGCTTTTTACATCTAATCTAAATGGGCTATTAACTACTACATTATATATATATTCTTCATTAAACTATATTGTTATTTTATAAGGCAAATATATTTCATGAATATATTTTTATTGTAATTTCAGATAAAGCAATTGAGCCTACCTTAAACTTAATTATGTCGCCAATATTGACCGCAAATTCACTGCTATTATTTAACGAGGACTCAAATATATTTATAACATAAATATAGAACGCAAAAAATTATCGGCAAATTTGCACTTCTGCCAAATCGTCCCATCCCAGCCAACCAATTTAGCAACCGAGACACTACCCGCCCCATGAATTTAGCTTCACAGAAAAGATAGAAATGTTTGTAATGTTATTATATTAATTAGTGTATTATATTTTACATTTAATCTGAAAATTATTATTTAATATGTAATAACAACTATAATAAACAACCATACAAACCTTCTATCGATATTAAGGGCGAAAAAGAAACCAGACAAATCGGTAGATCAGTTCTCAAGTGATGATTTCATACACGCTGTTATTTATTGTTATTTCAATAGGTTTGGATAGATAGATAATAATTATTGTATTTATTAGAAGCGTATTATATAGTGGATAAATATTTATATCATATGTTATACTCAAACAATTACCGAAAAGCATAAGGACGGTTAAAATGTGCTCGAGAGCTTTAAAATTCAGAAAACTTGTTCAAGGTGTTTGAGGAGACGGTGTTTTTCAAGAAGTGCACAGACAGACTATTTTTCAAGCACACGTATCTTTCTTATATTAAGTTGGAGACAAGTTTAAAGGAAAGAAAAATGTGATTACTTACAACAACTTACAAATCTTCATATATAAATTTCTGAGAGTAAGTGAGAGTAAGTTATTTAAGTAAAATTATCAAAGTTTAACTGTCCTTATGTATGAACAATGGAGAAAAACGTCGTTATTATTTTGTTACATGTAATTACAGATTTTTGTCTATTTATTTATCTGCAATAATTGAAGTTATTATTTTAAAATGTTTAAGATGTTTTATATTATTTTATAAATAATACTTAAATTTTTATCTTTCCAGTTTTATACTAATACATTGTAAGTTACGTAATATCCACAAAAAAAGCTTAAAAGAGGTATAGATGATGTTAAACTTTCCACGATTAATATATATCTCTGAGCTTCTGATAAGCTAATATCGACTTAAGCTTCTCAAATCCCAAAGTACTACTAAAGTTCTTTTACAAGGGCCATATCGGTCACTTCTCTAAAAGCTTGAATACAAGACTTTTTTACAAGACTAGCTGTCCGCACGTGGCTCCACCTACTTAAACAAAACAATGTTTTTCGGTAACTAATTTTTACTTATAAAATCTTCACATGCGACAAGCTTTTGCAAGATTATATAAAAAAAACGAATCCAGTATAAATATGCAATTTCTCTCTATATATCTGTATTTTCAGATACCGTCTGCTCCGTCGGTATCTGAATTATTATGGTAGCAGATTATTGTTTTTTGTATGGTAGCAAGCAATAATAAGTTGTTTACGATATCTCAGGAATTATTAATAACCCTGAATTTAAATTACAGGTAGGCAAGTTGTTTTTTTTTATAATAAAAATATTGTAATTTTCCTCAAAGTATATATATAAGAGGTAAAGGAGGCGTACCCACTTCTTGCGCTCACTTATATTTTTTGATATGTAAATTAAAAAAGCGGGCTTTGTGGTGAAGTTCTTTTATACTCATGATGACTGTAAATTTTATTTTTTACAACAAAATTGTATTTTAAGTTGACAGATGATTAAGTAATACAGATAACAATGTACTTTTTTAACTTTATATATATAAATTCTTATGTATATATATATATATATATACATACTTATCTATATATATACACAGCCTCACTAAAATAAAAAAGAAGCTTAAAATTTGTCTGAAACTCCTTTTATTTTATGAAAATTAAAGATTATTTCCTTGAAATGGAATTCGCAGAAATTTTTTTTAGGGAAAATAAACCCAAATGGAAGTCGGGGCCGCACTTAGTTTTGTATACGCTTACTTAATTATCATGATAGTATTTTGTTTGTTAATTGGGGCTTATATATAATTTATATGATAATTTGTCAGGTTTACATATCAAGCCAAGCGCGTAATCTCCAATCATATCCGAAATAAGGGTTGAATACACATTTAAGACTCCATGTAGCTGTTACTTCCCAGACATTTAAATTGTAATGTATATTAAAATATAAATGTTATCATTTGTAATAGTATTCATATTTTTGAATAAACAGTCGCCAGTTGGACTATAATGATGGATGCGTATGAGAAACAGTATAGAATTCCTGAGGATATTGTTGTCTCGTCATCCAGACCGGACATATTCCTGTACTCTAGACAGTTAAAGCGCGTGATACTTGTGGAGCTTACTATTCCGTGGGAAACTAACATCATCAAAGATCACACAATTAAAGTAAACAAGTATTACGAACTGACCAACGAATTGACCAGGAATAGGTATATAGTAAATTTGTACGCAGTAGAAGTGGGAGCGAGAGGTATAACAGCGAAATTTCTCTCTAACCTACTTAAAGATCTTGGCCTCTCTAGAACTATCATCAGTACATTTCTAGAACGTACTTCAAAGGCGGCATTGGTAGGTTCATTCCAAATTTGGTTAGGTAGGGAGAGGAGCGCAACCAGTTGAGATGAGTGTGAATGCGCATTTTAAAGAGGTCCCTTAAACCTATACCTGGGTCACAAGTCCCGGAGGAATTTGCACTCCTCTCCCTGCAACGAGATGGGCCCGGCACCCACACGGTGAAACCATGAAATTCTAAGAAGCTTCATCTCTCGAGGATGGGTTATTGTCTCACGTTTCATAAATGCAGTTTGCCTTTTAAACAAACATATTGAAGAAAAATATTTCTCTTATTCACAGGTTTCAGAAAATGGATAACGAAGACATAGCTAAAATATTTATAGTTAATTTCAAATACTATTAAAATATCAATTGAGATTGAACATCGATATTATAAAGATAATTTAATTTACTAATGCCTAGTTTATAGCTACACGTGTAGCCAAATAATTTCAAAGTATCGGTATCCACCTAGCACTTACAAAAATTAAAATTCAGCACAAGCGATTATCGACCTTGTAAACCTTGAAATTATATGCACATTAGTAAATTCTATTTGCCACTTATACTTGCTATAATTGTATACAGATAAAGAATATTAAGTGTTGGCCTATTGGTGTAGTGGTTAGTGATCCAGACAGCTGAACCAAAGGTTGTGGGTTCGGTTTTTATACAATAGGAGTTTAAATATATATCTTTAATAGACAATTAAAGAATTTGCTTTTTAATTCTTTATTTTTTAAGTAAATATAAACAAATAAAGTGAACTAAACCGTTGAATAAAAAGAAGCGCAGTCAAGAGCTATGAATAAATAATATAATATGCAATTTCACATCAAATTAGCAATTTTTTTAAGCTCTTAAGTAAAATCATGTTACAAAAAAATAAATGGAAACTTTTCCATACAACTTTTTCATAGCATTTGGCAAATATAAAAGTTTTTTAATCAATTCAGTCAGCTTTTTCTTAATCAACGTTCAAGTCACCAATGTGTAGAATGTCTACTCGGTCTAGTCACAAACATTGTTCGTAAAGAAGAAAATATTTTAAGCAATATAATGATATATATATAATAATATATATTTTATACTAAAAAAACAAATATTTCTTCAATTGTATAGTATTGATAGCGGTATGTGCCTCGGGACAGCCAATGAACGACGTTTATAATTTCCACGATATTCAATCTTGAATTTGTTAAATCAAAATACTCTATTCACGAAGGTTTCAATGTCCACTAACGGATCTTAAGTTTGAATAATTAATTACGCATTGATGGGCACAATCAACTGTTCAGGGGCTATTTTATTATTGATGTAATAAATGAAATATGTATAATGTAATGCAACGGATATTTAAAACCTTTTTGTTAAGTTCTGGTAGTTCATTTATATGAATTTTAAATATACTACGATTTACAATAATACAAATTTCTATCGATTTTGATACATTTATGTGCTAAGATGAACACATTTATATACATAACATATAAAAATGGATCCAAAACGTCTTTTTATGCTTTTTTATTTCAAATAAAATATATAAGTAGAACTTTAATAAATGCAGCCACTGCACTACGGATGACTACGAGAATCAAAAATGTTGTATTTTAAAAAACAGCAAACCATTTTTTTTTTATTATTCCAAGCACATATTTACCATTACTTTAATAAAATCAATCGTATGGCGTCAACGAAGACGTGGCTCTGTCCATGAGTTCAAGGTTTGATCCCAAACCAGGCATAAGTTTTGTATCATCAATACTTATTTTCGTCCGGGTCTGGGCGTTAAGGGAAACCTGTACATCTTAGAACAATGATATGATATGATATATGATATGATATGACATGATATATGATATGATATGATATGATATGATATGATATGATATGATATGATATGATATGATATGATATGATATGATATGATATGATATGATATGATATGATATGATATGATATGATATGATATGATATGATATGATATGATATGATATGATATGATATGATATGATATGATATGATATGATATGATATGATATGATATGATATGATATGATATGATATGATATGATATGATATGATATGATATGATATGATATGATATGATATGATATGATATGATATGATATGATATGATATGATATGATATGATATGATATGATATGATATGATATGATATGATATGATATGATATGATATGATATGATATGATATGATATGATATGATATATGATATGATACGATATTCTTTATTGTACTAAAATTAAAACAAAACACAAAAAAAATAACAATAACAAACAAAATAAAAAGATAGTACAACAAGGCGGCCTTATTGCTCAAGAGCAATCTCTTCCAGGCAACCTTTGGGTAGAGGAGATAAAATTTATGCGTGGGCATTTATACAATAATTTGGTAATACGTTACCCACCACTTAGGAAAGGAGGTTTATAATTAACAGTTAATTTAAGTCAGAATTATGTTATTGTTTTAATGTATTCTGTAACAAAGATGTATTTATAGATGACATTTTCATTAGAAATACAAACAACCCTTTATTGAGTGACATTTATAAGTGCTTTGTGTTTTATATAGAACTAGCTTTTGTACTCGTAGTGATGTACTATTTCTATAGATATTTTTGAAGGGTGAAAATGTTAATAATATTAAGTTACCAGGGAAATATACTTTTTTTTTACCATCAATTGAAATATTTTCTGACAGATAGTAACAGGTTTATATGTATCTCTTAAGTTGTGAGATATGTCGTTACGTTAATTGTTTAATTATTTGTAATTTAGGCTACAATGAAGCTGAATTAAGGACCCTAAAAATAAGTTCACAAAAAATTACCCAGTTCGTTATTTTTTGATAAAGATAGGAGTGTTTTTGTTTTAGATGTAGTATATTACTAAAAAAGGTGGTTATCAATATTTTTATTTTTTGTCCGGTTACAGATCCCCTTCTTTATTATAGAATGGTGGCACTTAACCCTCCACTTCACTTCATTACGGGTTGATGAGTTACATTTATAAATTATTAGCATCTTACTTCTTTATTCGATGATAAATTGATTCCAGAATCAGTCAATTCAAAGGCTAGTTATATAAAGAAAAAAAATTGAATTTACAAAAATGGAAAATATATTTGACAACTCTTATCTAGTTGTGGCCGTGAGTACACGTTGTTATATTTGGCTCTTTTATTGTATTTGTGAGTACACTCCACCCTGACTCTGATAAAAGTATCCAAAAGTGGTACGTTATATAACTTTGGTAACAATTACTCGACGCTGAGTAACTGCTCTCATTAGCGAGTAGGGTGCGGGCGACTGAAGTTTTAATTTGGCTCTTTTCCATATTAGGTCCCTCTTTTAAAAAAACTCTTACAATGCATTCTTCGCTGTAGATTTTCAGGAAAATATTCCTTTTGTTTTAGATAAAATTTGGTTATGACCAAAATAGACTATTACTTTTTCTTATTTAAGTCAGTAATAATGGTTTAGTGTATAGTAATAGTATAGTGTATCTAAATAATAGATTTATTGAAACATATCTAAGTTCAGTAGTATAGATTTTGTTTATTATCTATCTGTCAGCAGAAAAACGTTAAACACACATATAAAAGGACGAATATTGGAGTTCTAGTAACCGGCTTATACCTAAGAGAATTAAAACATAAAAATATTCTCTTTACTTTTCCATTTTCTACTTCTACTATTTTTTATTTTAAAAAAATCCTGAATTTTCATTTATTGTTGTGACGTCCAAGACGAGCAAAACTCGAACCCGTAACCATCGTCACCGTAGCTCTGCGTAACGCACTGCCTAAACCGCTGGTCGTATGTGTCTTAGTTTGAAGGGGTGTTATAAGAAAGGATTTCTTCCATATTAATTCAAGTGCTTTTAGTGAGGGTATATTTCTGTAGAAATTTATAGATGTAAATATAGTTTTAGTCCTCGGCAACAAAAAGGCTATAATTTATTTGGAATATGAGATTGAAATTTTTGTCTAGCTGTCATACAATATAACATATGTCTCCTTGCCATAGATATGGATTATTATAAAATGTATGACATGTTATATGGTTTATTTTTTGATTCACTATGTGGGAGCTGACTAAGCAAGCTAGCTGTGTATATAAATTATAATTTCTGTATAGACTAAATACAACGTTTTGATATCGAGATCATTGTTTTCAATGAATCGTGAGAGCGGTTTCCATAAAAAGATGGTGCGGATTAATATGATATATTTTTTATAAAAAGCTTTTCAGTCTTTTACTTTAAAAGTATGTGCTTTAATAATGATATTCTTTTATTATTCCACAGTTTATTTCAATTATTAATGACAAAGAGTATGTATTTTACATGTGCGTTACGTTACTTCATTAGGTAGCTAAAAGAAGAGCAGCGCAAAAAGCAGAGACATTAAAAATATAAAATAAATTTCAATCCTGCAAAATTCAGGATAAATTCATGTATATTTTTTTTTACAAAAATGTTTTTTTTAACTCACAAATACTTGTGACATATGTTATATTAATATTTTGTAATCATTGTTGGTTATACTATATTATATATATTTTGGTATTGTTTTTGTGAATATTATCATTATTTTGTTTTCAAAAACTAGTCAGACAACTAGTCTGTAAAGTCCGTTTACGGACGATTATTTTACTTGATGAAAATTTGCATACTTCTATTAATTGAATGGAAAGAACATCACTAAATTAGAAATAATTATTTTGTGAATTGAAAATTAAAATTCTTTTCACAAACAAATATTTATCTGCAATCTTTAATTCTGTTTTTTTTTAACTTCCATTATAAAGATTAATAAGAAGTAACAATGAAAATGCTATTAATATATAATTTATAAACAACGTTTACACATGTGTGATATTTGCTCTAATCTGTGTTATACATTTAAGGATAGGACTATGATTTATTATCATAATAAACATTGGAAAACACATTAACTTTTCACTTTACCAGATGGAGTGGCTGGTGGAATGGAAGAGGGATAGTTACAAGCCTTGCGCTTGGGCCAATCGTGCTTCTCTATCGTATTGTTCTGCGCTCTCGCTTGCACGATCAGCTCAGACGGAACATGACAATGATTATACTTTTTTGTGCGTGCGATCGGTGTTCCTAAATTTACAAGACGTTATCACGTCAAAAATAGAAGTGTTTCTGTTACTTATGAGGTACATTTCTAGAAACAATAGTTAGGTGCCAGAGTTATATATTTTTCAGTCTGAAATGTTAATTTAAAACCCAGTCACGTGTCTGTTACGTGTCGGAGTCGAATTTACTCTCATCCCTTTGTTCTTTTGACAACTGGAGTGTGAAGGGGGCGGTTATTTTGATTTTGTTTTCTATTGCTTTGAATTGGTATCCTCTATATTATTAAGGTCAATTTATACAAATATTATGAGGAACTTTAGTGAATTTGTAGATATATATCAAGTAACAAGTCTTGTTTGAATAAAATTACATAAATGTCGGTAAAATATCGTTTTATTTGATGTGACCAGACTAAGAAAATAGTGCATTAGATTCCTTGTACAGTATATCTTGATTGTAACATCAAACCACTCAAGAATCTAAAACATTTTGAACTAATACGACAGTATTTATAACATGATAATTTTACAGATATACTTATTTCACAAAAACCAATATTTGTAAAATATTTATAAGGTTATTAAATATTGGCTGTTATTTATAAGTAACGTCTCAGTTATATAAGCATTTTATTTATTTTATAGCAGCGACCCGCCCCAACCTCGCACGGATAGCATCAAATAATAGGCATATTTGTTTTTTATTATGTCTCCTACACCTGACCTGACCTGACGCCTGCCCAGTAGCTGTCAATATAAATGTAAAACTCTTGCTATCTATATTGAGAGAAAATACAATTCAAATTACATTTCCTGTGGACTTTGGACGTTTTTCATATAATCACTGTCCTTAAAATTACGAACACACTTAAAAAACGGTTATTCGGTCAGGCCTTATGGTACTCTGTAATACATGTGTTAATTGAATTTTATGTATATGGATAACCTTTGTTCTAAATGTTCAAATTGGAGTAAAAACCTCAAGTTCTATTAAAATATTAGTAATTTTTAAGTGATACAATGACCGTAATCCGTCAATTCGTTCCGAAGTTCCAAGAGATAAATATGTAGACATAGTTTAACAGCTATTATTAATAGTTGAACTGTGCAAGAACAGATAAGCTTACTGCCAATTTCTGGAATCGTCTAGTGTTGGCTACTATATATTATAATAAATCGATAACTGAAAATAATTTATCGTTCTGTTATCATTTATAAAATTGGCATATTGTAGGAGGTACTAACAAACTTTTTTAATATAAAAAACAACAAAAAATATTTTGACTGATTTATGTTTTAGATCGTTGTAAGGCATCGGGAAGCATAAAGAAAGAATACAATAAAAAGGTCACATTTTTTGTAAATCATCACAAACTCAACTAAACGCAAAATCGTAAAGAAGTCTTTATATGAAAACACTGAAGAACTGAATAAAGAGAAATCATTTAGGAGAAGTTATAACATATATAATTATGGAAGTTACTTGGAATCCGCAAATTGATTCAGTTAGTTAAATTTTTACATTTTATTTATTATACGAACCTAAAAAGTTCTAAACTTAGTATTAGTGTTATTTTATTCATACTTTAGCATAACCACTAGACAAAAGATTTATATAACAAGGAACGCTTAATCAAATCACATCCAGTTTTAACCGGTTTTAACCGATCAGCAGCCACCCGTCAAGTCACGGGTCACGGCTAATCGAATATCGATATCGATACGTGAGGGGACGTTACTATATTAGGGATATGATGTAATCTTATTAGGAATTTATCACTGCTGGCTTCAGATTTCCAATTTCTGAATTTCATATAAATAGAAAATTGGTATTAATGAGAATCCATTATTTTTATTTTTATTTGTATTAGTGACATTATTGTTGAATTTTAAATATGAACTTCCATGAAAAGTAAGGTTTAAATGTAGTACTTAGTGACACAATTACTTGTATACTTGTTTAAGCTGTACATCCGTAATTTTATTTTATTTTTTAAAAGCAACCAAATACATATTACAAGCCACAATCTAAACTTACACAAAAATTCTTAGTGTTATCTCGGACCACTCTAGGCGCCATATTTGATTTTTAAACTTACCTATAACAAAAACATTATTAGCTAAAAACACACTAAATTTTAATTACGGGTTTAATCAATTAAAAACTCTATATTTTTATTTATAACATCAAATAATATGCAGAGTTCGTGGGGAACGATGTCAATAAAGAAATTGTTGGAACTGAACTGTAATATTTTTTCCACATTTCACTTACAACTATAACTGAAAATTCAATACTCTGTGGAACAAAATTTAAATGAAATAGTAAATTAATTAGTAGCTTAAGAAAGTATCAAACACCACAAAGACTGTTCAACTGTAGTCAGAAGTGTCCGAAGTGCAATGTGGCTAACACTTGAACTAAACACTTCGACTTTGATTTTGAACGTGACTCGTAAGTTAGGAGTCCAGTCTTACCTTTATCTTAATATAAAAAAAACTAATCCAGTGTCGATAAAATTTAACAAGGTTCACGGTTACCCTTTCTAGAAACATCCTGCTATTTCACCCAAACTTTATAACCGAGGTGAATCAAATGGGGATGCAAGTTTCCGTCAAGGAAAAATATTTTTATTCTTTTGTACTTTGCAAAAATCAAAATAAATTTGTTTTAGTATTGAAATAAAATATGTAGAGGGAGAAAAATATTTCTTTATTATAATACATTACTTGTACATTCCTTTTTTTATAATAATAACAACGATCCTTAGTAAACTTTCTTAAAATACATGTATATTATTAGGGAATCCTGACTAGTTAAGGCTCCCTAAACGTCTTAAAAAGTAACGACAGAAAAAAAATTAATTAAGTTCGTATTAATATATTTATTGATATTTACGTGAAAGAGATCGCTTATTTGTTTTTAGTACATTTTATTTTTAATGGTATTCTTATACTTTATGAGGATTTACAATAACAAATTATATTATTATTGTTATTAAAGCTTGTTTAAGATAGAAGTCTTTTACTGTCGTGTTTTCTTCACAGGTTATCAGAGAGTCCGGTCTTATTTTTTACTACAGGATCAGATTAAGTGTAAAATTCTTTCGATAATTTCAATAATGTCTGTATTTAATCAGAAAGGCGCTCTAGGAAGCTGAAAATGAAGAACGCAGGCTCCATGACCTAGTAGAATATATTTTTTTAGAATAGAAATAGAAGTCTAAAATTAAGAATTTGCTAAAGAGTACAATTTTTACAAAATCAAAAAGAACACATGCATCTGTGTAAATAGATGTTCTATCAAACTTATATTCGGCTCAGGAAAAATACAGTAGAAAACTACATTCTACTAACTACCATTACCTACTATTGGGAATTCGATCTTTCTAATTCAGTTATTTGTATTCCGTTCGAAATCTATGAGCAAACCAAACTTCAATACGTGGGAGTGCGCTGATGAATGAAAACATGTCCTACTAATAGGAAATAGACCCTTTCAGTTCACACTGTGACCAAATTAATTATTTCGATAATATTCTAAAAGATTTTATAAATAATAAATTCAAATAAATTAATTTATCTGGTATGGGAAAGTACATTTATTTTTGAATCCTACCTTTATAAGGAATACAACCTCAAAAAGATGTGTAAGAGTCAATAAGCTTAATAAAAATGAATACGTAAGATATTATTGGAATATTTCTATATTTAAAAAGGAATACATGTAAATATAATTCTTCGGATCTTTGGCCCACAGAAGCTCTTTGTAAAGTAAGTAATAAACAACAACTTTAGAGGTTTAATCAACATATTTGTTGGGACTAATTTTCTTTTACTTAAATCTAAACACACTGAAAAAATATTTTTTTTTAATAAACTTCATATGAGTTTTGATATATATGTGTTCGCCACGACTTTGTCTACGCTCTTCTATATTACCCCCAGTCAAATCAAAATATTGTGATTTTTATTGTTATTATAACCATTTTAAGCATTTTACAATAAAAATTTAAAAAATAGAATTAACAATTTATCAACACGGAATGATTCCAACCTGTGGCCTCTGACATTGAGCTACCATAGCGCTACTCGCCTTTATCGAAACCGAGGTGACATGTATTAGGTTTCTTTCGAAAAATAGTGACAGATATTTATTGTGCAACCTTGCAGTCCAGAATAACATTTTCAAACTGCCACCACGGAATTTAATATATGAAATTGTCTCTAAACGAAAGACGACTATAATTTTTGCAGATGTTTTAAAATATTTAAATTCTTTCACAGTTAAAGTATTATATATCTTTTATCAGATAATAAGACAACTCCACAACTAATTCCATAAGGAAATTATTTTGGTTGTAATGTAATTATAGCCCAAACCAGTTGTGGTTTTCCTCTAAAACTAAGCATTTTTTCTGGAGTAAAAGTTTTCTATTTATAAGGCTTTTCTGCTAATAGTCAAAAACTTTCCAATAAATACTTTTGCCAGAATTTGTATTTACATCATTCACAGAAGAAGCATGCACAGAAAAATTCGTTGTATCTATCTCAAATAACTCACTATCCCTTCCCCTCCCCATCCCTCCATTTAAAATAAAATTTAAAATAAATACAAGAACTTTATTTTGTTTTTTAACGAAACAAACAAAAAAAAACATTTAGAAGGAAATACACAAAATGAAGTGTCGACTAAAAATGGAACCACTAAAGATATAAATTTTACTAATATCAAATAAAATCACGAAACAACTGATTACGAAACAAATAAACACTAATTTAATTAGTAAATGTCTGAATGACTGTACATTTTTAATAATCCTTATGTAAGGCAAAAATATAATATTTTAAGCCAAACGAATTTACAAATGGGTATATATACAATAAGCAATTTATTATCGCGCGTGTCCTGAATAAGTTGGATAAGTACGTACTTCATTATTAATGGTGGGGATATAACCTCATCCATTGTTCAGGTGGACTATTAATAATATTAAGTATTGCCCTTCACATTATATAGCGTTGCTTATATTACTTAGTTATTTTCTAATTTATTACCTCACAAGCATTTACCTTCGGCTTCTCTCGCTTATAACGGGGTAGGGAGAGCACCACGTAAAAAGTAAATAAAATAATTAATAATACAATAATTATTTACTTTTGACGTACAGACAAAGGCATTTGATCTTGTCTTTGATGACGAAGGGTGGCAGCGCGTTTTTCCTACGGGATGTTTTATATTTTGGTATAAAAACTAATGTCTTCTTATAAGTCAAGCTTTCCATACAAATCTAACTTGTATTTATCTATATGATTGACGGACAAACATAGAAACTTTTGTAAATAGGTAGTAGGTACACATGTTATAAGGAGTTTAAATAAGGGTACACGTCTTTTGAATGAAACTAATTTTATCTTAAAGAAATCAAAGAGCGAATACTTATGTAATCATAACTACTAACTCTCTCCATCCTAGGGTGAGATATAAGGAGTACGAAGGCAATAAAAGATTTTGAAAAGATTCATTTGGATGGATAAATTCTGCATAAATGAACGTTTGAATGTTGATACTTTCCCGCATTTGCTCAAAGTTGCCAAAATCAGTTCTATTCATAAATTTGTAGTTTAAACAGATTAAATTATAGGTCAATAGCAGTATTGCCGATACTTTCGTCATCAAATAAAAAAAAACTAATTAATACGGTTTACCTTCTAAATCAAGTTCACTTTCTGCCACTATTGATGAAGTAACTTCTTAAATCATATCCACTGAATCGACCACAAGTAATAAACATAGGCTACTTATAAAAAAATATAGTTTTGGTATTGCTCAAGGATCTATTTTATGACCTTTATTTATTTTTATCTACTTAAACGACATCGTTAACAAAAGACTGTCGGGGAACTTAACACTTTACGCAGGCGATAAGCTCCTGTTGTATTATTAAAACCAGTATACATTTAACAATACACATGTCTATAAACAGTGTTTAAGCAGCGCGTCTTTGTAGCCAGATGAAGTGTTATTTGAGTTGATTATATTTCAAGTTAACCTTTTAACCTAACGAAATCAGTTTCTGTTACATACTTACGTAGATGTTCTAACAATTCGATGAAATTATATTTTGTAAGTTTTTTTAACAAATAAATCAAATTAATTAAACAGTTAATTGTTTAATCATATAAAATATGATCATAATCAGACAATAGAATATGTTAAATAAATAAAAATCGTCAAATGGAGTCCTGTGTTTATAAATGGGCGCTCGGTGCCAATGTGATGGAAGAAAATTGAAAATGTACTTTATTTTGTATATTTCTGTCACGACTAACTTAAATAGCAATATTAATTTGCATATGCAAATTCTAAATTAAAATAATCATCAATTTCTTGCTGGCTATGTTGATCGTTGAATGATGATTGAATGAAGAATTCCAAGTCGAATGTATAATTATGTCATTCATTCATAAATAATGATATTTAATATATAAAATTACAACATATCCAATGCACTAATTACAACCGCATTACGGTATTATTTCTATGTAAAATCATAAGAATAAATAACAAAATGTAGGTACATATAATATACCATTTAGTGTTAGTGCTTTTATAATAATTAGGCACGACGCCTTTCTAAATATTAGAGTAAACCTCTTTAGTTAGAAATTAATTAAATTTAACTATGTTCAAACTATCGTTTTCTTTCTGGCTTTACTTATATAGTTATACAAATTTCAATTAATAGTTTGTTTGTTTGTTAGCTTTCGTCGGGCGTGAGTTGATTCAACGTCCCTAAACTTTATATTAATTTGAAATTGTTTGGTTCGCAATGATAATGATTTTTGAATTTAATTAAGGTCAATAAAACTATTATTTTTGAAAAAAAAAAACTATTTTTTTAAATAACATAAATGTGCTTTTTTAATATTTATATTTTTGTTAAATTGATATAATAGTTAGTGGCTGTTAAATTAAGTTTAAATTTGACTATCTCCTGCACATTAAATAATATTATATATAAACATTATTTAATTCCACGATACAGGAATAAATGTCTAAAAACATAGAGGTAAAAAGATAAAAATAATCAAGACAAAAGTAATTATCTATTATTAAATGACATCTGTTTTTACTTTTTTACTCTGTTCATTTTGGGACCAATTTGGAAGAAGGAAGTGTAAACAGAAGATAAAATAAAATCCCAAAGAAGTTTATCGTTTATTACCGTCATCAAAATTATTGATGGTTTGTACCAAAAAGTATTAAATGGATTTAAAAATTGGTTTCATCACATTTTTTAACATTCTTTATTAATTTGTATGCCTCTGAATACATAAAACAAAAATCTATAATTCTTAAAGAAAAATAAAGTATTATTACGTAGATAACTGATTAATTCGCAGTCATGTATATAGTTTATATTTTTAACTTAACATGAAGGTTGAATTGTTTATAACAAAATCTGAAATGGAATTCAAATAAAGCTGGAGTAAGAGCAAAATATTTCAATGCTTGCACGTATGTCAGTGTGTTACGTTCAGGTTATATGAGTGTTGTGACTGTGTTAGTGGTGGGTTTGATTTCAGTAAGATTTTATTTCTAAATTAACAGTTTTCAAACTTTTAGAATGTTAACGGAGGAACTGAAAATACTAAATAATGATAAAGCCTTATTTCAAAAGACATCATAAATAAAAAAGATTGATCATTATGTATTACTTTCGTAAACTCAAACTGTTATAAATAAATACGGCCTTACTAAGTCTAAAAAAATTAAAATTTCACATTATAATGTAACATCCTATTTTACTTGTAATACGAATTAGAAGATATATGATCTTGACATCTAGATAAAATGTAATAAATTCAAAACCCAAAATAAAGATTCGACTAGTCATTGAGTTGATGTGATAAATATTTCACAGATCAAAATAGTTATCAAGAATTATTAATTATTGTTTGAAATCAACCACAAACATGTTTAGTCATAATAAGCATACTTGAATTTAACAAATTGGGAATAAAATTTCATTGCATTCTATTATTATTTAACTGTCGTCAAATTAAAAACGAGATGAATTTTTGTCATAATTAAAAAAAAAAAAAAAAATATTCTGTAAACTTTGTTATTTTTATAAGAGTGTTATTAAGTAAAACGTCATCATCATCTGAAGATAAATCACTGTACTCTATCATATTCTATTCCAGACCTTATTTAATACCATATGTGGTTATAAAATATTCACTGTCATGTAAATGGCTTTCTGATTAAAGGTAATAATCAGATTTAAGGTAAATTTGTTATATAAAATCTCATAACACAGATTTAAATATGTATGAAATATTTATATTATTAGCACAGTATATTCTAAATAAACGAATGAAAACTTTTTAGGTACCTTTTTGTACCTCAAATCTTATATAAGGAAAGCAAGGAAATATTTTCAAAAAACTTAGTTTTTTGGTCTTATTTTACATATCTGTAAAAAGCTGTACCCGGCATGCGTTGTAAAAAAAAGTGTATTGTTTAAAATCAGAACTTTTTTTCTAACCCGTAGCGATTCGTGTACACATGTCAAAAAACTAAGCCAGAGAATCAGATGTATATCTAAGAGGACCTGCACAGAGGACCAACGTACAAAGAAATATTGTTTATTTAGAATTCAATTTGTTTCGCATACATTTTTATAGTCTGTAAAATATCTTTAGAAACAAATTTAGTTTATTTATCTACTTTATTATCTAATTCATTACCACGTGTTTATTACTAACTTTTGCTTTCGAATTAGAGGGCGGACAAATAACTAATTAGTGTGAATGGTTCGAGCATGGCGTCTGATTTGATTTTCAACATTCTATTTACTGTGTAATTAGACGTTCCCTGGCCGATAAAGCTGCAGTTAAGCTTTACTCCAAATTGGTGAAAGAATTTCTTCAAACGCTAGTCTATATCTAGACATAGTCCTAAGAAATATAATATAATAAAATATATATGTGTTTGTAATTGCTAAACGAGTTAAACTAAGAAGATTTTTTGCAGATGCGAGGGGACCGGCCGAAATTATCATCTTCACCCAGCATCAAAAAGCATTAAAGCATTTCTTGAATCATCAGGCTTTTTTGCCACCCAATATTTAAAGGAACTCTATGAATTTGTGGATAAAGTGAGTAAAAAAATTTCATTTAATAAATGGACAGAATTTCGCACTGAAAATAATGTTGCTTTCAAACACATACAAATTTAAAAGAAATTCAAGTTAGGTCTGTATAATTCGAAATCTCCGACTGTATGAAATTCAACATGCAAGAAGCTTTGCCAGTTTAGAAAAGTATCTAAGAAACTTGCTGAAGTTATAAAGCTTTTATATACAATATATTATATATATAGTATATAAAATATCATTTTCTAAGATAATTCAATAACGAGGTTCTGGTATTCAAAACATACCAGTTATCCAAGCAGATATAGGCATAGAAGAATAAAAGAATTTCTAATTGAATAATTCAAAGTCAAAGAATTTAACAATTTTTTTTATAGTATTTAAAATACTTTAGTAATTACAATGCTTTTAGTACGAGAACAAGGCATTTTAATTACAGATTATGTAAGCATTTACATTTAGAAATAATTTATTATACTGATTTCACGTATTATTGTACATATATACATATGTGTATACTTGTATAATGTATATTTACTATTATTTATAAAATATATAGGTGATAGTTGACAATTTGGTACATCAATAGCAGTAATAGATGCGGTTTTTTTTTATTTTTCTTATTTACTAGATTTAAGTAATTGAAAACGAAATTTGGGAATTATTTTAGTAATCTAAAATATTTACTTATTCCATTTTTTATTAAAAGGAAATATATAATAGTTATTTTTGGGCGAGTTATCTTTTATTATAAGTCCTTCATATTTTCACATGTTTGACAAAAAAAATACGAAAAAACAACCAACAAAACAATCGCTCTCGAAAAAAGAATAAATAAAATATTATTTTGTTAAAAATGTATGCCATTGACCCTTTTACTGTATCTTTTTATTTTGAAAATATATATTTTTTATTTTAACAATCCTGTGCTTCCTAATGAATACCAATGCCCTAAAATTTTATTTCTCTCAATAAAAAAGGACCTCTCTTTTTCCTTTATCATCATAGAAATACTTTATTAGGGAGGAACTGTGTTCTCAAAAACTGACTAATAAGAAAAGTAACTAATTTGCTGTCAAATCAGACGTCAACCTTTCTGATTGGTCAATGAACAACCAATCACAACTTTTAAAAGCGCTGTCAAATCAGTTATATTTTCATCGTCCTTCCAGAAATCGACGTTACAATACCTTGGGTATTCCTTTTCAAAAAATATAATATAATTGATAGCGGAAATTATTCTCTGAAATAGCACTTAGCGCCCGACGGCAGGGCATGCAAAACAAATAGCTTCTAGAAACGTTCCTCTGAATTTCAACAAAGCTTTGGATAGTCTAGAGTTGACTATAAAAGCAATATTATGAGTTGATATTCCTGGACTTATACCTTGCTTTGGTGGTAAACTTGCTAGGAATATTTGTAAGTTAAAAATATTAAGTAGAGAAGTAAATATTTTTCGTATAATCATATCGCTAATTTGAATAAGTCTTTACATAATATACAAAAAGGATTTATAATCTATTATATAATCAGAGAAATATAAAGTATAAACCCTTTTTTGTCAATATTGCATTATTATATGTAAATATGAAAACGCATATATGTATTTAATTATATAAAAAAAATATGTATTTTACCAGAGCGTGTTAAAGAACACTACATTTACATGTTTCATAGCGTGATACTTTGAGAGTTTTATAAGAAGCTCAGTTTTAATAAGCTAGTATCGTGAAAAATATTAACTACTACTTATTTCGTAATTAAAAGGTTATAAATAGCCACCCTGAACATTATTTTTGTTTGAAATTGTCTATAATAGTGCCAAGTTAAAATTAATTAAAATTTAAGTAAATACCGAATCAAAATATTATCAAATCGGACGTGACTTAAACCTATTACAATTCTGATATCGTCCAGCGACTCTGAAAATGAGCTGCCACGTCACTAGCCACCCCGATGACTGCATTCTAAATATAATCTACTTATTTTTTAAATTGTTTTTAAAGTTATATATATCCATAATTTCATAAAGAATACCATATTTATTTATATTTAGATTAAATTGTTTCCGTGACTCCGTCCTCGTGAACTAAAGAAGATCGTTCAGAGCCCGTTCGTAATAGCAGTTTAAAGCTACTGCTTCTAAGGCTAATGCTACCCGTGGCTTGGTGTAGATCAGTAATTTCGAACGACCTTCTATAGTCTACGAAGACGGATTTATGTAGTATTTAAATTACGCTTAATTTTGATAGTCAGTAACTATTTCCGCAATAATAAAGGTAAGCTGAATTTAATACGATTTTCATTAAATTTAGTATATTAGCCAGCACAACCCTATTCGGAAACTTTAAACAACAAAACTGTCACACAAAGAGACATACAGACTATAAATTTATAAATAATAACCTGTCTAATCGAGCTATGAAATACATTCAAGTTAGGAATACTCGTGTTTAAATAATAACATGAATTATTAATTGTTATTTATATATCAGTGAAATATTTATAAAATCTATAAAGAAGTAGGCAGGAAGGAGTTTTTAAAAATAGCTTATTGTATTTTCTATGATGATTCATACTGAAACATTCAGGAGCTTTAAATAACTAATTATTTACAAATGGGGAAGGGTGGTCATACTAAGTTTCTAGCTATACATAGTAAAGTAATATTTGTGATGATATTTTTGTATTTAATATCTTAAAAGATATTATGGCCACAACAATATATGCATACAATAAAATTCCAATTAGTCTACATCTATTACGCCCTGAAAGTCCTTTGCGTGAGTCTATCGTCATGTCGAGCACAGCTTCTGGCATAGACAAGACAATGTCTGACCCTTGTTTCAGTTTCGAAAACCGCTTGGAGACTTATTTGAAGGAATATCCCTTCCTTGCGAAAGAGACATTAAATAATTTGACAAAGAACATTATGATTTGTTATCGATGTCGTAATTATTGATGGAATGGTGCAAAAAGGTTTTAATGTATTCGTAAATTGACTTTTTTTTTAGATTTACATTAATTTGCTGTTAATAAAATTGAAATAGTTGAATTGTACAAAATCCATAGGATTTGAAAAAAAAAATCAAACATTTTCTCACTACCTACCGCAAAAGGAATTCAAATAAAGCTGGAGTAAGTGCAAAATATTTCAATGCTTGAACGTATGCCAAAGTGATTTACTTTCAGAATTTATGAGTGTTGTACCTGCCTTAGTGGAGAGCTTTGATTTCAGTTCGATTTTACTTCTTTTTCAGTTCTCAATCTTTTCATATGTTTATGGACTAGAAGAGCTGAAAATAACCTTTTAAAGCCTAATTTTAACAGATATAGCTCAAAAAGATTGGTAATTGTGCCTATTATCATAAAAAAAGAAAAATAACTTGAACAATTGTTTTTATTCTTTATTTATTTATTTCAATGTTTCATTATTTGTGGATAAATTTGTCTAACTAAAAATGCAAATCAGTATATTATTAAAAATATCATAAAGTTTGTTTATATTCATGTTTTACTAATATTATGGTATCAAATAATATATACAAATAGTACATAATTTCTCATACATTCTGTACACTTTGTTATTTTTTTGTAAGACTAGTATTAATCATAACGTCATCGTGCCCCAAAACTTATCCATTAAACTCTATCACATTGTATTTCAGACCTTATTCAGTATACATGAGGTTTATTCTTCAATGTCATGCAAATGGTATTCTGATGAGACGTATTCATCAGGCTTAACGCAAATTTGTTTATAGTATGAGATTTTGTATGAAATATTTATTATTTTCTTAGCACAATATATTCTGAATAATAAATGAAAACGTTATTTCTTTTTATCTCAAACCATTTTTTATCCTTAAAAGTAAGGTAATATTTTTAATAACTTTTTCTTGGTCTTACCTTATGTAAATATTAAAATTGCACCCGACATGTGGTATTAAAGAAGTTATTGTTCTATAATTGAGACTTTTTTTGACCACAAAAGATCGCAACATTTGCAAAAATATAAAGAACTTAGCCATCTTGCATCACAATCAGATGAATAGATAAAAGACCCACAGAGGACAAACATACTAAGAAATATTGCGTTTTATTTTTTCACAAAAAAATTATCTTAAGCGATATCAATTTATTATTTTATTTTGCTTAATAATTAATTAAGGTATTTTTAATAACGAATAATTAATTGAATATTATATGTATTGTTTAATTAGGCGTATCCTGGTTGATACAGCGGCAATTAAACCCTCCTATTATAATGTATCTTAGTATTGGTGAATTTCTAGAACCGTCAGTAGGCATATTCACAAACGATAAAGCTAGGGGTGTTAAAAGTTTGTTTCTGGCAAGCTCTTCTCAGCAGAGCAGCATTCCGAGCTGATGGTAGCTTACTCACGGACTGACATATTGACATACTATACTGATATTTTTATAATGTAATAATTGACGAATCAAAAGTGCATATAAATGCCTACTTGAATAAAGACAATTTCGAATATTATGAATTTTAATATGTATACAAGTCAAACTTTGTATCTGAGTCTGTCTGCGCTCTGGTAGCTACCAAACGATTAAACCGATTTGAGTATGGTTTTCAATCGAAAATCTGCTGGGATGGCTCATTTAAGAAAGATTGGCTAAGGCCAATAACAGGTATTAAGAGTTGTCTCCGATATTCATCATAGTAAAAGGAATCTGGACAAGATAAAATGAATTGTGGAGTTTTGTTGAATAAACGGACAGAACTCTTCACTGTAAATAATGTAGATACGTATTGTTAAATATATCCCAAGTCAATATAATGCTCAGAAGACTTTTTAAATGAATAGTTCTAAGTCGAAGACATTCAATTATTTATTAATTTTTTTATTTTTTATATTTCGAACATTCTAGTGCTGAAGGTAATGTAATTACAGATTATGTGATCGTACCATTAAAAACAATTTAAGAAGCTGATTTTTATTAATACTTTAATATAATTTACCCAGTATTGTTTATTTTACCAGCTAGATAAGTAATAGGTATATATGATCACTCTTTATCAATATTGCACAAATATGTGTTAATACAAATAGGCATATATTTAACAATATATATATTGTTAAAGCTAAGTTAGCTCAGTGTAATGATCTAGTACCGTGCGAAATATTACACTCATATTATAACTATTATTTAATTCGTAATTATTATAAGATTGTAAGTAGACTGCAGGAGGGCTGCTGAGAATTGTCCTTTTTGAACTTAGACCAATTTAAACTTAATACTCTTTACACAAAGATCTATATTTGGCCCCTTTTTAATTTTACTTTATATTAATGACTTGCCCTTTTTCATAAAAGGTCTATGTGACATTATTCTTTTTACTGTTTATGCCTCATTTATTTGTAAAGTTGAGCGTAATAGGTCCAATTGTGATGACGTAAATAGTACTCTGTCACGATTGATTCTTTAGTTCGAAATTACTAATTTGGTCTTAAATACTAAGAAAATTAACTGCATTGAACTTGCACTTCCTAATGTAAAAAGTCAAAATTTTATCCTTGACAGTGAAGAGTTAGAACTGACTGACACAACAGTTATCCAAGGTATGACTTTAAATGAAAACCTCCAGTGGAACCCCAATCTCTCAACACTCGCAGGAAAATCTCAGCTCCGCCGTCTATGCAATGAAAAAAGTAAGACCTGCTGTAAAATAAACAATTATTATTTATGTACGTATAATACGTATGTTGACTCAATAAAGGAATGAAAACCCGAAATCTGCATTGCCTCGAAACATTTATTATCCGCGAGAAGAATGTAAGGTAATATATT
The DNA here is from genome assembly GCA_963555665.1 of Dircenna loreta. Classification (NCBI taxonomy): domain Eukaryota; kingdom Metazoa; phylum Arthropoda; class Insecta; order Lepidoptera; family Nymphalidae; genus Dircenna; species Dircenna loreta. The sequence goes on along the minus strand of OY743089.1, from coordinate 6,706,647 downwards.
TAATAACCTTGAGTTTTGTATTACAAATAAAAATATGAAATTATAATTTATTTATTTTGCAAAAAAATATTCAGTTAGTAAAAAATATTTAGAAACTTAAGTCATTCCAGTTTATTTTTTATTGACTAATTAATTACCACTATTTCTTTATTGACTTATTAATTACCACTAATTAATCACCACTAATTTATTACTAGTTTATTTATTACTAGCTTTTGCTTTCGCCTCCGAAAATGGACGCATTATGTATTATTTCAAATGGCCCCCGCACAGCACTACATTTTGTTTTCAACGTTCTATTTACGGTTATTATGTCCTAGCTGATAAAATTGTACTTAAGCAGCCCTTTTACAATAATTTATCTTTCTATTAGCTTCTATCTTCAATTAGCTTAAGAGTTTCAAGAATTCAAATTTTTGTAGTGTATATCCAAAGATAGCCCATAAAAATGTTATTTGTTTAGGCAGATTATTTAAAATTTTATTATTTAGAAAGTTGAAAAATATTATTATGAAGAATTTTTCCATGTTCGGTTCTTTGTGGAAAAGCATTTATTATCCATCAGAATATGATAATATTAATAATAATGTAAAAAAATCTCTATCAATCTAGGACCTGTGCAAATAAGGTGGTAGCCATTTGACTACAGCTCAAATAGGCCCTCGACAGGCTCGACGGGGACCATTTTCTCACAAGGATCGGCGTAAAGTAAGCTATTATAGCTGATATTCGTGCGGTGAGTAAGAAAGCCGGATGCCGTTAGGGGTCACTTGGTTAACGTATATTTTATCCATCTATCACCATTCTTTATGGACGGTATAACGAGTAACCGTCAAAAAAACTTATATTTTGCAGATATTCATGGTCTAATAGATATTCTCATCTTGTTATTGTCAACTCTTTTGCATCTTGAAGGAATCAAATAACCCTTGAAGGAACTTTTTATGAATTTGCAGATAAAATAAGTTGAAGACAGGAAATGCATTTGATAAATGGACAGAATACGTTACTCAAAATAATGCTGTTTTGTATCACACACATAATTAAAAAAGCATTCTAGTTATTTCTACCCAACTTAAAATCACACGCTGTGTAAACTCCAGCACGCGAGAAGCTGGCAACGAAAAGAAAATGGGTAACAAACTAAGAGGTGATGTTCCTTAACTTCAATAGCTTATTCAGTATTTTTTCTTATTGCAATTAAGAGATACAGGTATTTCAATTATACCATAGTTAATATTAATTATCTAAGCCGGTGTAGGCACAGCAGAATTTCTAATTGAATAGTTCAAAGTCAAGGAAGTCAAACAATTTATTTCTAACGTTCTAGGGCTGAAGGCATTATAATTACAGGTTATGTGATCTTGTCTTTGGCAATACTTTAATATACTGATTTAACGTAATAATTTAAAATTTTGCCTTTATAATTAATATTTACTAAAATTTATTAAAGATTTATCTGATATTCTACAACAGTCAGATATAAAATGAATATTAGTATAATAGCAAAAACGTTTTTTATTGTGTACTAGATTCTATCCATTTTTTTTTTTTTTTTTTTTTTTTATGTGACAAGAGGGCAAACGAGCGTGCGGATCACAGGTGTGAAGTGATCACCGCCGCCCACGAACTCTTGCAACGTCCGAGGACTCACAAGAGCGTTGCCGGCCTTGGAGGTGGATATAAACGCCTTTTTTGAAGGTACCCATGTCGTATCGATCTGGAAACACCGCCGAAGGAAGTCCATTCCACATCTTTGTGGTACGTGGAAAAAATGTTCTTGAAAACCGCACAGTAGAGGATCGCCACGCATCCAGGTGGTAAGGATGGTATTGCAGGCGATGTCGTGCTGTGCGGTGGTGAAATTCGGCGGCGGGCATCAGATCAAAAAGCTCTTCGGAGCACTCCCCGTTGTAAATGCGATAGAAAACGCACAAAGAAGAATCCATGGAATGCTAAGAAGTTTCGTCTCAATCAAACAACTATTTACAAATTTTATTGCAGTTTCACCATAATTTTCATTTCATCATCATCATCTTTCCATGGTTCAATGTAAGGAAAATGGTGAATCAGGCATCAATGTAAGGAAAACAACTAACAAATCAAACGCTTCAAAAAAAACAGTCTAGATATACAAAAGTGTTTTGTTTTAAATTGATGCCATTGACTCTTTTACTGTGCCTTTTTATTTTGTAAATATCCTTCAATTATTAGAGGAATAATATGAAGTACATTCAATTCAGATTCAGATTAAACCCTTCTGATTGCTTAATTGAGAACCAATCACAACTCAAGAGATATCAAATTAATTATATTTTCATCGTCCTTCCAGAAACCAGATGAAAAAAATAAATTTATTTATTTACCAAAAATATCATAAATCTAAACCAAAACCATGTGATGATTTCAGGGAAGTCCCAAGTTTCTCCGGTCAATCAAAGTTGTGATATCGGAGTGGCCCAATTTACAATTTTATTTCCAACAGAACTTGGTGATGGGTTGGCGGCATTTAAGAACTTGCCAAATTTTACCTAAATATACACTCTGTGTTTTTCGCAACTTAAAAAAACAAAAAAAAAAAGTATATATATATATATTGAACCCATTATTAAATGGAATCATCAATCAAAGAAAATTTAATATAACAATTAAGACTTATTCAATACAAAATAATATTATAAACATAAGATAGAATTCCTATTAGAGAAGAGACGAAGCTTCTTAGCTGTTCATGGATTCACCGTACGGGTGCCGGGCCCATCGCGTTGCAGGGAGAGGAGTGCAAACAGCTCCTGGGACTTGCGACCTATGTGTGGGTTTAAGGGGCCCCTTTAAAATGCGCAATATTGTAAATACAAACATGTATATAATTAACTAAATATAAAAAAAACATTCCATCTAAGAGTTTTATAGTATATGTTTTTGTTTACTTTGTTTTATAGTTTGTGTTAGTTAGTTTTATAGTTAGTCACGACAAGTCACCTTAACTGCAATAAGTTACTAATTTAACTGATGATGGATTCCCAACGGGTTTTGTATAAGATTACACTTTTCGAACTCCACACTTGTCGTGACACCATTCTAACTTAAAATACAACTTTTTCTGCAAAGCTTTTAATAACTTTGTTTGTTTATTTTCTTTGTTTTTTCATTACATTCTTAAGATTGTTGAAAAATCAACTAAAAGGAACTGGAATTCTGAAAGTTTAATTTGTTGCTCGTCTGTTACCATTTAAATATCTTCCGTTAGATTTATATTTAACTCGATCTCCAAATTTCTCTGCGGTTAATGTTTCTGTATTTTTAAAAAAAAATTCTGAAATAACGTAATTGTTTTTAGCTCTTTGAGTGTTAAGTAATCATATAATTCCCTAATTTTGTAAATATGTTTTATTTTATATTCTTCTTAATGCAGACTCCATAAAAAGTATTACTTGTATTTATAAAGGCACTAGTTGTGTAACTTTATAACATTTTTAAAAAATCCTTTTAAGAAAAGCCGTACACAATAAAATTTGATTGACAACTTTGTATCCAGTATAAGGAAGCAAACAAATGCGAATAATACTGTTTGTTACACGGATTTAATCAATTTAATCAATCGATCAAATCAACATCTATTATTTAACTAAAAATTATTCAACTCTCATAGTAAATAACTAATTATGTAATATGTACATAATCTACAAAGAAACGTTGTCTTTTATTTATTTAGCAGACAATTATTTAGTTAGTAAAAAATCTTTAGAGACTGGAGCCATTTCAATTTATTCTTTTAATTTATTTACTAAATTGCCACTAATTTATTACCACTTTATTTATTACTAGCTTTTGTTCGAGAACAGGCGAATAATTAATTAGTTTAAATGGTTCTAGCACAGTGCCAGATTTTGTTTTCAACATTCTATTTATTGTCTTATATATTTTATTACTCTTATATAAAGAAATTGATAGTTTATTTTGATAAAATTATTATATTTTTATATATTATTCATGAAATATTTAATAACTTCACATGTTACTAAAATCTGTAACGACAATCTAATTAAATTTGTAGTTAACATGAATTATAGGGCGTTTTAAATGTCGCATGATTCGCATGATGAAAACAATTATTAAACCAGACGCTCTAAAAAGAAACAAACATGTAGCCTACAAATAAAATTACATTTATTTAAAAATTATGACGCTGACCCTCCTGTCGTACCTAATTATTCATTATGTATTTTTTTGTTTTATTCTTTTTCTTTTTAATTAATGCCAATAATAATATGATTTTTATATAACATTAAAAATATAAGTATGTATAAGGTGAAAAAATTAAAAACACCAACAACAAGAAAAGAAGTTTACAAGAATTCTTTACCCAGAAAATGTCTATGTGGTATAGTCCTAACTATAGCCGGAATTATTCCTAACCATCTTTATCGTAGTCTAGAACTATTGAATATGAAAAATAATATTTATGTTACACATATGACATATGACATGATTTTTTTTATCCTAAAGCCAAAAATACGTAAGATCAATTATGTAAATCAGAAATAGAGTAGGACCAAGCATGCTTCCTTGTGGGAATCTACTTAAATACCAACCATATCATTGTTTTTTAAAAAAATTACGCACATTATTATTTCCTTAAACATTATAGGTATATTTTCATAACCGTTTCCCAAAAGTGGGGTTAAATAAAAAGTAACTATTTTGCTATCAAGGCAGATGTTTATCTCTCTGATTGGTTACATGACAACTCTTGACAGTGATGTGAAATCTGTTTTATAACAATCATCCTTGCTGAAATTGATGTTTAAAAACGCAGGTATTTTTTATCAAAATTATCACATATTAAATAGCGAATATTAGTCTCTGAAATAGCAATTAAACTCTGTCTGCAGCGCCATTAGATCAAATGACATCTACAACTAGAAGCAATTCTATGAATTTCAACAAAGCTTTGAATACTCTGTTGAGTGGACTATCCAAGCCATATTTCAAGTTTGGGATATTCGTAGTCTTAAACGTATTTGTACCCAGAACTTTGTAAGATCACTAATGTTACTTTGTAGGATGATCAAGGTAAACTTTGCAAGGAGTTGGGATATATTCAGATTCAATTTCAAAATATATATTTGTTGGTTTGGTGTCAGGCTACGTAAAAGAAACAAGGATATATGCATTCAAGGTCAAGTTTTCAAATTTTAAACTAATTGATTGAAATTGCTACAGTATTCACAACATGTGCTAAAAATTAACATTTCATAACGATGACCCGATAGTTGGCGCTGTGTACATGTAAATATAATAGTTTGTTGAAAAGTTGTGCCGCGTGCAACGTCTTGTATTATTTCAAGACAAATATATATATATATATATATATTTAAGGCAGGTAAAAATATTAAGTAAAAATACCAGAAAAAGGAATTAAAAAATATTAACTTATAATAAAAATATAAAATATGTCAGTATTCTACAATTATATGTAAACATGCAAATTTTTTAACTATTTATAAAAACATAAAAAACTTATCAGAGCGTGTTGTAGAACAATCCATTTTCCTAGAGTGTTCATTTTTTATGTTTTCGTAGAGTGATAATTTATAATCGTTATAAACAGCCCACTTTAACGACCTAGTATCGTGATACTTATTAGACTGAGCTTACTACAATTATTCAAATAGAATTTGTTATAAGATTATAAGCCACCTGAACTGCAATAAGTTCCACAGTGGACTTATATTTGAGAAACACGGATTCCCTGTGGGTTTTGTACGAGGGTTTTCACCCTTTGTTGGTTGGTTGGTTGTCCTTTTCACCCTCATCGTAACCCAATGCAGACTTTAGACACAACTCATAAAAAATAGCCAGTTATTTCCAGTTAATATTATTGTGATTGCTAAGGCTGGAAATAACAATGAAGTTCTTAAACTTTAATTTTATTCTGGTTTGATAACTTTTCAAAATTTTGCAGTAAATGTTTCTGTTTTTTTATTTATCAGAATTAAAGTATTTGTTACAAGTTCTGCGAATTTCAAAAGATTCCTTAATTACCTAAATTTGTAGATGTATTTTTTGAAATTATCAAATCTGAATACATATTTTCAGGTACATCATGTTTATTTATACAAAGACTAGTTTGTTTCATCGACTCTGTCCGAGAAGACTTCAGAATATGTTCACGCTCATTGAAGTTACTAGTAGAACCCGAGAAAGAAAGAGTCTTCCCGGCATGTATTTAATATTATTATTAAGGGAACTAAAAAGTTGTATGTTTTGTAATATTATATCAAATATTTAAAAAAACCTTATTAAGGAAGGCAAAATACCTTTTAGCTACGATTGACATTTCGGTATCAGAAAACAAAAAATATATATATGTAATTTGGTGGGTTGGACATATTGAATAGAATGCAGACGTGACTATTAGATCAATTCTCAATTAATGAATAACTCTAGTTCTAATAATTAATCTTTCAGGTAAACTTAACAGATAATAAGAGCAATAGAAAGAGCTTAACACAAAACGGTTTTGTGGTCGAGAATACTAATTAATTCGTTTCACAAATTAATCATCCAGAGTCGAGGTTAAGCTACTTGCAGAATACAACAAGTGCATTGTGCCACGACAAAGCCAATGCTGTCTTAAAGGTGGTTGTGCTGAACTTTTTATATGCGTAGCAAGACAAGTTGAGTAATGGGGCAGTGGCGATAACGAATCTGGATGCGTGGCGATCCTCTACTGTGCGGTTTTCAAGAACATTTTTTCCACGTATCACAAAGATGTGGAATGGACTTCCTTCGGCGGTGTTTCCAGATCGATACGACATGGGTACCTTCAAAAAAGGCGTTTATACCCACCTCCAAGGCCGGCAACGCTCTTGTGAGTCCTCGGACGTTGCAAGAGTACGTGGGCGGCGGTGATCACTTAGCAACTGTGATACGCACGCTCGTTTGCCCTCTTATAAAATAAAAAATAAAAAAAACGAACAATGTGTTGAACACGCTGTTTGTTTGTTATTTACAATTTAGTTACTAAGCGCCTTTGATGACACAAGCGCCGTCATATGTATTCGTACCTATGGTCCGGGTACAATCTGTTGTCCCCGAAAACGTTTCGATGTAAACATCTAGTATTTTATTAAGAGTTCTTTTAGTTTTGATAGTCATATTTTAAATAAACAATGTAAAATAAACAAAAGACCACAATTCTTATTTAAACTGAATTTATTTTAATTGAATAAAATACAATTTCTATTCAATTTAGTTTGAATATTAATCAATACTACCTTAGTTTAAACCTTTAAATAACAAAAGTGTTATACAAAGAGACTATTAATTAAAACCTGTATAATGAAGCTTTAAAATAAGTGTTTAAGAATATTCGTCTTTAAATAATATGAATTATTGAGTGTTACTCATATATTAGCGGAATATTTATTAAATCAAGAAGCTCTAATGAGCTCGTTAAAATATAATATTTTATGTCTGCTCATGATTTTTACTCTGAAAAATTTATTTCGACTTTACTTACAATAAAACAAAAAATATTTGAACTTGTATCTAAGATAGCTACTTATTTTAATCAAGTGAAAGGAAGGAGGGGATAGCAGGAAAGTCGCTGACATCGGCTAGTTAAACGATATTTGTACTGAGACTTCATTTTATATCTAAGAAAATAATATGGCTGGTCTAAAGATATTTACATATATTAAAAAACACCAATATCGTCCATATGTGGATACACTTGAAAGTGGTGATAAAGGTACACTTACTACCCACCACTTCCTTTGAGAGGGTCTATCGCCACTCAGGCATAATTCCTGTGACACTCCAGGCATGGCTGGACCTGACATTAAATCTCATCAACCTTTTAAATCCTTCACGTATGAGTCTCGAGACTAGCGGGAAGGAGATTAAGTATAAATATAACATATTTATTAATTAATCTACACTTTTAACACATATGTCATTATTCAAAAACATATCGACGCCCACAAAAGTCTCGTTCCTATTTCCTAAACTTATTCTACATGATTTTTAGACAAATAGAGATATATCTTGTTGCTTTGTATTAATTATATTTATTGTATGTAAAGGACTTTAAATCAAAATATAAACTACAGTTGTAATTTCAAGACCAATAGAATTCCCTGATATTATCATAACGACAGACTATTCTCTTTGTACATACCTATGAATTTATACCATATTTACTGTACATACATTTTGCTCTTGTCCCATTTTTATCTTATTTAACAAATTATTATATCCCAAAATTGGACCTTTGCTGTTGCTCTGAATGGCTCTTTAATTATATAACAAGAAAATTATATCAACACAAGAGAGTCTACAGACAGACAGTCCGATATAATACATATACTTTGGACTTCATTGAACTATGTCTGTATCTAAGTCGACCAAGAGACAAAGTTTGTCTCCTTACTTGTCTGTTATAAACGTTCATTCTAAACTTTATAGATATCAGATATTGTATGGATTTGTTATGTAAGGCTTATTTTATGCTATCAAATATTACACAAGCTCTAAGGTATAAAAACTTAAGTATTATGGAAAAATAGGTAACTGTTTTTATTTATTTTCAATGCCGTTATTTATCGTCGCTATTTTAGCTGAATTATTCTTTGATTGAAAAAGAAGGCTTAAAGAAGGTTTTTAACTCTAATATTAAAATATCATCAATGAAAATGTTATTAAATTTTATCCAGTAGTTATTGCATAATTAGCGAACAAATAAACGGATAAACGGATAAACAGATAAAAGTGTCCGTATCATTTACGTAAGACATATAAATAACTTTTAAACATATAAACAATTAACGCACAGATTTGGAATACTTATTATATGTTGTGTGTTTATCATAAATTTCAAGTGTAACCATAGCCTTAATTTATGCAATGTCTGATAAGAATTAATTAGTTAATTAAAAACCTCCATGTAATGAGTTTTTATGATTTACTATGAAAGTTAACGATAAATTTCCTTAAAAACAAAATAATGCTAATAGTTATAAAGGCTGTTTTTCTCTTTACGCGGTAATTTATTCAGCATCTGAATAGCTCTTTTTATGTTTAGGGCTTTCATAAAACGTTGTAGTAATTTATTACAGTGATGCGGAATTGAAGTCAATTAAAGGTAATTAAAGTGAACTACTGATATTTAATGTTATTAAATATAAAATCAAATGTACTGAGCAACCAACCACCATTTAAAAATCTTAACATTTCAGAAACCTTTTGTTACATTACAATAATATAAATCTATCCTCGCTCATCTGTAAAATGGTATCGTTTTTATGATAAGAGGCAAAATTAAGTCTAGGTAATAAAATTAATGATTGCTCATTTTGTTTATTCACAGTTAATAAGAATAAATAAGTTAAAAAGCGTAAGATAAGTCTCAAACTATTTGTATAATGACGTGATAAATGTTTCTATCATGTATGGTTTATATTCCCCTGCATCTCTCGGCTGAAACACACAGACTTAGCACATTAAATATATTATGGCCGGGACAAATTGCTTGCGTTATGGAGGGCAACTTTGAATTACATCTTTTATTATGTAACATATTATAGCCCTTATTCCGTTTAATAAAACCCTATTGTAATATGATAAATTATATGTTTTAAACATTACTTTTATATGTGACAACTTCTAATATAAAATGTCAGGTCTATTAATTTAGCATTGGGGTTAATAATATTCAGCACCCTCATCAACGTTACTTGCTGCAAAGCACTTCCATTACTTCAGTACATTTCTCTGAGCCATCATTGGAGTACTCACTCTTAATATAATCAGATTATATTTCACAGGGTCCAAATTTTTTTAAGGTCTCCTTTTTCCTTATAGCCACCCACATTAATGTCAAGTCAAGTTAAATAATGGTAACACTGTTATAGAATACATTAAAATTAATCATCTCTCTTAGAAACAAAGACAGTCGTGCCAAGTCCCAAAACCCCGTTCGATTATTCTACCGTAATATATAATATGAAGATTAGTAAAGGGTGGTCTTATGTTAAACAGATACGTTTGTCATTCATTGTGTAGACCCTCAGATTACAATGTACAATGAGCTCTACAATAAGAGGTCAACGTTCAGGAACTAACTTCGTAAGGCAATCTCGTACATTAAAACCCAATGCAATATGCGTGGTATTTAAAGTATATCACGACCAGTATTTAGAATAACCCTTAACAGTTTCAACTATTGGTCAGAACTGAGGCTAATGTTGTGATTGGCTGTCTATCACGCCATTGACCAATCAGAACACTTTTACAGTTTAACACGGAAAATAACAGCAAAATTATTACGTTTTATGTTAATGAGAGAAACCAGTTTATTAGTTGCAGTAAAAATATGCTAAATTTCAGGGTCAGTTTGCCCTGCATTTATGAAGCTCGCCATTTTCGGTTTGAAATTACGTACCATTTTTTTAGAACTGACAACTCGTTAGTGTTTAAAAAAAAAGTAAATCCTTATAAGAATCAAATTTAAGTTAGTAGCTTGTTATTATTAACCGTCCCTCGACTCTACACATGGTAACATCAGACAAACTATAACTCGTTCGAAACAATGGTTAAGAGTTTTTGATTGAGCTTAGTGAGGAACAGCGTCAGCATAAATACACATCCAATCATTTTTTATATATTGAACGGCACTTTCAAATCCTTTCTTCCAAGATGAATGGGCCATCAAATGCAGAAAGATATTTAAAATTCAACAGAGTCCAGCGCGAAAAAAACACGAATTCTTTAATTGCTTTTCGTTCCTTTATTATATTAGTATAGCAATTTATATACATAGGTTACGTATCCTGGTCATCAAGATCCATATAAATCAGTTTAATATTATCCAATATTGCTATGATCAAAGAAACAGTATTTTTTTTGTATCTAATACAAATTTATTCCAATATTTCATAACTACCCACCGATTGTATAACAATTTAAAAGGAAATACAAGTCGGTATACATGTAAAGCTTTCTGAAATAGAAAATTGCATTTTGCAACAAAACAGCTCTAAAATTCTAGAAACTGTCCAGGTTTGCGGGATGTTCCAACATTTTGTGGATGAAAATAAAATTTTTCTCTACAATTTACCGACAAGCGATTCTCTATGTACATTAATTACGAGAGTTTTTAGAATTTGAACATCTTTTATTACCACTTATGTTTAAATTTTGGTATTTTAGTTAAAAATTAAGCAATAATTGAAATTAGAACAAAAAAAACATAATAATTTAATACACAAATATATTATTTCTTTGAACAGGAACATTCGACATTGCAATAACTCAATTCAGCCTCATTTATGCAAAATGGTCGTGATTTTTTTCACAAATGAGTGCATTGTGCCAGTAGAGGTCATTTTTCCTGGGTTATATTCCATTTATAACTTTTTTTATTTTGTGAACTTTATAATTCAATTAATAAGTAACAATTTAAAGTGAAATATATGTGTATTTCATTAAAATTCAATCTAGCGACACCCTGAATTTGGGGACACCCTATAGATAAGCCCATTGGCTTAATGTAACGAACATGAAATGAATAAATATATATAACAAAGTACAAAAAAAATATCAAATATGTTTTACTTACTTAAATATAATAAACAAATTTAAAAAAATACTTTCTCTTACGATAATAGCACCAACCATCTAACAACTATAATATATATATTAATTCATTAAGCATAAGGAATAACAACGGATAAAAATATTAATTCCTAAACATTTGAAATATCGATTTTTATATTTTTCTTGTACACAAGAGGAATAGTGTACTGAGGTAATATTAAACCAGGACATATCAGAGTAATAATCATATTATAGTTTGAAAATGGAATTGAAAAAGTACGGCTCCAACTGAGTCAGTCATTAAGTTGATGTACAACCCTACCATTGTGCCGGCTAATGTGGCTCCAGAGAAATTAATGGGGATTGAATATTGTGTTTCATATTTTTTGTTTCTACATATACTAGTTGCCTTTATCCGGCGTCGCCCGCGTTAGTAACAATATATACATATATATTTAGTACTGACTGATAGTTTCTTTTTACCAAACGTCTTTTATTGTATTTTTGATTTGAACGTCAGTTTTGAACAATATTCTAATTATATTAAAATAATTTATATATAATCATTATGGAATTTTTAAGTATTGAGATGCTAGGAAGTTGAAATGGAATTAGTTACACGTTATTTATGTTAGATAAATACAAAAAATATATTGTTGTATATTTAAAAAGAGTTATCTAGAGAATCTCGATAGTAGCGCCACCTACCAACAGGGCTAAAAACAAGTCTGTTCTCAACTTTCAAGTCGTTTAGACATATTTATTTATGTCTTTTTTCACTTTTAACAATTATCAGTGATGACTAGTGTACGCCAAATGTTTCAGGACGGTCTATTTTGATAAAATTCTTGTGAAAATAAGGCCTTGTGAAAATTTAAAAATTACGAGGGTTCCAAACGCACCCTTTTCTGAGAAAAACCACACAACAAACTCAGCAGGTTTGTTTGTTGTGATCACTGTTTCACAAACGTCAGTATGAAGTGAGCAATTTACGAACAAACACACACACACTTATATAGAACAATGTTGGATGTACATACTTTAATTCGCAGTTATCATCTTGTTAGATTCACCACAGAGTAAAAATGTATTTTTAGCATAATACTTAATTCTCGTGATCTAAGCAACGTTTTGTGATATAAATAAAAATAAACAAAAAAAATAGAAAATATTGAATTTCCAATATTGAACACAGAAAATCTTTTTTTTTTTGGCATCTTTACCCAATCAACTTAACCGAACTATTAACCAAATAAATATTTGAGTAGAGATGTCTGACACCGAAAAAAAAATGTCTAGATATTATCTTTAATACCTTTTTTTGAATAGTGATATATTTATAGAACTCCCTTTGTTAAGACGATTTTATTAATCAATATCAAAAGAGGCCGAGACCAAACAGTTCAGCACTTTTTTCTGTCTCTAAATCTATTGATAACAACGAGTGTTATGAATATATAATATTTTGATTTACTTACAATTGTAATAAATGTTTTGTAAACACATAAACGTATATACTAATATACAAAAGATGCAAAATTTTGATTTAAAATTTTCAAAATTATTCCACAGTAATTAAATACTGTCCCGTTGAAAAAAGTGGTATTTAAAATAAATTAGTTAAAAAAAATAAGAAATGAAAAATGTACTAACATGAGTCCTTCTCCTTGGACGTAGATAAGTCTTTTTTTAAAATATAAGTAATAATCACATGGAATACATATCTATAGATAAAATTATATTATTGGCACCTTCATATTTATTTCTTTTAAGGAACGTAAACTAAACTAGGAATATGTAAATTAAAAAAAATAAAAGAACAAATTTTTGTAGCAACATAAATTAATTAGAAGACTACTGGTAACATAAGTAAATAAAATATTTGTGTCACTTACCTCTGGGCATAGTATTCGAAGAATGCCACCAAAATCTCTATGGACCTAGTCATAGCTGCCCACATTTCGTGTGATTTACATTTTGAGAGCGACGGTAAGGGCAGTCTCGACGGGCCGTCAGACATTTAACATAACATAATATCCACAGGTAATGCACAGGTAATTAAAAACTTACACACCGAACACAGGTAAGTTACATAAATTTATAAAATTTTAAAGAAAATTTAATCAAATAATACGTTTAGTCTATTAATTTAATTTTATAAAGCCTTATTGGGGAGACTAGACGTCTACTCTCTCCATTTACTACACAACCTACGCAGAATGTCTGTAGTAAGCAACAGGTAAACGACCGTTTTATAAATAATATTAATTACGCAATGTGTGTAGCAACAGGCGATAAAATTAAACACATTTGAAGTCGGAAGCCATGTTGTGCTATTTGAATATATTATTATTTTTAATCAGATATTTTGAATGTTTATTTTGAATACGCGTATGCTGTCAGCAGCAATTGGTAGTAGACTGAAGAAATAATACGATAGCGCATGCTCAAAACGAAATTGTTCAGGACAGACCATTCTAAATGACCTACCATCCCGGTCTTGGTCAAACAATGCTTGGGAGAGCAGCGGCTATTGTCGGAGAGCACGGAGATCAAACTTATTTGGACGGCGTAAGCCACAACGAGACAAAATTTTGTAAGAATCCACAGTTGGTTTGACTTTGGCTTATTTTTCCTAAACAAAATGCAACAGGAGAACGTAAGTCTTTGAATACTCATATTATAAAGTGACTTAGACTTTATAAATATCTTAAAACTATATAAAATAATATTTTCAAAAACTTTTACGTCAAAAGTAAAAAATAACTAATTCAATATTTAAAGCAGGTGTTTTAATTTGTTGAAATAATTGATTGGTTTTTAAGTAACAGGCATATGCCATAACTCACTTACTTATTACTTAAGTCTTAAGTTTCAATAATAACGTGTTTTTCATGTATAAGAGAATGATAATTACGTAACGTGGAGGTACTTACGGACAGACACCTCTCCTTTTCATTAAAACGATTATTACAAAATTATTACTACTTAATAGAATTAATGAAATTTTTATTTTTTAATTCCTTTTTCTTTTTTTTATAAGTATAAAATAATTTATTAATATCATACTCCATAAGTCCCAAATAAAATAAAATAACAATATCCTTATTTAGCAATATAGACAAAATACATACTTTATTTATTCAAACTTCGTCTAATAAGTTAAATAGAAAACCTGTAATAATATTGATTATGACGTATCATTCAGCATCCATTTTACTTGTGTATCAAAGTAAGCTATGTCACGTTCAGCTAAACCCAAAAATGAATAACACCGACCCAATATTGAATCGGGATTAAGAGTTCATTGACCTAATTATTAATACTTCATGTATATAATGGTAACGAATACGAGAATTCCTTTTTAATACGCTTGTATGTATGTTTGTTTGTAACAGACTCTTTTTGACTTGAGTTAACTTTGAGTTAACTCACACTTTATACACGTATCAAGAATCGTTGACAATACAATACTTTCATAAGTTTATTAATCATAAATCAAAAAAACTAAAAATACGCTTTTAAAGCACATTAAACTAAAAAGTAAAAAAGTAAATATTCTGATATTACTTTACTTTTGCAAGGGTCGTCATCAGTGGGAAAATGTGTACTTCGTCATAATGGCACTTATATAAGTAATAAATAAATACATTGTGATTATTGTTTGAAAATATTTATTAACATATATAGAAATGTTAAGCTTTAAATAAATATATATAAATAAATAAATTCGCGCCTGAATCTATTTTTTTTAATAAATGTCCAGTAAGTAACAATAATGAGTGAAGGTTAAATTTGGACGTGTATAGTTTTTAGAACTTTAGAGATATGAAGAGGAAATATAATCGTGCCTCCAGATTCTTTAAATGGCAAATAGCTAGAGCAAAGTTCAAGCATGTCGTCAAAATCGGGGAACAGCTGGCAAAGTACCCACCTGGCACGCGCAAATTTTGGGCGCTATCCAAGGCCAGTCTGGGCAATTTTTGCCAGCCGTCCCTACCGCCATTGCACACGGGGAATGACTCTCTGGCCCACACGGCAAAAGAGAAAGCCGATCTCTTGGGCACTCTTTTTGCCTCAAACTCGACATTGAACGACCAAGGGAAGACACCGCCTACCATCCAGCGGTGTCAGAGCTTTATGCCGGAAATAATTTTCAGACAAAAGAACATACGACAGTTTCTGTTTTCCTTGGATGTTCATAGGTCGAGTGGGCCGGATGGGATTTCCCCATTGGTGCTACGAACATGTGCACCTGAGTTGACTCCAGTGCTAACGCGTCTATTTCGGTACTCCTAAATAAAAGGCGTAGTCCCGGTCTCATGGAAGAGCGCCTTTGTCCATCCGATCCCTAAAAAAGGAGATAGCTCGGACCCAGCTAACTACAGATCGCCATCACCTCTCTACTTTCCGAAGTCATGGAGAACATCATCTACCGACAGCTCCTGGCGTACCTCGAGGATCACCAGTTGATCAATGACCGGCAATATGGCTTCCGCCATGGCCGATCGGCTGGTGATCTTCTGTTATATCTTACTCATCGTTGGGCTGCGGTTGTTGAAAGCTAGGGAGAGGGTCTAGCAGTTAGTCTGGATATAGCGAAAGCCTTCGATCGTGTATGGCACAAGGGGCTGCTCTCGAAGCTTCCTTCCTATGGGCTTCCCGAGAGTTTGTACAAGTGGATTACCAGCTTTCTCACTGGGCGGAGCATACAATGATATGTTGGATATTTCCAACTTACATTGTTATGCAGATGACAGCACTGGGGATGCGATATATTCCGGCCGTGCAGGTCTCTCACGGGAAAACGTCAACGGGTGCCGAAAGAAACTTGTGTCTTCTGTAGAGACATCCTTCGGGATGGTCTCAGAGTGGGGTGAACTGAACCTCGTTCAGTTTAATCCCCAAAAGACACAGGTTTGCGCGTTTAGCACTAAGAAAACCCCATTTGTCGTATCGCCTCGCCGAGTTTCAGTATACTGGGCCTCGACATTTCGAGCGACTGTCAGTTTCGTGGTCATCTGGAGAGTAAGGCCAAACTTGCCTCCATGAAATTGGGTGGAATCAATAGAGCGAGGCAGTATTTCAATCCTAGCGAAAGACTTGTGCTCTATAAGGCGCAGGTCAGACC
This sequence comes from Dircenna loreta, assembly GCA_963555665.1. NCBI lineage: Eukaryota > Metazoa > Arthropoda > Insecta > Lepidoptera > Nymphalidae > Dircenna > Dircenna loreta. The sequence continues at coordinate 6,689,912 of OY743089.1, read as the reverse complement.
CCATATGGAATACTGCTCTCATCTCTGGTCCGGTTCACCCCAATATCAGCTTCTACCTTTTGACCGCGTACAACGGAGAGCCGTTCGGATTGTCGGGGACCCAGTGCTCTGTGAACGGCTGGACTCTTTGGAATTGCGTAGAGACGTGGCTTATTTGTGCGTTTTCTATCGCATTTACAACGGGGAGTGCTCCGAAGAGCTTTGTGATCTGATGCCCACCGCCGAATTTCACCACCGCACAGCACGACATCGCCTGCAATACCATCCTTACCACCTGGATTCGTGGTGATCCTCTACTGTGCGGTTTTCAAGAACATTTTTTCCACGTACCACAAAGATGTGGAATGGACTTCCTTCGGCGGGGCTTCCAGATCGATACGACATGGGTACCTTCAAAAAAGGTGTTTATACCCACTTCCAAGGCCGGCAACGCTCTTGTGAGTCCTCGGACGTTGCAAGAGTTCGTGGGCGGCGGTGATCACTTCACACCTGTGATCCGCACGCTCGTTTGCCCTCTTATAACATAAAAAATAATAATAATAATAATAATATAAAAAACAGAAAAGGACGCAACTAGTCTGCCTGAGATTAGCTTAGTGCAACCTTAAAAAAATAATAATAGTTGAATATATTTGAATCAAACTCAATAAGGAACTTAGCTGTATTATTTTTTTAAGTTACATTCCATGTTACACGGATAAATGCGTTGACTTTTCATTTGAAAACAAGAACAAAAAATACTTAATTACTAATTAAGTGGGTTAATTTGGAGCTTGGATAGAAGCCGGAAATTAACCTTTATATGATTTGCAATAATACAAACTTATTAAAAATGTTACAAGATATCTCTACGTCAATTATTTTTTTTATAAAAAGTAATAAAATTCTCTGAATTCTCTGTGTGTGTGTGTTTGTGTGTGTGTGTGTGTGTGTGTGTGTATATGGTAAACATGTTCAATATAACTTTGTATGGTTATATGAACAAATAATGTATTATTATGTATGTACAGTATTGTATTATTTTTTGTTTATACGGGAAAAGAAAAAACCGTCTGGTTCATTATATTATAAAATTACAAAAGGAACTGATTTTCAAAAGCCGCAGCAAAGAGCTACTATCTATTTTAAGTAAACGCAAAGTGAAATCGTGTGTTAGAACATTTCTAATCCGAGCCATTTTGATTTCTGTTCATTCGTATGATCAAATTGAACGATCACATGTGGCTTCCATTTCCTTGACTTATTCAATTATGTAAAGTATCTTTGTTTGTGTGTTCCGAGTCATCGCAGAAAGTTCTGAATTAAGTTTCTTCTTTTTTATTGAATACTATTTCGAATAAATCTATAATATTATTTAAATTATAAAGTTAAACCTTATCAGTGCCGGCGACTTCACCCGCTCTTATTTATTTTTTATGAACACGGATAAGTTTTATATTAAAAGTCTAAATATACAATATCATGTAACTTAATAAATGATAAAACTAGACATAAATTAACTTTTATGCCCTTTATTTTCACTAAATACCATCTTACCCGGGTAAAACATCCTTAAATTAATACTCACGTAAAATTCAATAGTCTCAGTAATTTATATACTTAAACTTATACTTATATAAGTTAAACTTTCTTGTATAACATTTTCAAGAACTTAAATTGTCTTGTTATATAAGTGACAAGATACAAATTCATACCTCAATTACCTATATACATCTCTAGAAACTTCTAAAGACTTTCAAATAATCAACTATAAATGTTAAAATAAGTTAAATTGGATTTCATTTCACAATAAACATTACACGGGAGAACTTTCGAGATACCTTCAAGATATCCGCGTGATATCAAGAACTGGGAAGTTGAATCTATTGAGAGATCAGTTTGAAACTTAAATTACTTCTATTTAGCATTTAAATTTATCTGAATTGAATGAATATATGACAATTTTTAGCTTATTATATTTATTAGAAAAAAATTATAAATATGAAAGGTTGAAAGTTTCTTAAATACTATACAATTAACTAATACATACTGATTAAAATAGTTAAAATATTTTTTTTAGAATAAGTTATTATAGGACTGACATGTCTGTTAAGATAAAATTCATTTAAATAATAAAGGAAAAATAAATAAATTAATATTTATTATTACCGTTGTATGATTTTAAATCATTATTCACCTTTTGTCCCAATAATTCAGGGTCTGCGCAAAAAGTATATATATATATATATACGAGTATATGGAAATCCTGAGGTAAAATCAATTTCTATCCTATTGGGATCAGATTTAACCATCTAAAGCTTTTACGCTAACAAATAGGTTGAGTATAAAAAAAGATACCTTTTATATTCCTGTAAGTGAATTAAGAAAATTAAAGATGAATTATTATTTATACGATTAGGTAAACAATTAAGTAGGTATAAAAATAAATAATTATAATGTCAAATATAAATAATATTTAAACAAAAAAGGCTCTTGAAGAATTTATTTACTTCATGAATAATCTGAATTGTAATAAAATAATCAGTCCTAAGAACGAAAACAGTTAATATATTATAATAACGAAATATTATTAAAAAAAAATATTCATGATTTATTTTATTTCAGGTATTAGTTCGTGAAAATGGCATATTATTTTGTACCATTCTATAATTAACAGGGGTTGTAAGAAACATTTAAATGTCTTCTTACAACACCGTATACAGAAAGACATATTATGTTAAATTTTATTACTAAATTAACGTACGCTTTGGCTCCAAACTACATTAAATTAAAACTGAGTCAGAAGTCCATTAAAAATAACAATTAGGACGCTACAATTACGGTCAAGGTCAAAACAATTTCCTTTTCCATTTCATTATTATTCATTAAACTTACACATTACATTTTCCTGAAGATTTTCAAGCAATAGCTATTGAGTATCCTGTGCGTTGCCATGGCAACCTGATCGATTTACCCCCGTAGTCTATCCCCTTCTAACTCACCCTGATTTGTATATATCCATCTTGTTTGCAGTTTTATTTGTAATTATTTCAGTTCTGTGTTTTATGATCAGTGGTTTCAGTTTATTACACTATTATTTCCTTTTATTAATATTTATTAAGAAATTAACAATTCAAAAGCGTATTTCAATCAAACAAACTACGCTTATAATACAACAAAATAAACCAAAATCTGTATCTATACTAATATTATAAAGAGGTGACATTTTAAATTAGTGTTTTTGTATGTTTGTATTGTTTTCACACAAAAACTACTGAACTGATTTCATTGGTATTTGTACTTTACAGGTTTATTTTTTTGGAGGTAATCTTCAAAGTAACTTATCCGAATCTAAAAATATCTTAACCAATATTTAGAAATTAATTTCACGTTGGATCTAAGCTATATTATATTATACCCTTGAAATAATAGTAGGGCTTTTCGTGGAAAGCAATTTTAAAAATAAAGGTGACCCAAAAAAATCTCGAAGGAGTTTCGTATTAGCTCTGTGTTCTAAAGTTCTCGAGGACGAAGTCGCGGGCAACAGCTAGTATTTGTATATTTTTTTAAAATAATAAGTATCGCTTATTTGTTGTACAGTAGATGACACAGAGCTTAAACAATATTTTTAACATTGTTTTCTGGTTTTCTGTTTATCTGTTTGCTTGTTTGAACACAGCCTAAAAGTACCAGTCAAATTTTATTACAGTTATAATTTTTTGCCTTGTTCATTTAAGATACTTTTTTTAGAAAGACTTTTTTAATTTTGACAGGAAAACGATAACTGATTTTTAATATAGTTTCAGTTTCACTAAACCAATATACGGATTTTAATAGCGTTTTGGTGTTGTGTTAGCATTTTATACTAAGTCAATATAGAAGTCTTTTATAAACCCAGAAATTTCTTATAAAAAAAAAATGTTTGGGTTATAATTAAAATGAAAATTAAAAAAAAAACATGGCTGTCATTAAATTTTAAGTGATGATAGATGGTTTGTAACGTGAGCCGGTAGAGGGTGTGGGTGAAGTTTCAGGGTAGTGAAGTTGGCAACTGTCATTAAAATATACGCAAACAAAGGTAAAACATATAATAAGTAAATAGATTAAAACTAACACAAAAAAGCCTTTTTTTAAAGTCTACATACTTTTAGTTTTCAGTGAACATGATACAAACACTATGAGATTACTTTACGTGAGAAAAAACACTAACTGCTTTTAATAGGTACCAATAGTTATTATGAGTTACAAAAAGAACTTTCTTTATATAAATTATATTTACTTAAATATAATTTCAATATATTTGGAAATTAATTTACTTTTCATATATTACTGAAACAAGATTATCTTTAAGCTGAAATTATTAATATATATTGTTGGTGAATTGTGAAAGATGATCAATTAAATAATCTAAATCTAGACTTATAAATAATGCTAACACAAACGAGCGGATAAATGGATTATTTTATCCGACATACGATATTTATACCCTCCGACATACGATAAGTCGTGTGGACTAAAACGTTCTTGACGTGGTATGTAGGTACTAAATATTTGTCCCTCCGTCCCTTTGTACTTGTTACTTTGTTTGATATTAAACGGTATGTTTATTGTATAGAAATAACAGTCCTGGGTATAGTTATATAAGAATAAGAAATGTTCATATATATCATCAGCTAGCGAAACTAGTTGTTACCGTCGACTCTTCTCTCTCCCGTAGTAAAAAATAAAACATCTTATATCTAATAGCATCTGCGCAAAATACGTTTCTAGTTTTATTGTACTTATAAATTAGACAGTTTTTTTTAATAATAAAATATTCCGAATAATATATAAATTATATATAATGATTTTAAATTATTTTAAAAAAATAAATAAATATTTTTTACATTACGTTTAAGTTTGATAAAACGCGAAAATACAAAAATGAACATTTGGTGGAAATGTCACGTACCCAAAACTACATTTATTATTAAAACTTTATTTTCTGAGTTGGTCTTAATATTATTTACTGATATGTATCGCTATTTATTTGAAGTCTGTAATTAAAAATAATATTTTACAAAAAAAATTGGGTCATTATCTGGTACAGTTTGGTTTTTAATGCATATTGGCAGCACTGTTTCACACAAATGTTAAACTATATTGCATTGCTAATGTCTGCAATGATCTTTGAGTAACAGGCGTTGATCAATATTTTAATTATATAAAGCTTTTCTTATTATATTGATAATGCGATAACCGATTTAATTATTCTGTTGCTAAAAGGGTTTAATCGCAGGGTGATCCTATTAACAGTTAATAAAATAATTTTGAAAGATATAATGAAAATAGACACTTATATGTTCAAAAGACAGTGTTAATTTTAATTTCGAGATTCATTCACTAGTAAGTGATAATTTCCTTTTTAGAAAATTATTTTCGTTGCTTTAATTAACTAAAAGAACATTACGCAAAAAGTATTTTATTAGAATTGTATCGTTAACAGGAAATAGCTTGTTATTACTGTTTAATTCCAATTTAAAATGGTATTAATTCACTGGAACTTACTGTCCAACAATAGCTCAATTGTTGTCATTGTTCGAATTAAGTACACGGCCACTCTTTAATAAATAATAAAGTATGATACAGTTTTAATACTTTAAAATAGTATACTGGTTTTAATGTTGATCAATATAGTATACAATTTTATGTACTATAAAAGGTAGAATATAGTAAAAAATATCTAACAACGCCATCCCTTAAATTGTCCTAGGACTAGTAAGCTTAATACTAAGAGCGCCATCTATGCGCTTATAGAAACATCTATATTTGAACTTTGAGTGATATAAAGTGCTTGTATAAAATTGTAGATGGCGTTGGCAGCCTTTAAATCTTGGTACTTCACAAAATATCCAACAGATGTCGTTTTCTCAAAACTATACTTTTTGCAAAAAAAAGATCGATTTGTTTGTGTCATGGCCAAAAAGTTTTCTTAATAAGAGGCAACAGTTTTTGTACGATTCAATCCATCCAGGGTAAGTATTTCCATGAAAAAAGTGGTTTGATTATGACAGGGAAGCAATAAGTTTTAAATATTTAGATTTTACATTTGTAGTGTTATTTTGTTAATAACTAGATTAAAATTCAAGTAACCTAACTATTAATTACTAATACGACTAATTTATAGGTGATATCAAAATGTATATCGTTGTAATGTTAAAAATAAATTGATGTTATGTTATTATCCATATTTTGAAAGTAATTTAGAAACTTCAATGTCGTCTTAGGAGTCAATTAAATGGCAATTGTATTGCGATATATATACACATATATGTATAGTATATTTGAATATTACCTATATAGAAACTATTACCTATAAAAAACTATTGCGAACAAGTCGTATCCATATCTATTATAATTAAACAATATACCACACTTATATATGTTTACCCGTTTGCACTTAATTTCCCGGAATTTGTCCGACTCTTTTTGACCCCCTTTGGGGTCCTTATTCAAGAGCTCGGAGCATAGCGGAAACGGTTTTGGTAAAAAATAATAAGTAATGTGAGTATATCCGTGAAAACCTCAATAATAGTAATAATAGTGTTTAAATACAAAAATACCACTCTTCAGTGACAATTTTGAAATCTCTTTATCTATGAGTTTTGAGATATTATAAGTTACTTAAATAAGTCCTGAATATTGTTTGAAAGTTTTAATTTTCGTAAAAGGTAACGTAAAATGTTTATATTTAAATTGTATTTAATTTTATAACCAGTAGATAGCACATTTTTTATTATAAATGTTAAACGTTACAAAAATAACTTTATTTTTATAAATCTCGCTAAATGTATAATTTAGGTTATGTCATGTCATCTCATGTCACTCCGTAGGTACGTGTGTTTGACGGCTGTCAACTTTATACTTGAAAAATACTAGACAGGCTGAAAATAATAAATACCAACTGTTTTAATACCTGTTAAACTAAAATATAAGGTACATAAAAATAAGTTGTTCCCGAATAGCTATTGTTGGACTAAATGCCAAAATGCCAATAGAAATCAATGGCGATAGAAATAGTGGAACAACGGTTTATGTCGGAAACAGAAAATGACAATTAATCATATAAGTAAGTATTGTTGGTTATTATTAATTGCGAATATTATTGTTGACAACTTCTGAATTAGAATTAGATTAACTTGAATGCTGATGCGAAATAAAAGGAAGCAGCACCAATCGGTATCGTGATTTCGGACTTAGTTCAGCTGCTAGTTTTCGATATGAAGTCACATGTGTGGGGACTTCCACCGATATGATAATGAAAAAGAAAAAATGATTGTTAGTATTGAGTTAGTCTATCTTCAGTTTTCAAAGAATTTAACCTGTATTTAGTCAAGCTGGTGGTTATTGAGACTTTATGCAATTTAATAGTCAATAAAAGTCGTGACCAACTTGAAGGATGATCGAACATAGGTTGACAGTTGAGGAAGTCGAATATTAGTTAGAAATTTGTATTAAAAATCTATTCAAATTAAGATAAATTAAAATCGGAATTACCTGAAGTATAATAAAAATATTACCATGACTGACCAAGGGGTCATTCTAAACTATTTAATATTTCGTCTAAAAATAGGCAACATTAGTTTACTGCACAATTTTAAATTATCCAAATAAACCGCTGTCATTTTTACAAAAAGCAAAAAGAGAAAATACATATTTACACTACGTACATTAAGTCAAGTGAATGCAGACATGTCTGTACATATTTGTTCGCGAACAAGCGTTGACATGCATAAACATGTTGAAACAGGTCACTGTACTACAACCTACAAAATAAGTTTTCCCCTCTATTAAAGACTTAATTGTTATGTTTAGACGTCATTTTAATAACTGGTAAAATGATACCAATATTCTTTTGTGATATTTTTCTTCTTTTTAATTTCTCAGAGTATACCTTATCTTCATTAAAATATCTCTAATTTCTGAATTTATGGACGTTTCTTTTTCCATTAGTTTAGATCTATGTTTATGACTGATAAATTTTGCCCTTTCTAGATAATATAATAAGAATAAGTCTAGAAAGTTGAAATTTGGAACAAAGGCATAGTAGGTTATGTAAGTAAGTTATTAAGTTAGTATATAAATTATTTGTGAATATTTCAAGGGCAAGGTAAAACACCTGAAATAATTAATACAAAAAAAATAATCACAGCTGATTTTATATCTAAATACCCGACGTCACAATTTTGTGTTCTAGCACCTTCTAGACTGAGACAGCCAGCTTGATTAAAAACAAACCAGTTATAAAAATTAAATTAAAAATGTACTTACTGATGCAACATAAGAGTTCAAGCAACTTACCTGTAAAAAAAAACATTATTACTATATTATATCGTTATATTTATATTTACCCGGCTGTATTCACGTAGAAATTAAATCGGAATGTGCCCGACTAGTTTCGAACCCATTCGGGGTTCTTAATCGCGGCGCGAGTCCGCCACGCTTAGAGTTCATGATTTAGTTTCTACGTAAATATAGCCGAGTAAATATAAATATAATAGTCATGGTTCACGAAAGTTTAAATATAAAAATATTATATCGTTATAGCAAACGGTCAAGTAGGTGACCAGGTACCAGAGGAATTAGAAAATTCCTACTGGTTTTGAGGTCAATAATATTCTCTAAAATTTTACTGAATTGAACACATTTTATTTAAAGTATTTTACTGTTTTAGCTCAACGTTTCAGATGTACTAAGGCTGTCTGTATCTTTTACTTTATATTTCATTTTGCACTTAGGCTAGAAACATTGACACCTACAAATACATTTTGTCTTCTTGGGAATACAATTTATGTAATTTTATGTAAAATTTATGTAAAATATATAAATCGTGTAGAACAGACAGTTTAATGTAAAATAAAACTGGAACAGAATAGTAATTAGGAAATCCAAAGTAAGTGAGTCATTGACCCCGACACCATCTTTTTAATGAAAACTGTACAGAATGTTTTAAGATTGATTACATTAGTAAGAGACGAAACTTCTTAGCATTCCATGGATTCACCGTGCGGGTGCCGAGCCCATCGCGTTGCAGGGAGAGTAGTGCAAACAGCTCCTGGGACTTGCGACCCAAGTGTAGGTTTAAGGGGCCCCTTTAAAATGCGCATTCACGCTCACCATCAACTGGTTGCGCTCCTCTCCCTACCTAGCCAAATTTGGAATGAACCTACCACTGCCGCCTTTGAAGTACGTTCTAGAAATGAACTGATGATAGTTCTAGAGAGGCCAAGATCTTTAAGTAGGTTATAGAGAGATTTCGCTGTTATACCTCTCGCTCCCACTTCTACCGCGTACAAATTAACTATATACCTATTCCTGGTCAGTTCGTTGGTCAATTTGTAATACAATAAAAATGGTATATTTCTGTGTTTTACCATTTTTATTTTAAATAAATCATATAAAAGGAAAGTTATCAATTTTAACCAAGTTGCTGATAAATGTAAGTTCTGTTGTGTGTATAATTGTTATTGCGTCATTGGTTTTTAGCTTACAAATAATAAATAAATCAGTAAAAAATTAAAAAAGTATTTAATATTATATTTTGCTTAACCTCCGTTGCACCCGTACCGGTAAGAAAAGTGCTTGGCTAAATGCAATGCGAGTTTTTTCATCCATTTAATTATTTTTTTTCAAACAATATGACAATTTTTAATATTATTTTATTATAAAAAGAAATCATTTGAAAATCTCTTATTTTTTATATATTTAATTTCCTCGCGCTAAAAATTTAACCGACAAAAAAACAATATAATTTTTCTAACGCAAAGTTACGAGAAAAATAAATTCATATTAAGAATTTACATCCTTATTTTGTTAAATACTAATATTACTAATAAATACGGTTAACTGAACTGGTTAACCGCTTTTAAGTCTGCGCGTTCAAAGCTGAACGTAGTTATTTAGACTAGCGAGGTCTAAACCGAGGGCTTAAATTGTCAAATGAATGCCATATAATATCAAATAGTATATATGTGAAGATATTGAAAGGCTAAGTTATATATCGATTAATGAAGATTCGTGATGCTTAAGTGGAATCTCTCCGGACCTCGGATTAAGCATTATCCATTCCACCCTCGTGAAATCGTATTTAAGATCAAGTGATATCTATGAAGAGTTAACGTTAAGTGTTGTCTGTTACTTTGAACCTTCAGTTAATTGATATTGATTGAACTGTACTTTAAGAAACTTGCTTACTAATGTGTTATCCGTTCTTCGATTATTGATTCTGAATTTTTAAATGAAATAATATAATGGGTTCATGTGGCGTGCTCTTTATTGAAAATATAAAATAAGCGATGAGATAATATTATAGTATAAATTTAAACTACAGTCGCGTGCAAGTAAATCGACTCAAGCCTCAAGTGCGCATAAAAAGTGATATAACTTAAAAATGCCTTAATATACCTCTATATAATGTTTTACATAATTAAAGCCTAGTAATTGAGCTTTAAAATGGTGCAAGTTGCATGAAAATCGATTCAGTAGTTTAGTAAAAAAGGTTAATGCCAATGATAATGTAAAAAATGTTGAAAATTCATACAATTTCACAGTATGGGGCTATTGTGTTTAAATGAAACAAAATGCGCGTAAGATAAAAAATTTATTCGTGTCAATATTTGGTATTTCCTCCTCTAGCTCTGATCACTGTTCTCATGCGATTCTTCATCGACCTTATCAACTTTTTAATGGATGATTGTGGTATTCGACCCCACTCTTCTACCAACGCAGTCTTGAGCTCATTGATGTTTGTCGGAGCTGATTTCCTCGCTCTAACTTTCCTTTTGAGCTCGTCCCATATGTGCTCAATGGGATTTAAATCGGGGCTGAGCGGTGGCCAATGCATAGTGTGAATTCCAACTTCGTTCAGGAAATCACGTGTGGCCCGAGCAGTGTGACATCGGGCATTGTCATGCATCAAGATGAAATTTTCTCCAATAAAGCCTTGATAAGGGACAACTTGATCCAGTAGAACATTTTCAATGTAACGATCACTGGTCAGACCTCCTCCCCGGCCTCCCCCAGGAACGAAAACAAGCTCCGTTTTGCCTTCTAAGGAAATTCCGGCCCACATCATGCAAGATCCGCCACCATATGCAACGGTTTCCACAAAGCAGCACTGTGAAAACCGTTCACCGGGACGACGGTATACCCGACCTCTCCTGTCGCTGCCATGGAGACACATCCTCGTCTCATCTGTGAACAGGACTGACTGCCATTGCTCTATGCTCCAATCCAAATGCTCTCGAGCAAAGTGAAGCCGTGCTTGACGATGAGCTGTGGTCAACTTCGGGCCTGTAGCGGGTCTTTTCGGAGAAAGGTTAGCTTCTTTCAACCTTCTTCTAACTGTCCACTGACTGACAGTCACCCCGCGAACTTGACGTAGCTCCTGCTGCACATCTACGCCGGTAAGGTGTCGATTTCGGAGAGAGGTCGAGACCAAAAACCGGTCGTCACGCTCTGAGGTGCACCGGCGTCGGCTGGTATTAGGCCTCCGAGTGAAGGCACCAGTCTCTTGAAACTTTCTGTATACTCTCGAGACAGCGGACTGACTCATATTCAAACGACGAGCGACTTCTCGCTGGTTCAACCCTTCTTGCAATAGGGCAACGACTTGAGCGGCTTCCTCAGGTGTTGTATCCATAATTTTCTTCAAATGACGGCTTTAATTTGCAGAGATGTGTTCAGGTCAACGTCTAATGAGCGACTGATAAGAAAAAACGATTACAGAGGGTTTTTATAGGGGGTTGTGTCGCGCAAGTTGTGTATAGAGCGCAGAGCAGTTTACGGGAGGTTGCGTTCAGTTGCATTCTAAGTACAAGTGTTTATTTAAATTACTGATATTATGCTACCATTTGAAAGCCTAATTACTAGGCTTTAATTATGTAAAACATTATATAGAGGTAAAATAAGTAATTTTTTAGTTATATCACTTTTTATGCGCACTTGAGGCTTGAGTCGATTTACTTGCACGCGACTGTATATAGCAAACACAAATTTTAACTGTTTTTACGACAGTGGTCTGAAGCTCTAAATAGTTTACGGCTCCAATGAGAATAACCATTGTTTGGACTCCTGTAGAGGTATATGAGGTGAAGAAAGTCATAATTTTGAAGTTAACAAAGCTAAATTAACGAAAGTAGTATCTAGACTAGAATAATTATCAAAATTAATACACAGCACAATTAATAGATGTAGGAATACGTATTTATATAAATGATTGAATATATTGAAATTACTTATTCATAATAGGTAGAGTCTCCCACAATGTATATATTTACAATTTAGACTTTTTTCCTTTGGAGGGGTATTAATTAGCCCTCAAATAAAGGCTCTATTTACTTCCTTATCTTGAGCTCTACAGCACATACCTTCAAAAAGGCTAAAGGCTATAAACATTAACATTCATTAACAACATAACTTCAAATATAACGTGAATATTCAATGTAATGTTTTTCTAAAAATAAATCAACTTACATACTACAGGCTTTGATTCATGAATAATTCAAGATACTGATATCTTTGATATTATAAAAATAACAGAAGCCGAAACAGCATTAAGTGAAGCTGAATTCAGGTTTGAATAAATTTAAATGAATAAAAAAGAATTACTCATGATTAGTACTTGAAACAGTTTCAAAATATCACAAAATGAAAGATATTTCGTTTTCAAATTCTTGTAAATATTGTGTATTTTAAATCAAAATAATTATTACCATTTTCTGATGCAAGATTTATATTCTATCATAACATAATCTTATTAAACTTACATATATTTTTATTTATTTTCATTTTTATGAACAATCATTGCTGACAGTTTCATGAATAAATATTTATTTTAAAAAAATATGTGGAGTTCAAAACCTTAAGGCGATAATGGGATGAATTTTAATTATTCTGATAATTGTTTTTGTGAATGCAAAAGCTACATAATATCCCTTTTTATCATTTCTTCTGTATTATGTCTTATTAATTTTAGTATGAAAGAGTTTGTTAATAACTGTCTCTTCCCTTTGTATCCACAACAAAAGGGAACTCAAAGCCTATTGGATATGTTGGTTTTCCTTATTGAACCCGCGTACCAATTAAATTACTGTATCATCACATTACATCTTTCTTCTAAGAGGGTATTACTAGCCCAGACGTGAATGCTACAAGCATGCCGGCTCCGTTCGTGCTCTGAGGCTGTCAGCTGTCATCAGGCTGCATCCACAAAACTTATTAAGAAACAGACATAATTTCAACGCGATTTGATAACATGTTAAGAATACCACGGAACTAAATTGCAGAACCATCTATTATTTGACCCTTGTCTACAACAATACCGGGCTTAATTGTTCTCGACCGGGCAATTTGTATATTCTGACCTACGAAATTTACTACAATTACTATAATTCTTAAAGAAATCACATTTTGATAACATCATTGTATTATTTGACCCCAGCTAGATCGTCGGGGAAGGTTTTTGTTTATTTCTTAAATCACATTTTTTTAATCTGAGAAATGAGTTCTATATACTTAGTCTGGCCATAAATACTGTTACACTTAAAATAAAAAAAAATAGTACGTTTGAATTTCGAATCTGTCATTTTTATACGATTGTTCATTAAAAAAAACTCAATAGTTTTTTCTCAATTAGACTAAGTATATTGATAATATTCAGATTCCTTGATTGTTCTGTGCGTTCTATAGATACGGATTAAAACTATTTTGCATACAGAACTAAAACTTGTCAGAATGACAATTTAATTTCACAAATCAATTACACAAGACAATGACCAAGAATCGAGATGATTGTAGCAAAACGCAACTTGTTATTGCATGCAATTTGTTTTTAATAAATAAGCTCTATTATAGTTCAAAAAAAAATTAATAAATTTATTCTTAATATTCTTAATAAATAACCTTTTATCAATATTGATGCAGATTATTAATATATCTATAGTTTTTTAATATATTGTACTAACCGAACTTTTTAAAATGTAAATAAAATAATGCTTGTAATATTTTACTTGGTTTAGTAAAACATGTGTGACTTAAAATCAGTCTTTTGAATGTCACTTTAAATGAACCCTCATGATGGTATTATAATTTTATAAGCATTTAAGTGTTATTAAATATAAAGCATTACGAATATATAATATTTAATTTTTGTTTTAAATTATATGATAGAGCGAGTTTACTTAAAAAATCATACATGTACATATTTAGTGAATATAACATATATATATACATATTAGTGAATATTAATAATATTTTCATGTTTCAGAGACCATGTTTTTTTATGTAATAAAAAAAGTGATATTTTTGTCCCAACTTTGGGTACAACGAAATTTTACTGACTTCATTTTACCGATAAATATCTTTGATGAAAGGACATCCCTTTTTAAAAATCAAGGTGTTGACAAAAATTTGATAAGTAGAATTAATTCCAGACTCCATATATATTTAAAACAAATTTATTGCGACAAAACAAAAAAAAAATATATAAATAAAAAAAATATATAAATACGCCTCAGGAAATAAATTTAATAAATTTTAAATTTATTACTTAAGTAGCAGTTCTCCTTCGTTTTTCTCCAGGTACATCTTTCGTCAAAAACAGGTTAATTAAAAAATAAAGATTAAATTAAACTAATGAACCTACTCGCGACTTGAATCTCAAGTCCATAATTGGTGCATTTTAGCCACGAGATCTATGTCGAGAATAAATAAATGAATTCTTTAAATTTGATTTACTCTTATTTACCAGTAGACAAAATAAAGTACCATAAAATGGATGGAGCTCTTAGTTTTGAAACTATAGAAAAAATTATTGCGATAGTTTTATTGCAATATAACAATAAAAAATAAATATCTAATATTTCTTAAGAAATTTTATGTATGTTATATTTTTTACTAAAATAGTAATACAAGAAAATTTAACAAAGATTTTGCAGTCAAAGTGATAAAAATACAAACGAATTCTTCAGAAGACTCTTAAAGTGTTAAGAATGCTTAGAAACATAGTAGCAACAGGCGTCTGGGTCTGTATTTTATTATTGTTGAAGACATTTTTTTTACTTGGCAACTGAAGACCATTAAAAAAACGAACAAATAATGTAAACGACCGTTTAAGTTCCTTCATTTACTTAAAAATGACAAAAACGTTTTAATTTGAAAAGAATTAAATTTGAAGATATTTTAATTTCGGATACTTAACTATCCATTATTTATGTTTATTGTGACATTTTTATTTGATAGTCGTAATATCTTATGTTCAAGAATATTTACATCAAAACATATCAACCAATAAATAATGAATACTTTTTAATACTTGTTGTAAATAGTCATTTATTTATATCTTTACCACTTTGAATCATTACCAGTGATCACTTGTGTATGTCAAATGGAGGTGTCAGGAGGGGGTATTTTAATATCATAAAAAATAACTACACGGTATGTTTATATTCCATCACACAAAGTTCTTCATCATCTTCATCAGTACCGTCCTTATATTCTAAGCTAAATTTTATGATATCGCAATGTATGAATTTTTCCATAAATCTCTGTCAGCTCTCATGCCAGTCACAATAAATCTAATCATATCATTTTTCACAGTCTATCCATATTTTCGTAAATCTTCCTTTTATATTATTTTTCTCCATATTCCCACTCCATTTAATCTTCTTCATCAGGTATTCCTCATCAGATTTGCATGTTTTCACTTTTAATTTTATTTTTCTTTTGCTATTCTCGTATCTCCACATATTTTTCTTTACAAACTTTTTCAGATTCCTTTTATTCATCACATTTTTGACAGACATGCAGAAAATATTAATTATTATTGTAATATAAATATTGTAATACAATATTTTTTTAAATATTAATCAACTACGATTGAATCCATGTATTTATAAAATTGCGGTCATCAATGCTATTTACGAGGTGTGTAATTTTATTGAGTTTTCAATATTACGGAATCGTTGCAGTTTTAACTGTATAATGGTTAATTTTAATCTATATAGATTTTTATATTTTCCCTAATGAATTGTGTTTTTTTTATAAAGATCTTCGCATGTATTATTTTACTTTAGAGAAACGAGTATTAACAAGAAAGAAAAAACAATTCAGTTGAAAATAATAGTATTTGTAAATGAAGTGGAAGAAGTCCACCGGCGTGAGATGACTAAACGGTTAGGTATAAACGAAAACAATGTTCACAGAAAGTTGTAGTCTTTATTAGTTCTAAAAATAAGTCTAGCTTTTACTTTTCAATCACTGCAAAGGTTTTTTGTTCAACGAGAGAAATAAAATTGTATGTTAAGTTGAAATGTCGCTTTCACTAACAAAATATAAATTTGATCAAAATATATCATTTTGTCATCAAGATAATTTTATAACGATAAAATTTGTCTTTGAAAATACGTTATTTGGTTGTATCATCTGGAAAATAATAAATAAACGACATTATTAATTTTTTTTTTATTCCAGTCACGCGGTCAGCTGAAATCGAACATTTTAAAGCAACGTTTAATTCTAACAATAATACTTTGGTGAAAAGTTATTTACAGAACTACATATTTTTGTGCTTGAATGTCTACTATACTAGAACCATTTCGTCTTCGATATTTCTGTTTGTCGAATTATTCTCAATTAGAATTATGATTTATGTTTTCTTTTTGATTATCTTATTTCTGTCTAACACTTTATAGGTCTAAAAGCACATTGCATTATTATTATAATATATCACTGGTGTTACGCGACTTGCAGGTGGACTAATAATTATACTTTAACTGTAGATCAAAGTTAGTATTTCACTTTTAACTGAAAAAAGACTAGACGATCAACCCCACTTTCTAGGCAAATATCCTAGACAAGAGCTGCCAAAGTACGGCGAACGGGAGACTTCTGATGAACACACGAAGCGTCTTTTCGACAAAAGACAATACTCATCCCTAGCTCGTGTTAGGAAATCAAACGTTGAACGTTCGCAGCGGCTTGCTAACCTAATAGTAACAAATACTGCAATACGTGCTAGAGAGTCTAGCAACGAACATTTGCAGCGAGCAATCAGACAAAAGTAACATTGTATTTCGAGAAGTGATCAACAATTAAAATAAATGTTTATTAAAATTGCTAACGCGCATATATAATTCTAATCAGTAAACATGGTGACTCTGACTAACACTCAATACTAATACTAATGGGCACGAGTCGGCTAGTTCTTTATAATATTTTCTAGTATATGAGTAATGATATAATACATTATATAAGTTGTATGCATTTATATTCATCGCGATATTGAAAAGGCTAAGTTTTGCGACAAACTTAAAAGTTTTCAAACCGATTCGGTGACTGAAATTTCAGAGAATTTTATAAGAAATATATTCTTGAAAAGTTGTGATAAGCGTAACGTAATATTTATTTGCAAAAAATAACAATTGTATGAAAAAGGAGAAAAAAAACAATGCTATATTGAAAACGTTGTCTTAAATAGTTGGATAAATAGGACGGTACGATTTCATACTTATATAGTATGATGACAAAGTCTATAAGCAATTTCGAAAATCCTGGTCCCTATTCTCTTAACCTTTTTAAAAAAGCTCAGAGATAAATAATTTTTAAAAAGAAAAAAAATAGTTTTACCCAAAATGGTAAGAACAATATAACTGTTTAATTAGTCTCATAGACTTAAGCACGCTGTGACACCTTCATAAACTGTAGAGCTACCTTATTACATATTTTTGTATTAGTATTAGATTTAAGATTATGTATCAGCTACTGGTTGTCCATAATTAAATAAATAAATTATTGCCAAAATTGTATGCATCTAAATGGAGCTAAATCCAACAAAAATCTTATTCGGTCTAGTAGAATGAAAACATTCTTATCTTAATAGTATATAATAATATATCTTAACATTTTATAGTATTATATAACACAATTACATAAAATAAAAATACTATACTTGGTAAACGTTTATCAAATAGCTATAGATAGTAATTATTATATTTTTTGGGACGATTTTTAATTGTTTATTATTTGCTTATGAGTGTATTAAACACTATGAAACTTAATTCATTCTAACACCTGTAATTATAATAATTACAATTATATTCAAATTTAATATAGAAATATTATTGAATATTCGTAACGTTAATTTAACCTGCTTTGCATACTTTATTAATGATTTGGCATACCATTTATTACTGTTTGTGAAATGATACCTATTTTGAATGTTTTATGTAACTTTATATTCGTATATAAAGGCTTGCAGAAACCTCTCCATAAAGATATGTTTAACGAGCTGAATTTATAACTCGTCCAGTTTTTAATGACCTCTGAGGGTTTGAAGCATGTGCGGGCACTTTTGAAAGAGTAATTATGTTTATTCAAAACGTTGAATTTAAATCTTTTTCATAACAAATGTAACATTTTGCAGTAAATCTGGAACAATATATAAGTTAAGTTAGGTTCTTTAAGCTAAGTCAGGTTAATAAATTGATAGATCCTAAAACCTTACCTAAATCTATTTAGGTATTAGTTTTGTTTTGTTATTCTAAAATATATATAAAGACAATTATAAGTCAGGTCTGTCCTTATTTTAAAGTTGAGAATTATTTAGTGTGCTTGAGACACATTATTGACAGTCGAGCACGAACTTACAAGTATCGACACGTTGTTGGAAGACGGACGCTAATGTATTTTGAGAAACATTTTAAGTATATTTGACAAGTAGTTTGTGATATATTGCTGTTACTTTTGACAAAATTATGTGTTTTAACAAAATGCGCTGAGTTTTGGAAACTCATTGTCACATAAGATTTTTTTTATATTTAAATTTAATATAGGGATAGATTCAATCTCATATGGTTTTTTTTATAGACAGCTAAATTAATATAATGCCACTTTTTAAGTCACCATTCTATTTCATAATCTCAATCAAATTATGATAACAATAAAAAGTGGCGAAGTCTCAATCATATCAAAGAAGATTTTCATATTGAATTATTTATATTATATATGTAAGTATTCTATTAATTACCATTTATTCCTAGCGATTTCGGTTGCATGGTGTACAAAAAGGGGTTCAGGGCACGTTAGAAATATTAGTATAGATTTACTTATTGGACTTTTTAGACCGCTAAATTTCTTAAAAAGAATTACTGATTGTATCGTCCAATGTTATGTATTTTGCATTCTACTCAATAAAAGGGCTATCAAAGTAAAATAATTATTATTTTTCAAATAAGTCTAGTTTCTAAACTAACAACTACTTGTACTAATATAGACATCTTGATAAAATCACGATATTATGATGTTATTTTTTTAATATTTTTAATATTAGGTACAAGTTTTACACATATTTTACCATTATTGGAGATTTGATATGAGACGCACCCACTTAAAAGCAAGCAGGTGGTATGGCGCTCCCAGATGGGGCTTATACTAAAGCGTATAACAACAACTGGATCTAGAAAAGAAAGTTAAAAGTTTAGGCCATTAATTATTTTCACATAGAGCAAACTAGTAGACGGTTTTATTTGTTTATTACGGAAAAACAAAATAGGTGGTATCATATTATCTGCAACATAAAGGCAGTGGCATATTCTCGAGGAATAAGGAAAGATTAAAAGGAATAGGACTGAAGGAGGTAAGAAAGGAGGCTTTGGCTTCCGTCTCTCTCACTCACCGTACGGAATTGAGCTATAATAGATACTACGACAATCTTGTAAGACTTAGTAAACGCTACACAGTTGTAAGTGCTACATACATGTCTCCCCTGTGAGTGCTTCGAAAGGCTTTTATAGGCCTACAGAGAGCAAACTTGTTCGTAAACAGATATTATCTCCAGACTATTTAAACATTTGTTAAGTAAATACATCAGAACTTAATTGCGGAGTCATCTATTATTGGACTTTATCTACAACATTACCAGTCGTAATTGTTCTCGACCGTGCTATTTGTATAAACCTACGAAATTCTCTACAATTACAGTTTAAACATAAAACTTTTCTGAGAGAAGGGACCTTTCGATGACGTCATTATCTTACTCATATCGAGCGTCAGGAATTTCTAGTATTCCTCTTAAATTATAATATTTTGATCAGAATAATTGTTAATACGCTATAATATTCCAATTCGTTAATCTTTTGAACTTTCTATAAAAAATGGGTAAATGTACACACACACAGCGAAATATAAAACAAACAATACAATTTAGTTTTATAATTCTTATTACAAATATACACGATAATACCCATTAAGAAGACAAAAAACACATTGATTTTTGTATCAAGACTAAACTTCTAACCATAAAATTTTCAAGGCCATTGGCCTTTTCTCATTTAATTATTCAGATCTACTACAGTTATTAAACAATACCCATTTAATAATCAAATTATATTGGATTGGATTGCATCACCGATTGGTAATAAATAAATATATTTCATTTAAATAAATCTTTTATATTTTGTAAAAGTTGTAGTTTTTAAAATGAAATCAATGCTTGAGATGATAATGAATTTGTTTATAATCCGCTTTCTGTATTGTATTGTTGATGAACTTTTATTGTCTTTAATAAACATTAACGTTCAGTTAAAATAAATAAATTCACTGATATATAAAGTTGAATGTTTATTTTAAATTGTATAATTAAAGTGAATTTTATTTGAATTAAATTGAAGTGGATATATTTAGCGACGCTTGCTTAATTCCATCAAGGTATACTAAAAAAATCTACATATTCCATCCTCAAAAGTTGGCTACGCTCTTGTGCATCCTTTGATGCTACCGTAAATTAAAAAGTTCACTTTAAACAGATCTTGACATTCGATCCGCAAGAATATAAGTGGTCCATCTTAGCCACGAGGTCAACGAGGATTTGTTTTTTTTTGGATTATATATTGCTATTACTGTTCTTTATCATTATAAATGATATGATGCATTCGTCATATCATATAAAAATGGATAAAATATTTTTATGACTAATATTTTTTTTAAGCTACCACTCACTCACACTCACTCAGTGTTATTGGAGATAAATTTATCCATGTGTTGTCTAAATATCTATCAAAAGTTAGTATAATTTTAAGTATAAAAGACATCTGAGGGTTTTATAGAATTAATTAAAGGTGCAATCAGCTTATGGGAAGACAACAAATACGCAGTATATTTATAGGAATTCAATTTGGATATATTTTTTTCAGAAACTGAACTATCTATTATTTATGTTCATTTTGTCATTTTTAATCGATTGTATAAGAAAACTTCAAGATAATTTGTATAAAACCGGCTCATATAATCAAAAATTAAACAAAGAAAAATGTAAACTATGTATAATCAACACATAGTAAGGTATATAGTGCTTCATCATCATCATTTACATCATCTTACCATCATCTTCATCATCACCATCATCATCTTCATCATCCTCATAATTATCATCGTTATCATCCACCTACCCTAAGCTCAGTTAATTGATATTGGCGGAACGTATGAATTTCGTACATAAATCGATGTCAGCTGTCATGTCAGTCGCATTCAATATAAAAATATCATCTTTCATACGTTTCATCCATCTTTTCTTAGATCTTCCCCTTAATTTATTTTCCTCCATATTCCTTTACCATTATATTATATTATATTCCTATATTATTATCTTCCCCATGACGTTTTCCTCATTCTTCATTCATATTCAAGCTTAAAGTTTAAATTTATTTTTTTACTTTTTCTGTCCTCGTAACTCTACACACTTTTCTTGACAAGCTCCTACAATTTCCGTTCATTCATCACATTCACACATTCAGTATATAAAAGAAACGAAATAAAGGTATTTTTAATAAACTGCGATTGAATCCAAATAATGAATAGTTAATGGTTTTATTTAATCGAATTCATGAATTTGCGGTTGTCAATGTTATTATTAACGAGGTGTATAATTTTATTGAGCTTCCAATATTACGGAATCGTTGCGCATTTGGAATAATATGTCTAATGAAAAATTGTATATCCAGGTTTTTATATTTTCCTTTATAAATGTTGTCAGTATTGAATAAATATTTAGTTAGTACTAATGGAAACATTGAAGTATTTTTATGTCAATAGCAAAGATAAGTAGACTTTGCTTTTATAATCGATGATGTGTAAAAGTCAGTTGTAACACATTTTGAGTATTTATACAACATTTTGGGTAGTCTGTATTGGTTTGGTTTGGTTGGTTTGGTTGGTTTTTTAATTTAAAGTATTGCTATTTTCTTAAAAGGTATAGAAATTGGTAGTAAAAGTTTTTAATATGAACAATGGGGTTAAAGAATTTTTATTTTTTTATTAATCAAGAGATCGCTCCTCCATTGTTCATAAAATATAAAGATTGTTCATTGGTGTATTGATATTGACTCCGCAATACAGTGGAAGTCTGTGTTGATTTGGAATTTATTTTAAAATAATCACAACGAATGGTATACACGTATAAAATATTTCAAATACGCTTGGACTTTATCAAAATCGAAAGCAATAGAAATAAAAGCCAACTTTTATTTTTAATAGACTTACAAAAATACGTAAAAAAACCTTTAAAAATAAAGTAATATCAAGCTAAACGGAACTGTGTACCGGAAGATATCTTGGAAAATATTGCCTCGTACTTAAGGTAGGGTGTAAGTGTTTAAAGGTTAAAAAAGCACGGTGAGGAAATTTTTCTTCTTAATATTTTATAAATATAGCTGAAAATATTTCTATAGGCTGTACAATAAGTATCGTAATATTCTGGTTCTTTTTATTAAAAAAATAAGTCTTTCCCAGAGAGTCTCTTTATCGTGGGGGTTATACAAACATAAAAAAATAGAATCTAAAGTAAATAGAAGGTACATTTGCATGTATTACATATAAATAATTGTCTCGAGAGGGAATCAAACCCACGACTATGGCTCATAAGTAAGAATAAGGATGCCAAGAACTAATAGGCCAAGAGGTAGTCAAATCTTGTAGTCACAGTACTGTTATAAAATTCTTCTTATCATCGAAATAATTGATAAATAGGATTATTTATTTAGAATAATTATAAGCATAATAAAGTAGTCTACATTCATCATTATGTTCCTTGGCATGCTGAATTAAGGATGCGTTTACAAAACAGATAGGTAAATCACAAAACGACATTGGTAAGACCTTGAGATATACTGATGCAAAATATACGAACTATTGTATTGGAAATGAGTTCGTTTTAGTAAAACATAAGTATGTATAAATACTGTAAGAAAAATGCAGATATATTTGATATGACATACATAATAAATCCCTTTTTCATTAAAGAGTCCGAGCAAGCTTATATTTTGAAAAACTTTGATTTATAGTGAGATGAGAGTATATGCAGTGAAAGCCATTGCACTTATCTACAACTTTTAAAAACAATTTTCTATTTTCTTGATGTTTGAAGAATACCATATATTGTATATACCATTATATATACAATATATACCATATATTGTATATATAATGTCCTGCCATAGCCTCTGTAAGTATAAACCTAGACAATAATAAATGTATCGAACACTTTTTATAACTGAGAAAATAAATTAAGAACAAACATATTTTAACATCGCGTTACAGATCACTTTAATATAAAAACTGGGACCTTTGAAAAACGCTTGTCAAAGTAAAAAATAGCTTCGTTTATGATCTTATAGAGCACGAGCCAAGAAAGAGTCAATATAATATAGTTAACTAATTAATTTATTTTAATTTATATAGATAACATTAAATTAGCATTTTATATAATTTCATTACGTTTAGCGAATTATATAATTATGAAAAAAATAATGATATTTCATAAAGCTACCCTTTCTATCAATGAAGGTATAAAGTATGATAAAGATTTTAAATGGATTTTCAAATCAATAAATTATTATTAACTCTGATACAAATAAAATTTATCTTATTCATATTCTATATAAAGATACTTAACAAGTTGCATATTTTAACCCAACTTATAAATTAGACCAGTAAAGTAAGCCAACCGTAATAAGGCTTATGTCATACGAAATTTGTTGGTTACTCAGTTCATTGTTGAGAACGTTTTCAGCGTTGGTATTCTGTGGCTGGCCTTAATTGAGCCGCTTCGCGTCGAAGTAATTGAATTTGTTCTGAATTTCATATTCATTTAAATATTTTACTTTAGAAAGAAAAAAACAATTAGTCTCAGTTCCAGCATTGAACAGAGAACAGTGTGTAGTCATCATTGATCATGATCTACAACGATATATTTTACATCCGTGAGGAACGGAGTCTCATATGTTTTTATTGTTTCAAGGTCACGTGAATGCGGTGAAAGGTTTTGTAATGTAATGTATGTATGTCTATGTAAATATTTATAGGTGCTGAAAATATCAGTCGTCGGAAACGATAATGTGAACTGATGATGAACTCTTTGGCTAAAACTACGTTCACACCGCGTATCTTTACAGATATTGACTATGACTTTGTACAGATATATTGACTATGACTTTGTAACAGTTTTGGTTGAAGGTTGACATTTCGTTTTAATAAGATTATGCATTTGAAGGAACGTTGTGTTTCGAAGAAAAATACTCGTAAGTAAAATTCACAATATAATTTTTAAAATGACATATATAGTTAACCAAAATATTATAAAATTAATGTTACAAAGTTATTTTTAAATAAACAATGGAACCGTCATTGCTGGTCAAAAAGATCGAGTTACTTCGAGTATTGAAGAACTTTGACTGAGAACTTTAATGCAACTTATGCAATTTAAACTCAAACAGACATGAATCGACTTTTTGATTAAGAAATGATTTTTCAGTCCCTAGTAAAATCTTTGTTACAAAGCATCTTTTTAATGTTGACAGTTATTTTAAGATGATGTCAAATAATCAAATTGAATCCTTGGTATATGTTATATGAGCATTATTATACTTTTATATATATGCATATGTATGAGTATACTTTCTTTTTTCTGTATGCGTTCTTTTAATATCTGTTAAATGGTCTTTTGATTTTGAATTATCCTAATGCATAAATTGAAAAAATAAAACACATATTTCGTGAACAACTTCTTATCGCTTCACATGACAGCGGCTTGTCCGAATTTAAAGGGCTATATATCATCCTAATATTATGAAATTTTGCTATTTGAATATATTTAATCGATGGCTATAATCCATCTCGTAACTTTCAATATGTCAGCGGAATATGAGAGCGGTATCTAAAGTGCTTGCTCGTGTTAAACAGGATGCAGTGCTATCTCTTCTATGATGAGATTTTATATCATTTTACTTATCTGATAATGAGGAATATATAGTCTGAAGTCTTTTCCATATTATTTTTTTTATTCCAACATACTTTTGAAAGCCGATAACATAAGTTTTTGAATAACTAATTCAACTAGAAATATTTTTTTACGAATTAGGTTGTTTTTTTTTATTGTAATGACAGTGTTACATGTAGAAGTTGTTATTGACGAATCATTTCCGAGAACATTTAAATAAAACATACATATAAATTGACACTAAAGGTCAATATTTAGTGATAGCCCAGTCTATTGATAGTTTTTTGACCTTATTTGCTGTATATACGAAACTAAAATCGAAGGCACTAAACATTTTATTTCGAGGCGACGTTTTTCACCAGAATATTAAACCAGTTTTCTACACAGGATAAGTTAAATGGAGTAAAAAGGTGTTGGAGGCGACATCAAGTGCAGGAAATCCGATCACTGAAAATAGTGGCGGAGTTGGAGCTCCCCCCTGAATTTTTTTTGACATATTGTTGTGACTGAGCATAAAAGATGGTAAATTGTTTGACTTTGATGGTTACTTTTATTTAATCAACAGGCTGCATCACACTGATTTCTTAGAAGTTATTATTTGCGATCGCGTTTGGTCCGAATTGACCTCCTCGCTCAAATATGGTAAAGGGTTCGATGGCTGACTTTTGCGTTGTGCTCGTGCTGCTTGCGATAACTGCTGCATCTTGCTGTTCATGTTTAGTTTTGCTATTTTAATTAAGGAAAATCTTAAGGGACTCCTAACTAATTCATGGCTATGGTTGCTCGTAAATTGCTCAATAAATATTGACGTTTATGAAACAGTGATCACAATAAAAACACAATTGATCACTTTTATTGATTTAAAGTGGATAGATAATTAAAATTTTATAATATATTTGTATAATTCAGGATTTAAGTATCCTTTTACTATAATAAACTAGGATAAAAGCGTACCCTTGCAATTGATAAAAAAAAACAAACCAAGTGGTATATAATTCAATTCCAAACCTTTTTCTAAGCAATACTAAAAACCATTAAAGAACTAAGTATTAGCTTATGAAAACGAAAATCGAAATAACTCACACTACAGTGGTTTTTTTATTATGGCTTGTGGTAATCAAAAGGCTTAATTAATTATGAAGGCCAAAAGTTTCAGTCTGCAACAGCTGTAAGAACAGAACAGTGAATATATTCTACATTTAATGTTCTATTACAGGATAATTAATAGTAGTATAATAAATAAGTAGTATATTAGTTAAATAACTGATCTCACTCGCAAGAGTCTGTTGTATCAAGAGACGCAGAAGGACTGTATCACAGGTAAATAGATTAAACGAGCTGGGATGTGACCCACAGTGTAATTTTTACTTTAGTGTGACTTTAACAAAATAGGTTTTGATTGTAAATCATCTATCATTAAAAGGTCATATGAAAGTCAGTTAATATCATACATTAGTCAGACCATCTTTTCGGCTTTTAAGGTTAGGAATATATTATTTATACTTGATGATCGCCAGGTAACTAATTTCCGCTAGCTATCACCGTAATAATTGTAAATTAATTAATCAACACTAGGTAATATGTGATAGGGCTGACATTTAAACATTTTGGTTACCTAAAAAAAAGAATTCAAAAAATGTGTAGAAAATATTTATTTTTCAACTACTGTGTATATTTACACAAAAACTGTGAACCAAAAACTGTTGTTGTCATACTTCAAAATTTAGAAAAGTTTATGTTGTCTTTTTTGGAGTAGAAGTTCCGCAATCAGCAAAAACTATTTTCATTACACATTTCTGTATTGTGATGACGATGATATGTAAGATTGTAATATTTAAGATCACAAATTACAATTGTAAATTATTGAATGTGTTAATAAATCCAAATTATTTTGCTTATTTTATTAAAGCAGATACCTATTTATTTATTTTTAAATACTCTAAAAACTGACACATTTCAGTATTTGATACTTTTACTATTTACATACTTATTCTATCTAAGTAACTTAATTAGATAGAATTAAAAGTAAAAATATCGTTTTTAACTTAAGGCTTCGTTAGACTAACAGTAATTTTTATATCGTCTATCTATTGTATTTACGTCTTATTTATTCCATTACAAATAATAATTTGTTTGTTTATACAGTTGTTTTGTTGAAAATTTTAATTAAAAACCTGGACCACTTTTACTCCCTGAAAAAGTTTTTCATTGAAACATTTGATTATTTTAATATTATACTTATTATTAACTAGGTTTTGAATATGGCTTTTTATATTTTATCCGGAGATGGTTTAAGTAGGACTTTGGTAGGATAAAAAATTAATTACCTCCAGGCCCAGTTTCTATCATATAGGCATATAGGCAGTGATTGTGTTTAAAATTCCAATACTGGAGGAATTACTGATTTATTTATATTTGTTTGTTTCAATTAAATATTGTATCGAATGGATACTTCCGTAAGCTTCGTTTACGATGCTTTCGTAATCTTAAAGCATTTTTCCATTTAAAGTTATTGATTGATTGGGTGACCGTGAACTAATTTCGTATCGACTATCCTTTTCTTCATCGATAAATTACTTGTTTATGTATATTTTTAAATATATTTACTTACTACTTAAAATCGGGTATCAAAGGAGTAGAGGACTTACCTGAAACAATAAAACATGAATAGTTAGTGCAAATTTATTGCTAAATTAATTTAAAACAATGCGATGATGTTGCCACGCTTTTGTAACCTTTAAAAAGTTTCAGCGTGTATAATGGCAGTTTCACGAGTACCATAATTACCATTTAATGACGTACAAAGGCTGAATCATAAATTCCACACACAGTAGCGAGCAGTAATTGCAAATAACAATTGCTGAAATCAAGTCTCAATTGATCAAAGTTGTATTTTTGATGCGTATCCTTCCAAAAATATATAGCAACCTTCTATTTTACCAATTACAAAATCAATTTCAGCGATTTCTCAAGACATTACCAAGTATTTTCTTTTGATTAAAATATGGTATAGGTATGTTTTTTTATAGTTGCAGCGTTACTTTTCTCAGCTCCAGAGATCGTGAATATTATTTGAATGTTTGATATAAGTTTGAGAGCAGAGAAAAGATTTTTGACAGAAACAAAGACAAACGAAAATAATCTTAAATGGATCTCTTTCTTAATATGGTTATATTCATAATTTAAGAAAAGCAAAGAGCTATATACTCGTAATGATACTTCATGACTCCCATAACCAATATTAGAAAAACAAAAGCAGTAATGGAAAAATCATATATGGCTAATGCGGATAGAAGTGATTCTTTTCCGTGTTAGTTAAACAGTTTTGAACGTTAAGAACATATACGGTCCTTCAGGCATATAAGAAAAGTGTTGCGTTAAACAGCTGGTATTTTAAACAATAGAAATTTTATTGTTTGTCGGTACTTCTATTTCCTTTGGCGAACTAAAACCAGAGACTACGTTATAAACAATAATCAAACCAAACACGAAACAAACATGAAATTCAAGACAAACATGAAACAAAGGCAAAATCTGATAACAATATCCCCAATATACTTGGAATGTTTATTATCTTAATAATCGTGGGGGAAATGACATGGATTTGGATCATGATACCAAGTTAAATTTAGGTTTTCTTGGGATCTGTTTTCTATACAAGTCATAAAAATAAGAAAGGTAGGTACCGTGAATATTAAAGCCAATAGAACGTTTTTTAAAGTTGCTAAAATATTTATTTTGTATTTGTTGATAAGTGCAGATATCATGTAAAAACTTCTGGATGGATTTCAGTGAAATAAAAAAAATACGATTTTGTTACAACATAATAAGTAAATCAAATGTAAAATTAAATAGCCCTTTGCAAATAACATGGATATTGTATTGTTCAATATGATGTTTGATTATTGTTTTAATAAAATGCTCAGTTACAATACAATGTGATTTAGAGTATTAAAAAAATATAAAATATAATGTACGGTTTAGAAATTGCGTAGGATAAGGGCAAACTTCGAGCAGAGAACTAGGAGAGGAAGAAAAGGGGTTGGGGCTTTTGGCTATCCTAGGCACCGTACAAAATGTAGCTATAATACAAGAGGATGGAGCAACCCCTATTGAGTCAACCAATATACAATATTTACTAATACAAAAAAAATATCTACTACATTTTTTTAGGTTAACTGATTATAATAATAATAAATAAGTGTTATATCCGCAAATAATACCTTCATAACCAAAAATTATGAAACACAGATTAATAAAAAAACAAGTAATAGAGAGATAATGCAGTAAAAGTATTTACAATCATAATCACTCTACTTCAAGACTATTTTAAAATGTATTCTTTAAAATAAGTCTAAATATTTTACAATACAGTCTGTACAATAACATTTGTGTCATATTGGATGTTTTGAATTTTAATAAACGCTGTATGCGAATATTTGTTCCATAACAAATATTCTCATCTGTTATTTTTTTTTATACAAATATATTACATAATAGATTTTCGTTAGTGGTATAAACCCAACAAATATATTTAAATATTATTTATACAGGTAGAGTTAGGTAATGTAAAAAAAGCGCAAGCATTCATCTTTTTACTTTAAACAAATCTAATTGTGAATTATAATACCAAAAAAATTAAACCAAATGCTATGATTTTAGAAGATGGAACTTCATTAACTACTGGTTTCTCTGTTTGTGAAAGTTCCTCTGATTCCAATGAGTTCCAAGGATAAGATATTTTAGGGGCTTAATTACGAGGCTTACTTTCAGGTCAGATATTATTTTGGTAAGTGGCAATTACAGCGTGGCGTTCGTTATATTTGCTAATAATGTGATATCTTTTGTCCAATTCTGCAATAGTTATTCCGCAATTATGTTTACTTATAATGATTTCTCAGTTTTCGAGAATGAAGTTCAGGATAAATATAACGTACTAATTGTAAAGTGTCACAATGCGATTTCTGGATCATCGAGGTATAGCATGCGCCTTATTTTAAGAGTAGCCTCCATACGAAAAACAACTATCCTTCATAAATCATCTACAGACAAAACTGACAACTATCATATAGAAGACGAATGTGTATCATTAACCAGGCCAAATTTCGTGTGAAGTCAAATGAGATACAATTCTTTGGTGGCGATGGACAAAGGTTCCATTTCCATACAGGAAAAAAAAGTGTGATAAAAGCTTGTATTTTCAAATTGTCTTTTTAACTCTTTCTATCTCATGAACTCCATTTTATAGTCATCATAAAATACGATTCAGTGGAGTTGAATGCTAAACTTTTTATAAAGCTCTAACTGATACAAACAACAAAAATAGATTCGTATAGGAATTTTTAATCTACTACGTAGCAAATAATTGGAAAATACAGCAGTGCATATGTTAAGGATTTTTATTAAATTATTCATTTTTAAATCATAATGAAGGCAATATTCTAAGCAATATTCTTTATGGGTTTGAGTGTACGCATATATAATAAGGTTCCACAAGATATCTTAGACCTTCCTTTTCTTGCTTTTAAATGTAAAATTAAAAGTATTCTCTTAAAAAAAGCTTATTATAGCATACAGGAGTTTTTGGTTGATCGTATTTCGGTCAACTAAAAGGTTAGGTTGTGGAGCTTTGCTTGTTGACTCATTTGCGGGATACTCTAACGTATACATCAAACATTGTTAAATTGATTTTTAAAAAAAAAGAGCAACTGTTGAGTTTCTGTCCAGCTCTTCTCAGCAGAGCCGCATTCCGAGCTGGTGGTAGCTTACTCACGGACTGACATACTGACATTTTTTTTTTTTTTTTAATGTAATGTAATGTAATTGACGATTCAAAAGTGCATGTAAATGCCTACTTGAATAAAGATATTTTTGATTTTGATTTTGATTTTTAAGCTTAATTATTTTTTATACATGTTTGATACAATTTTTTTATTGATAATGTTTTTTATCCGCAATATTTTAAATGACAACATAAAATAAAAAAATAAAGGAGTCATTTAATATTATTTGAAAAATTAATAACTACGTTTTAAAACAATGCAAATTATTGAGTAGTATTTTATAAAAAGTTATTTGTTAATTTACCACGCAGAAACAACTGCCCGGATTGTTACGAAATATTTTATGGTATCTTTCCTTAATATCTCCACCGACGTATTCGATATGTTTACAAGAAATGTATAAATTTTATACAATTTAATGGTATTTTTTATATTCCGACCGAGATGAGATTGGGAAGAAACTAAAGAAATCATATAAATTGTGAGCGATTAGTGATGAAAATGTTTACAATATTTAGATGTGTCTTAATAAATAATTAATAAAGTAAGGATATATAATAATGCATGTAATACCACTTAATGGAATGCAATTAAACTGAGGAACTTGTGGTCGCATCCATTATCACTCTGCGTCCAACAATCCGTTTTATCTACGTTGAAAACTTTGCACAGCGATTGCAGAGATGTTCAATTACATTCCTGAATCATTGTGTTCGATATTAAGTAATTTATATGAAAAGATTTATTAAATAAAGAAAAGGTGGAATCTGTTCGTTATGCTGTAGAAGGCTATCTTCGAAGCTACTCATCACATTTTAACAATCCAGAAACTTTAGAATTTTGAAGTCTAGATCTTAGAGTGAGCGTAGACTTTTATATGGCCTTTAATGTAAAAGGGCTTTTCGTAGAGACCAAGAGAAAAACAGAGCGGGTTTTGAAACTAATGCTTTCTGCAGTTCACGAGGTCAGACGGCCGAGAAAAAAAGATCAACGATAAATTAAACTCATAAACACAGATCTACTTATATTTTTTTATAGAACTAAGTATTTTAAATGCTTTTTGGTAAAGTATTAGTAATGTTGTTTTTGTAATTTAATTTAGTTTTTGAGTTTTAGCTTTATTTGAATTTTTAAATTTAGTTCATTTCAATAATACTACATATTTATATTTAAATAATTTTCAGACTATTTTATTATGTAAAACTTTATGTCTGAGAGGTAAGTTGTTAGCAGTTTCTTACTTATTTGCTATTCATCTTAAAGACATAGTTGAGAACAAGCGGGTAGTTAGGGAAAGTCTTAAGAGCGTTTGTGTGAAGAGTGAGTGCCTACTCGCCTCATCTTCAACACTTATATTTTGTACGAGTTATTTACTTAAAGACTATATACGTTTTAAATTATATTCAATATCCTTTGCCTATAATCCATAAACTTTTTTGATGATAAAAACGGGCTATATGTTAATTCCAACCAGACAACTGTTTAAAATTGTTTTTAAATTAATTAAATTCAAACCATAGCAGAGTCAAGAACAAATAATTAAAAAGAGAAACACAATACTGTTTATAATAAAGTTTTCAAATCTCATCGTTTTTCATTTTCTATCTACACTATTGGTGTCCAAGTAAACAGACCAACAAAGAGACACAAATAAAACGTACAATAACGTTCACGTTCTTTAAACAAATGACTAAAGTGTAAATATATTCACAGAAGCATGTACGAGTCTCGTAGTTTTGTTGTCTTCTCCAATTCGTAATAACGACTGGCCAAGGCGTGTATACTTGAGATGAAAGAAATATATATATATATATATATATATATATATAACTTATAGAGTCTTATACATGTGCCATGAATATGTACAGATATAGAAAGTTGCAGATGCGTTGGCAGTTTTTAGGAATGGAGAAGGACGCAGAAGACTAGAACATATGTAAAAACAGGAAGGGAGTTTAAGCAGTCTCTCTTACTCATCGTACAAATGTACCTAAATCATCATCATACATCATCATACCTCAATCATCAAGCATCATATCAGTTTCACTCTACCTTTTGTGAGTCAATAGTACCACCCTTGTTAAGCCAGCCAGCATACGGACTGTAATTTAATGACTACAGTTAAAGTCTACCTCAAAATATTTTTCCATTATAATAACACGGTGTTTTATATGAAAAATAACAAAGAAGCTTTTCATTGTATACATTCAATCTAAATAAATATTGGCAATCATTTAAAATGTTTCAATTTATTGTTTTCAATTCAACGAACATTTATCTTTCAATATTGAACGTGAGAGAGTTATTCATTATGCCGTAATAAGCTAATAAATATTTAACATTAATCAAACCAAAACCAATTCAACATTTTGAACGCTGTCATTGTAATATCTCTATTTCTTCTACAAATAATATAAATGATGTGTATATTTTACAACAAGTAATTATTTTTATCCACAGATATTTGACCTGAGTATGAATTTAGTTTATATCAATAAGTATAATATTTATGAATCATCCTGTATCTAAGAATGAAAGAAATGTAGCTTACAAAATCAGACGTATATTTACCAATATTTCAATTTACTTGAAGTTATATGTTTCGTCTCAGCTGCGCTTATGTCCACTTTTGGAAGTCTGCCATGGTTTAATATATCGCTACAGTTATATTAAATATGAACTTTAATTATCAAATATATGACATTTTAGATAGGTAACTTTAGAATTTTGAAGTCTAGATCTTAGAGTGAGCGTAGACTTTTATATGGCCTTTAATGTAAAAGGGCTTTTCGTAGAGACCAAGAGAAAAACAGAGCGGGTTTTGAAACTAATGCTTTCTGCAGTTCACGAGGTCAGACGGCCGAGAAAAAAAGATCAACGATAAATTAAACTCATAAACACAGATCTACTTATATTTTTTTATAGAACTAAGTATTTTAAATGCTTTTTGGTAAAGTATTAGTAATGTTGTTTTTGTAATTTAATTTAGTTTTTGAGTTTTAGCTTTATTTGAATTTTTAAATTTAGTTCATTTCAATAATACTACATATTTATATTTAAATAATTTTCAGACTATTTTATTATGTAAAACTTTATGTCTGAGAGGTAAGTTGTTAGCAGTTTCTTACTTATTTGCTATTCATCTTAAAGACATAGTTGAGAACAAGCGGGTAGTTAGGGAAAGTCTTAAGAGCGTTTGTGTGAAGAGTGAGTGCCTACTCGCCTCATCTTCAACACTTATATTTTGTACGAGTTATTTACTTAAAGACTATATACGTTTTAAATTATATTCAATATCCTTTGCCTATAATCCATAAACTTTTTTGATGATAAAAACGGGCTATATGTTAATTCCAACCAGACAACTGTTTAAAATTGTTTTTAAATTAATTAAATTCAAACCATAGCAGAGTCAAGAACAAATAATTAAAAAGAGAAACACAATACTGTTTATAATAAAGTTTTCAAATCTCATCGTTTTTCATTTTCTATCTACACTATTGGTGTCCAAGTAAACAGACCAACAAAGAGACACAAATAAAACGTACAATAACGTTCACGTTCTTTAAACAAATGACTAAAGTGTAAATATATTCACAGAAGCATGTACGAGTCTCGTAGTTTTGTTGTCTTCTCCAATTCGTAATAACGACTGGCCAAGGCGTGTATACTTGAGATGAAAGAAATATATATATATATATATATATATATATATAACTTATAGAGTCTTATACATGTGCCATGAATATGTACAGATATAGAAAGTTGCAGATGCGTTGGCAGTTTTTAGGAATGGAGAAGGACGCAGAAGACTAGAACATATGTAAAAACAGGAAGGGAGTTTAAGCAGTCTCTC
This sequence comes from Dircenna loreta, assembly GCA_963555665.1. NCBI lineage: Eukaryota > Metazoa > Arthropoda > Insecta > Lepidoptera > Nymphalidae > Dircenna > Dircenna loreta. Next base: position 6,654,988 of record OY743089.1, on the reverse strand, counting down.
TTACTCATCGTACAAATGTACCTAAATCATCATCATACATCATCATACCTCAATCATCAAGCATCATATCAGTTTCACTCTACCTTTTGTGAGTCAATAGTACCACCCCTGTTAAGCCAGCCAGCATACGGACTGTAATTTAATGACTACAGTTAAAGTCTACCTCAAAATATTTTTCCATTATAATAACACGGTGTTTTATATGAAAAATAACAAAGAAGCTTTTCATTGTATACATTCAATCTAAATAAATATTGGCAATCATTTAAAATGCTTCAATTTATTGTTTTCAATTCAACGAACATTTATCTTTCAATATTGAACGCGAGAGAGTTATTCATTATGCCGTAATAAGCTAATAAATATTTAACATTTATCAATCCCAAACCAATTCAACATTTTGAACGCTGTCATTGTCATTTCTCTATTTCTTCTACAAATATTATAAATGATGTGTATATTTTACAACAAGTAATTATTTTTATCCACAGATATTTGACTTTAGTGTGAATTTACTTTATATCCATAAGTATAATATTTATGAAACCACCTGTATGTAAGAATGAAAGAAATGTAGCTTACAAAATCAAACGTATATTTACCAATATTTCAATTTACTTGAAGTTATATGTTTCGTCTCAGCTGCGCTTATGTCCACTTTTGGAAGTCTGCCATGGTTTAATATATCGCTATAGTTATATTAAATATTAACTTTAATTATCAAATATATAACATTTTATTCATGTTATTGCATAAGCCATAATCCCATTATATATTCAACCATTATAGTTATAAACTACGTTTAACTTAATACAAATAATTAATTTTAAAGTAACTTTGCTGGTTGAAAATTGAAGTACCTAGAAAAGTTAGTATAATATCTTAAAGGATTAATATTTTTTATTCTATTTATAAAAAAATTACTAAAATAATGTTATTATGCAAATTGTACATTTAACGGAATATTTAAGAGTTTAATTGCTATCTCTTCTATTCTACGCAGTCTATACTTATATTTTGAAATACCTAATAAAGTTGTTTAAATTGTGTTTAAAGTTTTTTTTGGTGAGTTGTTTTTCAGTTTATATTATATATGGATACTACATAGCTATGCATCGAGAATGCTACTTAAAATAGCATTTAAATCAAACATCTTATGGACGTTAATATTCCGGTGAGTTTTTTGTTAAAATAAGTTATTGATTAAAAACTCTGAATAATGTTTTAATTAATATTAGATAATAATATATTAATAATAATACGGTAGTTGCTATGTTGATATTGTGGCAGAAATTGAACAAAAGATTAGCTTTCAAAACTCAATATATTTTTTTAATACCCCCTTATATATTTTTCTTATTCCCCCTTCATACGTTTATGAAGGGGGAATTACATTTAATCTTCTCATATGTCTAGAAGTTAGTGCTATTAAAATGACAGTTCTTTATTACTCTTGTATTCTTAATAAACATCACAGCGTCGTTGGCTGTGCTTAGACATTAGAAATGCTACGAATGCCCCTGACACCTCTCCGCCACCTCTCTCCACCTCTTTCCCCATCGCTAGAAGTGTGTTGAGAAAATGACAACTGTAAACCCGCATGCAAATATTACAGTGATGTTATACAAAGTAAGCAGTAGGAATGCTTGTTTTTATAAAACGTTGTACATCACGTTCCATAAATAATTAAACACATATATAATAAGATAATCCTTTCCATAATATTACTATGTAAGAGATTTTAAACTTTAAACTATATTGCAATAAAATATTTTAGAGAAGTTTCAAATATTAAAAGAAATCTAACAAAATGTTGGTCCTAAATTGCAAAGCATATCACAAAAGTTATATTCTCTGTAGAAAACGTATTGTAAGACTATTTAACTTTATGCCTCTATATTTAATACTGTTAAATATTAAAAAAAAACAAATGATGCCATTATAAATAGCAAAAAAAAATACCTATGCCTGTGTTTCTAATGTTATGTTTTAATAACGTTCACAAACTGTCACTTAAAAAAATATGTTTTTTAATTAACGTTGAATTATCTTAAGTACATTTCATAACTTATGTAATAAATTATATGATATGACAATGATATGATTTTAATAAAGACGTTATCTTAGTTCTAGTCGACTTAAGAATAATATCTCGAGTCATATCTTAGCTTAATCCATGTATACACAACAAGCCTCTATAACAATACGGAGCCATATTGTTTGAAACTGAGTATTTTGTATGAGATAACTTCGTTCACCTAAAAGTCAGAATATTAAAACTTTTCTGAGACTCGCATGTGTCTGTGTGAGTGAGAGGTTATGTGACCGCCTCAGGTGACGTTTGAGTTGCAGATATGAAAAGTACAACTTTGAGACAGTACAACTTTGATATGAAAAGTACAACTTTGAGACCTGTCTCAAAGTATTTTAGACCATAGTCTATGAAATGAAAAAGAAAACGTTTATATAAGGAATACTAAATACATCAAGATGAGTACGGACAATGTATATCAGTTGTTAGAATGGGCACAGACTTCCAGTGGCCGCAGGTTGGAATTCGGCTTGTCTTGATGTTTCTTTTAGGTTATTAATGAAGTGAATAAAACATTATATAAGTGCTTTTAAGTAGATATTAGTTTCATTTTATTTCATTGAAATAATGGATACTCGTAAATCGAACACAAAAGAACGGTTACTGGCGGAAATGTGAGTCTGTTTTAATCCAAGATGGCATCCACTTCCGCTGACGTTACAAGGTTCCAAATATTCCAGCGCCATTGTTATGAGAAAATAAACTTTCATAATGTTTTCACATTCAGTAAACAATATACAGTTTATTATATTTTCACCAAACATTTTGGTGAAATTCTGTAAATCATTTGCTATCTCTTTAAATTGTTGTATTTTTTTCCTTTTGTGTCAGTTCACGGAAAAAATATTATTTATTATTTAAATATATTTTGAAAAATTTAGAGATGGTTAAAAATATATATCATATACGTGTATAACCAGACTTCATAAATAAAAGCTGAACAAGATCACTTTTAATTAAGAATCTCGTTAAATGAATGGTTTACAAAGTTCTAAATAAATTACAATAAACAGAGTTTTGAGCTTTGGTGTGATGTATTTATAGTGATAATGGAATAGCTGGTGATAGACGGGGCTCTTTGTTTCAATAACCTTTTTGGTACAGAGATTTATTGAGGTAGTTTTTACCCTCGTTGCGGATAAAAGGTTTTGAACTTTAATCTCCACTTTATATCTTCTTCAAGTGTCTTATATATTAAATAATATTATTTTATATTATATTATCTATGTATATATTCATCAATTTCATTTAAATCCACGCTCATATTTCGTGTCCTCTATCCAAAGATTGCCTGGAAAAGATTGCTCTTTAGCAATAAGTCCGCTTGTAGTACTGTAATTTTATTTGTTATTGTTCTTATGTATTTTAAGTTACGCTTTATAGTAAAGAATATTACGCGCCGTTAACTTGTTAGTTTATACTAAACCTATAATGTCTCTATAAATGTATGTGATATAACCATATTGTCAATAGATACTGAGAACAAGACCGCCTCAGCGCTGTTGAATCTCATGAGGTGTAATTGTATAACATGGCTGTAATAATAACAATACAAGTTCCATTGCTTTAACCGTCGAGACAGTATCATCAACACTCCACTTCCTAATCGAAATATCAATCATATACATATATATATATACATATATATATACATACATATATATATATATATATATATGTATCTTGCATTTTAATTCTATAATTCTACTCATCCTAACTTCGTAAGTTTAAAGATTTTTTATTTCTATTGTACAAAGGTTACATGTAGTAATTCATTTATTTCAGTATCATTGTATCCTCGGTTTCTGTCTATCATAGAAGCCTCGGTTAGTTTACATAAACATTTCTGTTAATGATTAATAAAGTAATTGAAATATTAGAAAAAAAATAATACTTTTACTTACTTACTAGATAGAATTAGCTCAATATTATTAACTCATTAAAAATAAATCAATCATTGATTTGAAATTTGTTAAATCTAAAGGTTTGTAATCAACTGAATTGATTACAAACAGAGAAACAATTGGACGCGCTCGTCTGATATAATCATAAATCTTTTGTCTCCTTGATTGTAATATAATGTGATATTTATATTCAGAAGGTTTTATTTGAAGCTGTAATTTATTATATTGAATGTTATAATAACAGCACTCTATTGTGGATGGCACACACAATAACTTAATTTAGAAAAGAATATTAGAAAGTGATAAATTGCATTTAAACAATAAAATTGCAATAAAACATAATATAAAAATAAACCAATGCAGGCAGAATTCGAACCGACTGACTACTTTTGGCAAAACGTCCCGTCAATTCCCCAAAAAATCGCGGGTTCGAATCCTTGCTCGTATCGGTTTTGTTTTTGATTCTATATTTTATTTAAATTAAAGAAAGTTTACAATAGTTATACATGTTTATAGACATATTCGAAAACTGCATTCCCGTAGTGTTAATTATAGTGAAATAATTAGATCAGATCAGAGAACACTGAGTTCATGGACATTCAGGTTCCATGCTACTATCAGGTTCCAAAGAAACATGGAAACGTGAAAGACATGTCACAACATCAGGTTGCTGAGTGTAATGTTTTATAGATAGATCTAGATTAGGGATCCATAACCCACACTATATTGTATTCTTATATTGTTGTAAATTTTTACGGTGAAGCTTTGCTTAGCAATTACATCAAATTATATACATAATTATATATAAGAAAGAGACTGCATTACCACTATAGTATTCGATTGTAAAATGTTTTCGATGCTATTCGGTGCTACTTCATAACAAACCAGATTTTAGTATAAAATAAAAGATAATAATTAAAAGTGTACTACAATTTATACCATAGTATTATATTATATAAGTAAACATCACAGGTCTGCTTAAATCTAGTAGTTAGCCCTTTGATGTTCTATTTTCCCTCTGAACAAATATTTCACAAGCAAAACTTTCGACTACAGACTTCTATTTATTTTGTCACATTTTGTTTGTTTTAACTGTACTTATAGCAGTTTTAAGAGTACTATAAACTTTCTCTATCACATCTAAATATACATTAATGGGTCAGCTAAAAGTGATTCACGTTAAGTGGCTAATGATTGAGTATCGTGGCTTGGTAATTGCACTCTTTAAGAGAAGCAAAGACCTGTTTTTGAAAGGACGATTTAATTGAAAATGATTTGCCAGTCAAAGTCTGTAATTGGCTGTCACGAGATCAAACAATCAGATATGTTATAAGATCTGATAATACATTAACGACCTCTGATTAGAACTTAACGGCTGAGGTTGTCAGAATTAATAAACATTTTGGTTAATCTGATTAGATTAAACAGAAATAGATGAATAAGGGTCAATACACACACATTTGTAAGAAATAGGGACTCCTTAGAACTTCCAATATTCATTATTAGTCATTTTGATTACTATTCATAAGTTCTTATTATTTTTCTTCTTAGTATTTAGACTTCAGGACTAAGACTTTAAAGTCCTTAACAATTTGACAGTCGCAGTACAGCTGTTCTCTATATTTTAATATGAAAAATAGTATTTTTAGTTTGGTATTCTATAAATGAAAGTACGTAAGTATGTTAAAAAATAACAATTTATAAGCGTTTCGTCTACTTAGAAGATACGCATGCATGCGTCATACGTCATGCAGGAATATTAATATATTAAAACCATAATAAAATAAAATAAAATTAGATTTTCGTTATATGTTTTATATGAAATTCACTATCTATGCATAGAAATGAGAAACAAATAGCAGTCACTAATGTAACTTGTTAATAATTTAATCTCAGAAACTACAAAGACTACGAACCTGATATTTGCTATGTTGGTTAGTTTTAGGAGCTATAGGCTGGCTGAGGAGATCTCGGCTAAATTATATCACTAGGCCATTGACTGGGGTTCAATATTTTCAAAGTAAGGGACCTTTTTTATATAGACCAAAAACCATTAGATTGCCATTAAAATTTATAATTTATATGAGGCGGTAAATCTAAAATGTATATACAATACAAAAGGAACTTTCTATGTATCGGTTCGAATATCCTGTAAAACATTTACTACTTAACGATAACCCGTTATTATTAAATAGCAATTATTGCTAGATAAATAAACTTTGACAATTATTTTTTATAAAAAATTGATTAGACGATTAACTATGGTACATAGTTTGAAAATATAAAAAAAAATCAATATTATTTATTTCACGAGACTAAGTCGTTCATTATTTCAATAATTTCATTTTCAAATTGTTTTAGTTTTTCACTGACTAAATCGTTAGACTTATATTTAGTTTTTAGTTCCATACAAAATGTACCTAACTTAAATTATAATGATTTTTAAAATGCTCTTATCTAGATGTTGTAAAACTGCATACTGTGAAATCATTGCACATGAGTGAACTGGGTCATGCTCATAAATTTGACGTACGATCCGACAAAATATCACAACGTACTGATAATGTGGAATTTACTGCTGTGCTGTTAGCAATCAGTATTGCATTCATCAATTTATAGACAGATTTAATTTGGTTATAATTTCAGATAAGCTTTATTTTAAGTCAGTAATTACTATACTATGACGTTTTGCTATGACGTTTTGCTATCGAACAGCATGTAGTAGTGTTTGCTCAAATAAAGCTCTTCTTTTATAAGGTTTTAATACACCATACATTTATTACATACTATAACTTTTAAAATACTTGTGTATTATAAAATAAATACTTCCTAAGATTATATTAATACATTGGATATAACAAGCGAGATACAAATACATTTAACCAAATTCAAATATTAATTAGCGAATATAAACATGATGTACGACGATGGAACAAATATTACTTTAAGATATAACTAAGCTTGTGATATTTTGAATTAAGCTGGATTACTGCTGGCTTAAGAAAGATTGTATTCTAAAATTATTTCATCTAACTTGTTGTTATTTTATTCAAACTGTATTCTTATTTTAGGGTATCTAGGTTTGTTTGCTTGTTAGTTTTTGTATTTACTGCATTCTTTTGGTTACTTTAGTTGGTCTAAACACGTTCTTTAAGTTCGGTCTTTAAATTTATTGTAAGAAAATTTGTATGAATGCTCCTAAAAATAATGTAAACAAGAAGTAAATATGTATTTATAATGTTACACAACAGAGGGAACTGATACCCTCTCTTAGTTTCATAAGCTTTTTCAAATTACCCGTTTTACATATGTTAAAATAAACTAATAATTTACTTGATGAATATTAAATGTGATACTATAATACCATACCTCAAAGTTGATTTTGAATTAAATGTAGCGGTTATTATTCCAATAAAGTCATAAATGTACGGCAACAAAATTAATTTATTGTATTTAATTAATTAATTTAATTATTATTATCTAATGATGAATATCATTATGTCAGCGTTAAATTAATAGGCGAAAATAACGGCTTTTTTGGTATTAATATTATAACTGTTTTTTTTCTGAACAAATGAGCAGACGGTTTGGTTCAATGGTAGTAAAGCAGATAAACCCATATTATAAATTTAAATAGATAAATATTAAAAGCTAATTTAATTATCCGACAGTCTTACATATCTCAATTTTTATATGTGCTGTTTGTCTGGTTAAAGCAGTATATGGATAGAATTTGTTACTTTTAACTTTTTTTTTTGGATACTTTTAACGCTGGAAAAAATAATGTTCCCACTGCAAACTACAAAAAACTGACCTGACAAATCTGTAAATTATAATTTGTTTATACAAAAAGCTAGAGGATTTAAACGAATTTGGGTTTAGTTGTATTCCAATATCTAAGTCAATGAAAAGGATGTTTTTCACTCCTAACAAAAATATACTTTTACGGTAAATTTAACACAAAAATTGGTTTGAGAATTAAATATAGTACAAGCGAAGGCGTGTGCAGATTGGAATATTTTTTAAAATTATTTCTGGGTGTTTATTTTTTTTATGATATATGGCTGTTTATTCTATTTTTATGTTTATATTATTTGGCTGTATATATTGTTTTATGATATATGCTGTTTATTTTATTTTTATGTTATTTCTGGTGTTTATTTTTTTTATGATTTATGGCTGTTTATTTTATTTTTACACGATGTCAATACCAGCTGCTTGTACATAAGTTAAATTAGGACGCCTATCTCGTTGTAGCTCAAAAAAAAATTGACTTGGTTATTATAATGGTTATAAATGCGAATGTGATATCTTTTTTTATCAGAAACTAACTAACTTAAAACTCAATCTTAGGTTATAAAAATATAAACAAAATTATTTTTATTTTGTTACCACCCTGGAAATAAAATAAAAGAAATCCCACTTCTCAATATTAGATTAATTGAAATAAGCTATCAAGTAAAATATTGATGTTCTTATTTGAATGATTTAATAAGACAGATATTTCAAAGAAAAATATTATAAAAGGATATTAATATTTTTATCAAGGCTACAAGAAAAAATCATTTATCATATGGAGACGTTTGCTCACTCCATTTTACGTTTAGGGGCTTACTCCAATTCTGTGCGTCAAGTTACATAAGTGTATAATATGTAAGTATAATAAATAATCTTCTTAATATTTAAAATATTTTGAAGAGGTAGCATAACGTGGATGTCGTCATATTCATTTGTGTTAAGTTTAGACCGGTTTAGGCAGCGGCAACTGATTAATCTGCGTTGCAATTATTATATTATGTGGCTCACATGGCATATCTTTATTGTAAAATGGTTTAGATACTGTGGACATGCGAACATTACATTCACTTTTTTACATATAATATATAATATGTCAGGTTTCTAAGTCATTGCATTTATCAATTAGGTCAGAGAGCTAAAGAGTTTCTAAAATGGGTGGCTTTACTTTTCACCATTGGTCCATTGCGGTTGGTATTTACCACTTTTCTCTTTCAACGAGGGATCTGTGCAAAAATTCTTCATATGTCCCTTTAATACTTCTTTGTGCCCAAGAGTACCCCTTTGTACGCTTTGTTGTTTCCTATGACCTCCAAAGGCAAAGATATTTTTACTATTATCAATGAGAATCTAAATAAATACCAAATGTCATCAACGTAATTGCCACATAAGATATTTTGACAAATTATGTATTCAATTATCTATCAAGTATCATCAATCAAGTTATTTTTGTTCTAAAATTTATACAAAAATATATTTGGCCAAAACATTTCAGTATTTTCTCGCAATTATTATTTACGAACTCAAATTAAATGGCTTCATTTATTTCGCTATAAAATCTTATAGCTCTTAACATTAATTAAAATAATGTAATTTAAAAATGTTAATGAAAATGATTGATTAAATTTATTTTGAAATGTGTATTAGTTCCTTTATCATTAATACATTCAAAAATAAATTAATTTTCTTTTGAAGACAGTAAATTTTCTATCAACACCATTTTATATAAGACGCGTTCAACATCGATTTTATTTCGGTTTAAGTTTCTAAGACTTGTATGCTGTCGGTGTAGCTTAGAATGAACGTGATCTGAAATGACGATGCATTGAGCGTGTGATCTTCAAGACACTGGCTATTACCCCTGACTCCTTTTGAACTTTGAACTACACAAAACAACGTTTCTAAGAAACATATTAGCTTGACCGTTTCTCTGTCAAATTACTTAGCAAATTGGTTTCCACAAAAAGATAGTTTACTAATACAGAATAATAACGGTTTATACCCATCCTGGAATCTAATAAAAATTGAGTACAAGATTTTTTTGCTGTTCAATGGGTAGTATCGAAGATAACTTACTACTTACAAAATTGACCTCTTCAGAAATAATTTAGTTTATTACCAAACCTATACATTCAAAGAATGTGTTCGTTCACAGTTATATGAAATTCACTAACAATTTAAAGATAAAAAACAACATTATTTAATTCCACACGCAAGAGAGATTATATTATCGTTAATTGTTAAAGTAAGAAAAGGTACCTTAAAAGCTTTCAGTCACAAAATATTAAGTAGAATAGTTACGCCATGATCCCTCTACTCACCAAAAAAAAATGGCGTTATCGTTGGTGAGCTTGAATTGCCCGTGGTTGTCTTTATATTTAATTTGCTATCTCGTTTTATTTGTTGTATATGCGAATGTATTTTTTTTGTTATTTGACGGTGTTACCATAAATTTTGGTCATATGTTATTAGGATATAATTTATATCCTGAAGAACTTCCGGTACTGTTGGCGACGTTTATTTGTTCTACGCATACAACACGGGCGAAGACGCTGGACTAGTTTAGTAGTTGCTAGCTTGTGTCGAGTAAAATTTACACAAAAAAAAAAGTATTTTTTTTATAAAATGGAAAAAATATATAAGGGATAAGATGATTACATATTAAAGTATAAATCTATATATACAATATATAAATATATATTATAGATATATTTATATTTTTTTGCAATAGCTGATAATAGTATTTCAATATTAAATATGAAATTTAAATATATATTTCAATATTGGTATATTGTAAAAAGAAATTATATATTTTTATTATTTTTATTTAATATTTTTGTGTTTTTACAATTAATTCCACTTTCACTCCATCATTTACAAGCGCCATTAACATTATGTGGCTAATTGCTTTTTACGTGAGATGAATGGCACCCTGTACTCACATTTGTTTAGAAACTGTGTAAAATGGGATACCCTGTTTTATTTGCTGCTTCTGCTTTTTAATGATGACTGTACACAGGGTATAACATATTTTTCATTTTATTATTATATTATATTCCAATGAAAAATTGTATATTTCACATATTAAACTAACAATAATAATGTATGGAAACAGATCACTGACTTTTAAATAACATAAATTATAATTTTTATTCAAAAAAACATGGATATTTCATTTCAAAAACAAATATTTTTAATTTTTTTGTCTTAAAAAAAAATATATTTTTTAAACATACTCTCAGTGCAACCTGAGTTGCACACTGTACTATCGTAATAACTGCTTGGCTTAATGCATTTGCGTTGAGACAAAGGCTTTGTAGTTTTTAATTTTTGTGTTTTTTTACTCATTCATTTTCGAGCTCTGATTAATGTTTGTCATTTTATATCCCAAAAAAACTATTGACATCTTTGTCACGTTTTATAAGAAAAAACTGTAAATAAATATCATAACCATACAAATATGTATGAAATGTAACAATATTATAATTCGAGAAATTCCAGTAAACTGCACAGAAAATGACACAATAAGTCAGGCCAGCGAGAAGTAATTAAAATCCGCTCTAGAAAATTTCATTTAAGCTACATTTTAATTTTTATGAAATAATGACCTCTTTTATTATTTCGATACATTCGCTTACTCTTTGTAATTTCCAATTATATTAATTTGTGTGAGGACTGTTTCAAGTGAATATTTTACTTATAGTAGCAGTACCAGCGGTTCTATGAATAATAATAATAATATTTAGTATTATTATCATTCTTTATTATTAAAGGTAGAGTTTATATATTACTACTAAACGAGACGTCATAATCGTTAATTTTTTACTCTCATCTCCATTGTTTGGGGTCAAAGCAAAATATTTAGCATCTTGTAAAAGATTTGGCAAAAGTTTTTAGGACCAACCGCCGTTGTAACGACAACCCTCCCTCGGGATTGCGTGTAGGTGGGATTTCTACCCGCTTTTGGGTAGGTGGAGCGGGATGATATCCACTAATATTTTGTAGCAAAGGTTAGCTAGCATTTTCTACGTACTATGGAGACGACATGGAGCGATCTTTAGCTATTTAACTAATCCACACAAGTAAAGCTGCAGATAAAACTACTATTTTATTAATATTTTAGAATCATAGACCGTTTTATTATAACATGTCTGTTTACAAAGTAACCGAAAGAATTAATTTTTTGCAAGACTGGCAATTCACTACCGATTAAATGGATTTAAGGAACCTTAACTTATTTGCTATTTATTTAAAGGGAACCTTTGTGTACTTCAAATAGGATAAATCTAGTTTTCATATGTTTCAAGAAAAAGATGGGTAGGGAAGAGGAGAAGCATTTTGTTCGAACGTTTTCCAACAGTAATCACACCACCAAATCAAAAGACGGGCTAACATAGTCATTATCAACAATGGTTTGATTTATTTGTTAAGTTTATTATTTTTCGATACATATTTATTATGTCACCGGCGTTAACAGATTATTAATTTACGTCATGGTTAGAATACAAATTAAAATGATCCGAAATTATCCCTTCTTTATTACATTAACCCACAATTTGTATTCGTAAAGGGTCCGGTAACTAAGAATTAGTTCACTTCGCTTAAGATTTAACGGAGTTCTTCGAGTACATTAAATTTCAGGAGAACGCAGACTCTAATTTATCTTAATTGACTTGGTGTTCGTTTGTTCGTACTAAATTACTGAAGTTGCCAGTTGTTCATAAGACGATATGATATCTGAAATTCCAATGGTTATGACTGTTTTGTAGTTAAATTTATGCATTTTGGTAAGTTAAAACCATTGAAGTAATTTTAAATAAAATTCATGTATTTAAAAAAATTAAATCAGTTCATAGTTTTATGAGGATAATGTCGGTCCAGAGTGATTTTTAGTTAATATTAGTGATTATTTGTTACATTTGTAACAAAATTTGAACGATGTATTTGTATAATATAAATACTCATCAAAAACATTTTAACATTGCTACAGAAACAACGAACTATGAGTATAGTTCTTTCAAGGAATATATTAAAAAAAATATTCCCCAAATACAACATTAATAATCGTCTGATTAATTTTAATTCGGATTTCATACAATTCTTGTTCACGAAATCCGAAATTTATAATAGCACAAAAACAAGTTCTTAAACTTTCAAAAATTATTTGCATACAATAATAATTATATATTATTTTCGTATAACAATGTCGGGAGAAAATTGAAAACGTAATTATGTTATGGCTTCCAGAGTGGAAGTCATCTTAGATCACGAAGGAACTACATTTCCTCTAAGCCCAGTTTGTTCGTTAGCATGTATTAGGAGTACTAATACGAGTACCTATATAAAATAAACTTTTTAATAAATTAAAATAATGTGAAGTTAATTCTGACAGTTCTATTAACACATGCTTTTATACTTCAACCAGGAAATGCTTTGATTCAATTGAGAAAAATATTTTAAGCATTTGATATCAACTATTTAAAACATTTAATTCCGCATGTTACCACCATATGTTTTTGTTTCTTTGTACAGAATACAGATGTAAATATTATTTGCCACATTTGGGTAACTCGTAGCTGCACGTAGCATGTGTAGCGAGCTGTGTAGAGAGCTGTGTAGCGTAGAATGTAGCGTCGACCTCATATTTATGTTTAGTCATATAACTAGTAAGTTTGAATACATGAAATCTGATAACAAAAGACAAGAAGAAAAATTTATAATAATTTCATTATTATTGGTATATATTTATAATCCACACTGAAGTTGAATTAAAATGAGGTTTCAGGTTTCACACACACCTATATATACAAAATAATAAATAATAAATAACCATATATATATATATTGGTTACTATATACTGGTTATTTATTGTATAAAAAATATGTTTCTCATATTATTATTTTTTGATATAAATAAACTATTAGAGGCTGGATTGCTTTGCACTCCCTTTATTAACTTAAGATTAATTACAAAGCGAGAATACACCTAGACGGACAGTTTGACATTAAGTTTTATGTAAGTATAGAAATTCAAACACTTACCGCGTATCTATCAGAATATTCACAAATATGAAATTGGTGTTTTTTAATAATAAAAACATCTAGAAAGAAAATAGTATTCTTATGTTATTAATTCTGTTGATTACAGAACTTGATATTAGTTTAATATAATTTTTATATATTATATTTTAAATATAATTAATTGGGATTTTTAATGAGCTTGCCAGGTGTATGCTTGTTTAATTGAGCATAACCCAATTTGAATTGCCAAAAATTGGATAAATAACTCATTTTAATTAAGTTCAATTTGACTCATCTTAAAAATAGAAATCAGCTTACATGTCCATCTTCTGAGCAGAGTCATACTTACTTATTGTTTCTATTTTCTGATCAGAGTCCAACTACCGCTCTGTTTCAAGTAATTGCACGGAATTTGTTCCAAGATATGGTTTCAAGGTTTTCTAAGACGATTTTTTTAACGTCTGGATTCGGAGAAATGAAAGCTTTCACAACTGGTAATGAATGGAACGCGAGACAAATAAATATTCATTCAAATATAGATAAGATAGTTGTAAAAGTCATACAAATATGAAGTACATGCTTAAGTATTCATATAAGGGCTCAGTCTATTAGTATTCATATGTAAGCTTAACATAGAAGATTTAAAATGAATATGAGCAACAGCGATAGCGGACTGGGGCTTCCGGTCCGGAAACTACATTAACAAGTCAGCTCACACGCTACAGACACGAATGTTATCTAAAACAAATCAAATCAAATCAAAAATCTTTATTGAAAGTTAGTTTTAAAACATTATTCTTGGTAGATTATGTTTTGAATTATATATATTTAAACGATGTTCCTTAAGGTGGCTTACGGTAAGAATTTATTGGTAAAATTTGTCACCTAAACAAAAGACGTCAGGCTCCATGCAACTATATGTCTTTTTCTTTATGAAATTCTTTTCAAAATAAGTTTACTAAAATCAATATACTGAGATGGTCGCCGATCAGTATAATTTTTAAAATCGTAATAACATACTAACACTTCTACTAAGCATAGTGATATCCACAACTTAAATACGAAGAACAAACACAAGCTCGCGTTACCTGTTACTCCACGAAATAAAAACAGATCTTATACGAGGCAATGTATACAAACGTTCAAGTACTAGCGTGTAACAATTTTAATAATGCAACGTTTCTGTGCCAACATATATTACAATGTTACCAAATATTTAGAAGATGATGCATCATGGACATAAAGCGAATGCTGCTAGGCTGTATCAAGATTTATTTTGAATAAAGTACTTATGTAATTAAGGATATTTTTTTAAATCATATGACTAGCCCACTGAGATTTTTTGCCAGCTCTTCTCAGGTCAAAGACAATTAATTTTCCGAGCTGGTGATAGCTTTGACAGTGAAAAAATGTTTTGTATTAATGCAACCCTGTAGTCCAGTTTAGTCTCTGTCATCATAAATTATGTTAAAACATACAAAATGAATAATATCGTTTTACATACTCTAGCGGTTTTACTTACATAAACAGAATTTCGTTTTGTTTAGGATAGGATAAAAAATATGATAAAAGTTAGTCTTTATTTTGTACTCCAACAAAAAATGTTCATTGTATCCTATAAGTAAAACTTATCTTTTACGATATTCAAGCTAAGCTAACCCTAAGATGGCGGCGCATCCTGAAAGATATGAGTGCTTAGATAACCTATCATGTTACTGGTCATAATCAGGTTTTGAAAGTTTTGACACAGCTGGATAGCTCAAAGATGAGTAAAAGTCATAAGACGCTTGCTGAAAATTCAGAGTTGCAAAATAATATATTGTGTATGAGACCGTTGGAACATAAGCAATTCCATTGACATGGATTTCAGGTATATCACCATCCATATATGAACAGATTGTATAAACGGATGAAAATAATATCAGAAGACTTAAT
This sequence comes from Dircenna loreta, assembly GCA_963555665.1. NCBI lineage: Eukaryota > Metazoa > Arthropoda > Insecta > Lepidoptera > Nymphalidae > Dircenna > Dircenna loreta. The sequence goes on along the minus strand of OY743089.1, from coordinate 6,639,241 downwards.
GTTAAGGCGATACTTATATTTGATGGGAAACGTTTCCTTAGAAATGATATATGGTTTATTTAATAATATTTTTAATTAAAGTACTTTATATAAAAATGAGAAATAATATTTTTTTATGTTCTCATTAAAAAACGTTTGTTCAAGGCCGATTGACAAATCTTGAAGAAGACTGTTTGTAAAGACGTAGTGATATAATGTAAATATTTATATTTAATATTCTTCTGTATATAGTAACGTATACATTATTATATGTTTTATGTAAAATTAGATTAACGTAGAGCTGGGCAATATTCGATTGGTTTAAAAACGCAATCCTTCGCAAGTTGTGCTCTTAGCTGATACTGATATTTTAGCTTCAATATTATTTATAATCTTGGATAAGATAATACCAGGAATTAACTACCGCGAGGTTAAATTAATGTATTAAACAATAAATATTCTAACCGTCATGACAAGTTCAAGCAACTCTAAATCGTTTTCCATTCCTCACAAATACAAAGATCTTGGATCCCACAGATTAATCTGCTATTTTTTGGAAATGTGAGATACTGGGCTGAGTTAGCTATATTACGGATGACCAAAAGGTTCGCACTGGATATTGTTTCTAGAGAGAAGTGTGGTCGTTAACCTTTCACTGAGCGTAGCTCGAATCCATATATAATCGGAATATCGCATTTCTGAGCAAACCTCAAAGTGCGAAATCAAACAGAATGATACAGTGCTATCGGATGTTATATTCAAAGGCACCAACATATCAGGCGTCCTCTTGAGAGTTCGAATCGGAAACATTTATGATTAACGAATAGTGCAAAGTTAGAAAGACTTATTTGTCAAACCCATGTTAAAAGGGAATGGGATAGTTTTTTGTTGCGGCCCGGTTTTAGTGGTATACTATTTATTTGTTTACCGCTGTTCTGGGGATTGTTGTCCAAGTTTGTTTTTTGAAATGAAATCGTGTTGTTGTTATCGAAAAGAGGCGGTAAGAAGTCTTTGAAAACATAATTTACTATTACATTAATGCTACATGATTGTAATATAGTTCTGTAATAGAACTACTACCGATACATTAATGCAATTTGAACTACAATAATAGTAATAATACCGACAGGATTATTATTAGTTTAATAATCAGAAAACTTTATAGAAGCCACAGAAACTGAACGCGTAGGTCTGTACTGGTCTGTGTCTGTAGGTCACTGTAAACAACTTGTATACTGATATAACCACAGAGACCGCCACCACTTGGACGTTAATGCAAACCACAGACTGTGGTCATCTTACCTATATTAAGTGTCATTCTAAGCTTATATTATTAAATTCTCAGATTAATCTTAATCATAGATTAAGTTTTTGATTTACATAGAAAGAATATTTAATTATTATTATACAATCTATTACATATGACTATAACGTTATTTTTATCGAAATTGTTTTAGACATATTGGTAAGTCAGAGGTCACATGTGTCATATTACAGAAAAAAGATTGAAAATGTTGACCTATATTTTGTCTAAATTGTATAAATGTTTAAGAAATACTTTGGATATTATTTTCATAACATTGCCATATGTTGAATAATAATTATTCAAACAAAATAAAATAACATATATTTTTTATTGAAACAATTCAATTTGTTTCTTATATGTATTATAGTAAAAAGCCAAAGTTAAATATTTTGTCAGACTCGGTCTTAATAAAAATGTTTAGCAAACCCATATTATTTATAACATTTATATGTATTTAACTTATAATATTGTTTACGTTTGTCTGAGGTTATTCTTACAGACAATCTTTTGTCTGACTAATATACAATAATTCTATTTTTTATTTATTGGATCTGTGTGTATTTCATTGAAATGAGTGAACTTCTATAAAACACACATCATATTTAATGGATCAAATAACTTAGTTAACGATTGTATTGGACTTTGTAGTACATTAGTTATAATAATAATCCAACAATCTTGTGTTATTATTTAGTATTTGCATTTTGGGACAGCTGATTAAGATCTAAGTTGAGGGAGTGCTATAAAATCACGAATTCAAATAATTAAATAAAATATATAACTAATATGTATATAAAATTTCCTCACCATTATAATTATCATACATGCAAGTTTTTCGTTCGTATTCAGAAGATGTAATATACGAATTAAAAGAAGAAACGAAAAGAAGAAATAAAAAAGCTACTTACACGAATATTCACAGAAAAATAATGATAGACGGTGCATTTTAATGACAATCCCGTGAAAATATTTTTAGAGCACGTGTAAATGTATACATTCTTTAATCTTGCAGCCGAAAAATTAATTTATTTCAACATATATATAGTAAGAAATGTAACACCATCATAAACACTGCGACATTTAGAGTTCATCGCAGTCGCTGTGCCACTAAGGTATTTTATCGTTACTCGCTTCTATGCATTTAAATTAAGCAATATTATTATAATTTGATCAGTCCCTCTTAATCAAATCAAATGTTTTTTTTTAATTTAAATGAAACCAAAACTTAATATAAAAATGTAAGTTATTATAGTTTATTATTAATTGTTATTATTTTTTTTCTACAAAGAAAGAAGTAGATAATCATTGTTCCTCAAATCACAAAATATATATCAACTGTACTTCATTTTATTTTAATAATTTTATTTTTTTAGTAATATAGAATAGAAGTTATTTTACTTCTATTCTATATTACTCGTGGATTAACAGAAATCAGAGTTTAATATAATATTTGTTTTATCGTACATAATTATTTGTATCAGTAATAATATTACGAGTAAACTTGGGATTGAATATTTGTTTAGCGCATCGATATTTAATTATACTAAAAACTAAAATATGACCAGAAAAGAAAAGATACTATTTTTAAATTAAAAAAATCTAAATTAACGCAACACCATTAAGAATCTGATATCCGTGAGTAAATTTACATGCTAAATAAAAAAAAAGTTTTTGTTATTTTTAAAAAACTAGTGAAAGAAACGAAGACCGACTCTTGCGATTCCTCTGATATTGCACGAGTGGGTAGCTGTAAACTACCTAGGTAGGTAGGTGAATAGGTAGGTACCTACCTATCTAGGTAAATCATATCCACAATTACCCTCAATTAAAAAAAAACGAAATGTTACGAAATCATACAAATCTACATCTAAAATGATAAAATTTCTAACAATCTTCATACATTTAAATAGTCTTTACTAGATTACTGCGTTCTGTTGACATTGGCTGTGCGCCAAGCGATGGAGACCAGTCAGTAATTATTCAACTTAATGGATTATGACATTAAGTCTTGCAAAAATTAAATTAAACGTTAAGCAATCCAGCGTTAAAGTTTGGATTTCAACACAGTGTTAAAGCGGGTGGGGGTTGAATTTTGTCAAGGGAAATAAAATCCCAATTAGTGATTTTCTGTACGGAATACGTTAAAAGGCTTCGTAAATTTAATGTAAGCACGGCCACTCTGTACGTTGTTAGAATATTTATAAGACCTTTTCTGTAATTGTCTAACGAAAAAATTCTAGTGATATCCTAAATCTAAATATTATTTTTTGATTACTGGGTTGCGTTGCGTTGGAGTTATTGAGTAATTAAATATGTCCTATAGTGATGATAAAACGTATTATATTTCTAATTCCCTTTTTACATTTGCTTATACTTTATGTATTTATTGCTCGCGAACAAAAACACAGGTTAAAATATTTATAATAATATACCGAAGTTATATATACCATTTTTAAATTGTCATTATAGACTTGAGTGCTGTGGACTGTAGTGCGGTGGCCGTTAATTATACATCCAAATGGCTGAGAGTAAATACAAGTAATCTTAAAGTAATTTTTACTTTTTTACTTTCCCAAAGTTGCTAGTTTGAGTCAAAGATTAACATTTTCACACACATTTATTACTGAAAAAGGTCTTATCAAAGTTATACAAAAGAAATCGAATTAAGGAACCATTCTAATTATATGAACTTACGTCCGAAGTCTGCCATTTTGAATAAGAGCTTATAAATGTTAATAAGCCGTTACCACAGTCAGGTTTCAATCAATTATTGTATTAAGTTGTGAACAATTGACTTGATTGAACAATTGAAGTTCATTGAAACGAAAACTCCTAATTTTCTAACACCTGTTATCGATTCTTTATAGAAAATCTGTACAGAATATGTTATCATTCATATTTTTATGTCTTTTTAAAGCTATATTTTAACATAATTCTATGTACATAAATATTTTTTTCGTTAAGCAATCACTCATATTGATTGATGACATTTTTAAACATTTCCGGACTGTATGTTGTAAACATGGTAATTTGTCAAACATCCGCATCGTAATTTTATTAAGAGTTTTATCGCTGTATTGAAATTTTGAAGTATTCTTCTATACACTTATTCTTTATAAACATCGCCTCCATCTCTGTTGTAGTACTTACCTGAAACAAAAAAAAAACAAATCATAAGACATTTCTATGTGTATGAATAAAACATTATAAAATAGGTTTCTTCTTTTCATTCTTAATGGATTTTAAAAAACTGCATAGCCTTATGATTTATATAAGGTTGTTTAAATATTGATTTTGGCTGTGATACCACTACAGTAGTTATATTACTGCAGGGTTCGAAGAAAGCGACGTCATTAATAAATATTTAAAATGTATTCTTTTTAGACAATATTTAAATGTATTATTTAGTTCTGTCATATGTTAAATATCACAGATTCCTATTTTGCAGAATATTTCTTTGAAACTCGTATATTTGTTAATAAAAGAGCAAGCTGAGTCAGTCAGATGCAAAGCAAGTCCTAAGGTACGTTATCAATATAAAACTAACTAAATAAACTAAATTCTAATCTCGTAGGTGTGCTTACCTTTAAGGAACTAAACCAATCCCTACTACCCTTTTATTTATAGCTTATGTCGTACCGAAATGGCTGGCTATTTCATATTTATACTAGGCGTTAAACATTAGTCTAAATATGCTCATTTAAATTATGCGTAGTTTTCAAGAGTTTTTAGTTTATCACCATAAATACCATAAATGTTTATGGAAAAAATAAAACCTATGTATAATCTATATGTATGTTACAAATTGGAACTTATAACCGTCACTATTTTTCAGTAAAAATTCCATCAAAATAGGTTAAGCCGCTGAACAAGTAAAAATACAGACGAAAATCCAAAATTGTTTAAAAAGTTTGTTCTTGCCTTGGTATGACGGAAAGTAATTAATCTGAAGTAAGTATTAGCCATTGGATGGTAACAAGATGGCCGATCAACGCTTTCGTTCCGGAAACTAAGTTATACGGTATAAAGATGTGATGTCAAATATTCACCAAAACCGCTTTCAGCCCTTGAATTCTTCATCTCTAAATATTCTTAAGAAAATATATTCACGATATTTTGGATAGTTTTTTATAATTTATTTTGCATGTAAAGAAAATATTTAACTGTCGAGAAAAACAAGACATTGTTTGTTGGCTTTATTCGCTACATTTCAGGATTTTTTTATTATTCTAATAAAGCCCAATTATCGTTATTGAAAATCGTGCAAATTAAGTTTCAATACAATAATACAAAATGTGTAACAGACATATTACAAAGATCTAAATTAATAATAAATGATAAGAATATTACTGACACTGATAACTGCATGACACTGAGACTGGAACAAAACTATTTTTTCTTGTGACACCACATAGGCCATATCTAGTTTTTAATTTGAGGCTGTTATCAGATATCAATGATAAGCTGATAGACAGATTTAAATCAAATTGAGTTCAGAACTTCCCAAAATGTGAATTATTGAAAGCGGATATTTTTTATAATATTGACGCAAGTGCGACCGTAGGAACAATTGAATGCCATAAGCATTAATTGAGAACTCATTATTCTTGACAGACAAATGGGTTATCTGCGATATGTAGCAAATTTATGAGATACTCAAGAGACGAGTGAGATCTTGAATCTTCGATCTAGATATCAGAAGCGTTAATTAAATGAAATTAAAATTTGCTATAAAATAGCACTAAAAAGGTCAATTTACAGAGATTTATCTGAAGATGAGATTGATAACCCTATTTTCACCACCCTAAAGAAGGTACTATGAAGGTACGGTAGGACTTACAATTGTATTCCCTCAAGTTACAGGATCATGAAATAATAAATTGGTAAATAATTCAAGTTTTTTTTTTTTGTGTAACTTACATCGCATTATTATTATAATGATATTAAGATATTTTGTATAATTTTCATTAAGAATCGTGTATCTGTATGTATCGTAACTCGTAAACCAATTAACTTATTTTGATTAAATTTTTACGATTTCAAAACTTTCATGAGTAGAATTATAAAGGTATACTGTACGAATGTGAATATTATATACCTTAGCATAGTTTTGAAATATATTTATATCTTCCTTCCATCTCATTCTCTGTCTTGTTACATACTGCTGAAATTGTTTATAAAGACGTTTCGTAACATTAAGTTTTATTAAATTTAAAATAAAAGTATTGAATTAAACTTGCATTTACACTGACTTGAACCTGCTACCTCTGGAGTCACTTCGTTTTCGTTCTTTGGTTCGTTTTTCTTTCGACATTTCTTTTAAACTCTTTCATACTTTTGGTCAACTCGTGAATGAATAGGCGAGTATTGGCAACGTTACGTCTAGTTCGAAGCTTCTGAATTGCAACACATTTTAAATACCACCGTAAAAACCTGAGGAGATACCATGTTCCTGGTAATTATATTACTATCACTAACGAACATCGTTGGTGATAGTAACGTTTAAGGAACTAAGGTCAGTTTCACGATTCCCGTATAACATGGGCTGCCATCTCAAAGACACCAATAGTCGTTTTAATATTTGCAATATAAATGATACATAATATATAAAGTTAGTAAGATATTAGATCTGTTTAAAATCTTATATAAATAAAACCTTCTACACATTTATACGAAAAAAGATTACACGAAGCATAAAGAACTCAGTTAACATTTAACTGTCACCATAAAAGCGAGTAAACTGTGTTATATTGATCGGTTACACAGTTTACTACGGTGCTATTTTTAGCCAAAGATACGATATCGGTTGGTTTGATTGAAAAAAGTCGCTAAAATATCAATATTTAATATGAAAGGTAATATAGAAAGTTTTGGCTCCAGACAAATGGATGATGTTCCAGGAAAATCTGTTTTTATTTACTTAATCTTAGTTACGTTGTTTTCGAACATTTATTATTAATTATACTTAGCTCGTTTCACAGTATACAGAAAACATATCTACGTTTTCCGAATAAAATTGCACTATATAAGACAATATTTAACATACAGTTAAATTAAAGGGAAAGTTGGAGAGCTAGATATATTATTTTTTTATAGTAACGAGCTAAGTATATATATATATAAATAAAACACCAGTTATAAAAAAATAATATATCGAGCTCTTGAACTTTTAATTTTGTCTTATATAGTGCAATGTTATTCGGAAAACGTAGATAACAATATAGGTCCAAATCGTATTAATAAAACTGTTTGTTACAGGAACATTCTATAACTATGTTTATCAAAAATATATTTATCAGAATGTCTTCTCTATAATTGAATAACAAATGGAGAACAGTTGTAAGTGAAGAATTTTTGGCTTACTTGCAAAACTTTACACCATTATTATTTGTACGCTTTGAATTCTATTGATTTTGATAGTTTTGGAAAATTCATATATATTAGGACCAACATAGCTTTTTCCCTCGGTATTGTCATCTTATACAGCCTATTCAATTATGTAAATATTAAGTTGGTAATTATTTTTCATGACCTTGTTAATAATATATGTTGCAGAGGAGAAACCTTTAAATTTGTAGCACAAATATTTTCTCTGTTTATTTAGATATTTATCTTGAGAATTAAAATTAAAAAAAAACAGGTAGTTTAAAATACATTTATGAAATTCTTCTTATCAATATATTTTATCTCTGCTACCCCTATTAGCTGCCATTTACCAATGTATTTGGGAGGGAAAATGTTGGGCGTCTGGTTAAAAAAAAAGCTACTCCAGAAAAATCATATCAAATCATTATAAATAAATGGTGTGAATGGGGTTAATCCCGCGTTAATAAATAAGTGAGTGTGCCAATCTTGTGTATAGTATTTACAGTCGATCAAAGATGCTTCACTTTTCTAAAAAAAACAGTTTAAATATTTAGGTAATGGGTAAGATCACATTTAATTGCTTTTCTCCGGCAGAAGAATATAAATATCCTAATAGTCAGTATTCATTCAGTCAGACAATCCTGCAACTATTACACATTTTTACAATAAGGAAATAAGCGATCTGGCCAATTAACTATCAAACGATTGCTTAGGATCCATTACGATTGACTATAATAACTGTAGTTTTTCTCAATTAAATAATCTTGACAAAAATAAATAAAAGGCTTATAAACTTAATTACCAATTCAAATCGAATTCATTGTTGAATTAAAACGTTTTTATTTGCTTAATTACTACTAAGGTACTAACTCTTAAAAGTAATATATATTGCTTTAGAGCGCTGTTTGAACAGCTGCCTTATTATTAAATATAAAATTAATAAAGTAATTAATCATTGCAATTTACTTAGGTGTCCTTGAAAACAATTTATGAATTAAATAAGACGTAAGTTTATGAAAATGTCAACTACCATTTATTATTTAGAGTATATGTAAAGGTCAAGATGAAAAAAAAAGGTAAAAAAAGTATTCATAAAGACTGTTTAATGTGTGAAAAAAGCACACTCTGATAGTATATTTTTGTAAGTAGTAAGTAAGTACAAAATGCACATTCCATAATACTTATAGAATCTTATAAAATTTGGTTTAAAACTAAGCTTTAGTTATTTTTTGCTTAAACTTTTTCACATTTTCAGTTTAGTTTTATATTTGAAAAACAATTACTAACTGTAGTATTATTTGAATAAAAGTTAAAATATTATTTACAATTATATTAGTTTAGTCATGGCATTAGCCGTATGAATTATGCAGAATTATCATACGTAATTAAAAGACGTTAAAATCTGCTGACTACATCAAGTAGATTACAGATAGAATAACTGACTAGTTAGAGCTACGGTAACAGATTACAGGAGGACACATGGTCGAGTCAAACTCGTGTTTATGTATTTGAATTCACTAATTGTTAAATAATCAATATAAGTCTCGAATAAGTTTGTGTAGACGCTATTCATTTTATTTATAAGGATATTGGAAGATTAAAAGTCTAGACGAACTTCAAAGTTTAGGCTGAATCGGATACAAAAAGATTTTTGTATTAATGTAAAGAAAATTTAATATCGAAAGTTTTTTGTTTTACAAAAAGCTGTGGTCGACAAACCTGGTTTATAAGTCTGTTCTGTTGAACAATTTTATTATATAATAAACGTTTCATTGTGATAAATATGATTTAAACTTAAGTATTATCCTAATGAAGTTTAAGGTTAAACTCTCGATCGTTGGAATAGTAATATGACACCGCAGAATATCGTTGTTTTTTTTATTATTTTTGACGAAATTTCGATTTAATGGTCTGCAGTCGCTTATGACGGGTTAGGTTTACCCGTATTGTTTTTCTGTATTCTGTTACTCAATATAAAACATTCTAAATTTGTGTGCATTTGGCATAAATCGAAGTATAATTTTTTAATTAGATTTTTGTGTTTCATACTTTATATTAATGCAACTCATTTATAAACTGTTGTTTATTTTACGAAAAATCTCATATGAAACCAAATGCATATTTTAAAAAAAAATAAAATTGCAATAAACGTCTTACTGCTACAAATATTGCCATGATTTAGGCAAAGAGTTGTATTTCTTTTTATAATAAACAAATCTCATTTCAAAGTATTTAATGAACTATAAATCACCATCAAATTTTAGCAAATAATATAACCAGTCTGTGACCCTCAGTAATTACGTGCAGCTGCCATTTTAAGTGTGGCGTTATTAAAACATAATGCCACCCTTCATTTTATTTATATATTATTCACTTTTAATTAATTGAGAATTTAGCTTTCTATATAAATAATAAAAATTAGTTAAAAATTTCAAATTATTTATATGGCAATATTGGGATATCCGATATAAATAAAATTATTTAAAATTAAATATTGTTTCTCATTCATGTCTTTACATGACATGTCATGAGTTCTATATTATTTAAATGGTTACTTTACAAGCACCATAACTTGCCCAATATGACGGAAGTATAACTTCAGTTTTTTCTGGAGTAAGCATAATAATATAAATAAATTACTTTTTATTTGGGCATTTATTTCAAACTTATATATTTTAATTGTTGTATGGTTTAGTTTACTGTAGGTATATTTTTAAATCTATGTGTTAGTGTAGCTATTTGTATGTATGTTTCCAACAAGATTACCATTTATCCGATTTAAATCAGCCTCGCTAAGTCGAAATGTATTCAGCAATTGCTTTTCTTCTGCTTTTTCTGGCTTTTCCAAGTATACAAGGTCTAAGCTGGATTTTTAAAAGTTTTCATCAGTTTTTAAAAGGTTTTATTATCATTAAACTTATTAGAATGTTAAAAAATGTACATGCTCTGAAAAAAAAATAATGTTAAAAATAGTATTTGAACGTACTCTTGCGCTATTTATGCCATAACACAATTTCAAGCACAAACAAAAATGTTGCGCAAATGTGAAGATTAATCACTATTTTGTGAGCGAATGATGCGCAATAATTTTTCCAAATAAGCATTTCTGATATGAATATATGAATATAACATAAATTTAATAGGAGTGTCTCCCTCGCAGACCTAGACTAAAGACTTTGAAGTTATAGATAATGTAAGAGGCTTTGCAAGCTAATGTGACATACATTTGCTATTTAATTGGTTTGACGCTTGTTTTTCTTTCTCTACAACAACCACTATGAATTATATTTAATCTTCAGACAGACTATTTTTTTATAGCTCTTAGTCTATAATTAAAGGAGATTCTCCAGATGGTCCTATTGATATATTATTAAATGTATTTTTTTTTCAATAAGATAGCAGGCTAAATTGAATGGAGAGATGGCAGAGTCATTATATAATAAAACTGCTAAAAAAATCTAAATTCGATCGATTTAAAATATTCAGTTTTGACTTTTCTTAATATTGTTAATCTGGAAAATTAATTTCACAAGAGCAAAACTCGTTCACGTCCATAAAATTTATGTATGATCTGTGAAAACCATACAACCACCAGTTCACCAACCATCCAACCACCAGTGTATCACAAAATATAAATTTTGTGATTGAAAATAGTGATGTTTTAATATAGAGCTGTATTAAATTGGCACTTTTAAATTAAATATTTCAATTAACTCTTTCAACATGAAACGGTTTTTCGAAGTTTTTAATTATGGCATTACATAGAAATTACTTTACGGATATTATGGGTTGTAGCCTTGACTTGAAGGCCTCATTCAAACTCCTAAAACTGTTATTAGCTTCGAAGCCAGCAGCAAAAGTTGGTTATAATTATATGTCTGAAATATTTTATATTTCATGAATAATCTCTTTGAATATAAAACAAATGAGAGATTTAAATTTTACTTTAATTATTTTATATTTTTTTCAGAATAATCCGTAATATGACACAAATTCAATATTCGTATGTCAATATTAAAGTTACTTATATAATTTATGAATGCTATTTAATAAATATGACCTAAATCATATAACATTATATAATCCAGACCTACATTTAGTAAAATCGTTTATCCGTGGCTTGAGCTGCCGGCAACAGCTATTTGTATAGTTGATAATACAATCGCCCTGTGATAATACCTATCGTACAATTATATATTCAGTACCTTGTTTCCTAAACAATACCGCGATATAAACTAATAGTTTTTGTTTTTTTCTATCAAAAAGTCATCAATATTATCAATATTTGGTTAATCTTATTATATACCACACTAATCACACTAATCACTAATCACATACCATAACATATTATAATCTGGGAAGTCAATCTGTTTTTATCCCAAAATGAATGAATGGTTTTCCGTAAGAAAATCACGCATCATCCTTAGCCTACTCCTATACCCATACAGGTAAATTGCCAAAAGGTAGTAAATGAATAAAACGAACAAACGAACAAAGCTAGTTCTCTGTTTATATAATTCGATAATCTTAAACACAGTTTAACATCTTGAAGACTACTGCAAGCTCTATCAAGCTCTTCATAACTTAATTTTAACTGCGAATGGTGCAAAACTAAATACTTTTTCAACAATCTAAATATACCGACAGGATGTTATGTGTGTTGCTGTGGGACTTTCATATTTAAAAAATATAAAAAAAATATACTCGATAAAACAAAGCTTCCAAATCAAAAGATGATAAACTCAGGACTCTTCGTCTGTATGATTGAGTGCCACGATAAAACGAATGAACCAGTTTATATCTAGTTTAAAGTTTTGAAAACGTTAAAAATAGTGAATATATAATTATTTCAATTATATATAGCGTAGTTAAGAATGAAACCGATTTATGGAAAGAAAAAATATATAATAATAGTTTTTTACTTGTTCTGGGTCGTGACGAAAATTAGTTAACTAAATAATATGACCAAATTATACCAAACATAATATAACAAAATAAAAAAACATGACGCACACACTACGTGTTTCACTTTGTGTAAGGTTATGAGGATTTTGAATAAAAAGTTGATAAATATAAAAAAAAAATCTTTGTTGTTTTACATTTGTATGAGGTAAAGAGAGATGGAAACGTTTCTGGATGGAATTTATACACTATAATGTATATTGTATATTATGATATAATATTAATATAGTAATATAATACCAAAATGTAATGTAACATGTTATTGGGCCAGTAAATTGTGACCTCGATATAGTGTTTGTATAATGAGTTTGTAGTTTTAAGTCTAAATGTATTTGGCTTTTGTTTATAGGTTTGTTAAACCACTTAATGGAGTTTTATTTTTTCCTTTTTTTTTGTTTTAAAGTTCGTAAAAAGCTCCACTTTAAGTATAGGGCTTAGAAAAACGAATAATTTATATAATGGCTGGATTTTTATCAAACATAGTAGAACTATCAAAGCAGATTAAAATAGCATTTAATCAATTATATATCTCTCTCTCTTTGTCGGAATTTACAACGCTAAGGATAAAAAGAGATAACACACCAATACTCACACCATTTTGTTATCCTTCTGAGTAAACTATGTTGTTCTTTATTGTTACTTTTTTTTACTCAGGACCAAGATGTTGCTTGACTACATTCCACCTGATGGAAATTAGTTAAACCAATGTCTAAATGAAAAATACCGTCAAATATTGTTAGATAAATTACTTTTCATGTTTACTTAGATTACTTGGAATTTACAAAATTACTTTATTTAACTTATTCACATACCTTCTAGAGAAAAAATAGATATAGGTATATATATTACTTTAAATTTATGTTAAAATACTTAGATAGTAGTTTTGCCAAAATAGGTCAATAAAGTACTTCTATTACATTTATTAATTAAATGAAATACACAAGCAGGAGTTGAGCTTGGAAGATTAATAGTATTCTAGGTATTTTAAATATTTTTTATATTATAAAAAGATTTAATTTAAATTTCTTACTCTGTTTATTAATAATATTCATGGAATTCCAATTTATCGTAAATTTGAAGTGTTCCTTATTATACTAAGTTTAAGAATCGAGTCACGTTCCATTTAACTTTATAAATAAAGTGATTACACTAAATTTTCAGATTTATTTTAATAGCGACAAGAGAACAATACTTTTATATTCAGAGTATATTTCTTACTTGATATTATTTTGATTTAGTGTTATTTATATATATACTAATATATAAAAAGAGAGAGAGTAGATTTTGTTGGTCAGTATGTTTAAAAGGGGAGGGGAATATACGTACCCCTAAAATAATGTAACATTTCAAAAATAGATTGAAATTAAAGATTTTATAATGCTGTACTACTACGATCCTTACCACTACTATTAAAAAGTGTTTTGCAAACAGAATAGCGAAATAAACTATAAAAAGAAACTTTCGTTTCTTTTACAAATATGGTGAATTATTCTTCTCTGAGTAGTTCTAAATTAACATTTTGACAATATAACGCTCTGCCATAGTCCTCGATGACAGTCGCAGAAAGTATATCTGAAGATACTTTCGAATATTTGATAAAAAAGAGAATATAAGTTGCTATATGAAAAGATAACAGCATTAACGTTTAAATGTAATCTGAGTTTAAATGCAAACCTATTACATTATAATGCATGCCAGAAATAATAACATTATTCAATATAATGCAAAACAGCTGACAGTTCTTAACGGTATTCTTATTAGTCTATCTGATAAAAGTATATCTTCATTGCGCATCTCTTGCTCTCTCCGTTCCTAGAAAGGCTATTGAATTATTCATTACTTAGATAATAAATAACAATTTGTCAGAGTTGTCACAGATACAGGGCTAATGGCTTGATCCCTGAATGGCAAATAGGATCAATGTCATGTCCGCTTTGTATCTTCCCATTCAAGCTTACCAGTTATCCTTCTGTTCCACAAACCTATATTTAATTTAATTGTAAATGAATTACACCCCCATTTTTATGTTACTTTAAAAATTACTCTTTTCTAATTTTACTTCTTGGCTTGATGCACTGTCTGTATGAAGAATTTACTGCCAGGTTACTTTAAGATTTATCATACATATAATTGAAGCTTTATAAAAAATAACTTAAGACAAGCAAGCTGAATATTTCTCTCCATACATTTTCTAGCCTGTGTAAAATAATTATTAACATATCTAGATGAAAAGGGTATCTTTGTTGATAACTTGAGCAGCTCATAGTTAATGAATAATGTCAAAGAGCGGTACTAAAACGAATGAGTGTTTTTAGTTGTAAACACTTAAATTTGTTTCTTCTGGGGATCAAACTGAACTATATTCAGTTTACAACATGCCGAGACCTCCCCACGGGCAGTTTCAATACAGGAAACCAGTTTGTTTTGCCGCTCGTCAACGTTTTCCCGAGAGAGTCTTGCACGGCCGAAATATACTGTATTCTGGATGATCCACAAAGGAATACATTTTCAGGATTTCCAACATATCGTTTATATGCAGAAGGGGTAGAGTTGAGAACAGCACGCAGCCTTGGGAAACACCAGGAGCTTACTGGCTTAAGGTCTGATCAAAAACCGACGATAACTAGTTTTAACCTTGGGTTAGTCAATTCTAAACTAAGGTATTGTAGATACAGTATATATATATATATATATATATATATATATATATATCTAATACAATCTAATAGTTAAATAAAAAAATGTGAGAATGAAACTAACATTTATTTGTTAAATTTCAAATGCTAAAATAAACTTGAACAAAATGTGTAAAGTGTAAGTCTATTTAATACCACTCTGTGGAAAATGTTATTTCATTTATACGTGAGCCTGGCATAATTAATGATTTAAAACTTACAGAACGAAAAAGGAAAAAGACGTCGAAACGTTTTGTTATTTTAACATTTATTTTTAAGACTGTTTTATATACAAATTTGTTCTTTTTATTATAAATAAACATGTTTTTATATATAGTCACATTTTTTTATTTAACTAATTAGATTGTAATACTAATTAAAATTTTTCTCATATATTGTTGAAAAATATGAGACGAAGCTTCTTAGCATTCCATGGATTCACCGTGCGGGTGTCGGGCTCATCGCGTTGCAGGGAGAGGAGTGCAAGCAGCTCCTGGGACTTGCGACCCAAGTGTAGGTTAAAGTCTAGCTTTGTACGTTCCGTAAGCTGGTATAGGGACTCGCTGGACCAGTAAGTAAATGTACGAGTGACGAGAGCTGAACTCTTAGAAGCTAGCTTGGGGGTTCTTTTATAATAATAGGCTTCATCAAATAATATAACAGTCCTTATATAATACTACCATTATTAACTACTAAAGTATCCAGAAAGAGAAAGAAAGTAATTATTAGCAACTATCTTTGTCAGTTAAACTGTTGATATTAAAAATAGCAAACTCTACCACAAAACTAAAAGACTAATATTATTAATTTATAACCAGCCATACTTCTTCTCCATCATTAGAGAATACGATGTCTGGAGATCATCTGGACTGACTGGTAAAAAATGGTTAAAAATGTTACTAATATACTGCTATTTATTTCATATTTTTTTGTTTAGGTTATGTTTCAATGACTCTATAATATTTCTGTATCATTATTTATTTAATTCATAAAACAATATTTTTAATATTATACTGTCTCATAAATGAACTATTATTTTTAATGACTGATTTCATTCCCTTTATAAGATTACACAAAAAAGAGCTTGAGATGGAATTAGAAATCTCAAAATACTAGCACAAATAAAAATTTCTTTTGGCTTTCAACTATAAGGATATATTTTTTTGTTGAAAATAAATTCCATAATTTTTATTTCTAAAATTTATTGTATTGTGACGGATATTTTGATAATAATATTTTAGTAGTAGTGTAGTATATTTGAATGTGCCTAATGTAATTATCCAGTTTGTATAACAGGATTGAAATAGTATCTGCATGAAATAAATACTATTTAAATCTTATATATATTATATGTATTAGTAAGCTACGTACGTACAATAAAACGTTACGTATAATAAAAAACTTTATTTTGTACAAATTCAGCAGTCTGCCACAAAAAGGTTAAATAAACAATATAAATAACGGACACAAAGTAAATCCACACTCGGAACAATATGTGGAGGACACAAACTTTCAAATAGGAATCGCACCCACAGGCCATACACACACCCGTCGGCAACCGAAGCACTAAAACAAGCGCCTGTAATATATAAGCAGCTTTTTCATCTGAAATTTATAGAAATACCTTAATCCATACATTTACATAAATTAAACATGGCTATAAATATTTATGGATATTTTCGAACATCTATTTTGGTTGTAGCATCTTCGATCTTTAGCTATCTTGATGTAGCTTATTTTTGAAAGCACGAACTATATGTGATATTTTCGCTGTAGGTCAGGAAGTGCACGCTAATAATGCATTCAGTGTTCTTTTTTAATTTCTTGATTAGATTTTCGTTTATCAAGAGTATTTTATTTCGTTTATAAAGAGGTATTTTTAAATGTAAAATAATTCTCTTAATTGGAATAAAAATAGAATTCCAACCTTTTAAATTCTAAGATCTGAGGAGCTTTCGTCTCAAGAGTATAATCAGATATATTTAAGTACACCTGCACGATTATATATATATATATATATATATTACAATAATATATTTTTTTTGTTATATAACTTGGCACTTCAGACGTTGCCCTTATTAATGCAAGAACACGTTCTAGTTCTCAGTTCGTGACCTGAATTATTTCTAACAAATATATAAGATTGTGTAATGAAATAAGAGTCATACGTTTGTTATAAGGCACATATAACTTGGGAGTGTCAACCGCATCTATACTAACCATATCAGCAAACAAAGTTAGCTATGAATATTGAATTTCAATTAAATTCAACTGCACAGGGTGTTTGTTGGTGATAGTGAAATTTGCATCAGTTTGATATCAATGCTGAAGAATAAGATTTAACTGAAATAGAAGTAAGTTTTCGAACAATAAAATATATATTCTCACATAAAAAGTAGGGAATCAAATTCCGTAACCATATCCTTATATAAGTAAAATGAAAAAAGAAAATCCCTTTGTTATATCTTGTACTTTACAATACTGGAAATAATAATATATGCTAAATATATGTCACTACGTTCCGATAAAAGACGATTATTTATGGAATGCTTAATTCATCGAAGCGATTAGCAATACGGTTGTTTAATTAGTAGAGTGACGGGACGGTTAACCAGAGATTGCGGGTTAATATTACACTTGCATTCCACCATGTACTGGCAGTGCTTGGCTTACTGCTTTTGCGAGGCAAGTTTTTTCATCCATTTAATTTATTTTAAGATAAAAAATATAATAATAATAAGATAGTATAACGGAAATTTCAGTTCACTTACATCACTTAGTTTAAAATATAACTTAACTTGTACATTAAGAGAAGAACGGATATAATATAATTATTTATAATTAAGTCTAGATTAATAATAAGTACCATTTAATTGAATAGTAAGTAACTTTTAATAAGTTATTTCTAATTTATCGCTTGAAGTTTTTCGTTTGATCAAATTTATATCAACAAATATTTGACTTTATCTTTGGGTATTATATATATATATTATTTAGCTTATGAATTCTAATCAGAAATAGTTCTCCTACAACCTTTAACTAACAATACCAAATATAACAAACGATACGTTGCATGATACGTGGAATGGAAAAAATATCTTTCAAAAATATATACTACTAGATTTTATCAGCGACCTTTCCGCTCTGAATTAAAAAAAAAACAGTATTGTTGGACGGCAGTCTGAAATTTATTTTTCTATCACAACGAACCAGTACTTGTTTCGAAAAGAAACGTATTCCTGTCACTGTGTAATGACCTTTTCTGTACCCCTAGCAAATAGTGCAAAAGTTAATATTTATTTGTTGAGCACTTAAGGCGTGGAAGCGTAAGCGCTATATTTTAGTTGGTATACTTGAAACTATGTTAGTTACTCAGTTGTGTGCATGTTTCCATTAAATTAGAGTAGTTTTAGCTAACAAACCTAGTTCTTATACATTTTAATATTGCTAAGTCTTAGCTGCATTACGACTTACACAGTTTTTTATATTGTAATCTATTAAGCTATTATTATCTAAGCTTTTTCTTGTCATATTAAGAGATTTGCTTACTTACTTATAATATATGCATGATTGACAAATCTTAATTACATCTTACATAAAATATTCCCACTGGTAGCTTTAACAATAAAAAAATGTGTTTCTGTAATATGTTTTTAATTTTTATCGTGTTTTGATTCACGAGTTAAATTAATAAATGAATGATACTTGTACTCAACAATTTTATAATTATAGGTTATGTTTTTTTTATTATATAAATATTGCTAATGTTTTTTGATGGTTTTCATTAGATTCTTCTTGGTTAATGAATACTGAATTACTGGAATTAATATTGACAATGTTTTTTACGTTATAATAAATAGTTGCGTTTGAAATTGTCTATAAACATATTACACATATTAATTAACATTCAATATTTATCCTGTCCTTATTTTGTAAATACGGTAAATTAAACTGTCTGACCGCTATTAAGCCTGTATATATATATCAAAAGTTACATATAGTTAAATAAGCGTAGGCTTAAATTGTCAAATTAATCCTATAACATGCAACATTAATCAATATTTTATGTGAAAATATTTATGAAGACTAAGCTTTATGTCGAATAATGAAAATACTATGTATTACGTTTAAGGAGAGTCTCTCCTCAGATTAAGTGTTATCCATCTTACTCTCGTGAAGTCGTGTTTTAGATTACTTTGTAAGTAATATTTATCAAGAGTTAACGTGATTTATTCTTATTCATTACTTTAAACCCTCGAATAATTGTTATTTATGCTCAGATATTTGAATTTATAAACATATAGAGCCATGTAAAGATTATTTAAATTTTAATAAATATAATAATTTTCATAAACTTTACATGACTTATATTTCAATAAATGAGTTCATTTCACATATTTAGAAATAGCTATATAATAGTAGAGATTTAATATAAAGCAGGGATAAAATGATAAAATATAACTTCATACTATTTTACAAACAAAATAATAACTGTTTTCGTGAGGGTGGTCTTAAACCTAAATTAGAATAGTATCAAATTAAAATAGTATTTTAAGTAAACCCATTTTCAAAATCTACATATATATTATTCGTTTTTGATAGATATAATATTATTTCGAAAGTTTTTTTTTTCAAAATATTTTTACTTATTCTGTGTATGGAACAGGTAGAGTACTTTATAATTAATATATTTACGAAAACAAATGCTCTTTCTTTTTTTTGGGCTTAGCTAACCCTCTCAATGTAACAGTATAACAAACATCTGACCTTAAATGATTTCTATTTTTTATAACAAAATACATAAAAATGATATTGCGTTTTAATCATTCAATATAGTGATATCTTTGATATTATAGAAATAACAGAAGCTGAGACAACATTTGACATAAAGTTTGAATATTTTTAATCGATAATGAATTCAAAAGTATTACTCTACACTTATATGATAAATGCCTAAAAGAGCTTTGGACGATGAGACACAATAAAACTATTTTCTTTTAAAAGTTTTGCGTACATTATTCATTTACTGAATCATTCACTCAATCTTAATAATTCTCCTCATTAACTGTATCAAAAAGCTCATAATGTATTTTCATTAACCCTTCATGTTTATTAATGATCGATCATTTCGGAATGTTACGAATAAACATTTGCTTAATATAATGTGTGGAGTTTCAATAACTCATTTTAACAAATGACGCTTTAAAAAGTTTTGATGTAAGAATTGCGATTATAAAGGGATAGTTTTAAATTAATATGGCTTTTTTTTTCTCAAAGATAACATTATAATGGTAAAAGCGAGAATTTTACAGTACAAGCAATATTTTACCATTGTTGGATATTTGATACGGAATCTTTCAGGTTAATGGCGGTAGTAAATAAATATATAAATCTTTATTCTATCATTAAAAGAACAGAACTTATGGATCGTTTTGATCAGTTTAATTATTTCACAAACGCAGACTGATGTATGAGTTATATAGTATAATAAAATATTACTTATGACCATAAACAGAACGGCAACATAAAAGAAGCTAGTAAATTCTAAGGGAATAAAACTATGAGAGAAAAGAGAGGAGGTTTCGGCTTTCCACTCTGCCTTTGTACGAAACAACGAAAACATATAGTATGTAAATATTCTAAGAAAGGAATACTACCCCAGACGTAAATGTTAAATGGACGCCTGCTCCGTATTCGCGTGCTCTGAATGTCTGTCATCAGGCTGCATCCACCAAACTTTTTAAGAAACAGACATAATCCCAATGCGATTTGATAACATGTTAAGAATACCACGGAACTAAATTGCAGAACCATCTATTATTTGACCCTTGTCTACAACAATACCGGGCTTAATTGTTCTCGACCGAGCAATTTGTATATTCAGACCTACGAAATTTACTACAATTAGAGTTTGAATAAGTAACTTTTCTAGGAGAAAGCACATTTTGATGAAGACATTGTATTACTTGACCTCCGTTAGAACGTTTGGAAAGTTTTAGTTATTTTTGTCAGATCACAATATCTGTATCAGAGAAAATGTGTAATATACAATAATATGTAATTTCGTCAATTGTTTCGAACTTTTGTCTTAAAATAATAAAACGGTTCTTCATATAAATTTTCGTTTGCAAAATGTCATAAAATATAATTAATTTTACAAATGTTATTATTACCAGAGACAAGACCACAAAATAAAAAAACGGAAACGAATACTCTTTTTTGTTGCAATAGTCTACTTTTTCTGTTCTACATTTTTGAAAGCCACTGGGCTTATTTGTTTTTAAATGAGCTCTCGCAGTTATAAAAATGTTTACAACATGTTAGATTCCTAAAATTTGTTAAAATAGATACATATTCTTAATAATATACTATAATAGCTCTAATGGATCCCTATTATGTATATCTATCCCTATTATTTATCCCTATTATGCTATCGTTTGATAGTAAGTAAATGGAACGGAATACCTATTAATAAATTAACCTTTAAATTTGAAGGATAGTCCTGAAGGTGAATGAAATTTTCCAGTAATTATTAATAATCTTTCTTTACTGAATACAACTGAAAAAACTGAAATTGGTGTATATCATCGAACATGTTTTAATAATATTAAAACAAGCTCAAGCTTGAATGAGTTTAAAATAATTATTTAAATAATGTATTATGACATTAAATATTACAATTAAAAAAAAAACAACACGTTCACATTTAGCCTGATTATCTTTAGATGTACTTCTTTAGACATTTCTTCTTTACACATTTTTTGTTCTAAATAGTTTAAGCAAAAACCATAAAAAACTTGAAATAATATCATAACTTGTAATTAGTCCAGAAGTGACCATTTTAGCAACTAGACTTACGAAGAAAAAAATAATGAATTCTACAAATTTACTTTTATTTACACAAAATAAAGTAAAATGAATACCATTTTATCAATTCATTGTGATGTATTTATAGCGACACTTCTCACTCTAGAGCTGGTGATAAATGGGGTTTTTCGTTTCAATAAATTTGAAAATATTTATTGCGACAGTTTTCAACTCTATAACGAATTTAAGGTTTGAAACTTTTAATTTCAATTAAAACGGTACGTACGGTTGTACGGTTTGAGACTTAATTTCTTTTAAAATTTTAAATTATTATTCAGAGTTTTGTTTTTTTTTTTAATGAGAAGAGAATGTAAAATAAACCGATACGGGCAGGAATTCGAATCCACGACCTCTGGAAAGCGATCCCGTCGCTCTACCCATTGAGCTACCGTATCACTGCCAGACTCGGTGAATTAAGCCGGACGTTGTTGACATCTTAAGATTAAGCTGTTATAGATATTATCAAACAACAAATGAAATGTCGTACATTTTTAGGATTATTTTGTTATTTTAGTGAAAATAATGTTAAAAGTCTGAACTTAAAAAATATTGCATGAAATATTGTACGTAATTGTTTTAACATTCTAACAATAAAATGTTCAAAATTTCTTTACCGTCGATAAAATTCTAGTAAAACAATAAGTAACCGGAAACGTGTCCATACAAGAATACGTATTATACCTTAGATAAGATTTTATTATATTTAAAACAACTGGATTTATGGACAAAAATACACATATTACATTATGTATTATTCTACAATGGCAGGTTAACAAGTAAAACGTATTGTGTAAGTGTGTGTGTTTGGAAAGAAAGATAAATAATAGCCACAATTTAATCACATTTTTTAATTACATAAAAAAGATGTTATAAATATTTCACAAGGAAACAATTTACAACTAATATAACAAAACTTATTTCTCAGAAGAAACTAAAACTACTATAACTGTTCAATAAAATTTGCATATATATTTCAGTTTCAATAGCAGGCTGAACAAGATCAAGTTACTTCGAGTATTGAAGAACTTTGACACAGATAATGCAATTTATGGAAGTTAAAATCAAACAAACATGAATTGACTGTTTGGTCTAAACTTGAATTTTCATTTCCTAGCTAACTCTTTTCTACCGGGTAACAGAAAAGTACAGAACAGAACAGTAAGTTGACAGAAAATTTATAGATACTGTCGAACTTTTAAATTCATTCCCGGGTTAAGTGTTATCGATCGATGTTTTTGTTTTCTTCCTATTTATATTTGTAAAATGCCCCGCGACACAGACATTGACATTGACTGAAGGCGTAAATTCAATATATATATATATATATATATATAAAACAAATTTTCATCATACAAAACACATTTCAACATTCAAAATATATATACAAAATATAAAACATATATATATAATGCGTTAACAGCGGCTTATCGCTTCACATGACAGCGACCTGTCCGGATTTGAAGGGTTACATATCATCTTAATATCATTTTACTTTGTATATGGATATATATCATAGCTTTTAAATTGTCAGCAAAACTTGAGAGCGGTATCTACTCGTAAAGCGCTCGTGGTTAACAGGATGCAGCGCTATCTCTTCTATGGTGAAGTCTTATATCATTTTGATTATCTGATGAGACACTGTTTTGATTTGTACGGCCATGTCATTTTAACTTTTATTTTACATACTGAATTTTTAAAAGATATCCGAAGGTAATTTAAAATTAGTTCAAAAAGAAATAGTATAGTAGTAGTAATAAAAACATATCTTCATAAAATAATAGTCAGTTTTTTTAGTAGTAGATATATATTATAGTAGATCTGTTAATAAATCAAATTGAAATACAACTTATATAAATTTGAATACGACGATAATGATTTATGATTTATCAGTATGTCCAGTTTTATCACCTTTTTTATTTGATTTGACTGAAGATATCAAATTGAAATTGAAGTTAAATAAACATTTTATTTCATTTTCAGGCGGAATTTTTAAACAGAGTATTAAACCAATCTATATTTCACGCAAAAGTAATAAGTTAAGTGAAGGTGGGTCAGAAATGTCTGCAGAATGATGGCGCAAAAACGTGTTGGAGTGGAGACCACGTGTAGGCAAACGTAGCACCCGGAAACTAGTAGTGGCCAATCAATGGATGTGGGTTACTTAAGGCCAGTTGGGTCTTGTATTTGGGCACCCTGTTGAGACTGTGAGCATGAAGTTGGTACGAGAGCATATATAGAAAATTCACACTAATTTATCACTAATTATTCGTATACAAATGAGTTTGAATAGTGCTTGGACACTTGGACTTAGTAGGAGACTTTGTAAAGACGTTTAGAAAAAAGTTGTCTATTTCGTATAGTAACAGTTTTGAATTAATAAAGAATTTTATTTAGTGCGTCCTTGTGGTTAGCACTTACTAAATTTAAACTTTCGTGTATATTCATCACAAGTTACGAAAGTTTAAATTTAGTGATTTATAATAGTACATCTTATGATAAATTAAAAATATGTAGTTTAGTCATTTTCAGAAAATGTTATTAAAATTGTTTCAGTTACGTCTGTACAAAGTTTGATCTAGTTGAAATTTATAAAACATCAAACGGTACCTCTTAGATTAGATGGACTTTAGTCAAATTTATTATTGAGTAGTGACTCTCTAATTCTCTTATAATTTTCTCCTACCCCTTAAATATAAAATTTATTCACATTGCGTGAATCTTGGCAGTAAAAGTCCACATAATCTGTTTTAAAATGTTATTGGCCTGTCTGTCTGTTATAGGTTTTATAGCAACCGAGACGTGACTGAATGTATTTGTGTGTTAACATATTATATATTTATTATAATAAAATCACTAAATAATAATGAAAACCAGAGCCACGTTTTAAAACATGTTTCTGTATTATTTATATATTGCTATCATAGTTCTATTGGAGCCTTATATATTTCTTTATTTGTTAAAAAATAAAGTCATGATGTTAATGACTGCGAGATCAATTTTTACGCTTTAATTATTCTAAAAAATCAGTTACTATTGAAGTATAATTTTGTATTTTAAAGTGTGAGTTCTGAATGATTTTCTAATCATCTTTTTAGCGATCATTAAATATGTAATTAAGAAGCCTTTAGCAGTTTCAATAAACAGTTATATTGGTTGTGTTACCTTTGATCTTATGAAGTACCTATTCATTAATTAATAATTGAGGTAAAGATAACAACGGGATTACAAAGCACTCTCCGATAATATTGAGTGCCTTTTACCTACAAGGCGTTCTCAATTTAACATCAAAGCACTTCTCGTCTGCGGTCAGCAGCTTAATTCTAAGCTGTTGGTATATAATATAATATCATTTAAATTAAATTAACAGTTAGAAGTAACGTTACAAAAATATCGGGAAAATAACTTTACTATCCTTAGAATCCCTATTAGAAAAACAAGAGTATTATTTTAAAACTAATCCAACAGTATCCGACTTCTTTTTTTTCTGTGTTCGAAAAGCAGTTTGGAACTTGTATGGTCCTTTGGGCACATGAGGATAGAGTTGAGTGCAACAGCTAGTATATTAAATAATATAAATTTCACTGTTTGTCAGTAGTTTATATATTTTATTTCGTTAAATAAACCAAAAATATTGTTATGAGCTGTAATTCAAACCAAATATGAAAAAAAAGCAATAATATCACATAATAATACTTTTAACATACTTGAAATGCTTATTATCTCGGAAGAAATGAAAATAATCTTGGATCACGATATTTACGAAAAAAAGGTACATGACAATTTTGTTACATGAGTATTAAAGCAGTAGCACGTATTATTACAGGTACTGAAATTTTGTTTTCGTATTTATTTGTATTTTCCAAATTACTGGATAAATTTTAGTGTAATTATATTTTGTTGCATAATATTATAAGTAAATAAAATATAACATTTAATAGCATTTTGAAGATAACAAGAATAGTTTTATGTTTCATAAAATGTTTAGGTGTAACAAACTAGGAATTCCGGTGTAAAATGTTTGTAAACAGAGAAACAAAAAAATATGCTCAAAGAAAAAAATTGCCAACAGTTAAAGTATTGCCAACCTAAATATAAGTTCACAAATAAAATTTATTGAATATTCTAGTTATATATTAAACCTACAAAACCTACTTACCACTATAAAATCAAGCTGTGCCTTTATAAAGTTTGTCAAATCCAGGGGTTTATAATAGAGTTAAGGGTTTTGAAACATGAAAGCTGTTTGTTTTTCTTTCTATGATATATGATAAATCATTTTGGTTTGGTTGATTAAATGGTTCGAAAAAATATTAACAAAAAATATAGATCCCAATAATTAACGAGAAGGTCCTTTTATTAGTAAGTAGTCCCGTTACTTATCGATATCTGAAAATATGAATATTTACAAAATATAATGTACCTTAAAAGTTTCTAGAAGAAATGAATTGCATGTTGTGGCGAACTAGGACAAACTATCGGTACTACTATTTTACAAAGAGACCTAGAAAGGAGTATAAGCATCCGGCTTTTTCATGCAGCGTACGGAACGGAGTCACATTACGACAGGGTACTAACCGTGTCAGGTTAACCTAATACTATACTATCCGACATATAATAACGTAGTAGGAAATTATCTACCAATACATTTTTTTTATTACCTATATAATATTACTACTCAGTTATATTTTAGCTTTCTTACTGAGTTTAGTGGTTAAAAATGTTAGCTTGCATAAAATCAGCAGCTCTCTGGGCGCGACGAGAAGATGGCGGCGGCAGTGGGCGGGAAGATGTAGTGCTGTCTTAAGAGATCTTGCAGGTCTCCGTAACTTTGCTGCACACAGTTCACGTCACGTGTCCGCCACGCCAAGAGCTCATGAATAAGAAACCCGAATGGATTCGAAACTAGTCGGGCACATTCGTATTTAATTCTACGTGGATACAGCTGGGTAAAAATAAATAATACCTGGTTCAAAGATCATACAGATTGAATAAACTATGTTCAATATCCATTTACAACGTAATAATTGCATACAATACACTTCATGAAATGTAATTGAACTGGGGAACTTGTAATCGAGGACCACAGATGGGCATACAAAACCGCTGTGATCTGTTTTATTTACGTTGAAAGCTTTGTAGAGCGATTGCAGTCCTATAACATTCCTGAATCGTATTAATTGACATTACGTAAAATATTATATATACAATATTATATCAAATACGTATTTATAACTTTGAAAACATTTGTTAAATAAAGATAAGATAAAGATAAACCTACAAGGTTAAGAGAATATATCTTCGAAAATACTCTCCAGATATACGAAAAACAAATATATACCAACGTGCAGAACCTTCGTGGTGGACAATTTTTTTATAATGTCTTATTTTAACGATAATATTTATTTATTATATGAGAAACAGTATAGAATTCCTGGGGATATTGTTGTCTCGTCATCCAGACCGGACATTTTCCTGTACTCTAGACAGTTAAAGCGCGTGATACTTGTGGAGCCTATTGTTCCGTGGGAAACTAACATCCCCAAAGATCACACAATTAAAGTAAACAAGTATTACGAACTGACCAACGAACTGACCAGGAATAGGTATATAGTTAATTTGTACGCGGTAGAAGTGGGAGCGAAAGGTATAACAGCGAAATCTCTCTATAACCTACTTAAAGATCTTGGCCTCTCTAGAACTATTATCAGTACATTTCTAGAACGTACTTCAAAGGCGGCATTGGTAGGTTCATTTCAAATTTGGTTAGGTAGGGAGAGGAGCGCAACCAGTTGAGGTGAGCGTGAATGCGCATTTTAAAGGGGCCCCTTAAACCTACACTTGGGTCGCAAGTCCCAGGAGCTGTTTGCACTCCTCTCCCTGCAACGCGATGGGCCCGGCACCCGCACGGTGAGTCCATGGAGTGCTTAGAAGCTTCGTCTCGTATTAATAATGTTTTATAGCTCAAACCAGTTTACAGTGTTTTAAAAGACCGTTGAGTTAGTGTTTTGAACTCCAAATCAGTTTTTAAGTTTTATCGTAAAAATGAGATTTTTATGTAAAAGTTTTTGATCAGTGTAAATATATATTGTATGATTAAATTATTTGAATACTGGTGAAAATCATAATGGTGAACTTTATTTCTAAGAGGTAAGTAACTTTTTTGCTATTCATCTTAAAGACAGTTGTAAACAAGCGAGTTGTTAGTGAAATACTTAGGAACGTGAGATGACTAAATGCCTAATCACCCCATATTTGACGTTCATATTTTTTATGAGTTAGTCAGTAAAGACTCATTAGTGATGACATATAAAAATGTATTTTTTTTCATATTACGCCTATCAAATATAGTTAAGTATCTTTTATGATGTGATAAGACTAAATAAAAATAAAAAAAAACTAACAAGTGCCAAGTTACATTTTAAAATAAATATATAAAAGAAAATAAACCGATACGGTTAGGAATTTGTATCCTCGACCTCGACAACGGTATGATTTTAATAACTAAAAAAAAAGCTTACCGTGGTAATTTTTAAACATTAAGGTTGATATTTATAAACATTAAGGTTAGTTGTGGCATCTTCTCAATTTTAATATAAACTGCAGTTTTAGGCTGTCTTAGTAATAAGTTTCGAAAATGTTTTATTTTTGTATGATGAATAGATGTCGCCTCCGTTCAGATAAAAGCTATGTACAGAATACTTGAAGGTGCATAGTAGTACATGGTAGCTCAGTTGTTAAAGCGACGGGACAGTCTCTCAGAGCGGTGTTGGTTTATATTTCATTCTATATTTAAAAAAAAAATAAGCTAATTGTTACTCTTATATAAATAAAATTATTCAATTATTCTTACTACAATATAAGTAACAATGTTTGTTATTTTTAATGACCGACTAGAAGCCGTAAATTTATTTCTTCACTTATGCCCGGCCACTCTGACGTGGAACGCGGAATACTAACGTCTAGTATGTGGCAATGTAGGCTTCGTATAATGTAATTTCTAACGTTGCATGTAAAGGTCGTAGTGTGATATGATACAACTAATAGCCTTTCTTAATAAAAAGACTATAATCTCAGTGCTAGTCTGAGAGATGAACGCGTTTAAACAAAAAAAAACTATTCTTTCAGAGTTATTTCATTAGGTTGGATATGGCTTTGAGTAATTCGTAACTAGGCCGGTGCTAACAAATCTTTGAATGCCTACTTCAATAAAAATTTCAAGCAAAAAAATCATTGCCACTGTGAATTCTAAAGATTTCACAGTGGCAATTGCAAATTTTATTATGAAAAACGAAGATAATATAAAATTATTCGCTGTGTATATTATATTATATTATTATAATTTTCGGCTTAATTCACTATCCTAATATTATGTTTAGTTTTTGTTTTGTCTCGGGTGCTGGGCATAGTGAATATTTATTTACAACGTTATATATTTTTTTTAATTTTATATACATATTATATTTTTGTGTTTTAAACCACTTTAATTAAAATAAAATACTACTGTAGAGTCGAAAACAAAGAGTTAAAAAGAGTAACACAAAGCTGTAGGTAATAAAGAACTCAAACCTCATTGTTTTTTCTTTACTTCTAAACTATTGCTTTCCAAGTAAACAAACAAGAAAAAGTCTCAAAGAAAACGTACAATAACGTTCACGTTCGCTAAAAAAATGAAAAAGTATAAATATATTCACAGATGCATGTGGTTTTAGTGTTTTGTTCTATTTTTAAATAATGACTGACCAAGGCAGAATACCAATGTATTTATGATAAAGATTTCAACTAATTTATGGACTTTTATTCATTTATCACATTGTAAATTGTTATTTTTTTATATTTGATTGGTTAACGAGCAAACTATTAAATTATAACCTACCGTTATCCACAGATATCTGCAAATATGAAAAGACGCAGTTGCGTAGTCACTTTTGTGGATTGGAAAGGGATGAAGGACTTTAGGACACACGAAAATAAAGGAAGTTTGAGCTTTCGGGCCTCCTACTCATCGTACGAAAGTACCTGTAACATTTTGTTCTTTACCCGATTTTATGAGAGAAAATGGTACAACCCCGGTCAAGCCAGCATATGAAATTTAATTAAATGGTTATAACTTTTATATATAAAAATATATATTTCCAGTAACACGATATTTTATATAAATAACAACAAAAAAGTAATGCTTTTAATTTTATACATTAAATCTATTATATATTGACACCCTTTTAAAATGTAATAATTTATTGTTTTTACTTTAATTAACCTACAAATATTGAAAACACGAGGAAGTTATTAGCTATCTCATTATAAGCGAATAATTAAAAAGCGAATTATGCCGAAAATTCGTCAATCCAGTACCAAAACATTTTTCACGGTGTAATGCCATATCTCTCTTTCTTCAGCGAAAAAAAATAAAACCCCGTTTTTTGTATACATTACATTTTATTTGAAATGTCAGCTTTTTAGCTACCATGATTCATGAGACAGAGCCTGGTGACAAACGGACAGACAGACAGCGGAGTCTTAGTAATGGGTCCTGATTTTACCTTTTAGGTACGAAACCCTAAAGAAATAGTTTTTTTTTCACAGAATTGCTTCAATCAACCGGTGATGGTCAAGTGATCAGTGATCCTAACTCCTGAGGCAAAAGTCCTGGGCTCGATCTCGAACACGGAACCAATCTTGATTTTTATCCACATATTTTTGCGCTGAAATTAGGTGCTCTGTATCCGTTAGTCTTATGTTTTTATGATTTGGACACAAGAAATAAAAAAATACCCGGACTAAAACCGACATTTCTTTACTATTATATTAATTTTCTAAAATAAGTGTGTAAATTTATTTAATGTTGAGCTGCATTTGTATCCTTTTTTGTTTACTTTTTGAAATATATCTATGGCTATGGTAACAAAAAAATGAACGTATTTAATCTTTCCAATACTGGATATTTTAAATGTTTCGTATGACGTAGGCTGTAATAAATATATTTTGTTTTATCGTCTAGTTTCCATATTATTTTGCGATTCCTAATCAAATATGAAACTACGTGACTGTAAACTCGGACAAACTCAAACTCTTAGCACTTTGAATCTAGTTTGCACCCCCAGCTGAAGAGCCAAACCCAAACGCTTTGAGGGGCTTCAAATTGTCGCGAAACTATTTAAAACTTACATTTCATGGTATTTGGCTTATATATTAAATACGTCATCACAACCATTTTGAATAGTTTAATATATTTTTTTAAATAATAAACAATATCTTATTTCAAATTAAATTTATATTTTATATTATATAATATATTTTCAAGTAATGCAATCTAGATGCCAATAATGAATTTATAACATATATTTAGATTTTTCACGCTTTATACGATTCCGGAAAAAGATGCTTAAATAATCTTTTAACCGTTAGTGTCAGTAGTATATAGTTTAGTTATGAGGACTCTGTCTATGCAAATAGAGAAAATGTAACCTAAAATGAAAATTCATTCTAATATTTCAAATACACTATGGTTACTTTTTCGTTGAAATAAGTATTGGATGATAAACTATTTTTATAACTATGTAGCGGTCGCTTTGATAGTATAATGGCATAAGTTGACAAAGGGTCTGTTTAGGTAAAATCTTTGTATAATTTTAGAAATTGTATTTCGTCTATATATAAAATATATATATATATATATATATAAAATATAATGAGTATTATATGTTGATAGCCGAGGTGCACCCAGGTCGTTTTTTTTTTATAATTATTATTATTTTCCACGGACGTGTCACCCGTGCTCTTTTTTGACGTTTTATAATTAATGTGAAGTTAAATTGTAATTTATGAATAGAGATTTTAAAAACATGCATGACAGAAGAGATTATTAGTAGGAATCTAAAAAATCTAAGTTAGTACTAAGCTAGTCCTTTGCACAGGTTTTTTTTTTTATAATACAACACTATATATATGTATATATATATATATATATATATATATATATATATATAATAATATAACAATACACTGCTATAACGACCGACTGTTGATTTGATGTTCTGTTTCTGTGAAGTACACACAGCTCTCCGTGTGACGTGACACTGCTACGACCGCATGGGGAACGCTATCGTGTAGCTGCATCTTACTCCTGGTATTAATTATGAAAACGGTGCCATAAGTCAGTCCCTGCGCTTCATGTACAGTTAGGATTCGCGACCCTTCTCCTGTTAGACAGTGTTGTCTTTTCTTCTTCGATGTGTACTAAGAAGAGGGTATGGGGTTGGGTTTTGGGTATTTGAGTACCTGTGTAGCTTTACATAGTTAAGGACTGCACTCGTTTCTTGCTAGAGTAGATGCCGGAGTAGACCTCTTCTAAGGCATGCGCCACGTCTAAGGGGTTCCGGTGTGTACACAGTAATTCCTGGCTGATGGACGTGACCAGGGTGGGACGACAATACCTCATCTCGAATACATTATCTCTATTGATGTAAGGTAATTGGTTCACGTCACCGACGAGGAGAATGTCGCTAGCGCCGGACAGCCGCGTAGGCATTACTATGGCTCCGAAATGGTTCATGAGAGCCTCGTCCACCACCAAGCAGTGATAGTTTTCTGACTCTCTGAATCCATTTACTAATACGGAGGCCATCGTACGCACTCATTTTTTGGCTTCATCACCTATGCGGTGAGAAATTTTTTCTCTCAGATCTTTGGCTGCCTCGGTGGTGGTGGTAATGATGACGTCCTTCTCTGCGTCGAAGTGTGATACTATCCACGTAGTTTTACCGCATCCTGTAACCCCGTTGACCCAGGTTATTGACGGCGCGGTCCAAGCTTAAAAAAATAATAATAATAGGGGTATTTTAAAAAAAAAATTACCATTTCTTTGACTGAAGCTCAGTCAATTCACATTATTTCTACTTTCCATATACTAAAAACATTTACAAGTAAAAACACCCACAAGTACAGTTTGAGTTCACACGTCACTAGCTTGTCTTTTATATTCATGTTTTCTGTAATTGTGTGTTCGTATGTGTCTTGTGAAAATCAAAATGTTTGCGATTTTATTTTTATTAATGTATGTTTGTGTGCATCAGTGGGACAAATATGGACTCGGTAGGTGACGCTTCAATCGGATTAAAGTTTAGTTTTATTTTCAGGACAGAATAAATGAATATAACATTTTATCTTACAATTATAGCGTGATGTTTGTAGTATACTAGGTTTTCAGCAGGTTTGCCCTCCCTTTATATGTAAAATAAAAATAGTATTGTTATGTCGAAAAGCTGCCTAAAAGCTATTTTTTATTTGGAAACATTTTTTTCCGTGACCTATGTACTTTTCTCAATTCATAATAATGTGTGCCAAATTTCATGGCGGTTGTTTGAGTTAAGGCGTGAAATAATATTACGATATCATTTATATAATGGTATTATTTTGGGGTCTACTTTCAAAGCATTTATTTTTCCAGTAGGCTTACCTAAAGCCTAGGGCTTATTTTAGACGTTATGAGTCCTTTCATAATATTGGAAAAAGAAAAGAAACATGAGAGTGAAAATGACAATAAATGAAATATATATTATTATT
This sequence comes from Dircenna loreta, assembly GCA_963555665.1. Taxonomy (NCBI): domain Eukaryota; kingdom Metazoa; phylum Arthropoda; class Insecta; order Lepidoptera; family Nymphalidae; genus Dircenna; species Dircenna loreta. The sequence continues at coordinate 6,605,524 of OY743089.1, read as the reverse complement.
ATATGTTTTGTAATTTAAAAAAAATACTAGAGATCGAACCTTGCGTGGTTTGGCTACGATTAATAGTAGTGTAAAAAAAAACTTGCTTTTAAATAACTGATCGATCAATTTATATCGGAAATATATTTTACAATAAATATTCAAATATGATATAAAATCTTTTTTTATTTAAAATAAATGATCGAGATAACTAGTGAACAAATTAGTTGATATTTTAATTTGCAAATAATATCTATTTTTGTAATAAATTTGTTAAAAAAAAAAGGTTTTTATAAATAACATTTACAAATTAGAAGTATATTAACATTTTGGTGTTTTACAGCCTTCAATTATATACCTAGCTGAAATATTTTATCAGTCGATTTCATATGATTCAGTGATAGCTTACGTAAACGTAAAAAGTCAGGTTAAAAAAATCGGTCAATTTTGAAATATTTTTTAATTTCAAAAGAATCATCTCTCTGAAGAACAAGAATATGTTATGAATAAAACAAAACCAAACTTCTTAAAACATGTTTAACTAATGATATTGAAGGACAGTGATATAAAGTAAAAAAACTAAGTGGATAAACAAATGGATGAGCTCAGACTAAGCTTTATATTATTTGTCGATAAGAAGAGAGTCTTAAAGTACTTTAAATTTACAGCAATGTAATTTTCAATATTTACAATAAAGATAAATAACAAAAAATATAATTTAAAATAAAGATAAATAACAAAAAATATAAGTGATCAAATATATATTTTAAGAAGCAACATTCTCTAATATTGTTTGAATTCTCACAGAACAGAATATTTTTAACAGCACAGGTTTCTTTTTAAATTTAATTTTCAAAAGACTTCGTATTTTCAACGTACATTGAATAAAGTTTGAATTCAAGTCTATCAGACGTTCTGTTGATAAAGTTGAATGCCATTGCTCTTTTCAATTATTTTCAATCTGTACATCGTTTTCAAAATAGTTCAAAATAGTTGACCTTGAAATCGTTAATATATTTGACATAAACGCAATCATAAATTGACAAGTCAATGGGTCAAATTTCCAATAAATACCATTATTAAAATATTTAAAAACCTGGATCCGTCTAGAAAGTTTTGTAATTTAAAGAAAATATTTTTACTATAAAAAAATATGTACAATCCATTTTTACTATAAAAAATATTTACAAACAGACGCTGCGTTTTGCAATCTTGCTTGTTTAAAAAAGATTTACACTTTATTAGATTGGTAACGTGGTTAAAAAAAAAAGAATACTTAGGTCATATAAATTAAAATGGAAATAAATAGTAGTAATCGAAATAATAGTTAATATATTTTATTTAGTAAAATAAGGTAATAAAATTTTCTTGATGAACTCCACACAGACGGATTGGCGGAGGCAATTTTATATTGTTCAAATTTTTATGAATTGCGCCGTTAGCGTGAGACGTAAACATCGTAATTTGTATTCCTCTCTAGTATGGACTAAATAAATGTAGTGGCTTAGCTTAGGAGCTTGCTGCTATGGTTTTTTTAAATTATTATTTTATATACAACCTTTAACGCATATGAATAAATCGATATTCGTCTATTTTCTCTATGAGATTTATTTAAAAGGAATGAAAGTCTTTCATTACTTTTTTCTTTTTCAGAATCATCTCTGACAAAATTAATATAATATGAGGATTTTTAGTTCTAGTCGACTTAAGCATAATATCTTGAGTCAAATCTTAACTTTATACCTGCAAAAGTCTTTGTAACAATGCGGATCTTGATTATTTTAAATGAGTATATTGTACGAGATCCTCTACCCAAACTACAGATTATATAAACTTTTTTGACGAACACATGTTTGTGACAGCGTTAAGTGTTTAAGCTGCAGACATGGCGAGTTACATACGTTAACCTTAAACTTCACAATGATTATTTCTAACTAATTTTTAAATATTCCAGCCAGTACGGACTTGGTACCTATATGATTTATAGAGGGATGTGCTTGGACATCCAGTGTTCCCAGTTGGACTACGGCTATGTTTATAAAATCGATTTTAGGAAAATCAATTAAATTTATTTCACTTCTATAGAAATAATGAGTATTCTATAGAAATTATCGGTATATGAAATACAAAAGAAAAACGGGAATGTGGGTTGATTTTGATTCAAGATGGTATCCACTCTCTGATGTTATAACGTTCTAAATGTTTCGGCGCCATTGTTATGAGAAAATAAGCTTTGATAATGTTTTGAAATGTATAAAAAATATACATTCTTATTCTATTTTCACAAAAAGAATAATTGTGTCTGTGCAATGAAAAGATATCTGGCATTATTTTAAATATAATAGTTTTTATAATATGCCTAAAAATTTAAAATTTAAATTAAAAATGCTAAATAAGATTTCATAAATAGATGCTTAAGAGGAACAATTTATACTAAAGAATATCGTTAAAATAATCACGTAAGTAGTAAGGTTTCAGATAAATTAAAACAGATTTTTGAGCTTTGGTGTGATGTATTTATAGTGATAATGGAATAGCTGGTGATAGATGAGGTTCTTTGTTTCAATAACCTTTTTAGTACAGAATTTATTGAGGTGGTTTTAGACCTCGTTGCGGATAAAAGGTTTTAAACTTTTAACTTGATATTATATCTGCGTCACGTGTTTCTTATACGTCATATAATTAAGTAGAATTTTCTTAAAAAAAATATTAATAGAACGATTTAAATGAATTATCACTGGGCATCAGTTAAAAGTCATCAGTCATCAGTTAATTTTGTTTTAATCCTTTGAAATTCAAGTTACGCTTTATGGTAAAGAATAGTAAGCGTCGTTAACTTGTTAGTTTATACTAAACCTATAATATCTCTATAAATGTTTGTAATATAACCATATTGTCAACAGATACTGAGAACAAGACCGCCTCAGCGCTGTTGAATCTCATGAGGTGTAATTGTATGACATGGCTGTAATAATAACAATACAAGTTCCATTGCTTTAACCGTCGAGACGGCATTATGATGCACAATTTTTATTATACATTTTTGTTTATTATTTAGAAGTACCTCTAACTTTATTCTAATGCACTAGATATTCGTGGTAGTCTTTACTTCACCTATTGCCCGTGAAAACACTAGAAAAATATTGGTCATAAAAATGAAATTTGTATCCCTAAGGGTCTGGGTGTTGTTTATATGTTTGTGCATCACTTGTATAGAACCTATAGTGTGCAAACTTTGCTTGCTTTAGGGCTAGATTGCGTTGTGTGGACTTGTCCGAATATTCATTATTATTTTTAATTTTTATATAAATCTGGCATTTTTTATTCTTCTCAAATCGGGGAGGAATTACTTAGGTCTAGTTTTAAGTGAGTGTTTATTTCTTTTGAACAATTATCACACCTTTAGTAATTAATTTATTATAGTTTAATCATTGCATCTCGCCCTCATTGCATCCCCCGTTTGTACCACAAACAAAAAACATTTCTGTTACTGCCGTTAAAAAATAAGTGAATAAAACGTGAGAAATATTAAACAATTATAGTTAATAACAATTATAGTTATCGTTAAGAGTTATTTAATATTTGTTAAGATGAATTAGTCCATACGTGTCACCACATTTATAAACTCTTGATGCATTACGCGTTCAATAAAAAAAATCAACAGAACTCGAATATTAATTGAAAATATCAATAATTTATTATTCATAATTAAGTAACTTTCTCAGTTTGTTTGGAGAAATCAATCTTGAAATCTGCCCATTGGCAATCTTCATCTTAGATCTATTTCCCGAATTAAGTTGATTCCAAAAACCGACTGCGATTCATCTGTCTTCTGTAATCTAGGAAGATAGAGTCCAGCAACTTGTAATTAAGGCACACAGGGTTAGTTACATTTAATGCTAAAAATATATTAAAATTGCAACGTATATTAAGATTGAGAGAAGAACAACGGTTAAAATCATAATATCACTTAACAAAATAGAACTCAATGTGCTTAAGATACAAATAAAAATTGCCAAAATAATATTATGAAGTGTTATTCAATGAAATTATCCGACAAAATAAAGATATTTAAAACTTCTGATCTTATTTATATATAGGTTTTTATTTCTGTTTAAGTTATATTACGATAATATTGTCTATATTAATAAATGGATACTGTTCGTAAAAAAAATGGAATTCAAGTATTGTATTGAACGTGTTGGTATCTTTGAAATAATTACCATCTCAACTAACTCAAAATTAAACAATCTATGTTATAACTATGTTAGGTAATTTAATGTTCTAGGAGAACTCCATTAAGCTTTAAGCGAAGTGAACTAATTCTCAGCTCAGACGCTGACGAATATAAATAATGTTCTAAATCTAATAAAGATAAAAAATCGCGATTACTAAAATAAACATGGCGTATTTGAAAATAGCTATGAATATAAATATAATACTTTTAGGAACTTTAAATAGTAGGAGAAAATTGTATTTAATAATAATTAAATAATTATTAATAACTTGAGTATTATGAGTTAAATAAAATAACAAAATACAATTCGTCTCAGTGGTGATAATATACATTTTATTACTGAGTGACAAACAGGACTGTCCAAACGATGGTATTCAGCCATCATAAGTAGAAAACCGTTGACTTTTTGAAGCTAGCTGATATTAAATAATACCTCTATAATTGAATGTCAAGGGATTTCCAATTTATAAATACTTATATTTCTTGTACAAGCATTAAAAATCTCTAAGAAATTTTTAACCTTTAGAGATAAAAAGCCTAGAGTGTATGTTATTTAAAGTAATATGATAGTTGTATTATATTATATTGTCTCTACACCCACTCGATGGCGAAAAACTTAATTTATAAAAGTATATTCAAAAACAAATAAAACAGCATTTGCTGATGCTGATTTATTTGTTTTTTAATAAACTTTTATATCGCTACCCTTCTGGGTTAATTGAGCATTCTATACATCCGTATTTATCCGGACGGTGGTGATATTTAGATAAAATTAAGACAAATAGTTAATATATTTTTTTACATTTCGAAAAAATACTGATTTAAATTACAAGTCTGATCACCGTCAGTCGTAAAAATTAATGTATGTTTACAAAAATGTAAGACAGTCAAAAATATTATCGTAAATTTTGTAGTTATATCATAAAATCTTCCAGTACTGAATATTTTATTATATGTCTTTATTACCTAAATATACGATAGTCCTAAGTTATAGACACAATATCTTCAGGCTCGCCAAATAGCCCACTTATAGCACTCTTGTTAATGACCTCATCATGGCGTCGGGGTTAAGATAAGAAAATTTTCAATCTCATCACTCTAGTAAATGTGCCGTATAAATCAAAACAATTTACACCCGTTTTCTTCAACCTTTATATCCGATAACTGACGGCGTTATATATAACAAAGCACAACTTGATAGTGCTATCAAATCATTAAAATTGTTATCATCTTTCGGAACGTAAAATAACTGACAAGCGTGTACGAAAATCGGGTTAGTCTTCATTACTATTTTATATAATTAAAGATATACTCGTAAAGGTTCAGTTTTATAACTGACTGCACAAAACAATAAAAAAAATTAGTAGGTATAACAAAGAGAGAAATGAGCGTCAGTTCGAAATTCAAATCGGCGGACGCAACCAAATGGCGGACTGATTGGCGCCATAGGCATCAAAATGCAATAAATAATGGCGTAAGTGTATTTCTGTATGTTCTACAAAATGTTTTAAATCGAGTGCTTGATTTTGAACATCACTTGTTTGTTCCCCGTATTTTTTAACTGCAAAAAGGAAAATGGATCTTATATTATAAACTTTATGGTCTTCAATCGTTTCAAATCAGTGTAGTATAGTGTAGTTCATAGCAGTAAGCAAAAAATAAAAATATTTGTAATAATTTTGTACCAATATTAAGAAAGGAGTAACCTCTTAAATGGTCTTCGGCCGCGGCCATTTTGAGTAACATTTCATTTTATACTGTCAAATTAATTGACATAATATTACGACTAAATAATGTCTCCAAACATACAATATACTGAGTTTTGAATTTACGTTCAGATTTATATTATTATACCTAATTACATATTATATCAAAGATAATATATTTTATATGTATAAAAAAAACATATTTCAACCGGACAAATTACAAAAATAAATATAGAAATATATACTGAAGTAAATAAAGCAACGTTGAGACCCATTTAATACAGGAAGTGACCCAGCCTTGCGGAAAATGTGGTTTTGGAAAATTATACCCGAAATAGAGTTGGGTAAGTCATTAATTATTTCTTGATATAACAATAAACGAAAGTGATATTTGTCCAAACAATTTATTTTATTAAAAAACTAGTTCAATTCTATAGTGAACAGAACCACCAAATTACACGTATTAAAGTATCTAACTAAAATAAAAAGAATCTTGGATTGCAAGATACTAATTATGTTACTAATTATATTTAAAGGGATTCACATCTTGAAGATTAATATGAAAAATAAAACTATTATAAAAAGAACAAAATAATTTTCAACACGGTCCCAGAGGCCCCATCGAACAACGATAACCTTTTTTAAAACTAACATAGAAATTACAGTAAGTAATGGTATATTATACAAGGGCAATGATCTCGTAGCTTCCGGTCTGACATAGCAGGGAACATATAACAAAGAATCATATGGTAGGTAATTCTCGATAAAAAGCATAAATTGTTGTTCCAATATTTTGGATTATGGAATAATAATTATTGCTAGTTAAATAATTTTTACCTATATAAAATTGTGGATCAGACAGTTATTTAGACTACGACTATGTTTGAAAATACAAAACCAAATTAATTGTTGCACGAAATATGACATTTCACCGTTCACTAATTTCTAATTTTGTCGTTGAAACTCTTTTAGTTTTTCTCTGAATAAATCATTGGTTAATAGTTTCTCATAATATTCAATAAGCTTCTCTTAAATTAAAGTCATTTTAAAACTGCATACTGTGAAATCATTGCACATGAGTGAACTGGGTCGTGCTCATAAATTCGACGTACGATCCGACAAAATATCACAACGTACTGATAATGTGGAATTTACTGCTGTGCTGTTAGTACTCAGTATTGCATTTATCAATTTATAGACAGTTTAATTTGGCTATGATTTCAATTAAACTTATTAATCTTATTGTCGGTAATAAAGCACAGCACTTGATCTTGAATGATCCAGAAATTACACAATAACGAAATTTACAAATTCTAAACATTATAGAAGATAAACTCAGATCAGATAAACTCAGTAAAAATGTATTAATGTGCCATCAGCAATGGCCATTTAGCAGCGTCGCAGTTTAAGTATTTTCCGGACTAACTTTTAACATATCTTAAAAATAGAACATTTAATGTGAAATAACATTCAGAATATAATGAAAGATTTTAAAATCAGATATAACTTGCGACATATGAACACATTTAGCGAAATTCACGAAGCATTAAATAACGTAAGTAAAATACTCTAGTCGACAGCGGAACATGGAGTGCTTTATTATTTGGAATAATTTATAATATAACAACCACTGTGAATGTTTGAATTAAACTGCATTTCTGTTTAAGAAATGTATATGTTTCTTTAAATTAGTTTATTATCAGTACACATAGATATAATGTAAAAACTATTTTACTAATATTATAGAAATTAAAGTTTGTATTTGTTTGTTTTTTAAAACAAATAATGTTTAATATATTTGCATAGAAATTTATCAAACGAAAAGTTAAACGGTACACCTTTCATAATAAAGGGAGCAATTGATACTGTTTTTTATTTACATTACTTTTTTCAAGTTTTCGAACGAAGCTGTTGGAAAATCATAATTCATTCTAAAGTCTTAAATGACTTGATAAATATAACATGTATTATTATAATACCACAAAATTGATTTTGTATTAAGTGACGCGGCTACAACACTAATCAAGTCATAACATACGTCAACTAATTAATTAATTATTTATTTAATAAGCTCTCTCATATTAATATCAGAACGTTTTAGAATTAAATTAGAAGACGAAAACGGTATTTATGAAATGTATGTTGATATAAATAATTACGTATTTTAATAACAAAAGATAATAAATATGTCAGAAGGCTATGCTAAGCCACCACTTAGCATAGCTATGTCACCACATAGCCCTTAAATATCTATACTTTTATAAAATATAAATAAATATATGGTAAACACTAGTTATTATGGCTGCGTTTTGTACGAGTAAGGCTGTGACAAGCCGGCATTGTAGTTCTTTTTGTCTCTCTCCTTAATTTTTCTTTAATGAGTCTGGCAAATGTCATAGACACTTTTTCTATGATAACAAGTGGTGTAGCTGGCTGGCTGGAGCTAGGAGCAAATACATGTTATATTATGTTAAAATTAAAAAAAAAATAATAATGGTCTTACACATTTCATTTCAGAATCTTGTAAATATATATTTATAAATATTGTTTTATGTTTTACGCTTGGTTTAATTCAGCTTTGAAACGCTGATGAGCTACTCTACTGGTGGAGACTCGAGACTGTATGTATGTTTGCGTAGTTAGTGCAATGCAACAGATTCAATGAATTTGTTTGTGTTTAGAATAGTAAGTATTGAATAGATTTTAAGGTTATCGTGGTGTAAGGCTTGAGGAGCCAATGGTTTTTAATATCTGTATTAATGTTTTGTTTGTTATGTCATTTTATATTTTTTATTTATTTTAATAAAGTAATACATGTTTTTGTATATGCCAATATGATTTTTTTTGTTATATCAAGTAACTACTCAAGGACAAAACGTATTTTTAATACAGTAAGGTTTCCAACAAGACTGTTTGTTTTTTTCATATACGAACGGGCGAAGACGCTGGCAAAAGTAGTTGATAATAGTTTAAATGTAACAGCTAAACATGTTTATAAATATTTTCAAAAATCGTACGTACAGTTTTTTTCATGTCTATCTTATCTTTCTTAAATTTTGACTTACATAATTAATACATCAAAAATATATCTACAAGTATACCGGAGTATATTATTTCGATAAGTTGTAAGTTCTCTGTGTTATTGCAATTATTGGTTTTTTTATATCAGAAATTCACATTTGACCGTCTGCTTTTTCCACTTGTGATGTTTGCTTTTCGTTATTTTTTATTTCTGCCTTATATCACAAATCACCGATGCAAATAAAAAAAAAACAATTTTATGAACCTTTTAAATTTCATTTGGGGTTTTGAAATAGGGAAATTTCAAAAAAGGCTTTAGAGAGAAAAAAAATTAAAGATAAAAAATCATGACATTGATCATAGTAATGTGGATGGTGCTAGGAAGTCTGTATAAAAAGATAATAAATTACGCTAAATTTTTGGTTTAAATAAATGTTATGTAAATTAAGTAAATAATTTCGCAACTAAACGCTCTGCAAAGTTCATTAAATCCTTGACGATTTTAGTCCGTTTGTAAATACTGGATCGTCCAAAATACTCGGCGTTATAAGAAGTGGATGCAGTTTTGAAGAGCACCACCCTAGAGATAAGTACTGATTTTGTACTAAGTACGGAGTTTGTGAATGTTTTTTTTAGATAAATAAAGAAAGAAGGTTAAGATTATGTGTAAATGGTCGGGTAAAGATAAAAGATACACAAGTAATTGAAGTTACTACTGATCTTGCATAACGGTGTTTGGTCGACGTCAACTTTTTAATGAAAACTGCACATATTTTTCATTATATTAATATATTTATTTTAGAGATTTCATATAGCAAATATTAAACTTTATATAGTAAGCTATGGAATTATACAATATATGTATAACCTTTTCTTTTAGTTTTTCTACGATCGGCGCTTTTATCGACATAAAATTACGAATCAATATCATTTAAATAACTTACATAAAATTTCATTGTATTCTCGAAAGCAACATAAATATTTATTTTACAAACATAAATAATTGTGCTTTGAAAAAAAAATTGACAAATTCACAGCGTAACCTGAGTTGCACACTGTACTTTCGCAATAACTGCTTGACTTAATTAATTTGCATTGAGATAAAGCCTTTATAGTTTTTGATTTTTCTCCATATGGCCAGAATTAGAGGATATTTTTTCAACCTACTATATTTCAGATACGGTTTACATTTCAATTATTGATTTTTAAAATATCTGATCGGTTATGGATAGTCCTATAACGTAATTATTTACAAAAATAGTTGATCTAATGTTACAAATTAAAAGGCATTACACAGTCACAACTTTTAAATTTATTATTTTACATTAGGCTTCAAGATGGCAAAACTTGTTAGTACAACCATCAAAATCTATTTCACATTTCAATATTAATACAGATTATTTTGTAAGTTACAAACAAAGTTACAAGTTGATGAGCCTATTGAAATTCCATTCCTTTTTTTAATTTCTTTATTTGCTTTTCTTTTTTTAAGCCTTACATTAGTTATTTTGATAATACTTAGACAATCAGATATAATTTCCTCTATAGAACAATGTTTATTAATATCGTATATTTAATTATCGCATCTAATGAAACAGCGGGAACCCGTAAGTTACGTTAACGAACAAGCTGGGTCTGACGGAAATGTGGTTCCGTCGTGATTCAAGATGGCTTCCACACCGGTAGAAGTTATAACGTGATTACGTTCTTGATTTTGTCGCGTCATTGTTGTAAGAAAATAATATATTATTTCACTTATGATACTGATAAGATAGGTTTAAGATCTTGTTTTTGAACTTTAGAATTCTGTAAATATTTATTGTATTTCAAACGAATAATGCGAATAAGACAATTATTATTGAAGTTTGTGAAACAATATTGTTTCATATTTTACAAATATATCATTCCTAGTTTTCTTACCCGGCCACCATTAAGACTAAGATCAGTCGAGGAAGTTTGGACAGTACATAGTAAGAAAACTCCTATGGTCCCGGATACTTAAATAAGATTACTTAGTTAGAAACAATCCATAACCATTCTCGAATTCTATCATCAGATATAACTTAGAACCAGGTCCTGTAGCAATTAAAGTAACGAAAAGGAGCACCGCATTTTATTTCTGTTATATATTATAACTTAAAACCTTTTACCTTTTATATTTACCTTTTAATATCTACCTCTTATAATTTACCTTTGATCGGCTGGCCTTAACATGTACCAGTACCAGTAATGCTTGTAAAGCTACTAGATCTATCAGCAACACATATTAAGAAAAATCAAATATTTTCTCTATTGTATTGTAGTATTTGCTTTAGAAATAAAATTATTTATACAATGAATGAAAACCCACTGAAGATTTCTACAGTGGTTTAAACACACCACAATATCTGACTTCAGCGGAGTGAATTTTCGGTAAAAATTTACAAGAGACTTATTGTGACACTGGACTTTAATAGTGTTACTTAAATAAAGGCGCTGGAATCTATTAAACAAGGTGTAGAAATAAAAGCTTCAAATAGATCACAGACATTTTTTTTATATTTTTTAGTTAAAACCATTAGATGATTTAATATTTTGATAAATACACTATTGGTATTGTATAGATCATGTGTATTTTGTCTTCTTTAGAATTATACTTCAAGGGTTACAAGATACAACAATATTTTAATTAAAATTAAAAAACAGTAATAACCATTATAATATAAAAAATCATATCATTGTCTAATGAATGAATCAAAACCACAGTAACTTAAAACCAAACCAATAAATATAAATTAGAATCGGCGTTCCTTTTAAATTTAATATAATGAAAGAACTCTATTAAATCTTAAGGAGTAATTTTTCTTATTAATTTATACTAATACGTAGTATTGTTGTATATTGTTGGTTGATATAATAAAGAAGATTATTTTAAATCATTTTAATAAAATATAAATTTAATAAATTTGTAACACATTTTGTTTTTTAATTGACATTTATTAGTTTGATTAAATTTTTAGCCGAATTAATATTATAAATGTCTCCAGAGAAAAATAGTTTTATTTATTTTCAATCCCGTATTTTCACAATATGAAACATGCACAAGTATTTCTTTTTAATATCCTGTTTTCATCTGACTCCCTCACTGACATTTAAATACAGTTTGATAAAGTGCAGTTTTTCAGTTTATTATCTGCTACCATGAATTATATTTAAACATAAAATAAGTATAGAAAATTTCTACATAATCTAACGGATTTACTTACATAAAAAGAAATATGTTTTGTATCTTATAAGATAAAAAATATGATAAAACTTTCATTTTGTATTTCCGCAGAAATTGACACTGTATCTTACATAAGTGCAACTTATTTTTCAAGATATCCGAGCTAAGCTAAACACAAAATGGCGGCGCATCCTGCAAGATACGACCCATTTAGATACCCTATCATGTTACTGGTTAAAATCAGGTCTTGAAATGTTTGACACAGCTGAATACTGCTCACAAATAGGTTAGGTTTTTATCAAATAATCCTAACCTGTCTTTAAGCAATATAAGCGTATACTTATAAAGCCTGGATGTTTATAAGTATCCGCTTATAGACTACTTATTACTAAAAGACAAGATAAAGTGTTGAGTATGAAACATTAGAAACATTAGATTAATGTCTCTTAGAGATTTATACTAATTATCAGTTTGATTCTATTGACTTATCTGGTAACAATCTATTTTTAATAAAATATGGAATTCAAGTCAAATTTCACATATCTTTTTAATTTATTAAATCAAACAATATCATAATTAAATACGATATATGAAGATGAGATGAGATGAGTCCTTTGTAAGTAAAAAATAATATTACCTATCATATTTTTATCTACTTTTTGGACAAAAAAACTTTTTTTTAAATGATTTAAATAGTGATCAAAAAAACAGGACCAGGATCCAGAAATCAGAGGTTCGGGTTCTGCTCATACTGGTGTATTTTTCATTATTTACTTATGAAAATCGATTTTTATTTCAGCCGTAAGGTAAACGAATAAGTCGATTCTATATAGAGCTTTAAAAATATCACACGCCTGCCTATAAAACGTACATTCTACTAATATTTTTCTTTTAATATACGTGTAAGGTGTACTACTTACATGGCCTACACTTTCTGAATACGAAGGTAAAACTTACATACGTGAAGACCGTGAGAGCTTTAATATTCAAGGCTTATTTAACTTCAACCTGAACGTGGTTTTATTATAATAAATGTTCACTAAAGATTTTAATAAATAATCTTAAAATGTAAGCACTTAAATTAATTGATAACGTGAAAACGCCACATCAATCTGTTATTCCCTGTTGATGTAGGAACTGAGCAGTCGTGTTTTTACTCGTTTTTATAAGTTTTTAAATTGAGAACGCACATTGTGGTTAAAAAAAAATGAAAATATATTAAATGATATTTTTTTAATTTTTCTAGTTGCAATGAGTTAATGTAGTATATACATCATATTCAATTATGTTATTTGTTGAATGTAATAAATTAAAAAATTATGTTTATTTTAACATTGTTCCATAAAATACTAGAAATAATTTGTCTTTTATTTAATTGTTTATTTATATCAAATAATCCTTATATTATTCTTATATAAACATAAATAATAGTTATTTTATTATTTGTATCTGCCAGTAATAACATTGCGAGTAAACTTGGGATCAAATATTGTTATTTATAGAGCGTCGATATTTTATTATATTTAGAAAAATATTCGAATATAATATGAAGTAAATGGTAGTATTTTTTTAACCCTGATAAATAAAAAAAAATACGATACACTATTACAATTTGATTTCCGTGAATATTGATTTCCGTCATATTCGGTAAGTAAAAATAAAAACATGTGTTTTCAGATTTCCAAAAGCTAATGCAAGAAACAAAGACCGACATTTATCTTGTGATTTTTTTAATATTGCACCAGTGAATGGCCGTGATCACTTCCTGCCAGATTACTCATATATTCGTGTTCCCTTCCCTTTATTTAAAAAACAAGGTGTTAATACGGCATTCTGCAAACTTGCATCTAATATGGTAAAATTTCTAACAATCTCCATATATTAGAATAGTCTTTACTCGATTACTGCGATCTGTTGTCACTGGCTGTCCGCCAAGCGCGGGAACTAAAGTAGAATCATATTTCAACTAAATGTATTATGACACTGTATTGAATACCAACTGAATATGAACTGCTATACCACTTTAAACTTTCTGAAATAAGTGACGAAAATTTATTGAAAAAGAAGGATTTTTATTACGTCATTTTAGTCCCTTGGGAACTGAAATATGATGAAATATTTATTATAATATTGATTTTTTGAAAAATAAACAACAATATTTTAAATTTTATCAAGATCCTTACGAAAAACTGCTTATATTAATTTATGCATAACACCATACAATAGTCTCATACTAATTAAGTCAAATCTATACATTATATTGTATCTTTTAGGTAAAAAGTAAATAATACATGTTAAATACAGAATACAGGCCTTAAAACAATTGTTGCATTATGTAAAAATTTCTACAGATTTTAGTGCGGTGTGTTTTTTGTAATAAATGTTATATACGAGTATAATATTACTACGGAAATAAATAAATCTGATAAAGTTTTTCAACATTATGTATCAGAATTCTTTATAAATGGAAGTGTTCTTGTATGTTTCATTGAGGGAAATATCATAATAAAATAGAAAAATATTAGTTTAAAATTAAAATGTGTTATTCTTTTCGTTTGCGTATTAAATCTATAAATGGTTTTTCTTTTCTTAAAAATGCTTTTCCCTTCTTTTATATTTCCTTAAATATATTTGTGATCATAATAAAGACGTTTTGGTGAAGTTAAAGTCGATTAAATATCTGTATCGTAATATTATTAAGTATTTTTATAATTAATTATTATATACTTATCTTTTATAACCGTGTGGTATATATTTGTTCTCGTACTTACCTGAAATAATAAATATAAATTATTAAACATTTTTAAGTTATAAAAAAAAATACACCAAGAAATAGGGATAGTTTTAAACTAATATCGGGTCTACTTCGCGATAAAAATTAATTAAGGTGAAATATCTTTTTATTTCCCGACGTTTCGGCCGAATTTCACCAGCCGTGGTCACGGGATGAGTAGACCCAATATTAGTTTAAAATGTGTACAAGTTGCGATAGTTTAAAAACATTAATAGGGATAGTTTCTAATTCTTTATTGTTTTCAATGTCTACATGTTTTATAGAAATAATAAATCCGAATTTTAAAATCTTTTAAATATTATTTAATAAAACCGGGTGAGAAGTAACAGATGGCGCGGTCTTGGTTTTAACGTAGACTAGTTATTATTTATATAGAATTGCATTAAAAAAAATCGAGGCGATATTACCGTTTGGAAGAGACAGTAACGCGCCCAAAGCCCAAGAGCGGAGGATCATAATCTGGTCGTGTTTTTTTTTAAATAATATTTATTTTTCTTTTCTATTTTTCAATTAAATAGTCGTCAGAATCCCTTACAATTACATTATAATGTATAAAATACTAAAATTGGTTTCTTGACATTGTAAAAACCTTCATTTCCACCTTACCTTCGATCTTTTTAAGAATAATTAATCGAAATAATGACAACGGAACGTATTATTTATTTAAATAGAAATTATTATTCCCGTTTTAATGACTTTCAAAGCGAGCTACGTAAACACTGCCGATTGTATAACTTATATTGTATTGCTAAATAGTAATCTTCTTCATAAAGTTAAAATAAAGGAAATATTTCTTGATGTTACTTCTGGATTGACCTGTTACGTGTTTGTTTACAAAAACTGAGGAAATTAAATATTCTTTAAAGAAAATAATTATTCAACATAGTTTGATGGCGTCAGTTGTTTTATTGTGATGGAGCGAACACTCTTAGTGGGAAACTTTTGTACCCTTTAAATGTTCTCAAAACTGACTGGAACAGTTTCAATGAGGTCGAAAAATTATTAAGTACTTACACTTATCATTTTGAGATATATGATGGACTTTGGGAGATGTAACGTCCTTGAGGTGGTATTCTTACAATTTATATATTATTTAGTGATCTGGAAAAAGTTTATGTAAGAAGAAATATATATGTATTTGATGAAATAATAACTTCTAACTTTAAGATAAAATCTAGCATTTGAAAAGTTCATCGGCATAAAGATTCACTTTTCACTTCAAACGTTTATTTCAGACTAAGCAGACACAAAAATATTATTGAAGTACCTTAACAAAATTAAATGTATATATCTACTAAATAAGTTATTAAATTAATTAATATATAAACTAAAGTAATAATAATATTTTTTTTTATACAATTTTATATTTTATTATCTACTTAATTTTTAAGCAAATTTGATAGCTCATGTTAAATTTATAATTTATAGGCATTTACCAGGAAGTTTGAAAGAATCCTAGGTTCACCACGGTGTACAATAGCTCAGTTTGATGACGGAGACAAAATCCTATAAATCTCAAGTTCGATACTTGCTCCCAAAAATTTATGAGTTTTGGAATTTATGATTACTTTACATTTAGCATGTTAATAACTTAGTAACAATAATTTAATTAATTTAAAAATAAAGACAACAGAACATTTCATTTGCAATATATTTACATATTTTGTCTCCAACGCGTAAAGATGATTTAAAAAAAAATAGTCCATTTTAATATAATATTAAAAAATAACACAAAGAAACAAGTTGAAATAGTTTAAGAAATAATTGTCTTGACTTCCAGACGCCATTTTGATTTGTGATACTTTATGTGTCTAAAAATTTTAAATTTCAAATCAGATTTAAAGTTTTACGTGTCATAGTCGTTTTAGTGACGTCATATTAAGAGCGATATTTATATGACGGCAACTTTCTTGCTTGGAAAGCCTTGTCTAAAGTAAAATTGTTCTGAAACAACATACATAAATGACATAACTTTCTTATTAAACTAGTAACTTTAAAACCAACATTTTAGATTGAGTGCTACTTGCACTAACACCAAGTACGTATGAGCTTTTAACTGGAGTCGGAAAATTTTAGTACTAGAATATATCAAATATAGTACAATGTTTCGTATAACGTTATAATGTTAAAAAAATATATATACTCTTAAATAGTTATTATAATAATTTTACATTAAAAAATATATTTTGTGTCATTGTTTATTAAACATTTTTTTTTATACGAATGTAATAGTATGAAGAAGCAAAAAGAACGATGTAGAAACTGCAGGGGCAGCTTTCTAATGTTGTTTTAGATCACGCCAACATAGATAAAAAGAGTTCATTTCAAAGGTTGAAAAATCAACAAATAGCAACCTTCAGTGGGTCAAAAATATTTGCTATACCAGACCAGGCTATTAGGACTCGTCAACATCAACGAGATATACTAAAGTTAGGTATCGATGGTAAATTTTGACTATGTGCCATCAGATTTGAAACGACGCCACATACCATCACGGGGTGTGAAAAAATAGCGGGACCGTACTATGTCAAGCGACATTACAATCTTATCCAATATATCCAATATAGAAGTGTAGAATTTCTGATGGAAAGAAAAACTAATACAACCAACAAGTGAAAGATAATGAAGATGCAAGAATATGGGAAATATCAATACAGACTGACGTTAGTGTCACACATAACAGACCAGACTTAATATACGTAGATAAAAACATTACCTATATAATAGATATATCAATACCTACAGATTACAATATAGGAGCTAAGGAAGTAGAAAAACTAAGCTAATACAATCTTATAAAAACAGAAATTCAACGTCTATGGAATAAACAAACCACAATTATCCCAATAGTAATAGGAGCAACTGGAATAATAAATAAAAAACTACATTATTGTATTGAAAAACTAAATACACCAATTGACATTACAATTTTACAAAAGCAATCAACCATTCATACAATCACTATACTTAGAAAAGTATTGAGATACAAAGTATTTATAAACCAAAATCTTAACATGAAAGAAACTCTAGTAAACCCAAACCATTCAGCGAACATCCAACACAATTTCATCAGCAACTTCAGAAACTACTGCAAATAGAAGAAGAAGAGGATGACGGCGATAGAAAGATAGTGGGCATATAGATATATTTTTTTCTGCAGGATGGGTAACGGGCTAACTATTACACCGACGCAATTTTGAGTAGAAGGAAATCCAATGAAAATGGAAATGAAATTTCAATATTTTTAAATAAAACCACCTACATTCCAAAGAGCCGACAGCGCTCCCCTAGGAGGCGGTGATCACTTAACGCCAGGTAATCCGCCCGCTTGAATGCCTTCCTTATTATATTAGAAAAACATAAGTGGTAAAACGTAAACCTTTAATTTGGTTGTCCACAACTCTTAAAAGAATATGTTTCCGCTAAAATATTGTAATTAATCAGTAATTAAGTTATATATTCTCTCCATTGGAGACAAGCTTTTATCGTGACCTTGCATTACGTAAAACATCACATACAATCATCCTTCAATAACGCACCCGAGATACTATTTGAATATATGGAATAGTAGAATAGTATACTATAAACTGAACTCCTACCCTTTTAACTGATTTTTACGATCGTCACAAAAATGTTGGTTGAATTTACGCAGTAGCCACTGAGTTAGAGAGCGTTAGGATTTTTCAAGTTTTTATTAGGATGTAACTTTGATAGAAAGGATATATATTTTTTTATTTTATATTATTAAGCTAAATATAGATTTGTCTACAGTTACTTCTTTTTAAAAGATTCAATATTTTTTTTAGAAAATTTACATACTTCTATAATATGTTCAATATAATTATACTCTTTTCTTTCTCTTAAGTAATATTCCTGTTAACAAAAAAGTATGTTGATTGTTATATATATGCAGTTAAAAACTTTGTTGCATGTCAAAAATCTTTGTTATTTGTCAGAAAACAACTACGCCTAGAAATTTTGTAGTCATAAAAAAACGTTTGAAAAGGATATTCTTGGAAGTAATAATAAAAAGAGTGTCTAAAAATCGAATGCCATAAATATTAATCGAGTACTCATTAATCTTGAATTAATGATTCCTATCGATTAATTCCAGATACTATATACGATACTAGTAATCGACGGATTAAAGGGTTATCTGAGATACGCAACAAATTTATGAGATACTCGGGGATCTGTGAAATCTTGAATCATTGATCTTGATGTTAGAAGCGTTTACTTAATTCAAATCTTCTGTAACCTATCAGTTTACAGGTCAATTGACGCAAACTTATTTGAAGATGAGATTGATAACCTTTTCTCCCTTATGTTCGATCCGTGTTTTTCTCTCTATCTATTATCTTCTATCTCTCTATTTATATATATATATATATATATATATATCTATGTTATATACTATGTATTAAATTATGTCTCTCTTTTATCTATTTTTAGAGTTATTTAAAATCTTATAATTATTTTCTTGCTAATACACATATGTTTATAAACCTAAAAAAGATCACGCAAAGCATAAAAAAACGCAAAAAGTAACTCAGTAAATATTTAACTGTCGCCATAAAAGTGAGTAAACTTTGTGACCACTGGGGGACTATTTATATTCAGCGTACGATATCTATCAATTTAATATTAAAAGGTCCATAAAGTATTAGATTATATCAAACATCATATAAATATCCAGGATCCCAGAGTATGGATGATTTTCCAGGAATATCTATTTTTATAAAACAAATTGTCGTTAAGGTCAGTTCTATACCAAAGAAGAAAATTAAAAACTACTTTTATGTATAGACAAAATTTTATTAATATGTACTTTAAATTTTAATTTTAAATATACAATTGGTATCTTTTAAATGCGGTGTATATTTAGTTATATAAAACCAAATACAAAGCTGCTAACGATATTAGTTATAAAATAATAATATAATTATAGCCCCTAATAATAAATTTATATATTTTATAGAAGTGTTATCTAATTCCGCCATTGTAGGTATAAAGCGTATTATTATAAGTAATCCTATTACTTTGTTTCTAATGGAATAAATCTTAAAGAGAATATTTTTTCTAATATAAAATCTTTTAAAAATATAAGTTAAGTTTTTCACATAATTTTCACTTTTCCTTTGAAGTTGCAAACCTTTTTTCAGTTGTTTCGCTTCCTAGTTGATTTTTTTTGCAGTTTTTGACGTTTTACACAATTTATGAGCAAAACAGCTTTTTAATATGTTTTTAACATGTCGATAATCTGTTTAACTATAAAACTATCGTAGGGATTTTTAAATAAAATTAATGACAATCGAGAAGGTGTTCTGAGTCACAATAAAATGTAAAAATGTATTATGATTTATAAAGTAAAGGTTTAAAAACATGTATATACACGTGAAGGTTATTTAAATTTTAAATAAATTTAAAATGGAAAATAAACCGAATCGGACGGGTATTCGAACCCGCGACTTCAATTCAAAAGCATCCTGTT
Organism: Dircenna loreta; assembly: GCA_963555665.1. Classification (NCBI taxonomy): domain Eukaryota; kingdom Metazoa; phylum Arthropoda; class Insecta; order Lepidoptera; family Nymphalidae; genus Dircenna; species Dircenna loreta. The sequence goes on along the minus strand of OY743089.1, from coordinate 6,585,091 downwards.
CACTATTGATGACCTATTAAAAAAATACTTATTTTATTTACTTTCCATTGTTTTAATCAGATTTATACTTGCGTTGCCATTCATGTTCATTTAAGCTTTTATGTGACATCACTTTATGTCACGATATATAATGATCTAGGAGCGAGTGTTAAAAATTTATTCTTATTTCTTCTCCGCTACAGACATTTGTTGCGACAGCTTTTATTCAACTTAAAAATAAGAGCTGTAGATTATTTGGTTTTATTTTTGTTCTACCCATTTTGTATAGCGTTCCTTATTTAATATGATATAAAAGCTGTAATTTTTATGTTTTATTATATGTTTTTCTTTACGAGAATCGGTAGAATTATTATAAAATATGTCTACTTACTTTTATTATCTTATTACGTATACTCACATTTATTAAAATATATTGTTTTATGTGTTTTTCATGTCTTTATTCTTATTATTATAGTATCTTTATTTTTTTATTTAAAATAATAATGACTTCTATTCTTAAAATTTTGTTGTACTTCATTCTAAGGTTTACTGGTAGAGAACACTTTTAAGACCCTTTTTTTGCCAATAAAGTCGAAATCAGTAAACAAATAGATACTAAATGGAGCAATTTTACATGGTATGATGAGAGTATACAATTTACTCGTCAACTATTTTAATCTTAGATTTAAATCCCTTTAAAATATTTACCTTTCTGATCTTTTCTTAAGAACAACTAGCTTTTTTTAAAATAAGAAATAAGCAATAGGCATCTTTACTATATATTTTTTTACGATGCACTGTATACACTAGTTTGGTAAACTGTATCAGTTTTAAATTATCTCAAAAGAAATCTATGAATAATATGTCTATAACGAACTTAAGAAACTTCTGAAAAGCTTTTAGACTTTCTATGATTCTTTCAAATTAATTCATTGTTAAATTAAAATATTATCCATTATAATTATCGTTTTTATTTCCTTAATTTATCTTTATTTACTCTTAAAAGTGCCGTATCTAGATTGCTATTTAAAAAGTTGCACATATTATTTAATATCAATTCAATTAAATCAATAATTAAAACCCTAATATAAACAAAAATAAAAATATGCTTACATTCAATCAGTTTCCCTGAGAATAACTTATGAATATTATAAACATAATTTAATAAAAGTATTCCAGAAAAAACTAGTTTAATGTTGAAGAAAAACGCGTGTACACGCACACTGATAAAAAATTGTTCATGTCTGGAGTAAAGAGACAAAGTTTCGTCCCGCCTTTGAATTGCCAATATAACACTAGGTAGAGAGATACGAAACTTTCACAAACTTCTTATTGGAAATCATGTACAAAGGATACGTAATAGTTGAAGATACCTCGTGAAATTCTGTTGAATAATAATTATTTACTCATAGTAATGATTAAATGTAAGTTAAATTATAAAATATGTCTTCAATTGTCGAGTCAATTTACAAGTAAAAATTTTCCTTAATAAGGTATGCAGATTTTTGATACGTTATAAACAGACACTTATTTTTGTTATAACGATTTGAGGGCAACTAGAGTTTAAAAGCTAAACGTAAAGATTTCCAGAGACTACACTCTAGTACTGCCCGTGCTGATAAAAAAAATATTTAATAATGAAAACTATGTGTTAATTTATATATATTTTTTAAAATGCTATACATTTTAATTACGACAAACGACATTGGAAGGGTAAAGTTCGAGAAAAACTCTGAAGCTGAATCGCATGTCAAGAACTTTTTGACAAATGTGAAGAAAATTTAATAGCAAAAGTTTCATTGTCTTCACAAAAAGCTGTGGTTGGAAAACTTGATTGTTATATCCGTTCAAAAGGTTAAAATTGGACATGATATTTTCAATAATTGTAGATTTATGTTCAAAGTGATTTACATTTGAGTTTAGTTTAACTGCGATATATAAGACTGAGTCTTAACTTTTAACATAATTAAATAAAGCTTCAACTGTCAATTGTTAGAATATTTAAGATAAAATTGACAGCCGCATAGTTCTTGGCATTGGCATCGAAACTTTAAATTGTAATGTATTTTTTCTGTTTATTAAAATTTTCTCAACTAATTCATTCATAAAAGTTTGCTCGTACCTCAATCCCATACAAAATACCAATATTAGAAACATGATTAGTGAGTCATTTTAACTACTAGCTGTTGTGTGTAAATATAATAATTTTACGAGCATATTCATTAAAACTATAAACCTCTCATATAAATATGTTAAGTACGTAATAATATTCAAACCCAGTACATTTCACAGACATTAAAACATTTAGTTGGCATGTAACTTAACTATGTACGGAAATGCAAATGCGTTAGCATTAAGTTTTATGCTTTGACAATTAAGTTTCCTTTATTAATTAAGCAAGGAGTAAATTGCTAATTTATTTGTCATATATTTTTATATTACCAGGAATAGGTATATAGTAAATTTGTACGCGGTAGAAGTGGGAGCGAGAGGTATAACAGCGAAATCTCTCTATAACCTACTTAAAGATCTTGGCCTCTCTAGAACTATCATCAGTACAAATTTGGTTAGGTAGGGAGAGGAGCGTAACCAGTGAAAGCGAGCGTGAATGTGCATTTTAAAGGTGCCCCTTAAACTCCAACCCCAGGATTGCAAGTCCCAGGAACTGTTTGCACTCCTCTCCCTGTAACGGAATGGGCCTGGCACCCGCACGGTGAATCAATGGAATGCTAAGAAGCTTCATCTTTATAAATCAATTGAAATAGAACTCAATAATGACCTAGCTATCGTTTGCGGCGGAATGATTAAGGACCCCGAACGGGTTCGAAACTAGTCGGGCACATTCCGATTTAATTTCTACGTGAATACAGCCAGGTAAATATAAATATAATATTTTCATTAACCTACGGCCGCCTATCAGAGTCAACATTTCATGGTTTATTGTTTGAAATTTACCTATTATTCAATTAATACGTAAGACCAATATTTTCCATTTTTTCGTCTACTCGTTTTCAATTCTTACTTTTCGATAATATGAATATATAATATATATTCAGATTATCGAAAAGTAATTTAATGAATATAAATACTTCAATATTAGAACCGAAATATTATTCGTGTTTATTACATAAAATAACAGTTAGTAAAATACTCATAATTATATCAATACTCGTAAATATTATATTTGGGAAACATATACTAATATGCTTATTACGAAAATAAGTCTGTTTTCCTTTTATAATCTAAGTATCTGATAATCAATTTTGTATTTTTTTTAATATATTACTTTTGACGTTAGGACAGAGGCGAAGGCCAAAATTAATTTTGTAGCTAAAATTAATCTGTGTCGAGTTTCGATTTTGTGAAATTAAAGCTGCTCAATTGCAGTATCCTTATTATTATTTACTCAATAGTTTGTTTTATATACAATGACAGCATAATATATTGTTAGAAGTGTATTTTTTAGTAAACTTATAACCACTTGTATCAATATATTTCAAATCTTGTAATTTCTAATAGAAAGCCCGCTAATGTTACAAAAAAAATCTTGGTGAATTTATATTGAATTTGTACATGTATGAGTTAACCGCCGTCAATCCACTTTTAATTACTTTTTATGAAATTACGAGGTTTTCCGTAAAAATTAGTACTACGTTTAGCGTCGTATAAAAAAAGCTACTAATAATAATAAAGCTAGGAACTATTTGTCTGTATATTCGCGCATGACGTAAAATTAATGAGTCCGTTAAAATCTTGTTTTCAATGTTGAAAAGTTTAAAATCTAACAACAATGCCATCACAATTTTTTAACAAAAATGTCATAAGTAGGACCTGTAAAATAATAATTTAACCCAATAGTATATAGACGCAAGTCTACAAAGATCCTGAAACTGAAGAATATTATATTAACTTAATTTTCTGCATTCTAAGCCTCAGCGGAACATTTAATTTAAGAAACAACTTTAAGGTATATCTAAAAATATCTATTTCGTTCAGGTTAAAAATAAGAAACAGTATTTAAGCATTTAATATAATTCCATGATACTTTAGAGGGTTATACGACACACTATAGTCAATCGAAGTTTATTATTTCATTTTAAATAATAAACGTTGCACGTTTAAATATTTTGATATTTATATATTTTAAAATAATATACTTAGTACCAAAAATTATCTAAATTACTCGTCAGGTTTGGAAAAAAGTAAAAATACTTTTTATTCATCTAAGAATTCATAATAGAAGTTTAATTTAAAAGTACTGAGTTTAAAAAATAAGTCTCAATTTTTGTTTGACAGATTTTGATAAAACATAGTAGAATAAAAAGCAGCTGTTATAAAAAATATTCAACAAATTATAGATTTGTCTCTCACCAGAGAAAGCTGACATGCTATAGACAAACAGAAACAGACAGACAGATACACCTCTACATAATTATGCCTTATTGATGTTAGCAAAACGAATTTCTAAAAAAAAATTACTGCCGTCAAATATAGTTAAGTAAATTACTTTTCTTCCTTCGTTAGTTAACTTAGTATTCAACTTCAAAATTACTTTATTTTACTTTTTAAAAAAATCACAAATATTTATTCCTTTTAATTCAAACAGAATTTTGTTACTTTAGTAACGTCATGAGGACAGTGCCTTTGCATTCAGGGTATATTTCTCAACATATCAGTATGGCCTGATTTTTTCATAAAATCTATATCTAGATTAAAGTTATGAATTGAGTAGTAGTAGTGATTCCGTACAGCACTAAAGTCAAAAACCTTCGGACCTTATTCCACCAAATTTTATCATGAAATCGACAGATTAGTTAGGTGAGTAGAAGCTGAAGTGAGGTTTGCAATATTACGTAAATATTTACCAATTTCTACGAAATTTAGTACAGATCTATCCTTACTATTTAAAATTTTAGATTATGCATATGTCTGCTGTTTTGATGTATGGTAGGATCAGTAAAATTAACTTGAGCGCCTTTGAAACTTTTTCATAATGTACTCATATTTAGTAATCGCAAATAAGACTACATTTTTCAATTGCGTAAAAGCTCAAAAGACTTCTGATTCGTTTTTACAGGTATATTCATATGTTTGATATTCATATAGATACTATCTACTGCTCAACTTTGGCTCTTCTTTCTGGCTTGAACGAACGGTTTGCGTTTTTGAGTAGCTCTCATAATCGTTCTCTCAATTCTAATCACAACGTTTAACATTTTAGAATTTGTTCCTATGCATCTTTTTTTCAGACGCTTTCACTAAACATAACACTCGACTGAAAAAATATTCCTTCTAATACCAAGTGCGTACAGCATGCATGCTATTTGTTTAAAAGCTGCCTAAAATTTCAATTTATGAACCCATAGTGTGATTATCTGGTGCGTATTTATTTATTCTGTGGATATGTTCATTTTTCAGCTCATGTATGTATACATGTATAGTATAATTTCTAGGTATAAAAGTAGGGGTATGTGTGAATCGATGTATATATTTGATTTATAGTTTCTATATTTACTTTTTACTGTGTAAAAACACCCGCACTACGTCTCCTATATGCCTTTTCCTCCATCTAATTTGTTGCCTGAAAGAGATGTCTTTTAGCGATAAGGCTGCCAAATTCATACCACTTTCATATTCAGCATTTTGAGGTTATGTGAGTTCAGTACTGTGAGGTATGGTTTGATGGTTATTCAGTCTCAAAACAACAGGGTTCACATAAAATATTGTTAATCGTAAGAAAATCATCAAACCTGTAATATACAAGCAATTTATTAATATCTTTTCATATAAAAAATATGATAAATCTTAAATTGGAACTGACAAATATTGTAATTATAAGTACCATTTGTCGTAAACGGAATTCGAAAAATAGTTCATTGGCTTTACAGATCTATCTTTATATTTGTCACGCAAAGTGCTGACAAGAAAGGTTAACTTTTAATATCTTTGACCTCACACTATTCCAGAACTACCCCATATATCTCGTATATTACATTAGATGACTATCTAATCAGATTCAGAGCTGTTAGGAGTTTTTCCTTGATGTCTCCTAACTTCCCAAACGTATAACAAACTAGTAACTAAAGCAACTCGGAAATCAAATTTCTCAAATTAAGGTGACCATTATCAACAAATATTTGCACACATGGGTCAAATTAGTTTTCGAATTGACGCGGTCATTTAAACTAAAATACGTTTTTATTACAAGGATGTAGGTATAAAAATTGACTTACCATTCCTTGATCATCAAGTAACGTAGTTCAAAATAGTTTTAGTATAAATACTTTAATTTATCGCCCATCACTTATCATCTTCGGGATGACGTTGCTTAACTATCGAAATATATTCAGTACTTCCGGAGCTACAAAATCTACAATAAATTTAATTACATTATTCTCATATTCAATAATTGCAAATTATGACTAAATTAAATACATAAATTAAATGATATTTAATGTAATACTGACACATTAAGTATAAATTTTAATGATTTAATTGAGTACTGTACTAGTGTTGTCCCGGTAAAAGTCGCTGGAGATAAGATGCTCTCGGAGTAGCTCAGAATGTGCACGGCAAAAAAAATATATTTATTTTGGTTTAGCGTTTAAAAATATTTAATAAGTTATGCTAAACCTACTGTTAAAGTTAAGTTAGATTTTTTTTTTTGATAAAAATAATTTTCTAAAACGGGTTTTTTGTCGATCAGAATATTTTCTGCTTTATTTTATTTAAATAAAAAAAAAAGGAACGTCACTCTTTCATAAACGTAAGAACATGGTAAAAATGCCGCAGGCGATTCTTTGAGGAGTCCGTGGCAGTATTTTCTGTGAAAATATTCATTGCGGTAGATATTTTAGAAACAATTTCAAAATATTATTAACAAAATGAAAATATTATTAAGATAACCTTATTTGTGGTCTTTAAAACGGTTCACTACAGAAAATAGTATAATTGTTATTGTAATTGGTTATATATTTATCGATTACAAATAAAATTAAAGGGTTTCCTCGCTAAAAACATATATGTAATGAAATATATAAATTAATTTACGTACTTTAAACGTATTTAAATACTGTATTCTTGCAAATAAGGCAGTAACAGAACGCCTAATTAGTATATATTCTATTTATTGTAACAAAATTCATTAAAAGGTATAAATTTACATTAATCAATTTGCCTGCTATAAAAATAATTATATCATAATTCAAGATAGTAACATCTTTGATATTAAAAATATAACCGAAGTTGTATAAAAAGTGTGATTATATTTCAAAGAATTCAAAAGTAGGCACTACCAATGCTTGATACAGTTTAGGTTATATAACATCCACATGTAAAACGAAATAGCGTCATATTTCCACAAATATGACGCTATTTCGTTTTAAAATTCTTCTGTTCCATTTGTAATAAATAACTCTTATATTGCAATTTTATTAACCCTAATATGTATTTATGATCGATCATTTCTGAACGATTTATGATTCCACATTTATATAACAAAATGTGTGGAATTCCAAAAACTCATTTTCACTTATGACACTTTCAAATACTTAGACTGCAGAGTCGCGCCAATAATGGGATGGATGGAATTTGACTTCTTATCGCAACTGTTATTTTATTGATTGAAAAATCAACATAAAAGCTCTCAGCTTTTTGACTATTCTGTGAAATATGTGTTATTGATTTTGTTATTTAAAGGATTTTATAATTTTTTGTTTCTTTTTTTTTATAATATTATCATATAATTGTCATATAATTCCTAAATCAACCAGACCCGTACAAATCTGCTTATTTACTGATCTCTTCGATAAATTTTAATCGGATTAATTAATGATAAATGAAAAAATATCAGTCATATATATATAATAAGAAACTAGTTAGACAACAATCAGAAGAATAGTCCCAGCAATGTTAGATGAAAGGACGTTGAATGTATAATTAAATATACTCCATCTGGGAAAAAGCAGATCTTATGCATCGTTTTAGGTTTGTAGCGATGTCACTAGGGACAAACGTTCAAATGATTTATATTTTATATTAAAAATGTACTATTTTCCACTCTTAATAAGACAGTAATATAAAGAGTGTTGGTTATCCTCAAGGATGATAATAAGATGATAAAAAGGGCTCGGATAGGGAAAGGAAAATGTATCTTTCCACTCTCACACTCCTCTAAGTCTATCGTTGTACTATTCCAGACGTGAATGCTATTATGCATGCCTGTCCTGTGCGTGCTGTGAGCGGTCGTCGTAAGGCTACATCAACCAAACTTATTGAGAAACAGACATTATTTTCAGGCGATTTGAAAATACGAGTGACGTATGCCATAGAATTTTATTGCGGAGCCATGTATTAAGAGCTTAATTATTCTCAACCGAGCATTTCAAATACTCAGATCTACGAAAATTACTACAAGTAGAGCTAGAATAAGTAAATTTTCTGAGAGAAATCCTATTTATATATGATCGTTGTATTATTTGACCTCAGGTAAAGCGTCCAGGAAAATTTTAGTATATTTGCAATATTATGAAGAGAAGAATGTTTACAATGCGAAACAATAATTTTCACAATTTTAAACTGTTTTGTACCTCCTATATAAACGGGCTAAAATAGAAAATTCATAAAGAAAAACAATTTAATTTTACAATTCTTATTGCAAAAGACAACGCTGACATCCACAATTAATAACACACAAACAACCTACATTGTGGAAGCGAGATTCAACTTCGTCTTATCAACATTCATCTTAATGCTATTGGCCTACTGCTGGAAAGTTATAAAGAGAAATTAACATACCACATATTGTCAAAAATAAATAAAGTAAGGTTCCTAATAAATACCAAAGACTAAATTAGTAATATATTATATATTTTTTAATAAAATAATCCAAGACTTAAAAGTACTGAGGATAAATTGCTCTTAACTTGAGATGTTAGTTTCAAGAGTAAGCAACTTGCTAGTGGAAATTATGGGAGGAAAGAAAATATTTCTCTACGATGAGTAACGTATACGTATTTTTAGATATAAGGGTTATTATTTTCATTTGCTGACTTAACTGACTTAAGTAAGTAAATAATAAATAATAACCCTTAAGTAATTATGTAGTCAGGAGTTGTCATTGTCTGTCCAATCCCTAAACCAATCAAAAATGATGACATCCCATTTAACAGCAATTATTAAAATTTTATCAACTAAACTTAGACAAATCGAGTACTAAGCAAAATTTATTCATTAATCAATGAACGTCTCTGATGTACGTTTCGATTTTTACTGAACAAGATATAAACCAACTGCTAATATTACAAGACTAATATTTCTACAAGACATCACAAACAAGAATTTACAGACAAGACAAAGAAGACATCAGCAACTTCTTTACATGAAGAGGCTCTTAAAGTGTGAATATATGCTTTACAAGACAATAGGCGTCCCAGACGATAGAACAGAATGCGCAATTAATAGAAGCGGTTAGAGGATACGATACGGTAGCTCAATTTGTAGAGTGACTTGATAGTTTCCGAAATGTTTGTATCCCTGTCCCTATTTTATTTTATATATCGGAGGGTAGATATCTTGAGTATTATATTCATCCAATATAGAATTGACGTATGGCGGGTATCGTGCAAAATGAGAGATCGGAATATAATTAATCACTGTTATTCTAATTTTTATATCAATCTTAAAAAATGGCGGTACAGATCCGTGATGTCTTCTCTTTGAGCGTTCAGTTTCAATGGCTCGTTGCACTTCTGTTTATGCTTACCCGAAGAGTCAACTTCCCGATGCCAAGGCGAATCAAATTCACCTGAGCGTTTGGGGCGCCTTCCGTTTCAGTTCATTTGACCGGATACGATTTACGGGTACATTTGACCGGGTATGATTACGATTACTTAAGTTACTTATTTAAATAAGATTTTCTTAACTCTGAATTTGAAGAAGGTAAATTATTGAACCCAAATAGGTCTCAAACAATGTTGATGACAGCAGCTTTAGAGTATTATATCTAAAATACTTTAAAGGTAAAAGTCACTCAGGATTATTGGAGAACGCTTTATAAACCGATTGTTGACTTAATTTCGTTTTATACTGCTTGAATAAATCAAAGGTTAGAAATTATATTTGGACAAAAAAATTCGACGTTTTGATAGAAAAATGTTTATTTTTTTAAAAGTACAAACAGTTTATACAAAACAACATTTACATATATTTAATGAATTTATAGAAATTAAGTTTTGCAAAATATTATTTTCAGAAACAGAATCATAATAAATAATTTTCAAGAAAATGTATATAAAAATTATAATGACTGAATATTCATTATTATTTGTTGTAAATATTAAAACTTAAACAATATTTATTAATTAACATAAAAAGTTATTCATCACCATCATCGTCCTTCTTTTTAAATTCCAATTAATTGATATTGGCGCAACGTATGAATTTCTTTTATAAATCCATGTCAGCTGTCATGTCAGTCATAATCAATGTAATCAATCATATCTTTTCTTTTTGGTTCTCTTTTCTTAATTTCCTCCATAGGGAAGGTCCCCATCGTGTTTTCCTCATTCCTTATCACATTTTCATAATTTTTCTTTTAAATATTTTTTTTTCTGCTAATTCGAAAAAAATATCTTAACAAACTTTTACCAACTTTGTACTATTCTCTACTAGCTTGCATTCTTTTTTCACATTTTAAACACACTTAAAATAAATGTAATACTTAAGGGACTTTTATTACACATGTAGCAATAAAAGTCTTTTTAATATTAAGAAGCTGCATTTAAATTCAATAACAGTACATAATTTTATTGAGTTTACAATAATACTAAATTATTGCGATGCGAATGCAATTTTTAATCTTGTATCTTTAGCTAGAATTATTTACGAAAAACTACTTTTTAGCACTTTTTATCTCTTATCGAGACGATTACTGACACTATACTTAAATTAATAGGGATCATCGAAAACATTCCCAAAATTTGGAAGTTTTGATTTATACTCCTTTGTTTGTCATAAATTGTTTTATACTGTATATTTAGTTTTAATGTTTATAATTTAATAACATTCTGTACGTTTATTTCTAATAAATTATAATGTGTGATATTACATATTATATAATTTAAATCCACTTCTATTCATCGCGATATTCAGAGGCAAAAGTTTTGCGTCAAGCTAAGAAGTTTTCAAACCGATTCGTTTGTACTTAGTTTGTATTAGAACTTGGTGACTGTGATTATAGAATATATTGAACCAAATTGTTCTTTTTATTATGTGTAATGTAAGATGTATAAATTAAGCTGAACCAGGTCAATAAATCTTTGGATACCAAAATTATTGCGACTGTACTTTAAGACTAACCATCTGATTAGTTACAATATATTTTAATAATTTAGAGTTTCTTTTGTCAATTAAATAATTAGATTGAAAAAGTTTTTTTAACCACTGTTTTAATTTAAGTAAAAATAGGTATATAAATATGACTTTTATAAGACTCTTAGGCCTTATCTTTATTTATTAGTTGGAATGATAACTTTTACATATTTTCCTAATTCGGGAACTCGATATAGTTCAAATAATTAAATAAATAACACTCAGTACAGAAGCAAAAAAAGATATGTAGATTCCGGCACGACTAAAATTCAGACACCTTGCCATATTTGCGCAAACCAAATATGGACCAAATCGGTTTTGAAGTGTCTAGTTTGTTGAATCTGTCCTTGGTAAAGGATAATATTAGGATAACTTGCATTAGAATAATTGGCATGGAATGTAAAGAGCACGACTTTTGCTGGAATATGTAGAAAAAAATGTAATGGAAGTTATGAGGACACGCTAACTTCATTTAACTGAGTACTTCAAAATAAAATGTTGTTTAAATATATAAGAACATTTTAAACATTATCGCAAAAGGGAATTGTAGCTCCATCAAGTCACAAGCGGAGTAAATTTGATCAATCTACTTTAGCGATAATTCCTGGACATCCAAAAAAAATAGTCTGACATTTTGGGGAATAAACTTGAATAACATACGATTCGGTCTAACATATTATCGAAGTTTATCTTACTAAACAAAAATAATAAAATAATAATAATAACCTTACAAAGATATTATCGTCTTATGACATAAATTGCCTGGTAAAAAATTATGACACTTAAAATGTAGGCAAAATAAAAATGGATCCCATATGTAATTCATATGAATTTTATTTTTATAGGTACTCACTAAATTCGAGATTTCTGTAGTGAAGCTACAGAAAAAACTTTTGTGAAAATTTATAATCCTAGTGTTTTTCATAAACATTCCAAAACCTTTTTATTTCATATTTACATCTATTATTATACTCCTGGTGGCTATAAACTAACCGCAATCAGTTTGTTATTGTTGTGGTTGAAGGTTCATTTACATTCCACTTTAATAAGATTATAAAAGTTGTACGAGAAATCGAGGATACGTTTTCATTTGAATAAAATGTATATTTAGCTAACATTCATTTAAAAATCAATCATAATTATATTTATACATTATACATACAATAATATATAAAATAAAAAGATAATAAAGAATTGTTTTAACATTTAAGATGTTCGAAATTTCTATGTCGTCGAGAAAATACAAATAAAACGATAAATTATTTGAAACTTGTAGAAAATATAAAAATAGGTTTTATAAGGTAGACAAGACTTTTGTAACAAAATATATTTTTTACCTTATATTCAGTTTAGGACAATTGGATTTTAAGTCAAAATAAATACAAACTAATATTTGTATTCTATTAGACTTTGCTGGCTAAGGGAAGAATAAGTTAAACCTTTTGTGATTAAAAGAATGATAAAAAAAAATCACTACATAAATCAAAAGAAGCTCAATGGAAATATAGAATTGATATTTTAAAATAATTTCTTGGAAAACATCAGAACCTTTATTGATATTCAATAAAATTTGCGTTAATATTTCAGTTTCGATTCAGTTAGTAAAACTTATGCAATTTAAACTCGAACAAACATGAATTGACTATGTGATGTGGAGCTGATTTTTCAATCCCTTCTTGACTTTACCGAGTAAGTTTTAAATTTGTTGACAGATATTCTACAGATACGGTCGAACGATCAAATTTAAAACCTGATTAAATTATCTATATATAGTATATATTCATTCAGGAATATTAAATTTTGTATATAATTTAAATACTTAAAATCTTATCGGCAGCTATCCATACTTATGAAAGGAGTTAATACTTATTTTCAATTGCTAAGTACCTACATTATTTGTATGGAATGTATGGATGGATTCATCATTATAGATGATGTTCATGAAGCGTCTAATTAATTTGACTGCTGATCAAATGGCCGTGAGTTCAATTATAAAATAGGACAATTCATCCATCCCCAGTCTGAATGTATTGTTTGCGTTTTTTTTCATATCTTGTTATTTTCATATCATAATTCGTTAATTCACCTACCTAAATTCAAAATAAAAATACACATTGCCCGACCAACTGCTTATGACATCAATAATATTATACTTTGCTAAATAGTATTTATTTAATCTACGGCTATATTCAGTTTCGTAACTTTCAAATTGTCAACGAAACATAGAGCGGTATCTAAAGTGTTTGACAGAATGCAGCGCTATCTCTTCTATGGTGAAGCTTATATCATTTTGTTTATCTGATGAATCGCCGTGGTGATTGGTTAGCCCTTTTTATATTCGCTTTGATATATTAAGGGCAAAGCAAATCAAATCAGTAAATTAATAAATATTATATAAATACACTTTTCAGAACCCGGTTGTAACATTGTTTAAGCAACACAAATTGATATAACTTAAATTGTATTTCATCATCATCAGAAACATTAGTGTTAGTATTTTAATAAACTTAGGAATGCAAAAGGAGCGTCTAATGCCATATATATGAACTATGCCAACTATAACTATAGGAGTTTGTAACATTGTTTTAAATCACATTTAAAACAATGAACAATGTATTTAATGAATAAACCATAACCATAACAAATCTTTTCAGTAAGTAGTACAACAGATAAATGTCATTTGAAAAGAAAGATAAAGAATAAGAACAATATTTAGCGCCATCTGTTGTTGAGAACAAGTTTAATTCACTGCAAATAATATCGTTTAGTGATATTTAATATGGAGTGGTGACAAATATAATTAATTGTATATCTAATGTATTGAATGATATATATTGTACAGATGGGATTTAATGCTATTTAACTACATATTATAAGTAATACAAGTATTACTTTAATAATAAAATTCTCGCAGCCATTACATATAAATTTTATTGACATTGCGGGAATCTTGCCAGTAACAAACAGTCCATTTAATCTGTTTTAAACTGTTATTGGCCTGTCTGTCTGTTATCGGTTTCGTAGCAGCCGAGACGTGATTGAATGTATTGTAACAAGTTATATGTATATTTATTTTTTAAAGTTATGAACTATTATGGATATAATATAAATATTATCATGGTTGTATACACGTTCATTTGCCGTAATTGACCCGACTAGTTTCAAAACCGCTCAAAGTTTTCACTCATGAAACATGGCCTACTCGCTTTGGTATTTATAATATATAAATGTAAGAATAGAATCTATTCTTAATAAAGACAAATATAGTCACGTTTTGATAATTGTTTCTGGATTCTTGTGTTATCTGTTATAGTATTATTTGATTCTAGTTTTAAGACTAAGTACATTACTTATATTTATGGGATTTAGTATATTTCTTATTTATGGGACTTTAGAATATTAACGCAGATGGACACTGTCTTAGAATGTTGTATTAATGCTAATTTAAAATGTTTTTTTGAAGTCAAATGGTAAACTTTTGAGAGTTGGTCAGTAGTATTTTCTAAGATCTTCACGAGTACGGATTTGAATAAAACTTTTTAATGGACTTGCGTTGTTAGAATTGAACAGTTAAAATCATAGATAAAATGGGTTTAATTTGATTGAATAGGCGGAAGGCACATAGTCAAAAGAACAGAAAATGTAAAGGCAAAAATTATTGGTCCCTTATTAACGCACCGAAAACTAATTAATAATGAAGACAGAAGAAGACGTAGAATTTATTTAATAGGACACATGTTGGGGTGATAGCAAACAAGAAGTTTATTATTTTACTATTTCTAACATACAATTATATGTCAATATATTAGTTTATAAATATATTTAATCTACATTAATGCCATTAAGTAAGTATGGTTTACTAAGTATTTTATAAATATATAGAAATGAAAACTATCGAGAGAATTCTTCAGTGGCCTGAAAGCAGAAGTTAAACTCTACGATACTGCCCAGTTAATAAAAAAAAATCTGTGCAGTTATGAAAAAAGTGGCTTTTAATTAAAATACTGAATTCTTAGCAAAACTAATAACTATTGAATAACAAAGATTATATTAAACTTGCTTTTTAAAACGTAAAATGAAATAACTCACATTTTTCTGAAATGTGAGTCAAAGTCAATGTGAAATTCAAATAAGCATACATTTCATTTATGAAACGTCAGACTCTAGATGTCATTAACTGCATTTTGATTGATTGTGACTTGTATTTATCAAACGTTGAAACTATAACGAGTTAACAAGAAGTGTGTAACATCGATTAGAACAGAATTGCTAGAAAAAGGAAATAAACCTTAGGATGCCTTCTATTCTATGCAAGCTAGATAACACCAATAAAAAAAAGTTACTATTTTTTTATAAGATTGATTTATTGACGTTAAAGTTTTTAATTCAAATAGAATAAAAAAGTTGGACCAATTTTAGTCTTCGGGTTTTTTTCCATGGAAATATGTAATTGATTGGTTCTCTTGTATGTTTAACTTTTAATTTACTTATTCTTTCTTAATCACGGCTTTTGTGATCATGGAGTTTCGAAGAATCAGTTATGATTTATTACTTTCTGGTAATTCTTTTTTCAAAAAAATATATATTTGCATCTGCAATTATGGATAAAATACTAAAAATATTACAACGAATGGATGCTTTCTTAAGTATTTAAATCTTAAAAGATTGACCCATTTAAATTTATTGATTTCTTGGGTGGCTGTGAAGTAGATTCGAAATGATCTTTATCTTCCTCGACACTACTTGATTATGTATTTCTTTTAATAAAAATACAATGCATTATATTACTTACTACTTAAAAGGAATTACCTCAAAGGAGAAGAGTACTTACCTGAAACAAATAAACATAAATATATAGTATAAATGTATTAGCAAGAAACAATGCTATGATACTACGGCCTTTATTTGAATTAATCTCTAGAAAGCTTGCGGCCGTGGATAATGGCCTCCTAATGGCCGTCATCATTACAATTTAACGATGTACAAAAGCTGCATTTTATCCAGTACTTACCAGCCTGAAGTTAGTTAGTATACACGCAAAACCAATAAAAGAGCACCTTTTCACTTTTTTACCAGTGTGGTGACATTTATTATGCCTTATGCCTGAAACGGTTTCTTCCTTCCGTTGGCGTATGAAGGACTGGCCTTAATTTTATCATCCACCCGTAGCAGCTAGCACCACTTGCAGCTTACAAACTACGACAGCAAACTATTATATATTATGTTTCTATTAATTGTAATACACTTTAAATAGGTCTTTAGTAATACTTTAATACTTTATTTTTCTCAGCTTCAAGGCCTGTTGACTTGACTTGACTTAATTAATTACTTAAAAACAACAATCGTGCTTGTAAAAGCCTAATACGATTGGTACATTAAAAAATGTATAGTTGTTAAGTAAATGAACAGAGAGATCAATTCTAAACCTTTAATAATTATGCGACAACACTTACTATTTAAGTCGTATTTGTATTGTACGGTCGAATTTAAATTATTTTCTAATAACCTTAAGAGGTTATATACAAACAAAAAAGTCTTTAGACGTTCAAGAAATGTCTTTAGAAGTTCAGTTCTTTTAACAACTTTGACCTATTGAACCTAAGTATTCGTTAGTTAATAATCCAGGTAAAAACAACAATGGAATTATAAAGCACTCTCCAATCATAATGAGCGGCCTTTATATATAACATCATATCACGGCACATGTACGGTCAGCCACATTGTGTATTAAGATGCAAAGCGATTGTTATGTAATATAATATCAATAAAATTAAATGAACAGTCAGCATACAAACTCCTAGGAACTAAAGTCTTGTCTAGTTTCGTCTTTAATATTATTAATATTAAGAACAGTGATGTAAAAAGCTTATATTATTATATTCGTATTCTGCGGGATAGCAAAGAACTATATAATATATATTTACGACCCTTACAACCTCTATCAAAAAAACTAGAGTAAAAATGGGAGTAAAATCTACAAATTTATGGCTAATGCGGATATAGCTGGTTCTTTCTCAGTTTTGATAAGTAGTTTTGGATAAAGTTAAGAATGTAAAGGGCCTTCTGGTACATATGAAAGAATTGCGTGAAACGAATTGTGTTTTAAACAAATTATGTTTTAATGTTTGTCAGTTGCTTTCTATTTTATTTTTCAAACTTAAGCCAAAGAATATGTTAAAAACAATAATCCGAACCAAATATGAAGTAAAAGCTAGATCTGATAACATTACCCCAAATACAAGCAAAATACTGATAATCTTGAAAGAAATAAAAAGGATCGTTATACAATATTGAATTTAGGTATTAGATATCTTGGATTCTATTTTCTATACATATAATAAGGAAAAGAAAATGGTATTCACGTTCATGAAAAGATATGTTTGTGTGAGTATTAATAGAATAGAACATATTTTTAAATATTTTTTTTTTTTGTGTATTCATTTATTGAGTTGACATGTCGCAAAACCATTGGATTTTGGTGAAATTATAAGAAAAAGTAAATAAAATAAAGTACTTAATATCATTTGGCATACATGTGTAATGTTATATTTCATATTATGTATTACATATGATTATTTTTTACATACTGCATTGCTAAAATAAAATACCCAGGCACAATACACTATGAAGGTCGGAATAAGAAAAAGTTGGTACACAGAGAACAAAAGAATACGCTAAAAGCAGAGAAAAATATTGCCAAGAGCTACAGTACTGCCAGTAACATAAATTCACACTGCCACGTGCATCTTTTAAATATTTTTGTGATGTAAAATATAATCTTAAAAAATTTGGTAAATTCAGGAGCTTATAATAGAGTTAAGGGTTTTGATACATACAAACTGTTATTATTTGTCTTTCTGTGATTTTAAGAATTATATACCCAAATTTTGGGTTTCTATTGCTTACATTTTTTTAAGAACATCATTTTTTTAATAAGAATGTAACAGTAAAGAGAAAGCTACTTTAAGGTAAGTGGTGTCATTGTTTATGAGTATCAGAAAATATGGATCTTACAGAATGTAATGTATCCCTTCGAAATGAAAACTATGCGGAGACTAGGATGAATTTCGACTAAAGAACTGGGAAAAGAAAGAACCCCTCCTTTCCTCCCCTCCATTTGGGTATCCAGCCCACGGTAAAAAAAATACGTAGCAATAATACGAGATATGTAAAGACAATACGGGGTAGATATTTCCTCAGACCTCAAACTTTGGATTCATTGAGTCATTGGTTCATTGAGTCTAGAGCAAGAGCAGCCACCAACAAGCTTGGTGTTCTTGCTAGGATCCGACAGTACTTCACACCGGAACGAATGCTAGTAGTACTATATAAATCACAAATTCGGACGTGTGTGGAGTACTGCGGCCATGTAATGGCTGGTGCCGCAAAATGTCATCTTGCAACTCTAGACTCAAACATAATCGGACGATCCGATGCATGGCGAGCATCCATCCTTTCGTTGTAGA
This sequence comes from Dircenna loreta, assembly GCA_963555665.1. Taxonomy (NCBI): domain Eukaryota; kingdom Metazoa; phylum Arthropoda; class Insecta; order Lepidoptera; family Nymphalidae; genus Dircenna; species Dircenna loreta. The sequence continues at coordinate 6,566,276 of OY743089.1, read as the reverse complement.
AATTGGACCTATGCGTATGAAACGCTTTGCCTCGTCTTTTTTAAATCGGACAGCGAAGGAGTGGACCAGCTTCCTTGCGTTGGTATTTCCGTCCAGGTACAATATGGATGCTTCAAGCGAAGAGTGAATAGGATACTCCTAAGTTGATGAGCCTTAGCACTTAGGACTTCATTTCACTTAAAATCAGGTTGCATGTAGCCAAGTTTCAACTTAGTTACAAGTAAAAAATATATATATTTGGGCATAGAAGGATATTTACATTTCATTCTGAAAAAGTGCTCTTTGTGAAATATAATAAAAACTTTCAGACAGCCTTCGACATAACAAAACTTTTGTTAAATCTATACAGAACGGGCAAAACTAGAAAAAATCTAGTTATACATAATTTACTAAAAATTTCAACATATTGAAATATTTTTTAAAAATTTGATTTATAATAAAATTTTAAAGTCCAGAGAATTTATACAACTATATAAATGAATTCATTTCAAATAGATTAAAATATTTTACTATTTCATACGAATAGATATGAAGGATTTTTATTTTTCAATATTGGATCTCCAGAACAGAACCAGAAACGCAATATGAATATTGTTCGATAAGGAAATATCTTCTCTTTTATTTTTATATTGAAGAAATAGATCATATACCATTTTTTTACTGTTGGTAAAAGAATCACTAGATAAATAACTTTAAATATTGTTTTGTATAACAAGACTTAGGTAATATACTAAAAGCATAAGCATTAATATACCGTTTAAGTATTAAAAAAGAAATATATCAATTTAGGTGTTAGCCATAAAAAGTTAAGAACAAATGCAGAAATAGATTTATTGTTTTAGAAGAGGGAATTGAAATATCTCCTGGTTTTTGACAGAATCTGGAAAAGTGACTCTGAATTCTCCATGAAAACAATAAACCCCAAAAATGCGCTAGGGACATTATCAACTAAAAAAATTCCTTGCTAGTACCTGGTACAATTATATAAAAATTGTGTTAAATTTTCCTGCTTTTCTTGTCGTGGGAAAGAACCACATGAATTTGTTGGCAACAGCTAGACAACCACCAATTGTAAGAGATCTGCGATTACACTGTGTTCAATATATGAACATGACGTAAGAGATCATTTTAAAAATAAACCTTTTTTGAATACATTTCCTGCATTTTATGAAATGCAATTAACTGAGGAACTTGTGGTCGCATCAATTAAAACCCTGTATCCGACTATCCGTTTTATATACGTTGAAAGCTTTGCTGACAGCGCTTACAGCGATGTTCCATTACATTCCTGAATTCATTGAATTGGAAAATACATAATGTAGTTGAAAATATTCATTAAATGAAGGAAGGATGAGAAACACTGTGTTAGTCTTTTAATCACTTTCATTAAAATAAAAATACTACAGTAAAGTTAAAAACAATTTACTTCAAGAGAAACATATTACAGTAGTTAAGTATTCAAAACAAATTGTTAGTCACTTTACGTCTCAACTACTATTGCCGTACTAACTATTGCTTTCCAAGTAAACTGATACAAGGAAATACAACTATGTAAATATATTCACACTAGCATGTAATTCTATTGTCTTGTCCTATTTTGTAATAACGACTGTCCAAGCCGTGTGTCGAAAGTTTCAAATAACTTTTATTTAACATTTATCAGATGGTAAATTGGTATTTGCCTTATTGTGTGAAAAACGAAATTAAGTGCGCGGATGCATTCCGAATGTTGACTGTGGCATATGGAAAAGCTACTTTCGACAAAAACAATGTTATCGGTGGTACAAAATGTTTACAGAAGATCGAGAAAATGTGAACGACGAAGAGCGTGCGATTTTAATCGATAATTTGGGCATGAGACGGGTCGCCGCAAAATTCGTACCAAAATTGCTCAATTTTGACCAAAATATACGCGACTTCTTGGCCAAAAACAACACACTAATGATACCGCAGTTACCGTATTCTCCAGATCAGGCCCCCTGTGACTTTTTCTTGTTCCCAAAACTGAAGGGGCCCATGAAAGCATGACGCTACACCAGGATTGACGAGATAAAGACGGCATTGAAGGAGGAGCTGAACAAGATACAAAAAAATATTTTTGAAGTGCTTTGAAGATTGGAAAAATCGTTGGCACAAGTGTATAATATCCTAGGGACAAAATAGATATTCACGAATAAATAAATAATTTTTGAAAATAAACAAAATTCGCGATACTTTTTGAACACACTACGTATATAAGTATATTAACCAGTCGATTATTCACGAACTTTTATTTTCTTTTCTGAACTTCTGACATGGGTCTAAAATTTCATGAAAATCGTTTTAGTTAAGGCGTGAAATAATATATTACGATAGTATTATTTAAAAATTCAATTACTGTGTGCACTTTCAAAGCATTTGTTTTTTCTGTAGGCTTACCTCAATAAAGTGTATGACTTATTTTATTGGTTCTTTCATAACGGAAACGGTTCTTGGAATAAGATACTTGTAATAAAATATGAAAGTTACAATGACAATTTATATAATACCTAAAGACCCGCTCTTGGTTCGTATATATACAATTTGATATGGTTTCAAAGTATCACTAATTTGTAAATTACTGACTTTTTTGTGTTATATTTTTTTTAATAATTTTTAGTTTTATTATTATTTTATATTTCATTTTATATTTTGGTAGATTTTATTGGTACCTTTCATATGGTTTAATCTTAGCTTTTCAGCCTCCAAATAATAAAACACCGAAATTTATTTACTTAAAAAATGAAAAAAAAAGAAACCAAACTTTTTAAACGATTTTTTTTTACTGATAGTTGCTTCGAAATCCGTTGTATAATGAATAAAGAACTAAGCGTATATACAGACGGATGGTCTCAGATTGAACTTATTACCATTAGAGGATGGATACATAAGTGTATATTTAGATACATTAAGTACATACAGAATCAATGTTTTATTTATATATACTAACTACAAACTAAAATAACAAAATACTACCGCTCAAAAATATATCTAAAGTAATAGTCTGCTGTAATATGGTTTAAACTGCAATAGAGCAGAATATTCTCAAAAGCATAATATATTTTTAATGTAATTTTCAAGAGGCTTCATATTTTCAATAAACTTTGAATAAAGTTTATATTCAAATCTATCAGCAGTTTTGTGGATAATATTTAATGCTCTTTTCAACTGCTTTGATGATACAGAAAATTTAACTCAAAGTATGTATTATTTTATATATTAAACGAGAAAATTATTATAGACATATTTAAAAATTGACTATTCAATTGAATTCCAAATTTGAGAAGATATAATTACACATTTCTAAAATGTAGAGAAGATATTTCAATATAATTCCACTTTATGCTCTCATATTTAAGACTCTTCACTTTTATAATATACAAAATGCCTGATCATAAGAATATTTTTTATGCCTAAAAAAATGTTGTTATTAAAAATTTGACGTTTATAATTAATTCAATTTTAATATATTTTCTAATTAATACTAATGACATGATATAATATGTCATGCTATGAAACGATACGTAATCTTATTTCTATTTGACTTAAACATAATATCTTGTCAAAACCTACCTTAATCTCTACATACAGAACAAGCCTTTATAACGATACGGAGCCATGATGTTTAAAACCGAGTATTTCGTACGAGATACCTACCTACCTTTACCCAAATTGCTGATTACGTAAACTTTTCTGAGGCCCATTTCTTTTTAAAAGGTTGCGTTACTAACCGCCTCAGGTGGTGTTTAAGTTGCGGGCAAGAGTGAGCTTGGCACTTTATAGTTAACAATGATGCTAATATATTAAAACATAAATGTCTTGATATTGTATCGCCTTTGAAATAAAAATAAAACGATTTTATAAGGAATGTTAATTTCATCTCGATGAGTAGAGATAAAAGATACGGTAAATTAGTTATAAGTTGTTGGTCGCAGGTTGGAGTTCGGCTTCTGTAAATGTTTTATTTTTTATTTTTTATAAAATTTTGATTTATGATGAATAGGTTTTCATTAGTAGAGATTAGTTTTATTTTATCAAATAATATTTTATTTTATTTTATTTCAATAAAAATAATGGATACGGGTATCCAAATCAAATTTCGGAAAAATCTAATCGAATACAAAAGAACGGTTTCTTTAGGAAATGTGGATCTGGTTTTATCCAAGATGGCATCCAATTGAATAAACGTTATAACGTCTTATTGTTATGAGAAAATGAACTTTTATAATGTTTCCCAATTTATTAACAATATATATTTTTATTAAACTTGTAACAAACATTTCTGTTAAATTCTGTGAATCTTTTGCTCTCGAATCCTATTGTTTTCTCTTTCCTCATGGACGAGAATTGTTTATGACTTTAAATATATTGAAGAACTTCTAAGAAATAAAAAAAAATATATAAGATATAATATGTAAAACAAAATTTCATAAATAAAATTTGTACTTAAAAATGTCGTAAAAAGAATCTTCCACTGATTTCTAAATAAATTACAATAAGCAGAGTTTTAAGCTTTGGTGTGATGAATTTATAGCAACAATGGAATATGTATTTATAGCAATAATGGATAGGATTCCTTGTTTCAATAACCATTTGACTACAGAAATTTTTGAGTTAGTTCTTACCCTCTTTGCGAATAAAAGGTTCTGAAATTTTATCTCGACTTGGATAAGTGTTCCTTATAAATAATATTGCTAAGTTTAAATAACATTGGACATTCATTAATATTATAAGGCATCTAATCAAAATAGAGATCATTTAACAGAAATGTTTACCATGTTATCTTGATACCTTTTTCTAAACCCATGACATTGCGGTAAAAATATGTGATGTGAGTAGTATTCCGCATCACTAATACTGGATACGAGATTGTTTAAACACTATTGAATCTGTCTGGTGAGGTGTACAATAGCGTAACGTACCCATGACACTAACAACAATCCAAGTACTATCGATTCAACGTTGTGAACGGCATCGTCAGCACTCCACGTCTTATAATATCCAATTATATATTTAAAGGAACATTACTTTGTTACGTAGTACTATAGATATGTTGTTTTAATATGTGAAATTTATTTGAATCTTTTTTCTCATCCTAACATTGGGGAAGAATCCTTTAGTTTTTGTTTTAAGTGACTCTTGAATGCTTTTGAACAAATGTTGTGACATTTGGTGTGCCTTTAGTAGTAAAATTTATAAAACTTTTCGACTTGTAAAAGTTTTTCATAGCAACTAATTTAAGTATTAAATGTTTTGATTTCTTTCAAATAATATCCATATCAAATAACTCAAAATTAAACAATCTATATTTTAACTGAATCCTCGTGAAAATTAATGTTCTAGGAGAACTCCATTAAGCTTTAAGCGAAGTGAACTAATTCTCAGCTCGGACGCTGACGAATACAAATTATGTTTTAAATCTTTTAAAGATGAATATTCCTGTTAGATCATGATGGGTTTATTGAAATGAACATCGGCGTCATTTAAAATAGATATTCAAAGTAAAATTATATTATGAAAATTATTCCACATTTTTTATTTCTATTACGGCTCTATTCTAGCATATTAATATGTTATCTTGTACATAGATGGACAAAATGTTGAAAATAGATATAAGTCCTATTTATTCAAAATATTACAAGCTTCTCTTGTTTAAAACCTTCCACTATTCAAAAGACGCGAATACGTTTCTATTTGTTACTTTGATTATTACGGTTTCAACTACTCCGCTATTCCACGAGATTAAAAGACATGCTATAAAAATATAGCACAGCTTTATGATACTTCAAAAGAATAGCCATATTGTAATAAAAAAAGTCGCTAAAAATGTACTGTTTATACCATCATATTACATTATGTAAGTAAACATCACGTGTTTGTTTGCATCAATGCTTAGCCCTTTATAGCTCCATTTTCCCTCTGAACAAATATTTTGCAAGCAAACGTTCAAGTTCTATTTATTTTGTCACACTGATGTTTCAGCTATACCTATACCAATTTTAAGAGTTTAATACATTTTCTCTACCACATATTTACAATATCACAAGTATACATTGAGCGATAATCAAACTGTGATCTAAGTTATTTACGTGATGATCATATATTTGAACTCTGTAAAGGCGCGTTCTTAGAGCAGCTAACGACTGCTTTTTAGAAGGATCATTTAAATTAAAATCATTTGACAGTCAAAAATGTTAAATCGGTTATCACAATATCACCCAATTAAAACTGTTAACATAGGATTTGAAATCATAATAGTTATTTTATAGTTATAAGCCTTCCAGAAACCGAAAGCTTACTTTTGATAAAAATATAACGACTCGTTAGAATGTTAACGTTCATAACAACCGCTCTGGTTAACATGCTTAGATAAAATAATAATAGACATATATGGGTTCATCTTAAAGAGGGAATACGTATATCTAGGAAGAAATATAGACTCCTCAAAACTTGGAATGTTCGCTTCAAGTATTGTATTTTTGTTCATAATTTTTCAATATAATTCCTCTTACTATTTAGACTACAGAAGCACTGAGCCTTTAAGTCTTCAACATCATGGTAAACCTGTTTTTTACATTTACATTAAAAATAAGGTAATGAATTTATATTGATGATGTATTTCAGTTTAAATTACCGGTTTACTAGCACAATACGCATCAATATACTTAATATTTAGAAAATCCGTTTTTTAAATTAAAACATGAATGTATATAAAATCTGTAAATATCTTTTTAATTTAATATGAAAAATAATTATAATATAGTTAACAAAAATAATGTTAAGTTTATATCAAAATATAAATATATTTATGGTATAATGGCACCACTATTATAAAGGATGGTATAATCCCAATTGGCTATTTATTTTGTCTGTAAATGCTTTAAAATTAATTGAAATAAAATTGTATTCATAAAAATATCTCCAAAACATAATATTAATTTTCAAAAGTAAAATATATTTTTTTATACGTTAATTACTTATGTCAAAGTAATTTATCTCTTATAAGACAACTTTAATTTCATCTATATATTGAAATTTCAATCCAAAGCCGACTTTATTAAAAAAATAAACAAACTTAAGTAAATAAAGTACCTTGAATTTTAAGACCCATTTAATACAGGAAGCGACCCAGCCCTGCGGGAAATGTGGTTTTGGAAAATGTTACACGAAATAGGTAAGTTGGGTAAGACATTAATTATTTTTGGTATAAAAATAAACTAAAGTTATTTTTTGTCGTAATTTTTTTTTATTGAATACACAGTTCAATTATTGGAACCACACATATATATTTGTAAAAAAATAACAGAAATTGAAGTAATCTTATTGTACAAAATATATAATATTTCTATTATGAGTACCACGGTAGGGATTCTTAGACTGCAATTTAATATCCAAAGTGATCAATACTTTGGTATACAATGAAAAATTTCCTTAACACGAGCAGTACAAAATCCTGGATGTAGACAGACTTATTCAATAGGGTTAATTGATTTAATTAACATTCTATATTTCTATATGTACACTGTTGCAGATGAAATGACCATGGAGCGTACTCCACGCCGAAATATCAGAAAACAAATGATAAAGAAATACTTGGAAGATATTCCGTAAAGAAAATTAACCATTATAATAACTTGTTATAAATATACTTGTAGCTAGTAAATTAAATTTTGGCAATATGAAATTGTACACCAGACGATTAATTATGGCACGTAGTTGGAAAATATATTTTTTTCACGATAATTAGTCGTTCACTATTTTATAACTTTTTCTGTAAATTATTTTAGGTTTTCAATGAATAATCTAATAGAATTTTTTCTCAGTTATTAGTCCAAACATAAACTACTTGGCCATACTTAAAATAAAATTATTTTGAAAATTCTTTTTTCTAGATGTTGTAAAACTGCAAACTGTGAAATCATTGCACATGAGTGAATTGGGTCATGCTCATAAATTTGACGTACGATCCGACAAAATATCACAACGTACTGATAATGTGGAATTTACTGCTGTGCTGTTAGCAATCAGTATTGCAGTATTCAATTTATAGACAGTTTTAATTTGGTTATGATTTCAATTAAACTATTTTTTTCCAAAGTGCAGTGCAATGGTCAATAAGCCGACCACTGCACTTAATTGTGAATGACCCAGCACCTGCAAAAGAAAGAAATTTTGCACATTCTAAGCTTTATAGAGAATAAACTTCAGTAACAAATATTTTTTATATGATCCTAATTGCTATCGAGCAGTAGGGCTAGTAAAGTCTTTTTTTATAAGTTTTTGATACATCTTTAACTTATAGCATCTATTTATTTAAATGATTGAACATTACAAACTTTGTGACTTCTCAAAAAGATTATAAAATAATACATTGTTTATAACTTGCAAGACAAAAACACGTTTAGCGAAGTTCATGAAACGGAAGTAAACATGTACTAATACGGCGAAACTTCGAATACTTTAAGATTTAACCAAGTTTGTAAAACTTTGAATTTAAATAAAATCCAACTTAAATTAATAAAAGACTTATAATTATTTTATTTAAAATGTATTCTTATTGAATGGTTATCATTTTGTTTGTATTTTATGCACGTATTGTATATATATACTATTTTACTGGTTTTAATTTTAATTTAATAAACATTTATGGATTCTCATAATAATATATATGTATAAAATAATAAAATTTGAAGTTTTTTTGTATAGTTGTGGATACTATTTCTCCTGTACTTGCCGGCATTTTGAATCAATGAATAGACGACGGTTTCTTTTCAGAATTAATGAAACACAGTAAAGTATAACCCATTTTTAAATCCGGATGTAAAATAATCCTTCATATTATAGACTCATTTTTATGCTACAGTTTTGTGAAAATTATTCTAAACCAAATGGTGTAAATTTGGTCTCACGAAAAATATATCGACCACTCATGACGATGGTGTTGAACTGGTTCCGCGCGTTTTGGGGACCTGGGAAGATTCAAGTAATGCCATTGGATTTTTTGTGCTATCTCTCTAGTTCCTTTGATTGCCTACCTTACCTTTAATACATTTTTACCTTTGAATTGCTGACTTTTGATACCTTTGATACCTTTATCCGTAAATTTCACTATATCTGAATTTTCCGGGCTGATGTTTGTCGTTCTTAGTTCTAAGTTAAGGTTTTATATAAATACTGTTTTTATGAATGTTCAAAACCCTTCGAGTGCTTCTAAATGTGAAAGCATCATTGGTCTACTAGCGGCGTGGTTGGTTATTTTTGTCACTCTTTTGGTACACTTGACTTGAATTCTAATTAATTTTTACGCATAAATTATAACTGTGACTGAAATAGTATACATTTTTGGAATTCAATAAAAAAGGTTAAATAACCGTGGATTGTCTTCTTCTCTTCTCCATAGACCTACAATTTGGAAAAGTGCATTTTAAGTTCGACGTTTTATGGGTATGCCTATTTGAAATCTAACAATTGACATTCGATTTTGATACCACAGAATTGATTTCGGATAAGTGACATTGGATGAACTCATAATTTAGAGCAACAAATGTATTTATAATTTATGGAATAAACTATCTTATAAATAATATAAGTATGTACAAACTTTTGTAAATGCATTATTTAATAGGTAGGTATGTTACTTTAGGTTCGTACTTAAATGATATGAAAAAAGGTTTAGTTTTCTCACACATTTTATTTCAAATATCTTATAATTATTTATCTCTTTATAATGTTTAAAATTAAATATATATATTTAATGGATGTCAATAAAAAGTACACACTCTACTGCTAGAGGTTCAAAATTGTGTGCTTTATATCTTATAATATTAAATGTTACATACATTGAGCTTTGCACTGTCGGGAATAATATTACGTGAGGCGCTGCGAATGAACTACATTTAGTATGTAATCAGAATATTAATAGAATAATATGTCCCCATAATATCAATATACACGTATTATTAAATTATTGATAATGAAAATCAATTAAAAATATATAGATTAAAAAAGAAACCGATACGGGTAGGAATTAAAATCCTCAACGACAACGGCGACCTTTTAAACGGGACGTTTTCTCAATTAATATATAAAATTCTCAATCTTTTTTTGTTCTATATTTATAAAAAACTTAATAAGCATATAAAAATCTTTATGTTTGCTTTGTTAATATAGTTTTAATTACAGACGATGGAAATATCCTAATTCATTCTAAATAATATTATATATGAAAATATCAGTTGGTTTGTTTGATACAATTTCACGGCTTAAATATCCCACCTATCATGATGAGATCTGGCACATACGTTAACAGGGATATCTAAAAGGAACAAGGGTTATTTGACATCCGAAAAAATCTACTGTTTCTGGATAGAAAAAAAACAATAGATGACGGAGTAACACGGAGTATATATAAATTGTAAGAGAGTATTGTCTTATAAAAGTTTAAACAATATTTCATAAGTGTGAAGAGGAAAAAACATTTCTTGCGTTCATATTTATCGTTTCCAATATTTTTATGTGTAAAAAATGCTTACAAGAGTTATAAAGCCAGGTTCATTATAAACTGTGGATAACTTATTTTTTATTCTTTTAAAATTTGAAAGAATATTCGAAAAGGTTTCTCAGCTGAGATAAAATGTTTTTTTGTAACATTAACAATTGAATGTGTATTCTTACAACTAAAGATTTCTTATTCAAAACTAGCTTACAAATATAATGACAGATTTCGAGAATATTATCCAACCATAATTTAAGATTTAAGAAGATAAGATTAATTACTGTCATTGAAATCAGAATACTTTAACATTGAATGTTAATACAAAAATCACGTGTCAAAGTCAACGGTATGAATCAATGTCATAAAGTTTATCAATAACACGAGGTGATATTTCATGCCAATATATTTATATCAGGTAATAAAAAATAGAGTTCCTACTTCCTGGACTTTGATAGGAATTAACTTTCAAGATATGATGTTCTAATATAAAGAATTTCGTATAAATTATATTACCAGGGAAATTATAATAAAAGGAAATTATATATTTCGTTAAGGTTACAATGTTTGAGAAAATATCATTCATCAAAGCGAGACGTTCGCTTACTCTATATCACGTGAAGGGATTTAGACTAATCCTGTGCGTCGAGTTACATAAGAATATAATAGGTCTCTATAACATATTACCTTCTTGTTTAGTTGTAGTTTTGATGGTTATGTTGGGATCTTACTGTATTTGGTTGAAATATCTTGAAGAGGATCACTTTGAATTTGTCATCCTTAATCAGGGAATATGTTGGGTGAAATATTTGCATTACTACATTTTATAATATATAAAAGGGCATAAGATGTCTTAAATATTATTAGTAAAAATCTAAAAAATAAAAATTTGTTATAAGAACGTAACAAATTGTCACAAATATCATTTTAATTGTATATCAATCACGTTACTTTTGGACCCAAAGTATATAGAAATTAATTTGTCTTAAATGTCTGAATGTCATGTTTGTTAAGTTGTTTTGTTTATTTTTATTCAAATAATAAATATTGTATTGGTTTTGTATGCGAATATGTATTTGTTTCTTATTACACGGAGTAATTACTTTTCCATCCAGCATGAAATTTTTAATCGTATTTTGTAAGAACTATAGAAAAGGGAATAACTTTTTATCCTGAATAAAAGTACTGTTGCCGATATAATAGGACCGTTTTTTTTTAAATCATACAGTGCGCGCAAAGACTAGTTGATTATTGCCTACATAGTATATATTTTTGTTAATTAAATACTGGTTAATTAAAAAAAATCATTACCAAATATTACTTTATCATCCCCGAGTGTAATGAAAAAGCTCGTTTGTATCTTCAGTCAGCACACAAAAAAAAAGCTCAAAGTCTTGTCTAGACAATGAAGGAACTTTCTTTCTACCTACTACGGAAAATGTTTAGAAGAAAAAAGGTTACACTTGATAAGATATGAAGTTGCCCCAAAATATACTTATTTCCAGAAGTTACACTTAACATTTAATAAACAGTTCAATATGAAATTAAAGCAATCAATCATCTCAAAAACTTTTTACTATTTGCTCGTTATATTTCAATAAAATAATTTAGCTGACAGAATTTTACAAAAGAAACCACTTTTTTGCGTTCAATAAGTACTTATCTAATATTTAATGTTTATTTAACGGGTTCTGCTAGTAGTCTCGATATAAGAATACACCACGAACAAACTTTTTATATTCTTCTAAAGGCATGCTTGCTGCCAGTCAAACTTAAAAAGTCATCGCGTGAACTACTGTCTCTGTTATAATACAAACTAATCATCAACGAACGTAAAACATATCCATATTAATGTATTTTTGAGATTCCAAATAGCATACCTTTGAAACGCCGCTGAAGTTTGTAACATATTCTAATTCATTAAGACTATATTAAACTAAAATCGGGTCTATTTTGCGATAAAAAAATTAAACCTTTTTATTTCCCGACGTTTCGGTCAATTTTTCCAGCCTTGGTCACGGTATGACTCTTTAGACTACTAAACCTTATTTAAACTTTTTCACCTAACCTAAGTGACTTTTATTCCATGTGACAAATGGGAGAATAATATATCAAAGCCGAATGAGCGTCTCTATGTTATCATTATTCACGGTTTTCTATGTCAGAAATTCCCATTGGACCATCTGCCTGATTTACTTAGGATGTTCGCTTTTAAAAATGTCTATTTAATCATAAATAAATCCACGGCGCCAAAAGATTTACAAAAAAAACCATTTTATGAACCTTTTGACTTTCTTTTCTGACTTCAAAATGGGCAATTTAATAGATAATTAAAAGTAAAGTAACGTCAATAAAATCATCATCCTCGTGTGTATGCAGGATGACATATTCTATATGTAGAGAATTATTATCGTACTACGTACATTATTTGTAAAGTTAAATATAGCGTTAATGAAGAAAATCATTTCATAATCATGCCCCTACAAAGTTACAAAGTTCATTAAATGCTTAATGCCTCTAGACCGTTTGTAAATACAGAATTATTGAAAATAGAGCTCGGTATTATATGAGTGCATGCAATTGATTTTGAATAAGACCAACTTAGAGAATCTGAATTTGAAAATATGAACTTTTCAAAGACAAAGTTTTGTTGAATATCGTGTTCTTTAGTACGTTTTTTTAAAGCTAAATTACATACCATAAAGAAATTTCAGCTTTATATGTAAAATTTTCAGGGCTGCGGAGTTAGTGACTTGGAGTTTTCGTGGTAGGCGAGCAAAACTATCTACGACTCTATATAAAAGAAAAAATCAAATAATGATTTTTACTTTAGAATTTTTATAATCCAGTAGAGATAAAAGATTCACAGTTATTGTAGGTACTTTTGCTCTTGCATAACGGTATTCGTTTAACGTCAATTTATAATGATGTACACAGGGAGTCATATGTTTCATCGTATTAATGTATATTTTTAAACGATTTTGAATTATAAATAGTAAAATAACTATAAAAGCGTATGAAAATAGGTTCTATATCTCGCCTTTTCCTTTAGTTTTATTACACCTTAGATAAAGGACAAGTAAAGTTATAAAATACAACCAATAACACTAATAATATTTATTTTCTCTCGTTTACTAAAATAATATAAAATGTTGAATTGATCTTAAAATATCATGTAATACTCCTTGAGGACATAATATAATTTGTTATATTTAATTATGATACATTATATTACAATTTTTCAAACAGCCTAAAGATTTTGTAGATATATTTTAATATTATAAGCAAAAATATTTTTTAATTTGTATTTTAAAAAATAATAATAAACGTATTTACAACGCAACCTGAGTTGCACACTGTACTTTCGTAATAACTGCTTGGCTTAATGCATTTGTGTTGAGACAAAGGCTTTGTAGTTTTTCATTTTTCTTTATAACACGAGAAAGGGATGACGATAATTTTTTCAGCCTATTGTATTTCAGATACGGTATATTCTTCACTCATTAAGTTTCGAGCTCAGATGAATGTTTGTTATTTCATATCTCACAGAACCGGTTGATATGTTTTTTCGACTTAAAATGACATAAAAAATTATCAAAACTCAGGTAAATTGCTGAGACACAATAAGTCAGTCCGGCGAGAATTAATCAAAAAGTCGCTTTAGAAAATTGCACAGTAATGACAATAAAGAGACGAAATAACTTACAAAATATGCCTTTATACAATTGTTGTTCTAAATTTGAGAGTACTTTTGTCATTTATATTTATGATGCTTGAAGTTATTTTTTTAGTTCGTATTAAAAAAATATTTGTTTTCCCCAATATAATCTTTAATGTTCAAAAATTACATTTTAACAAGTAATCGAATAATTGTAATTTCTTGTTCGTAAATTTTGTAGTAAGATTTCATATTTCCTAAGCTACATTAGTTATAGCCACTAGTTGTAAGACTAAACATAAAAGTAAGGTCGACGCTGCGTCCTACGCTACACAGCTCTCTGCACATGCTACGCGCATAGCTACGAGTTACCCAAATGTGGCAAATACTATTTAAATCTGTATTCTGTATAAAGAGACAAAAGCAAAAGGTTTCTCATAACACAGAAATTATTATTAAACAAAACTGTCTAATTGAACGTTTTATTAAATGAAAATATACATAAATATATATCAAATTTAAATTTTTTTTTTGGTTGCTTGTCAAAATTTTGGGGCTTTTTGATTGTTACTTGTAAAAATATTAAGAATACAATAATTATATAATTATCTCTATACAAACTAGCCACATTTTCTATCACTAGAAATGTATTATATACATACAAACGTTTTAATTCCTAAACTAACCAAAATAACTATATTTACTTTACATTGGTAGACTTATTTAAATTTCACTAAAATGTATGAAACTCGAATTAGAAATCTCTTGATCAAAAGGATTTGCAAAGCAACGGATTCTCTTCAGTTTTTGAATGAAATGTTTTGGAGCAAAAATATATTTTATGTATTAACTATCGTATACGGAGTATCCATTGCAAAATAGAAATATAGTACTAAAATTATTGTTGAAATAATTAAAATTATATAATTTACAGTTTAGTAGCTCAGTTATTCTAAGTATTATGTACTAAAAATTACATGATAAAATGGGTAAAATTATTTTACCACTATCCGAAAAATAGGTAGCGTATATTTATCATTGGCAATAGAAAAAAAATAAGACATATGTTTGTGAACTAAATTATCTTCCAACTGCATTATTTACAAAAATATCTTATGATGTTAATTTGATTTTTTTACAAATATCATCTTTTACCTTTTACCCTACCTTAGGGTCCAAGATGACAACACTAACAGATAATTATTATTATTTATTTATTTACTTAACGGTTTGGCTGCAAAAATATATCAAATGTTTAATATTAGTACGAAATGATTCAAATTCGAAGACGTGTCGGCTCAACATCATATCGCCGGCATCTTACGATTTCAACGTCGAAAAATGAAAAACAACGAGGCATTCGAGATGGGAAAAGATATTCCAAGCGGATATGAGAAAATTGTCAAGTCAAGTTATTATTAATTGTATTTTTAAACAAAAATACTTTATCGTGAGTACAGATCTATATTATATAATTTTATGACTACAATTAGATTAGATTTGTTGTATGAAGAAGAAACGTGGTGAAAGTGTAATCAAAATGGGTTCACAACAGTGCAATTCTGGGACTCGGCATCTGGTATCAATGTTATAATGGTTGATCTGCAGAAGAGGGGCTGTGAAGCTGTGTGGTTGAATAAGAGAATATATCCTGGTGGTAAGAACTTAGCCAACATAAGTGGTTTTATTCTCAACGTGCTATCAGAAACACATCGGTTTGTGATGTCACCTCTCTGTCAAGAGCACTAGCATATTATCAGACAGCCTTGCAGAAAGATTTTCTGATACTTCACACATATAGCGGAACACGAAACCTGCACAATACTCGAAGAATTTATTAAGAATAAACGAATAACAAGTCAATGATTATAAATACCTCTTCATTCTCCTAAAATGTTATGTGCTCAAGAAACTTCATTAAATCTTAAGGGAAGGGAACTAATTTTTAGTTACCGGTCCCTTTCCGAATATAAATTGTGGATAATATAATAATAAATATATATTTCACATAATTTTGATTTGTATTCAAACCATGGCGTGAGTTAATTATTTGTTAAAACAGCTGACAATACATCAGTAATGAAAACAATAAGCTTGACAATTAAATGAAAATATTATTTTGTCTAGATATTTATTTAATACTAGCTATTGCCAGCGACTTCGTCAGCTCCCATCCAGAGACTCAAAAAAAAAGTATTTCACTACAAATGTAGAATAGTCCTCCACTTTGGCTTCAATAAGATGGAATTTAATTATGAAGAAACAAAAAGAGTATATGTGTGTTTTTTTTTAAATGGTCAGAACTCTTCAGTGGTGTAGGCTGGTCGTTGTTGCACGACCAGATGTCAAATGTACATCACATATTTGATAATAGAGATTTTCATCCAAAACATGTATGACTGTATGTGGTTACAATATATACACACCCATACACACATTGTCATCGCTAACGAAGATAAAGTCCCCGTTAGTTATCCTATACAAGACTTTTTATTATTTTTTTCAGAGAATTTACTTAAAAAAATAAAAAAGGCTTTATATAAGCAAAAAATTCGGAATATGGCTCCGTTCGTCGAACACTAGCAATTCGACCGGGAATAATGTAAGTAATTATTATTCCGCAGCTGGTTTCAGTTTCTGAAATGGTTTTTAATGGCGTCGAATATTAAAAGCTTATTAAAATATTGAATCGGTGCAATTCGAATTTTCCAATTGATAATACGTATTAACTTATGCGCATATTCGTCGCAATAAATACATTTTCAATTTTGGCATTTACGTTCAAAATAAATGAAATATATATTTTTATTTTATTTTAAGTTTGGATGCGGGAGTTACTTAGAATATATTCTTTTGCAGTGAAATAAAAAAATTATAATATTTAAAACGGCCCTTCAGATAGACATAGTACCTATTATGCGTATATATTACTAATATTAAAAAAATACTACGTTAATGGAGTAAATATGCTTAGATGGATGGAGATGCTGATAAGGGCTAGATAAAAAATATAATAATATTTGGAAATAAGACTTAGACAATTTAGAAATACACAAAGGTTATCTTTCAATAAATTACAAATAAGGTAAGGGTAAGACTTAAGTCCATTTAATGCCGGAAGTAACCCAGTCTTGCAGAAAATGAGTTTCCAGGGTTGCTTTTATAGACAAACGTGCAATAATTAAACAATCTTTGTTTCTAAAAGATTAATAAATGATTATTTTTTACCTTCAGCTTCACTTACATGCAGTAGACACCCTAAAATTGTTTTTTATACAACTTGTTTTACATGAAATAGCTTTTACGAAGTTTTATTTGACGAGATTAAAGTAAGACCACGGATAAAATATTTACGTAGATTAGAAAAAAATGCATTCAAACGGACGAATGCACAAACTAACTTCTAGAACTAGATAAAAACAAAATTTTAAGTAAGAGTTTTGGCTAGTTCTAACAACTTAAAATTAATTAAATGCCTAACCTTTTTGTTTCCAAGATTTCATGGTTAATTTAGAAGTCTATCTTTTACAACTCAGAAAAGTCAATGGAGTTTCAATAATACGGAATTTAAATGTTTAAGTAATTAATAGACAAGACTTAATTCTTACTGAAATAAGGAATATATTATCTGATACAGGCGAGTGGTCGCAACATAGAATAGGCGCGTTATATTTGTTGTACGGTGCGGTTGAACGCCTTTATCAATAATAAATAAGATTGATTGTTATAATTTTAAATATAAATAAATAACAAGCCCTAAACGAGATTTAATTAAACTTGGTTGTCAGAAATTAACTTTAGATACACAATATACAAATTTATTGAATTTTTTTAAATCATAATAAAGTGACTTAAATTTAGTTTTTGGCTCTTAACTATGAAACAGTAAGTGGAATAACATTTATTTAAAAAAATATAGTTTTATTTATATTTCAAAAACATATTTTTGTAATCTGAATAATTATATTTTATATTCCTCTGTTTATAATTAGTTGTACAATATTGTATTTTTACTGTTACATTTTGGAGATGAACGAAGACCTGGGCAATATTTCATTGGCTTGGAGTAATGTAATGTAATAGACGAATCAAAAGCGCATGTAAATTGTTAGTGCCTACTTGAATAAAGATGTTTTTGAATTTTGAATTCTGAATTTGAATTTGACAAGTTCCAAGAGTTACCAGGACAAGATCTCAATACCGAATAAATTACCTATTTCTGAGAAATACTAAGATATTTGATACCAACATCTGGGATGCTGCGCTGAGCTACATTTGAGATGACCAAATGCTTCGCATATTTTACATTATTTCTAGGGAGAAGTACGGTCACTGAGAGTTTGTTGAATCTATAAATAGTCGTTATATGAATTTCCTAACAGTTGTGATGAAATTTTGTTTCCAAAAATTTTTTGTATGTAGGTATTTGGATTGGAATGTTTCGAAAGGAAATAAGGAAAAGTGGCAAAAAGTTCAAGGGTTATCCTGAAATATTTTTATAATATATCACTATGAATATTTAGTTCCTATAACGCTATATGAGAAATAAACACGTAAGTACTAACAAAGTACCACAATGATCTTCAATGTTCAGTTCAGATTATATGAAATCTTTGATCTTCAAATTACAGTTAAAGTGTTGTATTCTACTAATTATCAAAATATCAAATTATTTCCCCTCGTGAATATCACTGTAAGCATTGAAATATTTTATTTATTAATCATAAATCAATTCTTTATTAATATCGAAATTTAGATATTGAAAATTAAACTGTCTAGATACATACATATATAAACTTTTTGGATAGGCGACATGACAGATGACAGTTGACTTTTAGATACATGAGTTTTTTAGAGATTACCTGTATGGCTTACCATGAACAAGATTTATTATTTCCTATATGCTATATACACAAAATAAATACTTATAGAAATACTTTTTTATTAAAAAAAAATACTTATATACTCACTTTTGTACTCATTATACCAACAAATTAATCCGTGAAAATTAAATTGTGTCTTTAAAATAAAATAATATATTCAAATACTATTCCTTTTATAAAATAATATAATCGTAAAAATCTAAAGATAAATATTAAGTCGAAACGCAGTCTCCATTACAAATGGTTGGTAATCCCATATCACATTATTTATAATAATTTGTTTATGTTTGTTTGAGACTAATCTGATATGAAAATCCATCCATATTAGTCTGATTGATATACAATAATTCCATGATTTATTTATTTATTTTATCTGCGGGTATTGTATTTCAAAGAAATGATTGAATGATCATAAAGCATACAAAATATAATATATTAAATAAACCTTACATAACAATACACCTTATTGTTTAATATTTGTATTTCAGGATTACGTTTAAAAATATTTTTAATTAACCTGTATAGAATGTATTTGTTTTATTATGTTACATCCCACATTAATGATAGATTTCATCATACGTATAGATTGAAAAATACACCAACATAAGCAAGACCCGAACCTGTGGCCTT
This sequence comes from Dircenna loreta, assembly GCA_963555665.1. Classification (NCBI taxonomy): domain Eukaryota; kingdom Metazoa; phylum Arthropoda; class Insecta; order Lepidoptera; family Nymphalidae; genus Dircenna; species Dircenna loreta. The sequence continues at coordinate 6,546,595 of OY743089.1, read as the reverse complement.
TTGGAGGGCATGCCTGTAGCTGTAGCAACTGAACTATCGTGTCGTTACTGTCCTTGGCGAATTTAAGTAAAGCAATGTTATTATTATTTAAGCATTTTAATAAAATACAGTTTAAAAACCAATATGTATTTTAAAGCCCAAAAAGTATGTTAAAGTAATATATATTTATTTATATTTTTCTAATGTAATAAATAAAAAATATATATGATTTTTGACTTTGCTTTATTTTATACTCAAAGAAAATGTGAGTTGAGTTCTTACTTAACCAAACTTACTATTAATATAAAAATGTAAGTAGCTTTAGCTCATTAATAATTTAGTCTGCTTTTTTTCTACTCACTTGTCTCTTTTATCCTTGTTTGTTTCTCAAAGGTGCCTATCTATTTGCAATTCCTCATACCATCAGGTATAATAAAAACATTATAATTCAAGTTTACTACATTTCAGTAGTCAGTGTTCTATTTATTTTTATATATATATATTTTCTTGACCTTGATTAACAACTCAAAATCTACAAAAAAAGTTGGTTTACCTGAATAAATTGAATACCTGCTGAGTAAAAACATAAACATGTGTTTTGTGAGTTTCAAACAAGATAGAGAACGTAACAAATAACCCACCAACTCTCTTGTGTTTTCTATAATATTCTAGGAGTAGGTGGCGATGATCCCTTACCACAAGGTAAATCACATCCTCATTTACTTTTCCTTTTGTATACAAAACAAAGCAAGGTGTTAAATACGGAATTATGCAAATCTACATCCAATATGGTAAAAGTTCTTGCAATCTCCATACATTTGAATATTCTTCACTCGATTACTCCGATCTGTTGACGCTGGCTGATGGCCAAGCGACGGGAGCCATATTTCAACTCAATGCCATATAACACTGTATTAAATATCAACTGAATACGACCAGTTATAAAAACCTTATATATTAAAATTGACCATTCTTATTAAAGTACATGAAGAAATCAGATGATGAAAGTTATTTTGCTTTCCCTAGAGTCGTGATGAAAATGTGACATATTTAATATAATATTGACCTTGGGAAAACTGGATAGCGTTATTTTTAATGTTTGTCAATATTATTATTTATAAATAATTACTGATCTACGGTATACGTAACACATGAATTCGTACACAAATTTGAATTAAATGTTCTTCATAGAACATTATTGTTAAACTTTCTCTTAAGCTTTTTAGTTATTTTATGGTAGTAATGAACACCAAGTTTAATTGTGATAAAGTAATACTTTTTAGTGAGCAACTTTTATACCCTTTAAATGGCACAATACTGGTTGGAACAATTTTAATTAAGTCTTGAAACCGTACTTATATTACTTAAATTTTTATCATATAACGTCCTTAGGAATATATGTCATACCATCTGATCTTGTAAGTAATCGATGTTAAGATGAAAAATATTTAGGATTCATCTGTATAATAAATGCTAATTTATGTTAAGAATAATTTGAGCATGAAACAAATAAGATACTTGAAGCTATGACCAAGAAGTGAAATTTCTATCATTCGAAGTGCTCATGAGTGTAAAAATTCTCTTCATATTTCTATTTAAGGCCAAAGACACAAAAAAATGAATTTAGTACCGTGTTTATTACCTTACAACATTTTAAATTATTTAACACAAAATAAAAATATTTCAAAAAGATTTTCTTTTTTTTTTAATACACTTTGTTAAAGAGTTTTTAAATAAAAAAAAAAGATAATCCTTTTTAGATAAAATATAAAAAAGATAATCCTTTTTAGATTATATAGATACTAAATGAATTTAAAAAAATACGTTTTTATCTACTTTATAACAGAGCGATCATAATATAACGGTAACTTTCTAAGGTACCTAATTTGGAGAACCCTCTAGTTGAAAGTAATATTGTTTAAAATTACAACAAATTACCCAACTAACTATTATATAAATGACACAACTTTAAACTAGTAACTTAAAACAACATTCTAGAGAGAGTGCTTCTAGCGCCAAGTGCGTCTCGGTCTTTAACTGGAGTAGGAGAACTTTAGTTCTAAAATATATCAAATGTAGTAGAAAGTTTCAGTCTTTCAGACAAACATATTAAATTATATAATGTTAATATATTTTATTTTTATTTTAGATATTTAAATGGTATAGTTTCCATATTATATAGCTCGAAATGGTAGTAATACTGTGTAAAATAAAAAGGTATTAAATAGTTATATTATCTGTTCCATGAAGAGCCTTGAATCATAAAGAAGAAATTTAGTTCTGTTTTGCACCGAATTGTATTTTTACTCAGCACCCTGCAGTTGTGTAGTTGAATAGTTTTTAAAAAAAATAAGATACACCATAGAATGAGAATAAAAATGGAAATTAATAAAATAGAAAACCAATAAACTCCCTCAAAACGTAAAAACATTAAACACCAATCAAAGGAAAATGTCTTTACACGTATTTTTACATACACACATTAGTAGTTTGACTAGATTTTTAATGCACAGGGTCGTCAAAAAATAGAAAAACAATTTATACAATAGCCAAAGTGATTGAAATTCCTTTGTTCAAATGCTTTTTATGAATTGAAATGTAAAGTTTACGAATTATTTACGAATATTTAATTTTGAAAGGGCCCCCTAAACCTACACCTGGGTCGCAAGTCCCAGGAGCTGTTTGCACTCTTCTCCCTGCAAGCTTCGTCTCTAAATAATTAAAATAAAATTGTATACTATAACAGTACTTACAATCAATACCTATTTCGATTGGATTTGTTTTCATAAAGATTCAACATAATTTTAGTAAGTGTAGGAAATAAATTAAATAAAATGTAATTTTGTTTCAACGTTATCTTAATATGTTTTAATTGTTTCAATTCTATTGTTAATTATAAGTAGATTAATACTTTAAATTGTTATATAGTATTTTTTAATTAATGGAATTAATTTAACAATATAATTATGAATATTTTGCAAAAATGTATGTTGCGTTACGATTTTCCAAGTTTCTTAGTAAGGTATAACTTTTATAAAAAGGACAGTTTGCTTTTTCGGCTTTGAAAGACAATTCCTTAATAAATAAGTAATATATATTATTCTGCAATATCTTTTCCCTTAAGTAACATTTTTGGTAATCAGAGATAGAGATAGGAGCAAGTTGTAAGTTTTATGTTCGTAATTATAAGCTTTGTTATATAAAACTTATCATTTAAACAAATATAATTGAAATCAACCACAGTCATAATAAGGTTCTAAATTTAAAAATAAAATTCATCTAAAATGGATGGTTTCAGGAAAGTAAATTAATCCTTACTGCTCTTTTATTCATATATAGATTTTGCTAACAGCTGCATTGAATTGAAACGGCTATGTCTGGCATTTCATATCCACACTAGTCGTTATTCAATATTTTCGATACGTTATATGACACTTGCATAGTTTTTACTGTATTTTTTACTTACACGCTGGAACCATAAATTATTATGCGATAAAATAACCTGTGTGTAGATATACAAACTTTGCCATTTTTACAGCTCCATTAAAATCAGCGCTTCCGTTTCAAAGGCTAGAAGCAAAATGAACGACAATACAGAAAATGTTTATATCGTCGTATTAGTAAATAATTATTATAACTAGAGAAACACATTTATTTTTAAATCACTGACAGATACTACAATGTTATTTATATTATATATAGATTATACTAATCTTGGTATGTAGCTTCATCAATAAATAATTTACCCGAAAGAGCTGTGGAATGGAAACAAGATGGCCGACCGACGCTTTGGAAACTTCTTAACATGACATGAAGACATGATTTGAAATATTTAATGAAATCGCTTTTAAACACTGAATGTTTGGTCTTTATCAGAACGGTGGCGATATACTTTGGGAATTATCCGAAAATCCTTAAAAAAAAAACAACTTTTCAGTGTAATAATATTTTTATTATTTAAATAAGTGTTGTTTAATTCCGACTGGTAGGTTCATATTGGTAAAAAATATCCTATTGCTATGTTTCTTAGCATAGTTCTATGCATACAATAATTTATCTAAAATAAATTATTTAAGAAATTGAGTTTTTACTTATAAAGATGTCCCAACATTTCTCACTTGTTTCGCTTTAAAATGGAATTCTCCAGCAGTTTTAGACGTTTCACATAATTTATAACCATAACAGCTTTTTAATATGAATTTTAACTACACCTACTTAACTCTAGGAGATTGACTTTTAAATTAGTTTTCCAATATTAAAATACTGAAACAAAAATTAAAAAACAGTTCGGATATATTTTGAACACTACTATATTATTTCCCCCCTTTAGCCATACTATCTATGTATCGCTTTTAATAGTTTTATTTTTTCTGTTTGTCTCATCTCTCTACTTTGCTCGAATGTATTGTTTATATCAACTTAATATATGTATTAACTCATACGTATGTATTTTACTCTTCATATTTCTTGAGACGGTTTGTATTTTTTTTTGTCTTATCATAAATCACTTTTGGTGATGAGGCCGCCTTTGTACCACATTTTGTATATAATCTTTAATTTGTTTACTTCATATTTTGTATCCAATAGTGTTATAAATAAATAAATATGTTATGTTATAACTAATAAATTATAATATAACGTTATCAAAAGATTATTTCTTATAAACATTGTTCAACTTTTTCTTCCATTTCAATTAGAGTGAACGCTAATAAATCGCAATGTTTTAAATTACGCAACGTTATAATAATAAAATAAAATATTTTATAAATAAATAAAAAACTTTTTTTAGAGTTTCAAATAAGCCACATATAACATGCTTAAACTAACATTGTTACTAAGATTACAGCAGTTAATGTTGTTTTCGGAGTAAACAAGAACTCATCGAGCATTTCATCAAAAATAGTAAAGACAATATCAAAAATATAATGGTAGGTAAGTTAGCTACCAGGAATTTATAGAAATGTAAATACACTACTCTCACCCATGCACTACTTGTGTTAGTTCTTTGACATTCATGCTCCCTTGGTACAACTGCATTAAAGTTTGAATGAATTTGCCTTTATTTCCATCATTTTTTCTTTCTTGGATGATATTAAACAAGCATAGTTATTTCGGATAGTTACAAAATTATTTTAATAAGATGTTGTTGTTTGTATACGCCAAAAAATATTAAATTAAAATTACACTATAAGATACGCTGTTTACTCTGAAAGAGTTGTAAACCTGTGGTCTTATTCTAATTAGATTACATCTGAAATTCTAGCTAATGGTTTCGTTGGCCGGCATAAGCCGCTGTGGTTACAAACTTGACATTTGTATAGGGTTCCCCTGTAACATAACCACTAAGATAGGATGCGTGTAACGTCCTTGCGTAATCATTGCAAATAAGTCACGACGATGAGTTAGGTATATATTTGAAGTTAGTAAACTATACATTTACTATACATATTAAATGTAAAAATTAAAAAAAAATCTTCACTTTCGTTATAAATTAGAAATTAAGATATCGTGCGGGTATCGTGTCGTTGAATATAAATAAAGTAATCATCACGACACAGTTTACTTACTTCAATGTGTACAGTTAAACATTTACAGAATACTTTTGAAGTAGTCTCCATTGTATTCCTTTTAAAGTGTTTCGTATGTTGGCTATTTTTCTTATTCTTTTAAGAGGGATATATATTAAATGAATTAGGTTCAATCAGTACATGAAGGTAGTTCAGAAAAAAGTTTTAGTATGAAAAATCATTTAACTTTTTATTGAAGTTTGGCTTATATCCGATTATCAAAGTTATACTATACGTAAGGGTAATCAGGTTTCCAAATTAATTTAGTTAGATATAGTATTGTTAAATAGCATAAATATTAAAATGTACATCAACACAATATTAAATTAATAAATTACCGAAATTATAGAAAAACTAATTCAGCTACTATTTAAACTACACAAAAGTATTTTTGCAATCGAGTATAATGAAAGTTTCGTATAAATTAGAAATTCCACTCCAACGTACTCAACAAAGAAACAAGCACGTACTGGTAACACTTGTGCAATTTTGTCAAAGTGATGACAACTACGTGTCAGCGAGCAATCATTTAATGAAAGCCCGTTACAGTAACATTGCTCAAAACGATGTGAGCACGTTAGCTTTCAGACGTTTTCTATGCAGAAAATCAGTATTCTGATGCAATTTGCTTGATATTATTGCACCATCATCTTGTCAGCGATTCCTCCATCTATCGGAATATAACAAATGTAAATTCAGCGATTTCAAAGTGTATAAGAATACAATACACTAAGTAATAAAGTAGTTTCATAATAAATTATTTTTTTCTTAAATTTTACCAATTAATTCATTACAGAATACAATTACGTCTATAACACAAAATACATACAAAAGAATTATAAAATAAATATAAGGTTTAAAATATATTTACGCATCAACAAAATATTAAATTCTTTTAAAATAAATAACAGTTGTAAAAGTATAGCCAAAAACCTGTAAAGAAACGTACAAGTTCAAACCCAAGTCCACATTATCTGTGCCTGAAATGGGATGTTACCATCGACATCCAATATTAGTATGGAATATAAATAATGACAGAACACACTCGCCGATTTAATAGTGAAGAAATAAAAAAAAGAAATTAGTAGCTACAATAACGAACTCAATAACAAAAACAATATTTCTCCTTGTTTAACTTTACTTCAACTTAAACCACTTGCACTAATTAATTACATTTTCATGATATAAAATAATTATTACATTTAAAAGAATTTATGAAAAGAGTTGTATTGTAAAAAACAAACTCATTTCAAAATATTTACCCAACTATAAATCAACATTTAAATAAATATGAATACCAGTCTGTAACCCGCGTTAACGACGTGCAGCTGCCATTTTTAAGTGAGACGTCATTACAGCCTGACGATACTCCATTTTGTTTAAAAAAAAATTATTTATGACTGTATAATAAATATTATTAAATTTATATAATTTTTGAAAATCTGATATAAATTATACTCTATCTACTATGAAATAACATTTCCCATTTACATCTATACTATCTCATACATTCTGTGGTCGTAAATATTATTCCAATGTTTCAATTATCTTAAAGTATTATAACTCGCTCAATATGAAGTATGTAAAAATAAAAATGTTATAGGTTTATAGTTGATATTGTTACTTTATCTAATTAATAGCTATTAAATATATTATAATCTAATCCAAGACTAACGATTCTAACGAAGACTCTAACGAAATATACTAAGAAAAAAACTTGTGTTACAATCTACACTACTAGGAAAAATTAAATAAAAACCCAAACTAATAAACTAAAGTCAGAAAAGTGCTCAACGATAAATCGGTCAAATGTTTGTTACGAAAGCTGTTTCCTAAAATAATGTATTGTAGTTCACGCAGGTGGAGTCACGAACGACATCTAGTATCAAACAAATTCGAAGTTGCAGCTACAAAAAGGCTTCGCCAAAAACAAAGGAAAATTTAAGTACGCAATAATAATCAAACTTAGTCATTTTCACAGATACATAGAAATCATTTCTTTGCATTAATTCATCTGTGCTATTAATATTTGAATAACTAATTTACATACTGAAAACGTTAAATATGCCTAAAAATTAATACATTTATGTATTCATGTACCTGATTTGAAGAAAAAATAGGAATGAAAAGAAAACGATGTACAAGAAACATTGGATGGGTTTATCTCTAGAGACGTCATTATATGTTTAACAAAGACTATTTAAAAATGCAGAAATAGCTACTTTAAATATCAGGATATATTGTATATTCGTGTTTTATAAAAGCAAAAAAAATACTATTTATATAATAACTTGGCTTTACTAAGAAAAAAACAAAGCATACAAGCTTTGGTAATTCAAAACAATTTCGTGATGGACATCGTTTTTATATGTCGAAATAGTTCTACGGATAAATGTTTATTGAGAAAGCTGGATGTAATCGACTTATTTAAAAATATCTGAAACTAAAACAAGATTAACATTTATCCGAATATATACAGTCTTGCTGAATCTAATTGAATTCAGCAATTGCTTTGCTGAAGACTTTGCTAGAACTAGTCTTAATTGAAAGTTACAAAACATATATCCTATGATTAAAATTATTATTAAGGCATAAGTATTTTAAACGTAGTCTTGCGATATATATCCCACACTAATATGAAATATGAATAAATATGCTACACAAATGTGAAGATAAAATACTGTTTTATGAGCGGATGATGTGCAATTAATTTAACATATAAGTATTTTCGATATAAGGAATGTAATTTTAAAAGTGTATATGTCGTATATGTCGTATGTCTTACCCCAGGAACTGAGGTCTTTGAATTTATAAATTGTAAGAGGCTTAACAAGTCGCTTGCTAATTAATTGGTTGGGTAGTAAAATAATAGTAACTATATCTGCTATGAGCAGATTAAATAGGATTATTAATCCAAAGAATATTTCATCTTGAGATCGACTATATTATTATAGACCAATCAAGTCAAAGAGATTTATGACAGACGGACCTATTTCTTTAATTTAAAATGCATAATGTTCCACAATTAACTTGGCAGACTTTTTAGAAGTGATAAATTGCTTAAGTACTTAAGCTATTCTTCAAGTATTTTCTTTCTGATTATACCTTTGGTTTTCTATCTAAAAAAGATATTCTTATAACAGATCAGATTTATTTAGAATGGTTGATGTAAGATATGAAAGTCAAGACACTCTTCTTTCTACATTTCTTAATGACAGAACACACACACACTTACAACTGTACAGGAGCGAGATGACATTAGTTAATTTTGGAGTTAGTTTTTATTTACTGTGACTATGTTATTATTTGGTTATTTTACCTTTTCTTCTTAGAAAACTACCTATTTTTTTATTGTAATTGCTGATTTATAATATTATTCTTACAAGTTTGTGAGTTTGTATAAAATTTTGTAAATGGATAGACCGTACTTGAGAATAATAAAAATCTTTTTTATCCCGAAAAAATTAAAGGTGTAAATCAAACAGTGTCCTGCGTTTATTTCTACACTCGACTTTTATACCGACAAAAGGTAGTAAATAAATAAAAATAACGCAGCTAGTAACTCTGCACTTATAATCAGATAACGTCAAACTGGATATAACTTGTTGAAGACTACTGCAAACTCCGTCCAGTTCTTCGTAACTTAATTGTAAATGTAAATAGTATTGAGCAAAACTAGATACAAGTTCTACATTTAAAACAGATTGTATATATATATTTATATACATATATATAATCTGTGTTTTTTCTGATTCAGTGTTTTATAAAATTTGTTTTGATATAAATAAAGAAAAATCAGTAATTACTAAATTAATAATTTTACTTTTTTTATTGAAATAAGCTTCATATATTAAGTTTCAAATAAAAAAATGCATTTCATTAGATAAAATTTAAGGTTGAATCAATGTAGGATGTTTTTATTTATTTAAATTTCCAAAAATAAGGAAGATCTAAAATATAAATTAAACTCAGTTCCTCAGGATGACTTCTTTCTAATCCTTAAGGACTAAGATCCTTAAAAACTATTATTTAAATTTAGTAATAAGATAGCGATAGTCATATGAAGTACCAGTTCTTTAATTTAAATAAGTAAGAAGTGACTTACAAAGTCTTATAACACTTATAATGACTTATAAAGTTTTAAAAGTCAAAGACTTTATTTCAGTATATAATCAATCAAATAACAAAATACGTTCAAATATACACGAAACCAATTACAAACAAGAAGGAACTTAATATATTTTATTCTAGAAATTTGAGAATTTTCTTACAAAACAAAAAAATTCCTTTTATCTTAGGACTTAACTTTCACATGACATCTGGAAAACAATTCAATTTATAAGAAAGAAATGTTTTTATTGTATTAATAGTACGTGTCACTGGAATTTATTGTACTGGGCAACTTTGCAACAATAGTGTAGATTTAAAAAGTATGTATATGATAACAAAATTTTAAACTGGACATCGTAAAACAAAAACATCATATTCAAAAAAAAATTCGATTTACAAAATCAGTTCTCTAGAGAAACGAAGTTTAGAGAAGACATCAATATAAATATATATAAGAGTCTGGTCTAAATTATGTAACAAATTCTAAAAGATATATCACTCCTATATGAATACTCAATGTGTTTTTTAATTATCGCGTCAGGTGGTGTAAAATATTTTATAATGGTATTAAAAATAATTGAGATGTTAAAAAGGAACCGAATTTTTCATAGACATACGAAGAAGATCATCAAAGCAGTGAAGCAAATATTAGAAGAAATCCTGTCCGAATTCAATAGATTTTATAATATTACAATGAAGTAGCACTTTGAACCATTCAAAAAATTATGTTTTTTCTCTCTGTTGGAAGGTACTATTCCAAAAACATAGAGCACAATAATACCCATACAGCTACACGTTCATTTATGTCACAATTTATAACTAGACTTTTTTATAAGTACCCGCCGTCAACATTATTAAAAAGTATATTTTTTATCTTTTGTTTGGTATTCACATTTTAAATAATTTTTAAGATAAAAAATGTAATATACTTATGACTTTCAAGTCTAAGTTTTATTAAAAAAAAATATTTACGTCAAATAAGCAATTATATACAAATATTTATAAAAATATTAAACCATTAACAAGAACAGATCTCTCACTGAACAAATTTATAGTATTCCTGATATTTTAAATATTAGTTGTATATAATACAATGTACCTCAATATTAAATTTCGTAATATATTTATTAATATTGTGAATTTCATTTATGACTATTAACAAATTTTTCCTTATTTTATTTAGTTGAAAAGCGTGTCACGTTCCATTAAATTTTATAAACAAAATGATTTGATTTAATATTAAGATTTATTTTAATATCAAAAAGAGATTTTTATTTTATTTTCAGGTTATATAGCTGACTGTATATCATATTGACCTAATATTATCCATTCGTATATATGTTTATAAATATTATAGAAAAGGTGTGAATATTCTTGGTTTGTTTAAATGATGAGGAGAAAATCCAATACCACTGCGACTATTTGAAAATTGTTTCATTCTATGAAAAGTACATTATATCTGAGCTATGTAGGTTATACAAAATTACACTATGCTCTCTACAATCACAACGAAGAAGTGGTTTTGATAAACTTAATAACGATACATTTGACTTCTACTATAATATAGCAATCGTTTAATTATACTACTATTCTGAAACTGTAACGTTCTTCCGTAGTCCACTAAGATGTAGTCACGGGCAATAGTTGAAGATACGTTCGAACATTAGGCAACGAAACATATCATTAGTTGGTTTATATAAATATAAGATAAATGCTTTAATGGTATCTAAATATTAGATATAAATGCTTTAAAAAATAACATTATTCTACAGAATATGTTACAATTAAAGGTTTTTATTGTATTTTTAATAGTCCATCCGATAAAAATCTGTCTTTAATGCATGTTTCTTGAATTCTACAGTCCTGGAAAGGCTATCAAGATAAGCTTAATTATTCATTACTTAGATAATAAATAACAATTTGTCAGAGTTGTCACAGATACAGGGCTAATGGCTTAATCCCTGAATGGCAAATAGGATCAATGGCATGTCTATACTAAACTAAACTTTACATCTACACTTAATTTTTTGTTGTACAAATCTATGTTTAATAGTAATTGTATAGGAAATATATTTTTATTTATATTTTACTCTAGAAAATACTTTTCTACAGTATTTCCGAACATATAAATTATCTTGGCACTGTGGGTATGAAGCGATCACTGCCAGGCTGCTTCAACATTTATAATAATTATTTACAATAATTACGCTGAGTTAATTGGCATATGCTTATGTCACATATTTATAATATTAGTTAAAAATTTCTTTGTAATTTCATCAATTGCAAAATACAGAGAACCATTTGAAACAAATGAATTATTAGATTGAGAACGTTATGCTTAAAATTTCTTTCAAACAAGCGTACCTACAAGTACGTCAACTCTAACACTGATTAAACACGCTCGCTGTTAAGAAGATGCCAATGAAGAACAAGCATAGTTTGACGTAAATGAAGAAATGTTAAAACTATGTCACTCTAGTGTGTATGTGGTAGTGTGTTAAACCAGTCTCCGGTTCGATGAGTCGGATACGTTACTTTTTACTCATTCATTTTTAATTCATTTTTAAAACACTATATATATTGAAATTTATTCTAAAGAGTAATATTATCCCAATTATAATTAAATTTGCAAGAAATATAAAGAATTCCTCAAATAATGGGAAATAAGAAAGCTGAGTTTTACGACTAAAATTATTTTTCATTTAAAGTTATACCGACTGCTCTACTGCGGATAAAAAAGAAGACTTATGCTATTTGTGCTTTTAATTTAAATTTACTCTTGTATAAAATTATATAAATGAGTTCTAAGAACATATATAAATTGCAATCAATATATATAATGGTATTTGTTCGCCTTTCAAATTTAAGGACAATAATACACATTCCTACTTAATTAAGTATAGATTTTTTTTAGGTTAAATTCTAAATTAAATATAAAACACATTATTCAAACGTAAATGATGTCCCTGAAATAACTACAGCAACAACATTTAATTGAACCTTTGGGACTAAACTATTAAACGATTAAAATGAATATGAAGACCTCCAACTTTCAAAACATGATCTGTCACGGCCATAGACAACATGTCAATACTGCCAGTAAATTTGGTACACGCAAATTAAAATAAATGAAAAGATACATATTCTTTACATTCATATATTTTATAACGTATAGTAACATACATATTTTTATGTAAGGAAAATAAAAATATCAAAACTTTTAATTTGAACCAAAAAGCACAATCGGTTTTAGAAATACAAATAGCGTTTTTTATATTTATTTTCCTTTTGAATCTTGTTTTTTTGCTAAAAAAAATATTTGTTTAGTTCTTAATTAAAAACTATAAATGCTCGCGTCACTTTTAAAAATAAAATATGAATAAATAAATAGTTGATTCACAGATAAAAATGAACATATACTTTATATATACCGAAAGTAAAGAATTGTAGGTAGTTTATGTTTTTGTACTGACAACTCATAGACTTCACATTTGAATAAACTGTGAAAAGTGACAAATATCCCATATTTTTTGTTCCAAAACGCCCCAAACCCTCTTATTCCTACTTCAGAACGAGGTAGCATTTCAAACATTATAAATCTATGAAAGATATATAGAAATATTAATATTATTTATTAACTACGTCTCCAGTATATTTCTTTTCCTCCATGCAATTGGTTGCCTGGAAGAGATTGCTTTTTAGCGATAAGGCAGACAAAATTGTACCATTTTTTTTCACTGTTATTTTTTTTTTATGTTTTTGTTATTTTATACTCAGGGTGTACAATAGAGAATATTTATTATTATTATTATTATTTTTAACTGTATCTCCTAACGTAGTATATTTGGACTGTTATAATATAAAGGAAAAAAAAGCAAAGAAAAAATATAAGAAAAAGCAAAAAAGTGTATAAGAAGAAAGATGACATGATTAAAACCATGCTATAAATACAAAGAAACAGTTATCTAAAATGTACCACACAGTAAACACCACGACGGGGCACTAAACTTTAATTACAAATTACAAATTAATAAATTCAAATTTAGCATGCGAAAGTAGTGTAAATGTTTTGATGAAACTGAGCGCTGTTTTCTGTTTGCGATATACTCGTAATTGTCAAATGTAATTAGAAAGATATATTTTTTTATGCGTTTCTAAATATGACTGTATCTTTTTTTTTATTTTGTTGCTTTCACGAGCTAAAAGATTGTATAAAATAATTAAATAATATTGTTTAGCATTACCTTTAACCAAATATGCCTATCGTAATATTATAAGAGAGTAATTTTTGATATATTATTTTACAAAGAATACTAATACAAAATATAACAGAGTAATTTTTGATGTTTTAAAAAAGGACACTAAAACAAAATACTAAGGAAGTAGTTATTGATTTAATATAAATATGATATATTTCAACCTTTTCTGCATTCCTGCAAAATCCAATATCTAGTTTCTAGATCCAGTGGTTTAGAGTTTAGCGGTTTAATCCAGCTGTGTGCTATTATATAAATCAGTCTGTTTCTTCTTTTATATACCAGTTCTGTTGAACTTAAAAGGTGCCCTTTCAAATATACGATAAAAAATATATATATTCGGATATAATAAGCAGACTTTATAGTGATTGTAGTATGATTTACAAACTACGACACAACAGCGATGTAATGTCTTTAAAGTAATAAAGTTGAGAAAAAAAACAAGTTTATTTTCAACTGATATAAAATGTAATTTTAAGCTTAATGGACATTTTCTTTCTAGATTTTTAAATATTTGTATATAAAATTCCAGTTTCCTTAAATTTGTAATTATTGTTCTCCGAAAGTTCTATATTTTATTTTTCAGTACTAATTAAGTTATCTATAAGCGTACTAGGAACTCTAAAAATCTATCACAGTCTTAAAAAGCTTTGTAACAGTATAATATTTTATTATTATATTATTAGCTTTAGCGTTAATAATGTTTCCTATTGTATAAGAAAAAATATAGGATGACGTCATGAAAATTTGTTACCGACACTAATGTAAATAAAAGGAGTATTAGGATGAATTCGAAAATAAGTTTATTGTAATAAAGAGTCTCGATATATTGCATTAGTGTCGAAAATAAAAAAAACATTTTATTTATTTTCCGTCCACGCTGTTTGTATGGATAAAATTTAGCTGACTTTTTGAAGAATTGTATTTCCAAAGACTTTCAGTTTAAAATCGATCATAAATAAATAAATCTGTCAGTATTTCGTACAATAATATATAGAGGCAAACGAAGCCATTTGAGTAATAGTATAATTGCTTTCGATGGTCAGTAACCCTATATTATAAACCTCACTGAAAAAAATATCGTATCGCTGTCGTATGCTATAAACAAAAGAAATGCGGTTAAAGACCTCAGGGGTATCGAGTAACATATTCTATTCTTTTATGAGAAATATTCTGCTTACATGTTGCATCCTCTACGGGTATGTATTAAAAATCATACACTCATACTTTTAGAGATTATGAATATTTAATGTTTTAAATATTTATAATTTACAAATGTGTTAATGTCTATAAAGAGTTAAGAGTTAGTGGTGTTTAAATGAATTTAATTAGATTACTTGTATGCAATTTTCTGAAGCGGTAAAATGTTTAAAATGCAAATTAATTCATTCTCTCTGAAGTAAGTACTAGTTAGTACTTGCTATAATTTACGACGTCTCAAGCTTTTTAAAATGATTTTTTAATTTCGCTATTTCGCAAGCTTTATAATTCTGTATTCTAACCATTTTTTGTAGCATCTTTCCTTTGATTTAATGGGATTTTCAGCTTACAGTCTAGAAACTTACAGATTATTTACTTTTGTTTTTATCAAAATTATGTAATTGTTCGTGAAATTTAATTCTTATTATTTATAATAAGTAATATTTTAATTTTACAACCACCTTCCATGATTCATTTATTATTCATTGTTTATCTATAAGCAATCTATCAAATTCATAATTGTCAAATTCATCTGTTAAAGACATTCAAAAATTGTCGACATTGCATAATATATTTGGGTAAAATCAGGTATAATAGAGAGAAAAATATATTATTTTTCTTTAGAAACAATCATTAAAGTAAAAAGACGTAATAGGTTGGGTTCAATCGGGATAAAAATATACATTAACGTAGCTATATTGTTACATAGCTACGTAAATTTATATTTTTTAGACTGTAATTATAATTATATATAACAATATTTATATAATTATATTATAATTATATATAACAATATATAATTATAATTATATTTTGTTATATTATAATTATATTATAATTATATAAATTACAGTCATGATACAAATTTATTAATGAGGATAAGTCAAATTTTAAATCTCTCTCGTATCTTCCTCTCGTTTTCCCGTGAATATAATTTCTATAATTTTTACAAATATATTTTAATATATTTTAAAATATAGCATAAGCTTTGTAAGCGAGGACCAGCTTAACGCAAAATAAAACCGAAGCAGAATAGTGAAATCACTTAAGTCAGTAAAAAAAAATGTGCTACATAAATAACCTATGTTCAGTCGTTCTATTCACATTATTTGTTTTAGCTTACATAATATAATTTAGTCTGAAAAATATATAATATAACGCATTAGCTGTTTTGCAGTTTGTGTTAGCATGATAAGTACTTGGATTTATGCATTTTAGAAAGCAGTTTCTATACCTTGGTGATAATTTAAAAAAATCATTTTATGTCAAGAATGATATTTTGTGTCTATATTTTATATTTTTATTATATATTTGCTTGTTATTGCTATTTAATGCTATGATATGAAATTAAATAGTAAACTTTAAACAATATCAAATTTGCAACTTTCGTATGTTACGAGAACCTGAAATAATAATCAATTTCCTAGAAACGTTATAATGTTTCAAAGAAAACAATAACTCTATAAACTTTCAAACATATTGTTAAAGTTTAATGGAAACTAATGTTACAAAATTTATTTATTTTGATTAATGCTAGTTTAAAATTAAAGTTATAATTAATATTCAGCAATTATAGTGAAATCAAATAAGTAACTTGAAATGTTACCTAATAAGGAGAATGTTTATAATATAGTATATTATTATAATTAAGTCTTAACTAATAATAATAATATTTAAGTACATTTCTAATAAGTTACTGCTAAGCTTGAAGTTCAGTGTTTCATTAAACCTATATCAAGAGAAAACTAACTTTAGCTTTGAGCGCAACTTAACCCTTTGAAAACTAATTAGCATTTATTATCATATAACACATCGCCTTTAACACTAATATCACAAGATACGTGAGATGAAACGTGATATGGAGACAATATTTGTGAAAAAAATGTTACTAGATTATTTATTAGCTCCTGATATCGTCTTGTTAAGTTATAAAAAAATGAATTCTAACAGTGAGACAGTCGTCGTATAGTATTTTTATTTCTATCAACACTGAACAGTATTTTATTTTGAGAATATTAAAATCCGTTTTTATCCTGATTATGAATGCAATACTTCATGTGTTTGTTGAGTAGTTAAGGCGTGGAAACGTAAGCGCTAATTTTACTTAGGAGACTTGTAACTATGTTAGTTACTTAGTTGTATTCGCGCTGCCATTAAATTAGAGAGTTAACTTTTAACTAACAAACTTGGCTCTTATGAATATCGTGGAAGTGCTTAGTTTACTTACGTAAAAAAAATGAGGAACGCATAAGTTTTTTCTAAAGGAAATTATTTTTAATTAATGGAAATATTCTTACATATGTACCTATGTATGTTTATTATTTATTTATTGGCGTATAACATTTATAAACCTTAATTAATTCAAACCCTTGAAATGATCAAAGTACTTACAAATATATTCAAACCTAATATTTAGAAATGTTGTTAAATATTCGTATTGTATATTTGACCTACTTCACATATTTTATTAACTATTTTGCCATATTACATTTATTTTGTTAATTATATACCATTTATTAAGGTTTGTAAAATTATACCTATTTCACATATTTTATGTAACTTAATACTCGTTTATGAATGCTTACATAAACATTTTCTATGAAGATATGATTTAACGAGTTATATTTAGAGTTTATAACTCGTCCAGTTTTTCATTACCTTCGTTTATAAAATTTATTCTATTTAGGTGTTAGTAAAAAGTTATTTTTTCCTAAGCTATAAGTAACCGTAGAAATATATTAAAAGTTTTTTTAAGATTGATAAGCTAGGCCTGTCTTTATTTATAAGTTGAGAATGATATCGTGTTATATAAATAAAATGTTGACGGTTCAAATATCTTTGTTGTAATTTTGAACTTGATAGCTCGAGAACACGAGTTTACAAGTATCAACATGTTGTCGCAAGGGTTTAAATAAAGGGTTCTGAGTTGGAATAAAACCGTATTTGAGAAGTTTATTATAATATGGGTAATATTATTGTTAGTATTGGTAATATTGTTGTTCGGTTCCGACAGAGGACAATTCTTTGTTTGGGCTAAAACTAAATTCAACTTATAAACTTATAAGTTTTTCAAAAGAAAAATACAATAATAGATACCTTTTATATAATACGAAATAATAAATACGTTAACTTAGTGTAGGAACTTGACTTGCACCCGAAAAACTTTGTTCTGTTCCATTTTAAAGACAATTCAAGAAAAGATAGCTCCACTTATCTAAAAGCGAAATATTCTTGAGTTCTTTGAAAACAATATATTTTATATTTATTATAAATTATTTCTTTGGTGACAATGAACTGGATTCGAATTGACTATCTACATCTACATAGTAGACAAACATTGAGACCAATAATATTCTTGTTTAAATATATATATTTTAAAATAAAACTTCTAATATTTTTTAAAATTCTTACCTTATAAAATTCAGTTTATTTAAATAAATATAGGTACTTGCTACTTTTGACAACGGGCACCTCAATGAATGTTTACTTACCTGAAACAATAAAACATAATTAGATAATAATAATGTTTATATATTTTTAATAAATTATGAAGTTAATATAATACAATGCTACAATATTGATGTTTCACATTCGTGACTTCGTTCGTGAAAGTTTTTGGCGTTGATATTGGCAATGTATTTATTGTCTGTCAATAATACTATTTCATGATGTTCTAAGGCTGTATTTCATTTTTCATCCGCAGCAGCTAGCTTCAATTTCCGATAACAATCGTGAACAACAGACTTTTGGTTACTATTGATAAGATTTCTCTCCTTTTATGAGTTACTGTCAAAAATAATTATTATGCTTTTTCGCCTTTTGTTTAAATCAGTTACAAATTCTAAAGTACTCACAGCGTTATTTTTAACAGCTCCAAGGTCAATTATTTAAAAAAATATTTACAGAAAAAAGGGTATCTGGCAATTATCATATAGAAGGTGAATATGTATCATCATCCAGGCCTAATTTCGTTTGTATTGAAATGAAATATAATAGGTCAGCTCTAACAATGCCACCTGAGGGACTCGTTATATATCGACCGGACGCTGATAAGTCGGCCTCATTTATTCCTAATTACTGTAATATAAATAAATAATACTTTTGTGTAAATGGCAAGTATGACATCATATATGATTAAAAAATCAAGTTCTAATAACAAACAAATATATATTATTACTTTTTTTTACTACCAAGTATCGTCTATGCTGCCAATGGACAAGGATTTCGTTTCCATAATAATAAAGACTTTCTTTTAGAATTTATACGTTACTAATACATATTTATTATATTCATGCATATAAAACAATGAAGAAAGATTATATTACATTATCTGTTGTCTGTTCCCTAAGTCCAAGCTTTGCATAGTCTGTTGTTTCATGGCGTTGTAAGGAAATACACTCATAATTTACTAGAATACTTTTAATAAGTGAATTAAAAATATGCTAATAAATTTCCGTTTTATTTACGTTGAAAGCTTTGAACAGCGGTTACGGCGATGTCCAATTATATTCCTGAATCTTTGTATTTGACATTACGTAATATAAAACGTATATTAAATAAAGATGACGTAAAGTCTGTAGGTTTCGGATGTAAGAGGATATTTTCGAAATTACTCTTAACATTTCAAAAGTTCACAAGATCTACCAATGCTTAGACTGGACATTCAGGGTGAAAATTGGCTTTTTATGTAGCCTTTAATATAAAACAGATTTTTATAGAGTGCAATTCTACAAGGATGAAAAACTAAAACAGCTTTTAAACGATTTCTTTTCGTAGTCGACAGTGCGCGCGGACGGCCGAAAAAAACTCTGATTATATAAACTCAAATCCGTTTTTAGAAAATGAATCTTTTGATTCTTAATAAATTAAAACTTAAGCAGATAACATTTTTACAAATCTATATATTTATGTTGTTATTATAGGCTAAACCAATTTCAAGTTTTTGGAAATGTATTTATTATGTTATATGGTAGTTAAGCTTTAATCAAATTTCGTGCTTTTAATTAATAGGTTTTGCTTAATAGGAGAACTTATTAAAAACAACTTGAACGGTTAGAATATATAACTATATTATAATGTATTTTCCTTAATCTAAAACTGTTTATAATAGTAAACTTTATTTCTAAGAGGTATGTTACTTAATTGCTATTCATCTTAAAGACAGTTTTGAACAAGCGAGTTGTTACTGAATCTCTTAGGAAAGCTTATGAGAAGACAAAGTATCTATTTGCCTCATCTTAAACGCTCATCGTGTATGAGTTGGTATAAAAAAATATTTTTTGGGACCATTTTAATCAGTATCACACCTTTTTTCTATATATGTTTATATTATTTACTGCAATAAAAGTTAGCGATTATTGTTTTTTTTATTTATGGAACAAATTTCTTAACATTACTTCAAAGGTTCGTAATGTGATATTATATAACTTTATAGCCGTATAGATTATTTTAATTTATCTACTTACTAAATATACTCGTTATAATGAATACATAAGAAAAATGTTTTTGGCGGAAATGTGAATTTGTATTGATCCAAGATGGAATATACTTCCGCTGACGGCATAATGTTCTAAATGCTTCAGCGTCATTATTATGAAAAAAGCAACTCTTATAATATTTGCACATTTATTAACAATACACATTTTTATTATATTTTTACCAAACATTAATATTAAATTCTTTAACCTTTTGTGTCGATTTATATTAGTTTATTTTTGTATTAGTCATGTATTGTGTCAGTTCACGAACAAAATAATTTTTATTCCTTTAAATAAATGTTTAGGAATTCTTAGGAAATAAAAAAAATAACTTTAATACACGTGTAAAACACACATCATAAATAAAAGCTAAGCAAGAACAATTTGTTCTGTAGAATCTCGTTTAAAGAAATAAATCACAATAAACAGTGTTTAGCTCAAATGTAACGTATTTATAGCAACAATGTAAAAGCTACTGATAGATGGGGCTCTTTATTTCTAAAACGTTTTTTAGTAAATAAATTTAGTGAGGTAGTGTTTCCCTTAAGTTTTGAACTTCCATCTCGACTTTACATCATGGTTAAATATCTGATATACCATATTATTCAGTTAAATTTACTTTGAACACTTAATAATATTAAATGAATTTAAAGTTAAACAAGGAACAAAATGAGACTAAATGTGATTAGGTAATAAAAATGTGTCAAAAATGTAATATTATTAAGTTTAATACAATTAAATAATTTTATTGATTCTCATTATTTAAAACTGATAATTTGCTTATATTAAGTATTTGATATATGGTTAGATTATATTGCAAAAAATGTGTTAAGAAAAAAAGTATTCCAGTAGTAAACATTTTGGTAAATTGCAATTATTACATTTAATGTAATGGTTTGTTAAAAATTAATATCATACCAATAAACTCAAAATTAAACTATCTATATTATAACTGTCTAATCTGTCGTGTAATTTAATATTCTAGGAGCTCCATTAAGCTTTAAGCGAAGTGAACTAACTTTCAGCTCGGACGCTGACGAATACAAATAATGTTCTAAATCTTATAAAGATGAAGATTCCCGTTAGATCACGCTGAGATATTAAATCAAACATCGAGGATTTTGAAAATAGCTATGTATAACAATATTAACTATTAAATTGTTAAATAATAAATTGTTAAAAAATATTATATTAAGACAACTAGTATTACTTAAATAAAATAACAATATTCAACCAGTGGTGTAAGGATATATTTTATATTACGGAGTTATAAACGACGCGGTCTACATTACGGTATGTATTATGTGAAAAAATTAAGTAGAAAAGGTTGGTTCTTTTTTAGCCAATATTAATTAATACCTCCTATAATTGAGTCTGATCGGGTTTTGTAATTGTGAAAACTTATAAAATTAACAATTTTCTTGTATTATCTTTACGATATCTTCTGTCTTAAGAGTTAAAAAACCCAGCATTAATAAATGTTAAAAAAACAAATGTAACTCTAAATTTCAAATCTTCATGATAAAAAAAAATATTTTATTATTTAGCTACAGAAACCATAGAAGCCTCTTTGTGATGTTCAGTCGCTGTATTATGTGATTTAATATTTAAATTAGTTTTTAATCAACCAAAGTGTCTAGTCAGAGAAAAAAAATTAACCACTCGTCGAAAATAACAATTCATCTTTTGTCTCGCCTTGATCATAATATGTATTTTATTTACAAAGTTCTAAAACAAACATCTAAAAATACTCAAAAAATAACTTTTAAAAGAAAAAAATAATGCTACTTTATTTTACTTATAATAAACTAAGTGAAACATATTCGTTACATGCACCGACTTCATACAGACTTAGGTTTCATGTTACCACCGGGGTCCAATGAAATGTGGAGTGTAAGAGGCTGCGTCAGAAAAACAGGCTTAATAAATTGTTTTTAAGCCTCAGTTTAAAAACAATTTAATATCATTTCTGTATACTAAGAACAATTACAGCATTCGAGTCGTGGAACCTAATGGTAAACTGTATCTCATAACTAAATTGATTGCCATTGAATACGTCATTGGCATTAAATAATTAAACAATTAATAGTTTTTTTACTTAACCAAATAATCATTAAGAATTATCTACAGAATGTAAATTTATTTTGAAACGTTTTATAGATTTTTTTCGTTTGTATAACCTACATATTACTATGTATTTTATTAAAAAGATAGACACTAATTTGACATGTGCCACTTTTTATCCCAAAAAAATACAAGGATCGCATGGGATAAACGTCCACTTTTCATCACCAGGAGGCGTGAAAAGGTTTCCATTTGTCACTTAAGTTATTAGATTTTTAAGCACGCTTCTTTTCATGTTCAGTGTAGCCTCAAGGAAAAAAGTAGTTTGTTACAAATAAAAGTGTATTACTGGAATACAGACTTTTCGATATTTTGCCTAAAATTACCTAAATGTGTTATATCCATAATATAATATTACATTTTGTAATTAAACATTAAAGGTCTGTTTACATTTAGTCCTTAGCATTTTGTCGTTCCATTTTCCCTCTGAACAAATATTTTGCCAACGAATATTCTACTACTGAGTTCTATTTATTTCATCACATTCGTGTTTTGAATAAACTTTTGTCTGTTTAATATAATTACTAGTATTACATGCCTTCTCGACCACACCTTAATATACATTATTGTGTAAAAAAACGGTGATCAATAAAAAATTAAAAAAAAATATTTAGCTGTGGCACAACCTAAAAAAAATGTCTAGAGGCGATTTGTCAGCAAATTAGTTATTTTATAGCAATAACCCTTCCAGAAACCGGAAGCTTACTCATTAATTACTTGTGATAGGACCTTAACGTTTAAGATTGTCTGTCATAATAACCAAGCTTGTCAATCTGGTTAACCTGGCTAGATTAAACAAGAATAGTTGAAAATGGGTTGGAACATCTTTATATGGATAAATCTACGGAGAAATTAATGCTATATAGTTTAAAAACTTAAAAGATAAGACTTATTTTTTTGTAGTTATTCATAATTTATTTTAATAAATCTTCTTACTTATGAAACTATAAGACCATTAAGCCTTAAAGACTGTGACAGATTTCTGTCAGTCTTTAAAGCTTAATGTTCCTGTATGTATAAAGGAAAAACACTACTCTATAATTGTAAGGTGCAGTGTTTTTTCTTTATTTTAATCTGTACTGTATATAATGAAACTGTATTTCATTTCTGAGTATTTAATAAAAACTTAAAAAAAAAATACCATAGTACTAGGGTTCTTCATACAACTCACACGGATTTTAATAAAACTTTTTTGTTATATAATTATTAGTCCTCGGCAACATAAGCTATTATATATCTTGAAGATGAATACTGCATTGAAATTTATGTCTGGCTATTTGTTTACCGGTTTTCACGAACAAATTTTTTTAAACAGGCGCAAGAATATATTACAAATTTTAATAAAAGCTTATCCATCCAGTTCACAATGAAATGAGTGAAACTAGTTAGCACGATAAGCAGAAATTAATAACATTTAGAAAATGTGTTTTTTTTAGTAAGGCATAAATGCTTCAAACTGCTTAAATATTTAAATTCTATATTAAAATATTCTACAGAATATTTTTGATGGAGTGCTTGAATTTGAACATGATTTGCCCCGCATATTTTAAATTGTAATGGTAAAAGCGAAAATAGACTTAAAATGCTGAAACTTATGGTTTTCAATTTTTCAAACCCAGTTTTATAGGAAGGTAACATTTTTAGAGGATTCCGATAAAAAGGAAAATGTTCAGAATATAATCACCACCTTTATAAACGACGTGCTATTATCGTCCTTAGAACCTAATGCATTTTGAGT
Source organism: Dircenna loreta (assembly GCA_963555665.1). Lineage (NCBI taxonomy): Eukaryota > Metazoa > Arthropoda > Insecta > Lepidoptera > Nymphalidae > Dircenna > Dircenna loreta. The sequence goes on along the minus strand of OY743089.1, from coordinate 6,522,144 downwards.
CTATTTCTCTTCAAATTGTAAATATTATAGAGAAACAAGTACAATGTGGGTGTCTTCAAGGCAAGAGTGAATAGGCTTTTACTAAGTTGAATCGCTTTACCACCTACGACTACATTACCACTTTCCATCAGGTGGAATGTACTCAATCATCAACTTAGTTTAGTGTAAAAAAAAAAAAAATAAATACAGTTAAAAATATTTCTAATCATCAAATATAATCATTTTGTAAATATTCTTTTGGAATCATTATCCTAAATTTTACCTATACATTAAATTTTCAATTCCATCTAAATATAATATCAAGAAACTAAATATAGAAATATATAATTATGAAAATGAAGTTGCTTGAACTTCAAGTTCCAGTTAATACCTACAGGAAGCGACCCAGCGCACGAACAATTTGGTTTTGGAAAATTATAAACGAAATAGAATTGGGTAATTCATTAATGATTTCTTCGTATAAAAATATCCAATATATTATATTTTTTTGTAATATAATATATTTTATTGAATACAAATTTCATTTATTTATTCATTAGAACTAAAAAATTCGTACATAATCTAACATAAAAAGAATTTTAGGTTATAGGCAAAATATAAAATATATTTAGGCAAAGTATGTTTCTAGTCGACTTCATACAGCAATATATATATTTTTATTTTAACTGTGAAATAATTTTACATGAGTAAACTGGGTCATACCCATAAATTTGATGAACGATCTGACAAAACATTGCAACGTACTGAGAAAGTGAAATTTTATGCTGTGCTGTTAGTAATCAATATTTCAGTATTCAACATATGTAAAAATTTAAAGTGGTCAGGTTTTCAATCAAACTTTTTTTTTAAGTTTGTAATGAATCAATGCACTCTGTTGAGAATGACGCATCCAGTACCAGTAAGGAAAAATTCAGATGCCAAACTTAAAAGATAAACCTTAGTAAAATATCATTAATATGTCCCTCTAAATTGCCATCTAGCAGCGTGGCAGATAAAAACTTTTCTTTATAAGACTTTGATACATCTGAAGTTTATTACATATTACTTTTAAATTAATTGTATATTATAAAAACTTACCAACTTTGTTTCTTCTTTGAATATATAAATATAATGTATATGTATAGAACTGAAAGAAGATTATAAAATAATACATATGCTATGATATTAATATTTACTCAGTTATATTCACGTAGAATTACATCGGAATGTGTCCGACTAGTTTTAAACCAATTTGGGGTTCTTACTCATGAGCTCTAAGCGTGGCGGCCACGCGGCGTGAACTGTTCACGAAACTAAGCGGGCACATTCCGATATAATACCACGTGAATACAGCGAGGTAAACATAAATATAATAGTTTTGGTTCACGACCGTTTAAATATAAAAACATTGAACAAGACTTGTGAGGTAAGAACACTTTAAGGGAAATTCAAGAAATAAGTATTAAATAACGTAAATAAACATGCTGCAGCCGACGGCGGAACAACAACCCCTTTAAGATGTAAGTAAGATTGTGAAAGTTTGGATTAAGCTGTGTTACCGCTTGTTTAAGAAATATGGGTTTACTTAAATTATTTTATCAAACTTACAGTTTAATTTATTCATTCTGTGTTCTTATTTGAAGTTTTTTAAAGTACTTTTGCTGGTCTGGTTTTGAATGCAATAATTCTACTAATATTATAAATATAAAAGTTTGTATGTTGGGTAGATTGTTCATGAAAACAAATAGTTTTGGATATATTTGTACACTATTTTGATTACAAGAAAATTAAATGGTACACGGTACTTTTTTAACAAAGGGAGCTTCTAATATAATCTTTTACTTTCATTAGTTTAAAAATTAAGATTTACTTAGTAGCTGCGAACGAAACCGCGGGCAAACATTATACTTATAATATTTTAAAATTTATTTTTTTTCTTTTTACTTGATTATTATGAATGTATTATTTTTATATCATAAGACTAAATTAAATTGATTTAAATTTTTAGAGACAAAAAATAATAATTAAAAATAATTCAATATTTATATTTGCACATATACATATTTCGAAGTAGTGGCGTGACGCTTATTTTGTCATACTTATGACTTATTTTGTCATACTTAAGGCATAATATGTTTTAACTATTATCAATAACAATATAAATAAATGGTTCATAGCAGGGCTACATAATTACAACATAAAATATTGCAATTAATGTCCCATGTAATTCTACGAATTTGAATTTGAATATAAATGAAGTTATTTTTGTTGTCAAAAATTTATACAAAAATAATTTGCCAAGAATATTTCAGTATTTCCTTTTAATGATTATTTACCAATTATTTCTTTTCAATTATTATTTAATGGCTCCGTTCATTTTACCATAAAATTATCGGTATTTAATTTAATGACTTAGATGATATAGCCAACAAAATGCTATTTTATTTAAGATGAGTCAGAATCAATATTTTTTTCTACTCAAATCACAAATACTCGGACGCTTTCGGAGTAGGTTGGAATGTACGTAATCTGTAACAGCCATGCACTTAGCATTTGGTTTTTAAACAATATAAGCTGTTGCCCTTGACTCTTTTCACGTAGATTGCAGAAAGCAGCGTTTGAAATACCATACAATAAGTTTGTACGAGTGAAAGCGTCAATTACTTTGCGCGTTTAGTAATCAATTTTTCTCCAACTATTTTATTTAGTCCATTCGGAAAGCCCTTTAAAAAAATATAAGCGATTTTTTTGCAATTGAAATGTCAGTATCAGATTACTTTCTGCATGAAAAAATGTCCATTCAGAAATAATATGAATAGTTACCAAATATATACATAAAGAAAATATTCCTTTATTTTTACATAGAGCTCAAAAACCATTTGGAGAGAAGAAACTACTTTATTTAGTTTCACATAAAGTTTCAAGTGAGGCTATATTACCGTTAGTAACTGTTAAGTGTACATTAAGGTCTGAAAGCTTACAGTCATAAAACATTTGGAGGACCATGGACGTCATGAATTCTGACTTCTCCAAAAAAATTACGCTGTCGTTAGGTGAGTTTCAGTTGCAAATGTTTGTTACGTCGTTTCTTACATTTATGCTATATATTATTATAAAATGTTTTATTATACAATGGTGTTTAATAGGTTACTTTACTAGTAATAAGTTTCTCAGCAAGAAAAATACTATATTAATTAAATATAGTTCCAAAAGAGAAAACCGTCAAAAATAGTGTACAATAAAATTATGAAGAATTGGATTTGTTTAAATTTGTATTTTTTATATGGATACCTTGGATGCAAAATTGCAACGTAGTCCTTATATATGTGATTTGGCTAAGGTTTGATTCAAACGCGGGCCAAATAATACGCCGGTTGACAACCGCAGAGAGAGCTAAACCAAAAGCATTGTAAAGAAATTAATCCAAAAGAAATTAAAATTATGTATGCATATAATCAATATATATATAATGATTATATGAAAATGTAATATTTCATAATAATATTAATAAGTAATGTGATTTACACAAACATAACACCAGAAACAAAAATCAACTTGCTACGCCAACCACTAGTTTTCATAAAACAAGAAATTTCTAAAGGTTCATTGTTTACCTTTTTACAATAAGCTCCCCAATTAAGCCTAGAATTCGTCATGAATTTAAATTTAATTGTGCTTTAAAAGGAATTCGATAAAAAATCCTTTTATTGTATAAAGGGCTCCATTAACGGTCTGACCTCGGAGTGAATTTTTTTAAGCGATTCACAAGTCCTTAATTTGTTTGATGTTGCTAGTTACTTAGTTTCATTTATAAAATAGTTTTGGATTAAGAACACTAAAACTATATATCTGTTTGTTAAATAAATACTTAATATTTGTCTAAAAAAATCACCGACCGACCGAAATGTTACATGTTATCATTCCAAGGTATAATGAAAAAGCTCGGTTATATTTTCAGCCGGCGCACAAAGAAAAAGTTAAAAATCTTTGTCTAGATAATGAGAAAATCTACCTGGAAGTTTCATCACTATCGCGATTAGTATCACTTCTTTTGATGCTTTGACTTGTATTTATATGAATATTATAATTTATGTTAAATCATCAAGTGGTGGAAGGGTTCAAGTAATATGAAATTTGTGGATTGCTATTACGAGACTAGACTCGCGTCTAATAGACTGTTGTCAGCGACTTCATCTCCCTCAAATCATACACCTTTTTTTTGGCAAAAATTATAATCAAGCTTTCATCACTTAAAATGTGTTTTGGGACTTAAAAACATGCCAAAATAAAAATCAAAACCCTTATTTATTTGGTTGTATAAAATAAAAAATAAAAAATACCTTCTAAATTAATAATTCCATGAGAATACTTATATAAATATATCCTCACCAATATTTTGAAAACTAATATTAAAAATTATTTGTGACGTTACTTGTAAGAATGTAATTTTTTTTTAATAATAAAGGTTCCCTTCCAAAAATATGAGACACTTGAAATGGAATAAACAGTTCATTGTGAAATTAATGAAAACAATCATCTCAAGAACCTCTTCTTCTTTTGTTCTTGATACTTTACTGAAATAATAAAGCTTACACAATTTTATTATAGATATCTATTCATTCTTCGTACTCCTATCCTACTTCTGCTCATTCAAAACTATATAAATCTAAACATATTAAAACAAGTACCAAGTACAATGTGGGTGTCTTCGAGGCAAGAGTGAATAGGTTTTTACTAAGTTGATGCGCTTTACCACCTACGACTACATTTCCACTTCCCATCAGGTGGAATGTAGTCAAGCGTCAACTTATTTTAAGTGTAAAAAAAAACAAATAAACTATGTAAAACTTATTACTAAGTCATATTCTAAGTACATTCTTGATAGTCGAAAATTTCTTACCCAAAAAGATTACCGTGTGAAAGAGTAACTCATATATTAAACAAATCTAATAATCACCCAAGGTACCTTAACATTTCATAAGCAATGTATGCCCATTGAAATTGAAACCTACAACATATTCCAATTCATTCAGACTACTTAACCTAATTGGCTTTCATTTCATGTGACAACTGGGGATATAATCTTTCGATGCAGGATGGGTTCTCTATGTTTTCGAAATTCTCGGTCATCTATGTCAGTAGCTACCGATAAACAGTCTGCTTTACTGACTTGTGATGCTTGCATTTAATTAAATATGTGATAGCATTCGTGTCTGTAGCCTGTGAGCTAAATAGTTATGGAGTTACCGGAAGCCTAGGCCTGCCATCGCTGTTGCTCATATCCTTTGTAAACGCTAATTTAAGCTTACTTATGAATAATTTCCGTATAAAGTTTATATTTAAAGAATGAGTTATATATTTTACAAACAGTATGTATGTATATTCGATTAATTATAGCATCTATTAAAACAGCAGCACTCGTAAATAAAGCTAACGAACAGACTAGGTCTGACGGAAATGTGGTTCCGTCGTGATCCAAGATGGCTTCCACTTCGGTGGAAGTCATTACGTAATTACATTCTCGATTTTCTAGCGTCATTGTTATAAGAAAATAATGAATTATTTCATATTTGAAAATGAATTGTTATGTACAGTGAGCTTTAAAACTAATTTATTTCTTATGTAAAATTTTAAGTTTTTTGAACGTATTATATTATAAATCCACTGAATTAAGATGTTTAAAAACAAAATATTTTTTGTAAAACACTTATTAGTTCCTATTCATAAGTTCTCATATCGAAGAAATTTGAACAATACATGGTAAGATTACTTTTGTTGTCAAAATCATTCTGTTATTATCTATACTAATATATAAAGCAGAAGAGTTTGTTTGTTTATTTGTTTGAATGCTCTAATCTCAGGAACTACTGGTCCGATTTGAAAAAATATTTCTAAAAGTTCTAAAAAAAGTCTAAAAGTTCTAAAAAAAGTCAGCGACAGAATAGATAGTCAGTATAGCTTTTGAAATGCGCCTACTATAACCATTTTTACGGTTACTAAGCTTATATACTAAACTTATGTGTAAGTAACTTAAGTGATCACTGAGAATGATTCAAAGTGGAAAAAGATTTAAATAAATAAATAAATAAAATATGTACTAAGCTTATTTACTTAGCCTATATACTAAACATATGTATAAAGCTTAATTACTCGTTTTACTCTGTTTATGTACTGAGCTTAATTACTAAGCTTATGTACTACGCTTATGTTTTTAGCTTATGTACTATGCTTAAGTGGTCTGCTTTCTACGAAAAAAACACTGGACAGGCGCAAGAATTGTGTTTATTAATGTCTCCTTGCCTTAAAGTAACTAATATATCAGGTATAGAGTTTAAAGCCAGCTCCATATTATTTTAGTCATGAGATTTGTGGGAGGAAGAGAACAGTGTCTTAAGACTGACTTGTCAAAAGTGAATCGTACTTTAATAAAAACTACGAATAGACTTCGTGTGACGTTTGACTTATAGTTTTTTCTAACTGATATGCGCTGCTTATTAAACAACTTTATAGTAAAAAGATAGAACATTCAATTCTTATTTTTTTTTAGAAACATTATAATAGAATATTTCTTCATTTACATACTATCAAATAGTTATAAGCATTTTATAATGATAAGCCTTAACCAGGATTATAAACATTATATTTTCACCTGGAAATTGCATTCTCAATGTTTTTTTATAGTTCGATGTAAAGAATCAGTGAGAAAATAATAAATGCGTTTATTTCAAACACAGCCTTTTATTGTCCACTAGGGCAAGACCAAAGTTAACAACTAGTTATAAATATTAAAAATTACGACTCAATAAAATTAGTTATTTGTACTCAGAGAATATAGTGTCTTAGCAGATATTAGGGTCATATAAACTATTAACTTATTTGATATTCTGCTAAAACATTAAAGTCACTGTACACAGTCTTCCTTATTTCGAATTATACTTCAATGGTTCTAAAGTACAAAATGCTTTAACTAAACTTATAAATAAAACAATAATAACCATTAAAATGTTAAATATTATATCATCGTTTTATGAATGACTTACAACTACAGTGACGCAGTACAACAAATGAACACTAATTCAATTATTATATTAAATTAAAAATGCTTGAAGAAATAATTCTTAGTTACCGGTCCCTATCCGAAAACAAATTGTGAATGAATGTTACATAGCAGGAGTTATTTCGGATTATTTTAATTTGTATTCAAACCATAACTTAAGTTATTAACCCTTTATACTGGTGACATAAAAAACCTTAATTGAAAAGTAATAAAGTTGACCAATTAATTGAATAATTGTTTTCTTAGACATTCATAAAATTGCTAGCAAGGTCAGATTGAGGGCCTTGAAAGAATGCAATTTACGAATGAAGAAAAAAAAGCAAAAAATAAGTTTATTTATTTTATTACCAGGCTTTTTTGCAGTTAAGGTTGTCTGTTTGTCGGTACATATTTTTGGTAATGGATATTTTTAATTAAACCACACATATGTTCATTCGTCACATTTTATACATACACACACATATATAACAACCACAGGATCATATATAAATTAAATATACATTAAATAAATTAAATTAGGTAAATTAGATATCCATTTTTGTTAGAATTGCAATATTTGTTGTCTCAACTCCTCACAAGAAACAACATATTTATTTATTATATTATTTACCGAAATTAATTCTAACAATGTGAAATAAAATAAGTATTTATATTAACAATGATTCTGAATATTGCTTTGTTTATTGTAGCTTACAAATACGACTGAAAGTAATGAGAGTAATTAATATTCCGCAGCTGGTTTCGTATTCTTAAATGATTTTTATGGCGAAAAATATTAAAATCTTATTAAAATACTGAATCAATGCAGTTAGTGTATTTTAATAGAATATTTATACGCAATATTTATTTGTGCGAATATTCGTTGCATTTTGGAATTTGCATTTATGGTAAAACTAAAAATATACTAATATTGAATTAAAATAATACGTATTAATTATTATTACACTAACATTAAAAAGAAAATATCTTCTGATATAAGATATAAATTGACCAAAATTAAAAAGAACTTTTCCAATTGACATCATAGATTTATTCTTTATTTTATTTTATTCTTTATTGTACACCACAAAAATAAAAGCTACAAACACAAATACTTACCTATTAAAAGTACAACAGGCATAGTATATTAGAAAACCAATTTTATAATAATAAAGACGCGACAGGGTTTATAAGATAGAAAATAGAATAATATATGAAACCTTGAGGATTGGAAACACACAAAGGTTTTTGTAAATAAATTACAAGTAAGGTAGAGCTTCAGACCTTCAATTCCTTTAATACCGGAAATGACCCAGTCTTGCAGAAAATGAGCAAGTTTTTATTGACAGACGTGTAAAAATAAAACGTTCAAGTTTCTAAAAGAATAAATAAAGATTGGTTTTTACCTGCAGCTTCAACATAAGCCATTGAAGCACCCTAAAATTAGTAAACAGCGGAAAAACGGATTAATGTAGTAAAAGATATCCTCATATATTTATGAGGAACAAAATTCCAGGAATTAAAACGAGCGGACTGCAGAGTAATCTGTCTGTATATTTTTCATTCTATATTTATTAAAAAAAAATATAAATTAAACATGGTTATACATGTTTAGAGATATTTTCAAATTTTAACATAGGTTGTAAAATCTTTTAAACGTTAATCTATGTATGCAAAGTTAGAAACATTGGTTAGGATTTTCGAAAGAAACTTAATAGATGTCACCAACGTTATAAAATAAGTATAATAAATACAAAGTTCTAAATTCACCGAGACTGACAACGATACAGTAGCTTATTGGTAGAGCAAAGGGATGGCTTCCCAGAGACCGCGGGTTCAAGTCCCTGCCCGTATCTATTTTCCATTCTATATTTATTTAAAAATATTATAAGCATTTCATATATATAGGAGAATGTCCAATGACTTCTTCACCATATACTATCATGTGGATCACTTTTTTATCACTGTAGAAAAAAAAGGTTTACTTTAAAGGTCATTAGTCTGTTTTAATTAGTGTGGTATTTCGCTATTATAAACATTGAAGGAGAAGAGTACCTGTCATCATTTGTATTTCTATATACGTAAGGCCAAAATCTTGTTAAAACTTCTTTTTAAATTAATTATGATAAACAAAAATATTTTCTTAATTTATTCAATTACTATTTTTGTCCTCTTATTATACTTTTTTATATTTATTAACTACGCGTCAAACAATAATAACAAAAAAGAATGTTCAGAGAATATAGTTTAATTTATATTTCAATCACTTATTCTTAAACATGAACAAATATTTCCGTTTAATATCCTGCTGTCATCTGACTCTCTCTCTCTGACATTAAAATACAGTTTGATAAAGTGCAACCCTGTATTACAGTTTATTATCTGATCTCATAAATTTAGTTAAAGCATACAATATGAATAGTATATTACTACTTAAACTAGCGATTTCACTTAGGTAAAAAGAAATCCGTGTCGTTCATGAAAAATATTATAAAAGTTATATTTTATTTTGTATTTCAACAGAAATTCACACTGCATCGCATAAGTAATATTTATATTTCGCTTTATCCGAGCTAAGTTAAATAGGAGATGGTGACTCATTCCGAAAGATATGAGGACTTTAGATACCCTATCATGTTACTAGTTATAACCAGGTCTTGAAAGTTTTGACAAAGCTGGATATTGCTTATAGATGGGTGTGAACTATTTGATCCTTGAAAATATAATGTGTTGCTTGACCGTGTGTTAAATACGAAATATTTGGAACATTAAGCATCTCACTTTGCTATCAGTTGTAGAACCGTAAATATCTGTTCAACTAAGGGATGAAATACTATCAACTGAAATAGTTCCTGGTACTCCATTTTATGTAAAGAGGCTAATTATATTAAAAAACTAGTATTTAATAACTGCGTTATAGTTTTTAAATTAATGTATTTTAATAAAATACAAGAAAAAATCAGAATGAGACATTCTAATTTAATGTTCTGTTTTTAAAAAAGTTTTATTTAGGACCGGTTGACAAATTTTGTAGACTTTAATTTTACAATATGGACAAATGTTCCATAAATATTTGTATATAATATTCTTCTGTATGAAAATAGTTGTACCATATTATAGCGATATTTATTGTTACAGATTGGAGATTAACGGAGAGTTGGGCAAAGTGCAGTGGACTCAATGATTTGGAAACCGATACTTTCTCTCAATAATAATCATGACAATATTATTATAGCATTATTATAACAACTTTAAAAAACTTACTCTAAGCAATGTATATCGTTTAAATTCGCCACTACGAAGTACTTTTATCCCATAGACTGGGCGGCAGTGCTATTATTGTTTCAAAATCTGTGATGCTGTGATGAGCTATATTTTGCAATGACCAAATGCTTTGTTAAGGTAATTGTTACTATGGGATAGTTCGGTTGATAGTCTCTATCTGAGCGTGAACTGAATCCATGAATAGTCGGAATATCGCTTTTCTGAGCAAACGACAAAGAGTAAAAGAACAGGATAATATTGTGTTATCGGATGCTATTTTAATTTTTATTTGGTTTGCTCAATTATTCTGTTGAGAGCTAAAATAGACGCTCCTTGCATATTTAGAATAATATAAAGTTACACAGTTGACAATGTCATAACTAAATTAACAGGCAACACAAATAAATATTAAAATAAGTGAATGATTCCAAGATTCTACTTTTAAATTCTAAGATAAATTTTGAACACGGAATAAGTTACTGAAAGCTTTCGCATGGAATGACTTACAAAACACAACACAAACACAATTAATTCCTTAAATTAATAATCAATGTATTGAATTTTAAAATAAAGGAAACTATTAGGATGTCTAGTAATAGTCCAATCATCTGGTATTTACAAGTTATTATTTAGTGATTGCACTTAAGAAGTGCTTATAATTTTGTTTATTGATAAGTGTAAAATTAAAAAAAATGCATGCGGACTGAATTTCAATATTTTCTATCTTATCACTTAGTCTGTCTTAGTTATTAGTTAGTTTATTCATTATTTCATGTTATTACAGAGGCAGGCGACACCAATGAGCAAAGTGAGGAAGAGTAAAACGAAGATGAGCTTGGAACTACTACCGATGATGAAGCTTTATCTGATGAATCAGTTGTAATATATATAATGACAATATATAATGCAAAATGTTAGCTAACCAATAAAAAAAATTTGCTAGTTAGTAATTATTTTTTCATGACCTTGTTTATGATACATGTTGGAGAGTGGGAACTTCCTAACAAAAACCTAATATTTTGTAACAAAAACCTAATATTGATAGTAATAAACGATGAAAATTGTACCAGGGATCCTGTACAATATACATAAAATTATAATTTATTCAATACACATAAAAGTACAATTCGAATTAGTATAAAAAATAATTGTCGTAATAATTAACGTAACGTAAAAATAAACTTAAAAAAACTGGCATTCGAGTGTTGCTCTCGACACCATAGTATGGAAGTGCTAGAGATTTAACCCGAGCTAAGCTAACGAGTTAACTAGAGGAAGGCCGCCCAAGGAAAGTGCGCCGCCGGGCTGTCGCAGCCGCGCGGGCGATCGTCCGCAGCGCACGTTACAAGTAGCGTAGCCTGACAACGAGCGCGTGACGTCACGTGCTGTAGACCTTCTAACGAGAGCTAGTGATCTATGGACAGTAGTGGCATCACACTAGAGAATACACTTTCGGACAACGAGTGGTTTCAGACGTATATATAGTCAGCAGCGTACAAAATTCTAATAGCGTGATTCAGAACTCCTTATTTGTAAGTGGGTTATTGTTAGGTTAGCGCTCATATTTTGCAAACATTTTTTCACACGTTACTTTTTTTTCTTTTTCTCTAAATGATAGCGTTATCAAAAATCTTTTTTTTTTAATTAATAGTTAAAATATAAATATTATTCAATAATTGTTTTGGTTTTGTTGATAAGCGCCACCTAGTGGTAAGCTTCAAAATATGTTATGTCACTATAAGAACCGCTTATAGAAATTTGTTTGAATGGATATTCGCTTGTTGATTTTAACTACATATTATTTACGTTGTTACTTTTCCGTAATATAGAAATGTACTCAAAAATATATTGTTTACTTTAAGTATGTAATATTTGTTATTTGCTTTTTAATTAAAAAAAAAATCAATTCCAAAATCAGATTTAAAGTTCTTTATCTATTTTACAACAAAGCGATCTGAATATGACGTCAACTTTGTATGTAATTCTCGACTTGTATGAACTGTTACAACGTTAGCCATAAGCCACAACTATCCTTCGTGAATAAATCTGATATACTATTTGAATATAAAGTAAAGTATCCTATAAACTAAACTCCTACCCTTTAAACTAATTTTACGATCATCATAAAAACATCGGGTGAATTTACGTAGTAGTCACTAAGTTAGAGCGCGTTGGACTTTCTAAGTTTATTATTTGGGTATAACTTTGATAGGAAAAATAGATTGTACTTAGCTTTTTTCGAAAAAAAACATAGTGGTCTTTCATTTTAAGAGTTTGTTATAGTTCGTATTATATTTGTTGTAGTATACTAGTATAAAAACTGGTCTTTTTTTGCTTTCTCAATTAAGTTAGGCTACAAAAGCCCTCATACGAATATTATGTAGCATTTAAAAATTGCATGTAATATCACCAAATCTATTAAGAAAAAACTCCCACTTTTAAAGATAATTCCTGTGTCGTTAAACGTTTGTAAAAACAAATATCTTTGGATCATACGAAGAACTGTTAAAATCGGGTATTACATCCACATCACACATCCATCCATCCATAATAGTCTGATATATGAGAACATTGGATCGGCAAGAGGAACTTGATGTGGGTTTATTATTATATCTAAATTCTTTATTAATTAAATATCTAAATCTAATATTACAGGAAAGCGTAGTTTTTGAAGAAACTGAAATAATATCTATTGCTCTTTAATTTACAACTGCTACTGTATACTGTCTAAATCTTGCCTACTAACTTTGTTGAAAGGTAATTAATACGAAGTACTAACCATTAGATGGGAAACAAGATGGCTGACCAACGCATTCGTGCCGGCTGCGTTTCAAGCACAGAATACTATAAGTTTCAAGGCACGTGCTTTCGAAAAAACTACTCTTAAACTTTAAAATTTTGCATCAATATTCTAAAAAAAATATACTGAATTGTACTGTCCAAACAAACATCACCTTCCTGGTCCCTTTCTTTTTTATTTCAATGTCAGCTACATTCTTTGCCTTATGTACTATATTTTGTAACAGTTTTTATTAAGCCCCGACGTAAAAAGTAATAAGTTCGATATGTGTCTTTCTTTGTGACATTATAACGCGTAAGCTAATTAACTAATTTTGGTCTAATGTTAAAAACTCTTTGAAATTGTTTATAAACATATTAAGCCACGTTATGAAACTTATTGAAATAAATTTATGTGGTATATCTATATATATATATATATATTTATAGAATTATGTGAAAGCTTAATTTAGGTATATTGTTTGTTAATATATGTACATAGGCATGTTATATTACGTATGTAGGTATATATATTTACACCAATCTTCTAATTTTTCGTGCAGTCTCCGCTCTCAAAAATTATTTGTAAACTGGAATAAATCGTTTTAAAACAATAAGAACAGTATAATTATGCTTCTTCTTGGTTTTTTTCTGTTTTGTCTTTTTTCAGTTCTTTTTAACAATGCACAAAAAAAAAATTTTAAAATAAAATATCTCTAATCTTAATAAAGCGGTGTTTGTTAGGCGGATGTTTCGATAACGTTTTATACAAATTAGAATGTCACTTTCAGATTCCATTTATTTATTTATTTCTGATTTTTGATTATTGTTTTTTTAGTCTCAAAAGCAATCAATAGACTGAATAGTTGTAAAAAAAATCGATAAAAAACTTTTGAAATTCTTTCGGACTTTCTATAGTCAATTCAAAATTCAATTTATTATTGACAAATACATATTTTTAAAACGTTTTTATTTTATTAATTTACAATTACAAACTCTTAAAAATATTGTTTACTGTTGGTTCAGATGCCATATTATTGAAAGTATATGTATTTGATAATAAAGTAATGAACTAATTTACACTGTACTAAACTATCTAAGGTTTCCTTGAAAAAAAGTTATGAATTTACTAAGACTTCAACTGAAAATACAACATATAATTATGAGGAGTATATGCAAAGATTAATATCATGAAAACAAATTTATAAAACTATTCACAAACACTAGTTTAATGAGGAAAAAACAAAATCTAATAATATAGTAATGTCTTCAGCAAGCAGACAAGGTTACCTCCCGCCTGTGAATTGCCAATATTACACTAGTCAAAGAGTTACCAAACCTTCACTAACTTCTGTATTGGAAACCTGTATAAAAGATAAGTTACGTAATAGTTACGAATAGCTCAAATTTAACGTCAAATTTGGTTGAAAAAGTTTAAGCGATATCTAGTTGTTAAAGATAGTTAAGAATAAGTTTACTAACTTAAAGTAATGATAAAATAAAAGTTAATATATATATTTTATCGTACAAGCGTACTAGTTGGTATTTGAATTCTTAAATTATGCTTAACTTTCATACATTTCAAATAATAAACTTTTCGTATCGTTTGCACGTTGTAAACGGTACTCCCCTTGATATATTTATTTATTTATTTTATTAATTTATTTCATGTACAACAATAAGTAACAAAAAAATGAAAATGAACAAAGACATATACATTGGACAAGCTTATCTCTACAGAGAGATCTCTTCCAGCTACCCACGAGTGTTGGATAGGTTTTGATGGATAATAAAAAATACATACATAATAATATATATAAAAATACATACATAATAATATATAGTTATATCAAGGGGAGTACCAACATGTTAGTTCTAATTGTAATTATTTTTCTATTTTTAGACATATCAGATGGAACTACTAGCCTAAGTTTAAAAAAAATACTTCATATTTTATTCATACTTAACGACATTGGAAGGGTAAACTTTGAGAAACTTTGAAATTTTAGCTAAATCGAAAAATAAATATATTTTTTATGAAGAAAATTGAATAGCAAAAGTTTCATTATCTTCGCAAGAAGCTGTGACAGTAACATTGTTGACAACCCTGATTTTATATGTCTGTTGAACATACAAAGATTGGAGAAGATATTTTTATTGTAGCTTAATGCTCAAAGTAAATTTTATTTGATAGAATGATAAATCAATCAAATAAAATTTACTTTGATCTTAAATTCTCAATTATAAAAATAGTTAAGCGAGGCCATGGAACATTGTTGTTTTTTTTTATTATTTTTGGAACAATTTTATTTTTATGTTATTTATTTTTTAATAATTAAAATATTTCCAATAAGATGATAATGACAGTCTTTATTTAATCTTTATTTCTGTTTGTCATAATACGAAATATAAAATTGAACTTATAATAGTAGTAACAAAATAGTTATACTCTCAAAATAAACAAAATTCATATCAAAATATTAAATAAACTATAAATCAACATTAATACCCGTTTGTGAGACTCGCTAACCACGTGAAGTACTATGTTAGTACTAACATTATAATTTAGGTTTTTTGCAGTAAATAATTTTGAAAATACATTGACAATACATAATTTTCAGGCATTTCTATGATCGCTGCCTTCTGTACTTTCCTTGGGGGCATCGAGTGCAGCAGTAAGTATCAAATAAAGTTGAATATATAGCTTTGAAAAAATAAAGAAATAAAGATCGCCATTCATAAAATATAAAAGGAACGTAAAATATTTTTGGTTACATCTCAAATACACACACATCCATCAGTCAATCTATTTAATTAAAGTTTCTAAGTAAATCATCAATGTACCAAAATATTGTAATTATTTATTTTCCTACGTTGGTATGAAAAGTTTGGTGATGTAGTATTCTCTTCAAATATGTTTGGATGGGTCATGCTTCGGTCCATGCCTCCCTTAAAGGGGTTTCTCAATGTGTCAACGTTTGTTCGCTTTTCTCAGCACCAGTTGCCCGTAATGACTAGTAGAATAAATTAATTGGAATGATGACGATAGGCTGATAATTTAAAAAAAAAGTAACAACTATATTTCACTTTACCAAAAACATCGTTTCGTAAAAGTAGAAAGTCTATATCAACACCGCGACCGAGATGGTGCCAATTGAATACTTTATTGTATGAGGAGTACAGATTGTAAGAATGATGACAAGGTTGAAAATAGTAGATGCAGAACTGACGGTTGACATTAGTGATTCGCAAAGAAAAACATCACCTAAGATTACAAGAGGTGATAACAATAAAGTGTTAATAAAGATCATAGGACATTTTTTTTAACATGTTGTTTGTAAGGGTGTACAAATTAGATAAGTGAATATTGGAGAATTATACAAATTTAACTTTTAGTGATTTGAAAAAACATTATATTGCTGCGAAAGAATTTGATTAAATTCAAAATATGGCCATTTAGCCCAATTATTGTTTTTAATTTTACCTTCGCCTTAGTGATTAGAACTAAGATATGTTTTTGGTTTGATTTGATATTCATTGCCCTAAATTACTAGATTTGACTTATCTTTTATTATCTTATTTAGGTAGAAATAGCTTCAGTTATTCTGGTTTGCTTTCATCATCAAAAGAATCATATAGCTAGCTCTGGTGAAAAAAATTATTACCAATGAAACGCTTCAGGCTTTGTATAGAATATTTCAATAGTCCGTTTGATAGAGAAGCTTTTTTGAACGAGAAATATAATTATATTTTTGTAGCGAACTGCTATAATTTAGAAAAGCTTGATAAAACTATTTATAATACATTTCATACAACTATAAATGTTGTTCATTGTCTAAATTTAAAAATTTAGGTAAAAATGTGCAATAGACTAAAGACTGGAAGTCAATATATGAAAAAGTATGCAAACAAACACAGAACAAAGAAAAGTGCTTAAAATAGAGAAAAATATTGACAACAGTACTGCCAATCTAAATCGTGAAACAAAAATACCTCCACACACACACACGCATTGCCGACACGGTACTGACAACCGTTGTAAGTGTGTGACAAAATAATCAATTCCCATATATATATTATTGGAAAATGGTTTTGGTTTAAAACCCAATTTTAGAATTTAACAAACGGCATTTTTTATTTTCTTTCCAACCAGTATTATATTAGATTAAAACAAGTTTTAATATGTAAGTTGTTCGTAAATGAATATAATAAATAAATAAATTCACCAAACTCTTTAATTAAATCTTGCATTCCAGTTTCTTAGAAATTCCTTTCGGACTACAGAACAGATGAGAGAGTTTTGAGAGAGTGCATTGTTAAAGCTGAAAAGGGATTCGATTGTTCAACAAATTTATATATGTATATCTTTTTAGTATAATAAGTTATAAAGATAGTTCTAAGTATTCTTTGAAATCTTTTGTGGCCTTAATTATAATTGTTAGATTTTTAGGCTTGGTCATTTAAATCTCAAAATTAAATTATATAATTAAATTATAAAATTAGTGTCTATACTTTTTACGAATCCATATTTATTTCAGTTCAATATGATAATTATTTTTGCCGAATAGCAATATTTGTTTAGTTCTTCATAAATAAATATATATGGTCGGGCCAGATTTCACAGCCAAATTAAAAAAGATAAATAATTCACAGATATGAATGATAAAATATTCAATATGGTAATGCAATGTTGTTCGTTCTCTTTGGTACTGACAGCTAAATGACTGAACTCAACAATTGAATGAACTGTAAGACGTGACAAATGTCACTCAATTTTTCGTCTAAAGCGCCCATAGCGCTCTCATTCCTGCCCAAAATTGAGATATGTAAACACAGTCTATCTGTGAAGATAATATTGACACGTAAATTTACCTACTATATATCCTCTTGCATTACTATTTTTTTAAAGGTTATAAAGACAAAAGAAATTAGGGGAAAAATAAAAAATAAAATAAAACCATGCTTTAAAATTTAAATGCAAATGGTATATTTTTAAAGCAAACTTAAATGAACTTATATTTAAACTTAAAACTTTAATTTAAATTCGACATTTAAATAAAAGTATGTTAGCCTCCGCATAGACGCAATAAATAGAGAAGAAGATAAAAATTAAAAATAAACGTAGGCGATAAATTCAATTCTATGAATAAATATATTATAATGGTGTCTTTGATGTGCCACGTCATTAATACCACCATTGGTCACTGAATTACAATAGCGAAATAATTTATTTTAATTGATGAATAACGTATGTATAAAATATCACTTTTAAGATCGCAACAATTTTTCTGTCATAGTATACTTTTTTAGTTGTTAGAGGTCAATTGATTTTTGGCGTTAATCCACACACAAAATATAGTCTAAGAGACGCGTCTATTTTGTCTACACATTGTAAGTTATTGCATCATTGTCTGACTTATTTAACTGCCTTTTTCGATTTAAGATAGCAATTTCAATGTTAAATAAAATTTCCTATAAAGTCACCCTTTCAACTCCATTTTATGGTCACTATAAAAACTGCGGTTAAGCCTACGCAGTGGTCGTTAAGTTAAAGCGAGTTTAGTTGCCCGTAACTTTCTTATTAAACTATTACTCTGAAATAAAGAATACGTAATCATCGTTTTAGAATTAAAATTGAAAATAAGAAAAGTCAGTTTTAATGCTACCTATACAAAAATTATGGTTGAATGAATTTGGATCACTTGAGTCATTTGAGATCGTTTGTTCATATTTATTGCAATAAGTAATAACTAATCTATATTTGGAATATTATATATTATTTAATTACATTATTTTTCCTTTAAATTATTACCCTAGCATACAAATTTAATTAAAAGTGTTCGTTGAATCCAACAATCCAATTTATTTTTACAAAAGAGATATTAAACTTTCGGCTTACAATATTCCTACTGCCTGTATAAATTTATTTTATAATTTTATTTATTTGACCTTTTACAACAAAGAATCAAAGAATATTATTGGGTGGCATTAGTGGATAGGAGCGACAAGGATATACTTCGGAAAATAAGATTTATTATTCACATCACGCGATGATAACGACATTTGATCTCGTACAAAGCTGGAAATTGTTGTTTTTTATGTTTAGGTTGTATAAGTAAGGTATTAATTTTACAACAACTAGTATATTTGAAATAAATTTAACATTATTTCATTATCAGCATTCATAATAGAATACAAAAATCTTGAAACATTTACTAAAATAAATTGATAAAAGCTCTTGCCTCTTAGTAGATTACAACTTTGGTGTTAGAATATACCACAGTTAATTCATGAAACAGCGTTCACGAATATAATCCTAGAGCGCAATGGTACTAAACTTTGTCAATAAAATCATTGCGACTCGGGTTTTAGTTCGAACCCAAAACCGAATTTGGTTATATGGCACGAAAATTCGATCTCTGTACCGAGATCATTTAAAAGTTAAAATTTAAGTTTAAACAGTTAGTTGCATGTGGAATTGTTAAATAATATATTTAAACTCGATGGATTTAATAAATATATGCAAATTATTCTTTACATATAAAAATAATGAAATGACGATACCCAGATTAACTTTAACGAGCTGACATAATATTCGCCTGGAATACTGACGAGAAGGCTGACCGCATTATTTTATATAGATAGAGATTTTATTATTTTCTTTTTTAATCAAATTAAATAAATACTTATATCACTCTAAGTCAGGTGGACTGTCCTATTTTTCCTCTATAAATAAACGTCATGTTAAATAATGAAAAATAAAAATGTCTAAAAGAATAAATAGTCACACAAAATTTGATATTTGGACTTCAGTGATGAAAAGGGGCGAAAGAGTCTAGTATCAATAATACAGAGTAATCCTCTTAACGACTCATTCTAATACCGTATAGATAATGTAATTTTACTTTATGTTTTTGTTTGCATGCATCTATATGTATATTTACAAAACCATTCCTAAATCTACATACAGTCTCCACTCTCAAAATGAATCTTAAACAAACCGCTTTCTTTATAAGGATAAGACTACCTAGTACTTTTCTTCCTAAGTGTATGATTATGTTATATATTTCCTTCTTTCTTTTCGATCTACATTTTTAAATCTTTGTATATAAAATTATTTTGCCTTAAGACTTTTAAATGTTTGTATATAGAATTTCAGTTTTTGAAATTCTTTGCCGGAACAAATTGACCGATACATTTTGTTTATTTTTATATATTTTTTTTGTTCTGAATGAGTTTATTTTGAATTGGGCCCGGTAGATTGAATTATTGTGGAAGGTAAAAAATACATTCTCTTCCTTACCGTCATGTTATTTCTATGGATTTCTTACTTAAAATACTCTTAAATGTAAAATTTGAACCTTCTCCAGAATCGCAAGTGTATTTCTAAAGACTTAAGATTTAAAATTAATCATAAATATTAAATCTATCAGTATTTCGTATAACAATATATATAGACATCCGGAGCTACTGAACTAATAGTTTAAATGTTTGCAATGTTCGGTGTGAGCCTAACTCCGTAAAATAAAGTAGTAGCTCATATTTTAAAGTAGTGTCATATTTTAATAGCATTTTCAATTGTTATGAAATTAAGGGCATTCTTTGAAATACTTTTTTGAAATATTTTAGCATCAATAAAGAGTTAAAAATGAGTGGTGTAAGAATGAGGGTAATTAGTTTACTTGGATGCAGTTTTCTGGAACGTTTAAAAGATTAAATCACAAATTAATTCATTCTCGCTGAAGTGAAGTTTTAGTTCGTGCTTGCTATAACTTACGACGTCTCAAACTTTTTGAAATTAAATTTATTTCTGTTAACTGGCAGTATTTAACACGGTCTCTCTACCATTTTTGTATCATGCCTTTCTTTGTTCCGTGACAATTTCAACTTAAAATTTAGAATGATTTAGATAAATTGTTTTATGTTTATTTTTATCAATATTACATTACTACTTGATGTTAAGTGCTTAGTGTTTTATGAAATATAGGTTTTTCATTCACAATTAATTTGAAATTATTTCTACAGTAGAGCATATTTATAATTTCATTGTTGTTATAATAAAAAATTGCTTTATTTTAAGGCAATCTAGTTTGGATAAAAATGAACGTATATAAACTGAGATAACTTGTGTACTGAAGGCAACAATATATATTTTCAACATATTTATCGTTATTATATTTTTAAGTTTCAATTCCTCTTAAAAATATAATAATACAAGTATACAATAAAATTAATAAATAGCCCTTATAAAAGTAAATCTATTATATAATTATAATTTTAAGAAAACTTGTAATAAACGAAAAAATCAACTTGACATTTTATGAGAAGTTCAAATGTTAATCAATATTGGCAATCATTTCAAGGGCCTCTTCTAATTTTCTTTATATTTTAGCGAATTCAATTACCTTTCAATATTTCTCGGGTAATCATTATTTTCGCTGACGAGAATTATTTTTTTACCCTTAGAATGTAATACACCTGTATTACTTTTATTATGTTTTATGTTTCTAATATTCAATAAAATGTTAATTATAGACTCTGTTTTTAATCATATCCGAGAAAATATACTTCCAATATTTAACAGCTTTAAAATTGAAACCATACAATTTCGTAAAATGTTAATTGAACATTTTGTTACGGAAAATGCTTATTCTTACAATGTTAATAGTTAGAGAAATATAAATATTTTCACAACGTCTGTTTTAAGGGTTTCTAAAATGTATCTTTTTTAAATAGAGTAAATCTGCTTAAAGGTAACTATATAAAGAAAAGTTTAATAACTTTCATATGTTTATAAATATACTTATTTTTCCAAACTAGATTTTAAGAAAATACAAAAAAATATAATAACAATCAAATAATAATTGTAACAAAAATATATTTTTTTAAACAACTAGTAAGTTCTATATACAATCTCACATTAATATCTAGAGACACCCAGGTTTCAATTCAAAAATATATTTACGATAGAGTTTAGAAACTGGTTGACAGCTATCAGAAACGGAGTTGTAACTTTATTATTTTTATACCACACAAAGGTTATTAGATATTTCGGAAAATTTTAAGTTAGTGCTGCAAAACACGTAGTACACCAATAAGTAATGTTTATTTGAATTTTATCAATTCTGATACTTACTACAGATGGCTTATAGATATATAGAAGAGGTAAATTTTAAGCAGTAACGTAATATTTTTAATGTAAATATATATGATTTTATATACAACTTTCATTTCAGCTTTTGACTATTTCACTCACCTTATGACATACAACGAAAATAGTTACTGTTTCTTTCTTCTAAGGAAGCATACACACCACCCGTATGTATGCTAGATTGTGTTAGGGCTACAGCAACCAAACTAATTAAGATATTATCTCCAGTCGATTTGAAAACAAGTTAAGTATACCATAGAACTTAATTGCAGAGCCATCTATTAAGGACCCCTGTCTACAACAATACCGGGGTTAATTGTTCTCGACCGAGCAATTTGTATATTCAGACCTACGAAATGTACTAAAAATAAAGGTCGAATAACTAACTTTTCTGAGAGAAAACTCTTTGATGACATCGTGTTACTTAATTTTAGATACAGCGTCTGAAAAGTGTTAAGTTTATTGGTTCATGGATATCATTTAAATCAGAAGAATTTTGACAAAACGATAAAATAATCTTTCGTAAACCAGAAACGTAAAATTGTTTCTCTTCAAAAGTCATAAAAATAATAGAATTGAATTTTACAAATCTTATAACCAAAAACCACGAAGACATCACACAATTAAGAACACACCTTTTGCTTATTTGTTTTAAATTACTCAGCTATATTACATTTATAGAGAAAATAAACTAAGTATTTTTAATGTATATTGATATAAGATTCCTAGTAAATAACTAAACATATTACTATTTATAATTTCATTAACATGGGTATAGTTTCTGAAAGTTAAGGTAATTAAATATTAAGTTAATATTAAGTTAGTTTCTGAAAGTTAATATAATTAATTAGAGACGTAATTATAGCTTTGTTTAATATTTTTTTGCCTTAAAATCTGATTTTTGTAGTTCTCTTCACTACATTTATAAACATTTATGTTTAATTACATCTAAAACTTAATTGTTATATAAAGTTTAATGTTTGTGTAAAATGGTATCATTAAAGCGAGTTTACTTAGAAAAGGTTGAAAAGTTTGCGCTCTAATTGTTATATAAATATTTAGAGTGCAAACTTTATTTTTAAGTACATTTTGAACTTTTATTTATAATACGGTTACTTTCATGTTAATGCTTATTTAATACAATATACGAGCATATAACATATAGGTGATACCAAAAAGTGTACATTAACTTCACGCAGGCCGGCAACGCTGTTGAGCTTCCATGAATATTGCAAAACACCTTCGTTGGTATTTGGCAACGCAAGGACACCTTTTTTTAAAACATTGTAAAGAATATGGAGGAAAGTCGTCAAAGAGCTTCGTTGTCTATGATAATCATTAATTTAAATAATGTTCATGGAGTATCTTCTCTGCTGACAATGAAACTAAAAATAAATGTGTAGGTATGTAAGGACCATGAACCGGTGTAATTGGCGTAGTAAAGAAGTTTGATTTCTGAAAATATGTTAATAATATAAAGCACTGATATTTAAGTTCTCTATTTCTATGTTTTAAACTCAAACACCTACTTTACTGTATTCAAGCTAAAATTGTTTTTTTATTTTCTTAGATTGTTCTGCATAATATGTTTTTCATATTTGTTCGCATTTTTCAAAGACTTTTGAGTGTAACTGCACACGTATTTAAAAAAATATTAAATACTATTTATTTAAATTAATAAAATTTTATGTAAGAAAAAAAGTGTTGAAGCTACATAAACAAATAATAAGTTTATCTTTCCCTAAGATAAACTGCGTTTTTATGGTCCAGTTAAAAATATTATTTATTATTTACCAAATTATACAACATTCATAGTAAAGACAGGATAACGTCTGTCGATATTATAATAATAATAATACGTAATAGGTTATTATATTATTTTTATTATCATTAAGGCCGGCGCCAAATCATCAATACTTTTTTCACAGTTAAAATAAAAATTATCACGAATATTTAAAAAAAACAAACGTTCAATTCATGACTTCGGAGCGTAGATAAGTTGCTCTTAGCTTCAAATGTCGGTTTCAAGAAGTAAGTTGTTGCAGAAAAATTATGTAAGAATAATTTGTTTCTCTGTGATGATTCACGTCTACAACATTTTACGATGAATCCATTCATTAGATTGAATACATAATGAATATTATCATTAGCTAATAGTTATTTTTAAGCCTATATACGTTATCAAGAGTTGTGATTGTCGTCTCACAAAATCCATCAGAAAGGATGACTTGGGATTTGATAGCAATTATTTAGTTTTAATAACAAATCTTCGAGAACCAAGTGTCAAACAAAACACAGTAACTGACCAAGTATTCTTTAACGTATCTTATCATATTTACTTAACTAGTACTACAATACATTTTTTGCAGACAAAATGACAAAGACACCCACAACTTCTTCAGACGAAAAGGCCCTTAAAGTGTGAAGTACGCTTTAGAAAAGACTTGCAACAGGCGTCTTAATATTTAGTTTAGATTCTTACAGATATTAAAAATGAATATGTATGAATAATATTTTGTTATAATAACATACATTTTTATTCATTCATATTACTCAAATAAGACTGAAATACCATTCTTCATGATAGGTTTTTTTTTACCAAACATTTGTTCACGGTCACAGCTACCACCAGCTCGTAGAATTATTACCTCAGGCTTGTAAAAAGTCGGCAAAAGAAACTTTGGGGCTATTTTAATATGAGTTATTAATAACACTAAACAGAAGAAGCCTATATTCAAAATCTCAAACTACTGATGGATCAGTCTGAATAAAACTTTTAATATTTATATAATTGTATATAAAAACGTACTACCTAATTATACTAGGATTTCCTTAACCTTAAATATGAAGAAGATTAGTTATTAAACTGAAAATAATGCAGTCAGGACTTTTTTTGACGGTTTCATACAAAGTGGATGACCGCAGCTTTTGAGTGATCTTATATTATATTCAACACACTGCGAAGGTAAAAGTCATTCAATATAATGAGAGAACGCTACATAATCCTATTGTTGACTTAATATCGTTCGATATTGCTTCAATAGATGAAAGGTAAGAATAATATTAAGTCCTAATAATATAATGGTATTTGAGAGGGTTCAAGAAAAAATATTACAAATTCAAATAGAAAAAAATACATAGCGGCTGAATATTTTCTTCTACTTGAAAATATTAAAATATACTAACATATTCATACCAACATACCTGGTTATTTCTAATTATCTTTAGCTTTATTACTTGATACACGCAACATATGAATTTCTTTCATAAATCTCTGTCATACCCAATATAATCATATCATTATTCACACAGTTCATCCATCTTTTACTAGGTCTTCCCTTTTTTATTTTTCTCCATACATATATAATCCTTTCATTGCCTATCCCATAACATTTTCTCATTCCTATTCGCACTTTCATGTAACCTTTTATCATTTTTTTGTTTTTGACGTGATGTAAATCGACACCAACACTGGCTGCACGCACAAAAAAAGTATGACTCATTGTAACGTTCTGCCTAAGCCGATTGTGCAAGCGAGAGCGCGGAACAATACGATCGAGAGGCACGATCGGCCTGAGCTTTGAGCTTGTGACGCATTTATTCCTTTCCATTTTCATAAACCGCTGCGTCCGATGAACAACTCAACTGTTTTGTCAACTATTTATAAAATAAGGTAAAATGTTAATATGGTTTCCATAGTTTATTATAATAACATCAATTAAAAATATCACAATATTACATGTAATTAACCTGTATAATTTAGGTAAAAAAATTAAATTAACGAGTCTTAATAAATCGTAACTTATCGAAAGAATTTTAATAAACACCTTGTTATCAAAAAAATATTCTTATTCAGTGGTAATAATTTAATTTAATTTACCAAAGTAGGTCATTCATCAATGTTTCCTTATTACTTTATTACGTAAAATTATCGTCCATAAACCGACTTCACGGAAAACTACTTTTTAATTCATTTGGTCTCTAACTCTACACTTTTGCTCAAAAATCTCTTGAAATTTTCATTAATTCTTCACATTTTTATCACTTGTGCAATATTTATTATGTAAAAACTTTTTTGATAATTATAAAGTAAGATTAAATCAATGTTAACCGTTTTATATTAAAGTATTGGTGAAATTCCGGTAACCATTGTTACTTACGAAGTTACAATATTTTATTTTACTTACAATATTGTGAATAGTCTAATATTTTGATAAATGCGAATCTTACATTTCACATATTTCAATATTCATGAATTTAAAATTTGATACGAGAACCTTTTCTAGGCCTTATTTTTCTTTCATTGAGACAAGTATGGATACGATACTTCATTTGGCCTAGTATCGAAAAGACTTTCAAAGGTTTGAGTCAAGAAATTTGAGTCATGCCTGATTGTTAATACATTCATTAATTTATATATTTTGTACGTTTATTATAATACTAATTTGTAATGAATAATAATACGTTATGTAATTTCTATCAGTTTCTATTCATTTTGATATTCAGAGGGCAAAGTTAACGACAAACTTCAAAGTTCTCAAACCGATTCGGTTACAAAGAACTTAGTGACTGAAACTTTAGAAAGTTTTGTAAGAAAAATATTCTTGAAAACTTGTGCTAAACGTGATATTTGTCAGCAAAAAATAAGTGCCGTACGGAAAATAAAAAGTTAAATGCAATATTATAATGAATACTTGGGAGATCTTGGCGTTAAATAGCATTTATCAACGTTCATTGTTGGTGATAATCTATTTTACATATTGAAATTCTTAAATCCGGATCAGATGATCAGGAGTCAGTATTATTTCTCATGCTAAGTTATAATAATATGACAACAAAAAGCATTGATAAAATTGTGGGTATGAACCAAAATTAATTTAAAATAAACAAGAACAGTTATATGATTATTAATTTAATTTGGTCGTTAAGTCTTAAAAACCATTTTATGTAAGCAGAGTAGATGTAATAACTGATATATTTTCAAATGACTTTGAGCCCTCTACCAAGAAGGTGATGGCGGGTGTTATTATATAACCGCTCAACCATAACCAATGCAAACCATTTTAAAGATTATAACCTAACAAAGACAAACTTTCAGTTAGTTTTAGTAGAACACATCGGAAAATTAAAGAAGCCTAGACTTAAAACCTAAAAATACTGATTTGATTAAGGTATTATATTCTACCTTTTGAATACTTAATGAAAATATATAAGATCAAATCAAAAAGTTTTGGCCACTGAATGCTTTAAAAACATTGTTGGCTTTAAACACAAAAACGGTGGCGATAAATAAGATTGTATAGTAAAAATAATTTCTAATTCTACATAAAATTTCTAAATTTCTATACTTTGTTTTGATGCAGCTTTGTTTTGCTTAATTAAGTTAAAAATACTGTTGAGCTTATACCCTAAAACAATAAAAGACAATTACATAAAATAAGTAACAATAATTATTTAATATTTTTGAACAAAACCATAGTAAATATTATACTCTTAGGATGGTTACAATAATGTAGTTTATTATGGGTATAAAACTTTATAAACTTTAATTAATTCAAACCCTTGAATGTACGTTAAATACAATTATATTAAATCTAATATAGAAATATTGTTCGTATTATAAATTTGACCTACTCCGTATATTTTATGAGTAAATTTTCATAACACGAATTAAGGTTTGTGAAATTTTACCCATTTTGAATATATGATGTAATTTAATATTCGTATATGAAGGCTTGCATAAAGATATGATTTAACGAGTAGAGAATATGACTCGTCCAGTTTTTCATTACCTCTTAGTGCGTGTGAGAAAACTTTTAGAATAGAGAAGTATACTCAGGTGTTTTTTGTTATTGAAAACATTGAACTAAAAACATTTGAATAAGCATTGAAATAATAATAAAACAATAAACGATAGGTATTTTTATTGTTATTTAAGACTTTACCGACGTTCTGGTTAGTTATTAGTTTCTTTAGCCTATTTAAATTTGATAAAATATAATTATAATAAAAGGTTATTCTTTGACATTTTTTTCTAGTTACCGTAGAAATATGACAAAAGTTGTTTTAAAATATTCTTAAGCCTCTCAGGCCTGTAGTTAATTATTAGCTTAGAATGACATCGTGTTCTTGACGTACATTATTGATGGTTCAAATATCTTTGTTATATTTTCGAGCGAGCTTACATATATTGACATGTTGTCAGAAGGGTTTAAATAATTTCTCCAACGCTAATGGATTCTCAACTAGAATGTAACTATACTTGACAGGTAATATACATTAAAATATGTGTTATACTGTTGTTCCTTTTAACATTTATCACTTTTGTGTCATTATATGACAAAGTAATGCTGCAGGATTTTATTTTTTTAAGCCCCTTTTAAATATTTGCTTTACTCTGTTTGTTACTCAAAGAAAAATTCAACGGAGTTTAATTTCAAATTCATTGTTTTATTAATTCAAATTACGAGTAAAAAGGTTGAATCGTTAAATTCAATGCTAAATATTCTTGTTTTACTTTGTTTTTTGTCTTGTTTGAGATAGTTGGAACTATTTAGTGTTCAGTGTTTAGTTGGAACTATTTAGTGTTTAGTTGGAACTATTTAGTGTTTAGTTGGAACTATTTAGTGTTTAGTTGAACAATTTCCAACACGTTACAATATTATGTTGTTATAATCAAAGAAATAACTAGTTCAACATTAATAAAAACAAATCTAGCATTTTAGAAAATAAACTTAGAATATAATTTGTGACAAAGGTTTGAATTCTTTATTTTTTATATTAAAAGGAATTTTATGCCAGTTTTTTTCTATCTACCTAAAACCATGCATTCGACTTTGATGAGGAAAGTTTAATATTGGTTTAAATAAAAAAAAAATTGAAATTGGGTGACTGACTAATGGGTAAAAGATCGTGAACTCTGATCCAGCAAGAGGCAGTTCTTGTTAAGGCTAAAACTAAATACAACTTATAAGCTCACAAGTTAAAGAAAAATACAATATTAGATAACTCTTATAGAATACGAAATCATAAATACGTTAACTTAATGTAGGAACTTGACTTGCACCGAGAAAGTTTGTTCTGTTCCATTTTAAAGACATTACAAGAAAAGATAACTTCACTTATCTTAAAGCGAAATATTCTTGAGTTCTTTGAAAACAACATTTGTCTCTATCTTAGTGAATAATAGCGATTATTATTTAAGATATGAATAAAAGTAAGACATCATGGCCTTGTCGAATTAGTTTGAGTAAATTACAGCTTCGTAACTAAAATGATACTATTGCACTTAAAATTTTCGCAGAAAAAATAATGATTTTAAATATGTAAATTACATAAATTTATATATTAGCATTTCTATAAGAGAAAGCGTCTTTGAAAATATTTCTAGTATTATTCGTCAACATTGCAAAATTGTTATCCTTTAGGATCTGTTTTATCAGCAAGCTCAATTACAGTTTTGAGTAAATATTATTTGCTAATTGTATGTTTGACATAAGTAATAAAAAAAATAGTGTATGTGTGTTTGAATATTATATAATTTTATTGCTTTTAGGGAATCATAAATATATATTTACGCTATCAGAATAATGGAAATAATTCATAAAGCTACAAGCCGATCCAATATAGACGAATATGTATAGAATTCTAAATTCACTGAGTCTGGCAGCGATACGGTAGCTTAACTGTTAGAGTGACGGGACAGTTTCCCAAACGTTCCAATATCTTCCCGTATCGGTTTACATTCAACATCAATTTTAAATTTAAACAACCATAATATGGCTATATGGCTATATGGTATAAAATAAGGTCTTAAATACATTCAAAAAAATATATATTTCAATAACCATAATAGGTAGAAAATATATTATAAACATATTCTGATGTTCAAATCTACTGAACAAGTAACATATTCTAACCACAAATACCAATAAAATACCTATAATGTAACCAACCGTAATAAGGTAGCCTATGTCATCCAAAATTTGTTGGTTCCTCAGCTCAGTGTTGAGAACAAGAGCTAGATGAATGGAGGCTGCCCTTAATTGAGCCGCGTCGTTAAAATGCTTACATTTTCTGAATTACTACAAACAATCTTTAATAATCAAGTCAATTATTCAAAAATAATTACCTTTTTATTTTTAAAGAGGATTTATAATACCAACGAATTTATATCATATTCCACTAATACTGTGATCGAATACTCATAAATTATGCTAATAAATGTGTGCCGTTGGTAATGGTGTGGTGATGAAGAGAGCATATGCCAACGTTACTTGCGCGCCTTTACCTCGCTATCTCTTGGGCTACAATCGCGTAAAGTTCTCCTACCAATAAACTAATCTAAGCTTTTTTGCTGTTATTTTAGTTAAAGGTACATTAAAAATATATATTGCGTGAACAAATAACTGCTTATCGCAACACGTGACAGTGGGTTGTCCGGATTTAAAGAGTTATTTATAGTAATTTATCATCCCAATCTTATCATACTTTGCTATGTCAATATATTTAATCGATGGCTATAATCCATCTTGTACTTTTTAAAATGTTAGCGAAACATGAAGGCGGCATCTAAAGTGCTCGTGTTAAACAGGATACAGCGCTATGTCTGATACGATGAGGTTTTATATCATTTTGCTTATCTGATTCTGTTTTGATTTACAAAATATTATATATATAGTAGAGTAAATTACTTCCGA
This sequence comes from Dircenna loreta, assembly GCA_963555665.1. Classification (NCBI taxonomy): domain Eukaryota; kingdom Metazoa; phylum Arthropoda; class Insecta; order Lepidoptera; family Nymphalidae; genus Dircenna; species Dircenna loreta. Next base: position 6,491,237 of record OY743089.1, on the reverse strand, counting down.
TATCAAGTTCAAGTCTAACTCATATCAATTGACATTGAACTACAAAATCTGGTGATATAAAATAATGTATATATTTGTGACGAGTATATATTTGTTTTTGTGAAAAAAAAAAGTTGTCATATCTGCAGAATGATGGCGCAAAAACATGTTGGAATGAAAGACATGTGTAGACAAACGTAGTGTAGTAATTAAACGGATCAGTTAAAAATAGTTGCGAGAATATTTTGGCCATTCACGGAAAACTAGGAGTATGAATAAGGGGTAACTATTTTGGGAAAATCTTCATTTTCCATCAGTTTTATTTTTTATAGATTTACATGAGTTTTAGACAGAAGTCAAAGAATAACTAAAAGCAAACTCTGAGGAATGAAGTAGATGATTTTTAACCAAATTAATATGGTCAGAAAAAATATAATGCTTTTAAAATTATGCTATAATTTAAACCATTTCTGTTGTTTTTCTTTTATTTTTATCATTAATTCATGTCTGGGGGTTTATAAATTCAGCATATACTTTTATAGCCAAAAGTTTGTCACTGATATTAACAGAAGGTAATAATTCAAAGACATGCTATATATAGCATGTCTTTTAATTATCACCCTACAAGAAAAATTTTCATCAAAATTTATAAATGCAATGAAAATATAGTATCGTTAATTTTTGATGAATCGAAGAGAGGGAATGTTAGAACCACGCAATCATTTCATATATTTCTTTAAAAAAATATTATTAGTCGGCAATGCACTAAATCCGCCTGCTTTTCCGCCCATTTAGGTAATATAGTTTTAAATGTATAATTTAAAAACATTTTTTCAACTCTTAAGCCGTGTTCGTATTTTAAGTGCAGGCTTTGGTTTACATTAGCAACTATAATCCTTGACATTACAACATTTTATGATTTTATTATAAAATAATCATAAAGTTATTTGTAAAAAAGCCACGCTTTTAATTTTATATATTTTCACCATTATAGCGTTCTTATTCTACTCTGGGTGGTCACAACACGTCAACTTTCCCACACTTTTCTCTACCGTCAGTTCTACCTTTTATTAATTAATTTTCATTTCATCATTCATACAGTCAATTCATATATTTTTAATATTCGCCAAATTCAGGTTCTGTTAAGTTACATAGCATATAACTCTTCTACCTATTTTATATTTGTATGCATCATAATTTAGTTAATTGATTCCTTTTCGTTCATCATATTTAATAATAGATTGTTGTTTAACTTTTTTCTTAAATTTTCCTATTTCGTATTGTCATCAAAACAAACTTTTTATTTATTAAAAGCTCTTGTAACGCCATAGATATCAGCGGCTTTTGAATAAATAAATTGTTTGCTTTTGGGATTTTAATACAAATTTTGTTATATTAATTATCTAAGTTAGGTTTACTTAGATTTAGTTTAATGAGCTCTTAATAATCTTTGAGTAACGCTTTATTTCGACGGATGATTAGATAATTCAGTATGACTTATATATTTTCTACTAATATATTAAAATAACAAAATAAATGTAGGAGGGATCTTAGGAACTCGTGCAATTAATAAAAGGAATTTATTGATATCTATTTCCGATCCTGACCTATTTCTACGAAATGTTTAAAATTATTTAAAAGCTAAGTTTATATTGTATTGTTTTATTTTATTTAAATCAAAATAAATTACTCTCTGAAGATATTAACGCTGTGCTTGTTGATGATCAAAGTATTTAATTTAACCATGCAACATCTGTTTGAACAGAATTGTGAAAATATTTTTGATTTAATGTTTTACCACAGTAGTACGATAATAAATGAGTATTATAATTAACAAGTATTTCATTGATTTCATAAATAACTAACACGCAAAAACCATTTATCTTTCAAGACACACAGATATATTAATAGACCACAGTATCCCTTTTTACTTTAGTGTATAGATAAAACAGTATTTTTTTTTTGTAATTTACCTAGCACTGACGGTTTATAGGTAAAGGTAAGCTAGAAAGCATCAACAATAATCGACACAGTCGATCAGCGGGTGATATTCTAGTATATCTGACACTCAGATGGACGGTGGCATTGGAAGTAAGGTTGAGTATCTGGCAGTTTGTCTATATAATTTGAAAGCCTTTGATCAAGTTTGACACAAAGCGTTTCTTTCGAAGCTATCCTATTATAGTTCTTTACTTTCCAAAACGCATTTGAATATTAGCAAAGCCATTATTTTTAAGGATACTGAATTGCTGAATTTAAAGCTTTTCTTCGTGCATCCTTTTATTTTTAGAATTAATTTTTATTTTCTAATTTTTTAACCAATATCCTATATAATCAATGCCTTATGTGATTAGCACATTTGACATCAGTTACCAAATATTGATACACAGTAGTGCAACCCAAAGAACAATCGATCCAACCCATGAATATTAACTCATTTATTAAGCTAAGTGTATGTTTTACTGTAATATTATCCATAATTAACTTAATACTTCGTTAAAGTTCAGTAAAGAATATAGTATGCTCTATAAAAACAAAAAACAGACCAGAGAGAATTCCCCCCATTTTATAAATGCTAACTTACGTCTGTAAATAAACATAAACTAAATGGTTATATATTTGTGTTTTTGTCTATTTTAATTAAAATTTGCACCATTTTTACTCTCATTGAAAAATCTTCATATCAACAATATTTTACTCGATTTTAGTTACAGCTTTTTTGAGTTACCAGGACGTGGTATAAGTGTATTTTTTATATAATTAATGATGACATATTAATCCCTATTCCTGGCCAAAAGCAAAAGATAATGTTTCTGTAATTCATACTATGGAGAGAATATCTTATTACGATAAAGAGTTCAGTTCATTTTTTTGGTTAAAATTTCAGATCGGTAGTAATTGCAATGAATGGATACCTTTTTAAGCATTTAAATCTTAAAAGATTTGCATTTAAAGTTATTGATTTCTTTGACGACCATGAAGTGGTTTCGAATTGGCTATCTACATCAATACGCCCACAACGATACCAAAAATTTCCTTATTTATGTCTTTTTTGCTAAGTCAAGTTTAGTTTTTACTAAGAATTAGATTTATTTTATTTTAAAATACTTACCTGATCGGTTACGATTTACTTAGACATTTTCACTTACTAATTTTTAAAGCGGGCATCTCAAAGAAGGAGAGTACTTACCTGAAACAACAAAATATGAATAGTTTATATAAATTTAATATAGGTTCTAAGATAATAAAAAATAATACAACTATATTACGACTTCTCATATGCAACCTGTAGAAAGTTTCTTGCCACGCAAGAAACTTGGCCATCAAACAATGGCCATCTATAATAATTTGTAAAAACTACAATGTACACGATGTATAAGGGCTGCATTTTAAAGTTCCCACCTTATTTAAAATACTTACCAAAGTAAAACGTGTGATTATTAAGTGGAAAAACGATATACAATTCTACTAACTATTTATAATTCTACTTAACACTGTTTAATTGTATTATAACAATTTTCCTTCAGTGTAATTTTGTATTCATGGAGTGGATTGCATGATTTTCTAATAATCTTTTAAATGGTAACGACCATTTAAAAGATTATTAGAAAACCATTCAATTAATTCAATTAATTAATACTTAACGAAGTATCCAATCAATAAGTCTTTAGCAGATTCAGTAAACAATTCTATTGTTATTGTTACCTTTGACCCACTGAAGTATCTATTCATTAATTAATAATCGAGCAAAGAACAATGGGATAATAAAGCGCTCTTCAATAATATTTAGAGGCTTTTACCTAAAAAGTGTTCTCAATTAACATCAAAAAACTTTACATCAGCGGTCAGCAGCTTATTTTAAAGTAGTTGTTATCTAACAATTCTGTCAATTTTATGAAATTACCAGGTCAATTTTCGAAGGTTGAACGAACTGTAGTTTTAGCCAGTTTCATTTTATCGTGATTCGATAAAACTTTTTGGCTGACATATTATATATATATTGGGGAAGGTGAACAGGTATATTAAATAGCTTTACAATTTTCAAAAAATCCTATTAAAAAACTCATTATTTTGCAGTTATTTTTCATAACAATTGCCTTCGAAGTAAATTAGATCAACAAAGAGACAAAAAGAAAACGTGCAATAACGTTCACGTTAAGTAAACATAAAACAAAAGTGTAAATATGTTAAATAAGCATGTATTTTGATTTCCTTTTTTTATTTCTAGTAATAATGATTGACCACGGCGTTTGTGTAGAGTTTAATATATTTATCAGATAGTAAATAGGTATTATCTAGTGGTAAAGGTAGTGGTATAATTTTCACACAAGGAACGATCCATAAATTTTATCTATAGGTTATTGAGTCTGGGTTTACTTTGTGTCCGTTATTTGAAAACTTACGTTACTTGAAAAAGAGCCACCCAACCATTTTTATTTTTACCCAAGAATAAAAAAAAAACTTACTAAATCAGACACTTCATCATTACTTTAATTAATTAAAACAAACGTAATTTATTTAAAATTCATCTTAAAGTCAACGTTAATAGAAATTAACTCTTATCTAAGCTGCTTTTGTGTATAAATAAATTTACACTCAAGTATAAACTACATATATGTCCAGTTTTGGAAGTCTGCCAGGCATTTATCTCCCTCTACGGTAAAATTAAAATGAAACTTCCTTTATTATTTTCGAAAATATATTTAACTGCGGATATAAAATTATAAATATAAATATTATATTACAATAAAATAACGTCAACAGGCTTTTTTTCACGTACATGATACATTTTTTACCAATGTCTTCAAGAAGTCTTCTTCAGATTGCTCAATGATAAACCTTTGTTTTCTAAAAACTGTTTGCGTTCATTGTTAGTTGATTGAGACCTAAGAGTGTTGACCTAAGAGTGAACTAAGAGTTTTGAAGAGCTTCGTTTTGTTTTTGGTTTGATCGCGTTTATTCCGCGGGCTAGTGTGATTTAAATTATTGTTTATATTTGATAGTTAATTTATGAAGAATGTAATAATTTATATATACCACACTACGAGCTTAACAAGCAATGTTAGAAAGTGCGTTCTACAGAACCCACGTTAGTACATTCTACTAACATATAACTGTATTAGATAAAATAATAACTTATAACCCGTTTTTTAATCTTTATTTTAATATATATAATGCCAAAAAGGTGTAAAATTAAATACACCCCTATTTTATATGTTATAAGCAGTAACTTTATATGCTAGCAACTAATCTCTTGGAAAAAAAGTTTAATATTATATACAATTTTAAAATAATTGAATCAATCAATACAATATTATTTATGAACATATTCAAATAGATCATTCTGTGACTATCGCATACTTTGAACGGCCTAGGCATTATTTGACCACACCTACACGGCCTTCGTGACATACGCCTTGCAAAACCACCTTCAGTTGAATATCTCCTAAAAAAATGTATTGCCCGTAAGATGTAATTTTTACATCTTTTGCCGGTACTAAATTTTAACTACAAAATATGCACATGACTTGAAATTTTCTTTTAAAGCTGCCCTCGATAACATGCCCTAAGTACATTTCTTTATATGGTACATGAATTACATTAAAATCATAGGCTTCTCATTCAAGCAATGTTCTTTTAAAAGTAATTCTGGGACATTATGTTAAGATTTTTTTCGTAAAAAGTTAAATGGTTTGTGTAAGTGACATGATCTACACAATCAACCGATAAAACTTAACAGAAACTAAGTACGAGTAGTTTACTAATCTAAAACTAAGTTCTTTGAGATACGATCTAAGTGGGATTTGGCATATCAACTATAGCCTAAGCTTATCTTGATCAATTTAAGCTCTTTTTTTATAAAAAAACCTTAACCTAAGATCCTAAGATCCATTATTTCTGAACTGAAAATTTTGCTACAATTTTTACTGATTTTTTACTTTATTTCTTTCATTCTTTGAAGACCTTACACAGTCTTTCAATATGAATTTACTGAATTTTTCCAAACACTGAAATATATATGATTAATACCTTAAAGAAATATAAAAAATCAACCAAAACCTAAAGGTTTTTGAATTGTACGCAGCTTAATTCTTATAGTCCAATTTCAATACCCGAAACCCAAAAAATGAAATGAAAACAAAAAAGTAAAATATTAATGCGAAAATATTATCTTTATGATCCGTTTTGCATCAAAACTGTCAAATTCAATTTAATAGCATATAAAATATAGTATTAGGTAAATAGCAATCAACCGTACAGTATTTGTTTACTTTAATAATTCTTCACAAACTTTCAATGACGGCATCAGGGTCATATTTTACCAACATAGTTGGTAATTGGTACGCGAAGTCATCAACTGGTGACACCTTTTTATCCATGGAGCCTTCACGTGGTTATTGATCATGTAAAGTTTGGAATCATATCCCTCTTCTGATACCGTCTGCAGAGCGAAATCGTCATCCGCCGACTCAGTTATGGTGGAATGTGAGAATATAATTCTTATAAAATTATAATATGTCTTTAATTCCCATTAAATTACAAATCAATAATAATTAATTACTTTGAAAAACAAAGGAATAAATAAAGAAAAGAGGCAAAAACGAATAGCCCAAGTCCATCAGTCGGCTCCGACGCTCCATTTATATGTGACAGTGTCGCCGTGCAGACTATCGTATACTTTTCCTTATGAATGGCTTAGGCATTACTTATGATGTAATACCGACATACAAATGTATAAATATTTCATGTCAAAATATGGGTTTCATCTTCCAAACTCTATTATTGTATTTTATTTTTTGTAAATAAATTTAAAAGCCATTTCTTTTTTAAAAGCATTTTCATGCCATTGGTATATTATATGTACTAAAAACGGCATTAAAACCTAATCTAATCTATCTATATATCTATGTATCTAATGCTAAATGGTGTCCATTCACACATTATCAAAGATCACCTTAAAACATGAAAAACCTTTCTATACCAAATAAGCATTTATAGTTATTCAAATGTAAGTTTTATTTTAAAACGTACTGCAAGGTGTTTGTATATATAAATATTTATTTAAACCACCGTTCACACTTTGCCTTAAATATGAATGATTTTTTTTTTAATAAATAGACAATGACTTGATAAAAAAGTACTTTTAATCTTAGAAAAAAACCAGGTTTGTTTGGGAAAAACGTCAACTATTCAGCTCCAGAAGGCGTAAAGATTTCCATTTGTTCTTCAATTACTACTTTTTTAAGCAATCTTCTATTAATCGGGAAAGTATGTGTAAGGCAAATTGCAGTAACGTATAAATTAGGATGCACGATTTGAAATAGATTTCTCAATATTTCGAATGTTTTCAGAATTATAACAGCGCAGCTTTGTTCTACTTTAAATGAATAACCATATTGTAATATAAAGTAAGAGATATAACCTGAAAGTATATTATCTATACAATTATATTACATTACAGAAGTAAACATCACACGTCTGGTTACATTTAGTCCTTAGCCCTTTGTCACTCCATTTTCCTCTGAACAAATATTTTGAAAGCAAACGAGCTACCGAGTTCTATTTATTTTGTCACAATGGAATTTGAACTAAAATTATAACAGTTTTAAGACTATTTAATGATGTCTCTACCACATCTGAATATAAATTATTGTAAAAAAGCACAGTGATCTTTTACATAAAGTCTTCATAGCGTTTGATGACATTAACTAACGATTTATTATTAGCAAATATTCATATGAATAATTTGATAAAATCATATTACCGAAAAAAATATCATAATAAGAGATTAATATTTTCAATAAGGTTACAATGTTTGAGGAAATATTATCATTTATCATATGGAGACGGTCGCTCACTCCATTTTATGTTGAGGGGCTTACTCTAATCTTGTGCGTCAAGTTACATAAGTGTATAATATGTAAGTATAATAAATAATCTTCTTAGTTACTTGTAGCTTTTGATGCTTATCTTATAATATTTCTGTATTTGATTGAAATGTTTTGAAGATAAACTGTGATGTTGATATTGTAATACTCATTGAGAGAATATGTTGGGTAAAATATTTGTAGAAATATTAAAATATCAAAAATATCAAGAGTCATAAGACGCTTTACCTATAATAAATAAGAGACAAAACTAATGATTATTCTGTCTTCATAATTATGATAAGAGAGTCTTATAAATTGTATTTTCAATGAAATATTAATCTAGTTATTTTTGTGCCCTAAAAATTAATACAAAATTAATTCGTCGAAAACATTTCAGTATTTCCTCGTAACAATTATTTACAAGTCAAATTTGATGGCTGCGATCATTTGGCTATAAGATGTTAAAGCGACAAATGTAAGTACTTAATGTTTTTTTAAAGATTAATAATTCATGACACTAACTAACGAGTTAGATGTTATTTTGTATAATATACTTTCAGAATTGATCTTTTCTCAGCTTAAATCACAAAGAATTTAATGTTGTTGGAGTAAAAAATACAGAGGTTATATATAAGTTTATTTTATTTTTTCTTCAGTATATATCACAAGGCATACTATTATTTGGTAATGCATTAAATATTGATATTATATTTTTGCTGCAGAAAAAGGCTGTTCTATCGATCGATATGAGACCGAATAAATCGCCAAAGTAATAAATATACTTAAATAATAAAAAAATATGACTGTATATGATAAATATATGTAGGTAAAAATATTTTTTTGTACATAAGACTATTATTGAATTGAAAAAAAATGAGATTTAAACAAAATAATGCCAAAAGCAAAAATAAACTTGCAAGGCCCACCACTAGGCTCCACAAACAAGACTTTTTTTTATATTTTTCAAATAAATTCCCAATGAAAACTTAAAATTGTCATTAAATAATTTTAAGTTAAACATTAAAAATACTTTTTTCTGCGACTAAGTCTGCCCTCCTCTCAAACCCTCCGTCTACCTTTAAGGGTTAAGTTAAAATCCAGCTTAAAGTATACAAATCTATACATATTAAGATTTATGGTAATTAAAATCATTTTCGGTTTTCCCATAAAAATAACATATTTTTGCAATATATAGGATCTTGTAAGTTGAATTGTAAAATGAACTAGCATCAAACCAAATTTTATTCAAATGTGTCCAGTAGATTTTCCTCCGATTATTTTCGTTTATCCGTGAAGAAAATAAAAATTTCCAGACCCGATATTAGTTTAAAATGTTTAAATTATATAAAATGATATACTCTATATAATTTGGTTACATATAATAATAATAAAAATATTAATGTATCAAATGTGTTCCAAATAAACAGTTCAGGTTTTACTCTAGTTTTCTTAGTAGTCATTTTAACTATGTTACCAATTTTTATTCATATAATTACAGCTATATTTTAATACTTTTAAATATCTCAGCATACACCTTATGTACATATTTTTTTATATTTATGATAAATGTTTTAAAATAAAAGTTTGGTAAAATATGAAATTGCCCCAAAATTTTCTTTGTTCAGTTTGGATGGTAGTTTAATTAGTTGTTTACAAAAACCTTCTACTAAAATAAGTAAATTGATATTTATGTTCACACAATTTAAAATAAACTAATATTAACAAAAATAGTTTTATATTAATTCTGAGAATAGTAAAATATTTATTTTTTAATAAAATAGGTTTATTTTTAAAATTTATTAAATCATTCACTTACACTTAAAACTTAATAAACAGTTCAATATGAAATCAATGCAAGCAATCATCTCCAGATTATTATTTTTTTCTTAACTAGAATAATTAAATAAAAAAATTAAATTAATTTTAATTTTTAAAAGCATAATAGTTGAAAAACCAATAAATTCAAACTATCAAAATTGTTTCATGTAGTATCGTATCGTATTTCGCCACTATACATGCGTATGTGTGCGTAGTCAAGCTTTGTCAATGTAGTTAGTTATGTGATTTGCTACCCATCTGTTTCGTAAACGATGCCTTAAACGAAATTAATAGAAATGAAAATTCAACACGTTCAGTTTTGAGATTATACAAATTTCTCGTTTAGACGAATTTCGGTGCTTGCAAGCAAAACACACACTTAAATATAAAATAGAGAATAGAGAGTAAGTTGCATAGAGAAGCCTAACGCCTTTTCTTTACGTGACAATTTGTATACGATGCTACACATACAAAATCAGAATATTTCAAAACATAATCTTAGTATGAGATAAACTTCGTATCTGTAGCATGTTAACTGACTAGTTAATATAGTTTCTGGGCCGGAAGCCGTGGCCTACCATCGTTGTTGCTCATATCCCTTATATGAATACTGTAAAAGGTTAGGTTTCACATTCGTTATATTTATATGACTTGCATGATTTTAAGTTTGAATTGGTTTTTATTGGTCCTGGGGATCATCCCCGGTAGTGATAACTTTTATTTATCAGGATTTTATCGATAAATAAATGACTTAGAATACCTGCATAACTTAGAAGACATTTTATGGCATTAACCGTCAACCAACAGAGCATCAAAGTGGTTGGTAAACCTCGCACCCTTTAATATAATTAGTAAGTAGGTATGTAGGTCAAAACTTTTATACATAGTCCGATGTTTCCTTTGTTACTGAGAAAAGTAAAGTAAAACCTAATTGAATTATATTATTTATCCAACCTTTGTCAATTCAGCGTGATTTCTACACAAGCTTACAACCGGCAAGCCAAGACACAAATGTGATAACCCCAATGAATAATAGATTTAGTAGATAGTTTAGTAGAATAGATAGAATTGTGGGATTAGTTTTTACATATATTGTTTTAATTTAAAATATACAAAATATTATGATGTACATACAACAGAAGTAATAATTAGAGTAACTTTATTTATTTATAAATAGTGTCTATTAAAATGACCACAAATTTTCCAAAAATAGTATTTGTTACTTAACTAATACCTACACTTTGAGTCCTAAAATAATTAAAAAAACTGGTTTTGCTTTATATTCTTTAAATCTCTCCTCAAACTCTTTTCTCACAGTCAAAGTCTGTTTAGTGATTTCGTGTTTGAATATGAATACAGATTATCTTGTAACTCTTCAAATTTGTTGATTCGCTTAGCCAAATTTCAAATTACTGATAAAAATTTTCTTAGAATGCTATAAATGAATAGTATTAGTTTTGAATTCATAATACTTAAACAATCAGGTATAGATTTTGTACCTATAGGGCAATATGTATGTTTATCAGAATTTTAATTACCGCATCTATTGAAACAGTGGGAAATAGTAAATTACGGTAAAGAACAAACTGGGTCTTAAGGAAATGTGGTTCCGTTGTGATCCAAGATGGCTTCCTGCCCGGCGGAATCATATTATAATTGCGTTCTCGATTTCTCCCATCATTGTTGTAAAAGAATAATATATTATTTAATTTATGATAATGATTTTAGTTCGGACATTGGATTTAAAAACTTGTTTTGGTGTATTAATGTTGAACTTTAGTATTCCGTAGACACATTTATTATAAACAAACTGAATTAAGATCAATCAGACATCAGAGGGTATTTAAAAAATATATTAAATTAAAAATATATTTTTTCAAGTCTCAAGTGAAGTTCACGTTGGTAAAAACATAAAAGAAGCTTCTTTTAACTCTGGAATTTTATTTTCTTCAGTAAATATTTTCTATTACATAGACGATATAATATATCTGGACAGATATAACGGTAGAAACGATTTACTGATTTGAAATTTTGATATGAATGCAGAAGCCATATTATACTTTTGTCTTCTTTATTTGAAATTATACTTCAATGGTATTAACTGAAATTACGAAATAGGAATAACCATTAACATTTCAGATACCATATCTCGTAAACTCAGTAACTTATTACGAATAAACAAACACCAAGTCAATGTACATAAAAAAGAGTGGGTTACATATACAGTATAAGAAATCTTAAGCAACGTGACCTAATTCTTGGTTACCGGACCCATTTCAAATACAAATTGTGTTATTGTATTAAAGAAGGGGTTATTTGAGATCATGTTAATTTGCCCCACCCTTCATTGGCTTGAAAGGATGCCAGTTTCTAGTGAAGAAAGAGAGAAGTATGCTAGTGTGTCGGAAGCCCCACTGTCTAACTAAATATCACGTTTTTGATAATAGATTTTATTATTAAAGCGATCTCAGTCGTCAACAATGAAATAAATGAGAATTATACATAACAATGCAATAATTATATAATAAAGTCATTGTTTTTTTATTCTACTTATCACTAACTCAACCTTTATTGTCTTCAGTCTCCTTTCCGTAACTCATCTAGATTGCCCCAATATAATTTTATTAGTAAAGGAGCTGGAGTAGTAGCCATTTAACTACAGTTCGAATGGGCTGTCGTGACTCGAGTAGTACCTTTCCTGATTTTTATAATAAATAAATTGTTACAAAATATCCAAAGTTTCTAAAAATTCGAAAATCTAAGTGAGTACGTACGTACTGAAATGCATAGACAAAACTATTAACCATAGCCTTTCTTCCCAAGCCTTCATGCTATATTTATAAACGAGTGGTTTTTAGCTTTTATAAACCTTAAATAATACGGCTCGCATTTTATTTCTAAATACGAAAGGCCAAAAAGACATTACCGCTTTTCCAATGACCTTTCTTTTTAAAACATATAACAACTACCCATATCCCAATATACTAATGTCAATTTAAAACAACTTTAACAAAAATCGTCGTAAGAAGGCCTCCGCATTTAGTTCTCAAAAGAGTGATATGTGATCATGCCTTTGCAAAATAACATCCGATCGTAATGTATCGTCCTGTTAAATTATTTTTTTGTGGTTTGCTCAAAATTCCGACTGTTTACGAATTCGACTCACGCCCAGTGTTGAGATTGTCAACCACCCTACCCTCTAGAAACAACATAATATAATATATGACAGTCCTTGTATTGAGATTATAGTCGCCTACAAAATTTGACTTTTAGCAACATTTAGTATCAAATACAAAGTGTGATATAAAGTACCGAGAACAATTTTCATTTGATAGTATTTCGTCTGATATTATTTTCATTCTTTTGTACGTCACGAATAGATAGTTATTTAACTAATATCTAGTTCCATTCCAACTTTTTCATACTCAACTTTCATCTTGCAACCATTGGTCTTTACAAGCATTTAATAATTCTTACCGATCTTTAAGCATTATCCAGATACATCAAAGCTTTCATGACCTGATTATAGCCAATAACATGATAGGGTATCTAAAGTGCTCGTATCTTACAGGATGCGCCGCCATTTTGTGTTTAACTTAGCTCGGATAATGTGAAATATAAATATTATTTATGTGATACAGTGTCAATATCTGTTGAAATACAAAATAAAATAGAACTTTTATCATATTTTCGATCTTATTAGAAACGAAACAGATTTCTATTTACGTAAGTAATAGATAATATGGAAATATATTATTCACATTTTGTGTTTAAACATAATTTACCAGAAATGGAACACAGAGTTGCACTTTATCAGACTGTATATAAATGTCCGAAGGAAGGAGTCAGATGAAAACATGATATTAAAATAGAATTACTCATTCCTGTTTTAGAATAGGAAAATACATTATTGAAATCTAATTTTTTTTTTATTATTTTTTTCTTTTTATACAATTTCATATAATTATTGATTTAAGCCTATGCTAAAATCAATAATTATATAAATATACTTCTTAAATAGTTAAGAAGAAAGTTTATACTTCTTAACTATTTAAGAAGTATAAACTTACTTCTATGAAAATATTTACTTAATATAATAATTGTATATAATTGTCATTTATTTATGTATTGTTATTTCTATGAAATAATTTTAATCCAAAACTATCGTTCCATGTTTCATGTTATATTGTATCGTTCCGTTCATGTTTCATGTTATATTTGAGTTCAACAATACGAAAATTATACAAAATCCAATTAATTATCTACTAATGAATGTTTGCAATGTTTCTGTATTGAAAATTACTAAATTTGAATATTGTGTGTTTAAAATAACATTGTAACGACCCAATTTTATCAAATTTGGTCTATCTCACATGTTTTGGGACATGGAATTTATTATTTTTGTTTAAGGCTATTCAAAACAATAACTGTATATTTATTGTTGTAATTCTTATACAGTTATTTTTTTATTGTTAAATGGTATATAGATATATGCCAGCCTGTTTTAACATACTAATTCATGTTTTCGGTATACGGTAACTCATTTCACGAAAATCACCACATAATAAAATATAATCATCAGACACCTGCTTTTAAAGCTATTATATGTGGATCGAGCAATATGTCCAGATTTTTAAATAGCAAAGGTTATTTAGTAGCGGTCGAAGGTCAACCCTTCTTGGAAATGCACGTTGGTTGGATTTCCGTCCCGTTTTGGGGTAGCGCGTTCAAATCTCTTCCCGTATCTTTTTATTTTATAAAAAATAAGCCTTTTTATAAAAAATAAGCCTTATTATAAAAAATAAGTCTTATTATATAACAGTATTCAGGTTTATAAGTATTTTCAAACATAGATATCGGTTGTGTCATCTTTTTAATATTTATTTATACTTAAAAAACTTAAGCATACGAATATATAAGTATTATTAAAAAAAAATAAAAAATTGAAACGGGAGTAATTTCAAATCTGAGTTACCACAAAAAAAAAACAATAAAAGACACTACTAAAGTTTTATTTCCGTGAATCAATTTATTATATTACTATTACTAAGTAAAAATACAAACTTGTGTTTGAAATTTCGAAAAATGCTAATGAAAATTTCCGATTTCTCTGATATATCACGGTAGAATGGCTGTGATCACTTACTGCCAGGTTACTCACAAACTCGTTTTCCCTTCCCTTTATATAAAAAAACAAGGTGTTAATACGGCATGCTAAAAACCTGCATCTAATATGGTAAAATTTCTAACAATCTCCATATATTAGAATAGTCTTTACTCGATTACTGCGATCTGTTGTCACTGGCAGTTCTCCAAGCGCGGGAACTAAAGTAGAATCATATTTCAACTAAATGTATTATGACACTGTATTGAATACCAACTGAATATGAACTGCTATACCACTTTAAACTTTCTGAAATAAGTGACGAAAATTTATTAAAAATAAGGAATGAAAAGTTGTAATTTATGGTTTTTCACTCCCGACAACCTTCATGAATCTATGAAATTTTAATACAATATTGAATTTGGGAAAACTTTAAACATAGTTTTGAATGATTACCAAGATTCTTACAAAAGTTAATATATTTATACATCCTACAAAATATATATATATACAACAAGGACAAAGTTGTACAATATACTATATTTAAAAAAAAACACGATAGATATCAATAGCTTTAAATATTGAAGACCCGTCTGCTTTTTGTTAGAGTACGACGCTAAACCACTAAACTGATACCGATCAAATTTTAGTTGGTTATATCTTTTTCTCCCAATCAACATAATATATTCTACTTCTAATACATCTATTTTAAGGGAAAACATAAAAGAATATTAATATAAAAAAATATTAATACATCAAAAAAACTATGCCGGAGTTTGTAAATATTTTATGTGATATGTCGTTTATTACTGAAGCTGATCATGCAGATTAAATAACTGTAAAATTATATTTCAATTTAATAATTAAGATGGGTGTTTGTGCGCATGCGTAAGATGCAAATAAATACACAATTTATTTATTTTCTTCTAAAAAATATTTTTACTGTTAGGGCCATGAAGAATTGCAATGAACTATTTTTTCTTACGAAATGAAATCCCCGTTAAAGGCTTTCTATATGGAGTACCACAAGAGGTTTTGTCACTATGATGTTAGCACTGCCACTTGTACACAGTTTAAATATTAATAAAGCCTTTTTGTATATTATGTATAACACAAATGATATAGTTTTTTACACTATATCTATTCTTTTTTATGATTCTTAAGGAAAGAAACAATGCAATGGTGTATAGATTGATAAAATATACCATATAAATAATATTAAACGTATAATTATTATATTTTTACATATTTTTTTTACTCTACTTTTTCTTTTATCTGTTGTTATCCTTTTACGTTAAAAATACATCAGTATTAAAAAATATTATTTTTTTAAATCTGATGCATTTTAAAAACTTTCAAAGGCTATATTCTTGTATACAGGTTGAATGGTTTATATTACTTTATTTTAATGTTAAATACTCATATTCAAAATCGTTTCAAAAATGTGTTACTAGCAATGTGACTTAAATTATTTTTTAAGTTAATTATTACTAAAAACTAACTAAATAAAGTTACGTAAAAGAACTTACCTTCAGTGTGCCTTATAAATTTAGTGTTTATATATTATGGTGTATTTGCTACACTACTGGCTACTTCAACTTGTAATTATTTACTGTACTGTTGTAGTTATAAAGGATTAACTTAATTGAATTATTGATTTTCATTCAAACGAAGGCTCCATTTCCTGTTATAGATTATATTGAGACAATCTGTACAGAATATTTAATTATTAATATTTTCATGTTTTTCTGATTTATATTTGGTCTTATCATAACGAAATACTAAGTATATAAATTTGTTTTGATAAATTTATTATTCATATTGATTGATTACTTTTCTTACAACATTTCCGGAATGTAAATGTAAATGTAATTTGTCAAACATTTGCAACGTAATATTGTAACGACAATAATTATTTACTATATTATGAATTACTTCATGTTTTCAAGCAAAAAAAAAATAACTTATTTTTTATAATTGTATGTGCCATTCCTTTAATTGTACTTACCTGTAACAATAAAAAAATAGAATATAAGATACAGTTTTGAAATTTTTAAATTGATTTTGAAATTTAAATAATATATGTACTGCATTAAATTACAATATCATTGACAATATATAAATATATGATTTCACGGTTAGAAGTGATAGATGGCACTATGAAGAGCAATTATTAATATTAGAAGTCTACATATATAAGTAAGAAAGGCACCACGATATCTCATTTAACAGTTTAGAAATGTAAATAAAATTAAACATTCTTGACTAATACTGATATTTCTAGTTCCTAATTTTATACTCGACTTTTAAACTGAGACTTTGACATTGTTAAAACTTAATTTTAATTGTACCTCTGACCTTTGTAAAATCATTAATCGAAATATCGACATTGGATTATAAAAGAGCCTTCATTAATATTTTAGTGAGTCACTTTCAAAGCGAGTTACGTAACGACGGCTAGTTATATAAGTTGTTTGTATCGAATATGCTTAAAATAGTATACTTACTAACATTAAATTAAGATTAACCGTACCTGACTAACTTTTTACAATTTGAAAAACATAATAAGGCCCTGATTTTTTTAATTGGGTTGAGTTATGACGTAACGAATGGATTTTTTTATTAAAAAATATGTACAAAATAATCTTGATAGAATATTATTATTCTACATATTGTGTAATATTGTGTTAAAAACAGAGTTTCATTGTAATGAAGAAAAAGTTTTGTACCCTTTAAATGGCTCAAAACTGGTTGGAACGGTTTCAATTAGGTCAAAAAACCATACTCAATTTTTCTTTATTTTGATATATACGTTGAATATACTAGATTTTATAATACCTTGTGATTGTAACCCTTATTATAGAATGTGTTATGAAAGTAATTCATGTTAAAATAAATTAAGAAGTCTTATTTTTGATGAAAATAATAGCTTTTAATTTACCTGAGGAATATTTATAATAAGTGCATTTAAAATAACAACTAAGATACTTGAAGTAATCACGAAGAAGGAAAATGTCTAGCATTTGAAGAGCTCATCAACGTAAAGACCCTCTTCAGACGTTTATTTTAAGCCAAGATGATACAGAAATGTTAATTATAATACCTGTTCAAGATGATATTTAGTGTACAAGATAAGTCTAGATATCGACAGAAATTAGGTATCGATATTAATACAAAATTATCTCTTTATAATACCTATTAAATATTCTCTTAAGAAACATTTTGAAGCAAGTTTCTAAGTAAGCTTATGGTAAGTATATATATTTACTTGTGAGCAAGCTAGAGGTTAGGTTATTATGTGACTTATGACTCTAACATGAAGTTCAAGAGAAACCTAAAATGTACCTAAAATGTTCAAGAGAAACCTAAAATGACAGTAGCTCTGTTGAATAACAAAGAGGATCTCCTGGAATTTCCAGGTTCAGTATCTGCTATCCCTATGCTATGATTATCTACATTTTAATATGTTTGTAATTGAATTTGTAAATAATTATAAAACTACCGTTGGTATTTTCAATAGTTAACTTCAAATAGGTTTAAATATTTTGTTTAACATAGGTACATTTTTTTAAGTGTTTGCACTTTGATTAGAAAAAAATATATATTCAACGCCACTTTGATTTGTAATACTTATTTGATTTAAAAAAAACCTATTTGCGTTTCTTTAACGAGCGATTATATAAATACCTACTTATTTTAAGAATACTGTTGTTGTTGTTCTAAAGAAATGTTACTCACATTTCTTTAGAACTACGATTTAAACATGGCTATTAAATAAACGACACATATTTCTTATTAAACTACTAATTTTAAAACCAACATTTTAGATTGAGTGCTACTTGCACTAACACCAAGTACGTATGAGCTTTTAACCGGAGTCGGAGAACTTTAGTACTAGAATAAATAAACAAAGTTAAATAAGTGTTTTTAGAATAACGTATTCAATTTCAATTTATATTATAACATTTCTTTAAAATTTTGTTCCTTTTATATCTCTTTTATGTAATATATCTTGATTTTTTTATTTCATAATTAGTAGGTTTGATGTCAAATCATTTAGTTGATAGAAGTTACTCATCGTATGTAAAATAGAACGACAATAATAAAATTATCTATTCCTTCAATAGCCTTCAATAATTTGGAAGAAATTTAAATACGGTATGCATCGAAGCGTATCTTTTATCTGTGATAAACATGCTGTAGATATTTAATTAAATAACAGCGTACGAAAAGTGCAATGCACCATTGAATGCCAGTAAAAATTTAGATTAAAAGGGAGAACAAAGAAACGTTTGTAGGGAATTCCCTACAAACGAATAAAAATATTCAACACAAAGCTTGATTATACATACACTAGTATTCTGACTTGGTATTCATTTGGGAAAAATCTAAATAGAGAATCAATTTATATGATCAATAAACTCAGACTATTTTGAGCCTAGATTGGAATGGCTCACAAATGTAAAATTTGAATAGCTAAACTGAAGTTTTTGAAATTGCATTGTTCTAATGCTTCTAGTAAATTGAAATTTATTAAAATGTTAAAGAATTATTCATGATTATTATAATTAAAAAAGCGTATAAAATAATTCATCACAATATTTGTTAAATAATTTATATTTATTAAAAATAATCAACTGTAATCCAATAAGTGTAAACTTATTATTGAAAATGTAAATACACTATTTTACTGTTTGGATTTTATTTTCATTTCAAATAATTATAATTGGTTATAAGAAAAAAATATATATATTATTTTAATAATTTTACAATTACCTTATTGTTCTGACAAATAATGGAGAATGGAATAAACTGCCAGTTCCTGGCCTATCTTGAGTTTATAAATGACCAATATGGCTTTCGTCATAATCGATCAGTGGGCAATCTTGAAATGTACTTAGCGCCGGAAGCCATCGAATCTAGTACTCTTATCTCAAAAGCCTTTGATCGTGGTAGGCACAAGGTGTTTCTTGCAAAACTACCTTCCTTATGGGCCTCCTGAGAGTTTATCCAAGTAAATCTACAGTTTTCTTACTATTGGGAGCATAAAGGTTGTTATCGATGGTTTTATCTCGAACTTTGATGACAGCACAGGGGATGCTGTATTATCTTTCAGAAAAACATAGAAAGAAACTTGTGTCTTCTATTAAATTTCCTTAGGGAAGGTTTAGGAATGGGATGAACTAAATCTTGTTCTTTTTTCTTCTCAAAAGAGAAAAGTGCGCGTTTCTCACTAAAAAAAACTCCATTTGTCTTATCATCGATCTTTAAGAACATTCCCCCAATGTCTGGTCAGATTATCAGACTACTGGACCTCGACATAGAGCGTATGTCATTTTTGAGGAAACCTGAAGAGCTCATAGAAGTTGGCTTCTAAGAAAATGGCAGTTATAAACAAAGCGAGGTACTGTACGCCGTACTGATGGCTCGGAGTCTATGAAGTGCAAGTCTGATTATGCAACAAATGAAGTCATATTCTCATTTTCAGTCCGGATTGCCCCAGTATCAATTTTTACCATTTAACCTAATGCAATAACGTGCTGCTCGAGTTGTCAGGCGTATTTTACTCCCTACAATACTATTCCTACCACTTGGATGCATGCATAGCTTTTCTCAACAGGGTGGTTTCTAATAATTTGTCTAATATGAACCACCAAGATTTGGAATAGACTTCCAATCGACAGTATTTCCAGATTCTGTCAACACGGGTTCCTCAAAAAAAGAACGCTCAATCCTTCCACAAAGGCCAAAAATTACGTGTGGGTCCGTTCATATTCCTAGAGACCTCAGATGGTGGTGGTCAATTACCACTAAGTAACTTACTCACTTGTATGCCATTCTCATTATAAAAAAAATATAAATGATTAAACTTAAGCTGTAAGTATCTTAACAAGAAAATATACTAACATATTTCAATTATTTCTATATTTTTATGTATGATTGATTCACTGTGTGACAATTTAATTGCATGTTCTGTCCGCACAAAGATAGCTTTAATGGTTTTATTAGTTATATTTCAATTATTGGTTCTTATACTAACAAAGCCCGATAATTCTCGTAAATAAAAATATTTAAAATTGACTTCCTATCCAGTCTCTTCTAAAGGTATATAAAATTCAAATTTTTTAAAGATCCAACTTTTTGAGAAAAGACAAAAAAATTACTGAAATCTATAACTCTACGACAAAGAACTCATGGGTCTGAAAAATCTTAAATCTTCGTTCTTAATGACAGAAACGATAACTAAAAGGAATCAAAAAATAAAATATTACTTAACAGGTCCCCAATATATCAAGATTTATCTGAATATGAGATTGATATTCCTTTTCCCACCTCCCTGAGGTACACATTAACGCAATTTACAAAAACATTTCCTCAATTTATAGGATCATAAAATAATAAAAGGGTTTTGTATAAAAAAAACAAAATCTCAAATTGTATGTAACGTCATGAGTATTTTCATTTTGTATCGTTTTTATTAATCGCTTACATAAAAAGTTATAATTTCAAATAGGTGTGTTTGTTTGCAATACCGTTACTCCTAACTTATGAATTGAATTGGATTTTTTTTTATCAATTTTAAATCGTTACTTACTTAATTGTAAAGGCATACTGTATGAGTCTTAATATTATGATATCTATAAGGTTTAATATCTATGCAAATATTAAACTATGTAGTATCTTGCATCTTCTTTCTGTATCTTATTACATTCTTCTTGAATTTATAAACATATTAAGTCATGTTAAGTTAATTTAAAATACTATAAAATTCATCAACATGTACATGTAGATGTGACCTCTGGAATACCGTCATGTTGGTTCGTTTTTTATTTCCGCATATATTTAAAATTCTTACTTTTTTCACCTCCGGAATTAAGAAATACAGAAGACCGAAATGAACTTGTAAATAAATTGTCACGTAACGGCCACTTTGCATCCGCTTCTGAAATCCTGAATCCATCACCTTACAAACCTGAGGTCCAATATTTAGAGGTCAAGTATCCAAGAAACCAGGTCAAATATTTAGAGGTCAAGGAACAGGGGTGAGTAAGCTCCGGGATTTCCAAATGACCTATACTTCCATCGCATCAACACCAATATTCGTTTTTATATTCAAATTTAAATAATTTATTATAAATATCCGTTAAATTAACAAAGCCATCAATCAATCTATTTCATCATTGTGTTTCAAGTCTGTTCTTAAGTCCAAAGCATAAAAAACTCGGTAAGCATTTAACTGTCGCCATAAAAGTAAACCCTATAACCACTGTGCTACTATTTATAGTCCACGATACGATATTTTATTTATTTATTTATATACCAGTAAAAAATATATATGACAATGAATATAAAATAAAATGAATAAAAAGATCACTCGCTGAAAAGAGATCTCTACCAGAAACTTTTGAGTAATGGAGACATTATTTTGTAAGTGGCGGTATAAGTACGTTGACTAAAGAAAAAATAATTAAAATCTATAAGATATATAATAAACTACAAAGATTTTAATATATATATATATATATATATATATATATACCGACATAATAACCTGTATAAATTACATAAATACACAATTATTATGCATATAATCCAAACATGTGGGGTGAATATCGTAATAATTCTTTAATGCAAAGAAGGATTTTCGATAGAATGTAATGTTATGCCGCGGCACCTCAAGAAGTTTAAAAAATATACAAGACCGTTCAGATAAATTTCTAGGTTTACTTGCAAATAATAAGGAGAAGAATTTTGAAGTAATTTAAAGAGATGCGTTAAAACATGTATATTCCAGCGGAAGCGGATTGAGAACCGGTTTAACTTTTGGCGGTATTCGTAAATAACGTTTTTACATGCCCGGGAAGATGGATGATTCTAGGAAATATTATGTGATTAATCCCGTCTTCGTTACATTGTTTTTGAATATTAATTTTATTTTCTGTATACTGTGAAACCAGCAAAGTATATATTATATATGTTATGATATTGCCTATTGGAACAAACATTAAAAATAAAAATTATAAAAAATATTTTACACAAAATGAGTACATAGTGTGCCCTAGCTCGGTCTTTTATAAAAAAGCGACGTGGTTATAACTTAACGCAGCAGAAAATAGATAGATTGTAGCCATTACATATTTTACACAGAATATTGATCTTGAGAATAAAGTCATTTTTATATCAAAGAATAAAATAAAATTATAGTCAATGGTTTTACTTGTTAACAAAAATAAATATTTATATTCTTTAAAATCATATCTAAGCTACTACAAATATAAAGTTAACGGCTCTTTTTGTGTAACAGAGCCGCTATCAAATATAGTTACAAAATCCTAATATCTTTAGCTCCAGAACTATTACTTTAATTTATAATTTAAAAATGGTTCTGTCTTATTCAGATAACGTAAATAGCAACGTAGGTGAAAACTGTATTAGAAAGATTGTTCCTAATACAAATTTCTTATCACTATATTCGTCTAAGAATATCTTAAACAGATTGTGTTTTTTCATAATAAATTTAAAAAAATGTTTTAAGTTTTTAAATGAATTTTCACTTTACGAAACTATACACCATTATTTATGAAACTATACACCATTATTCTTCTTTAATAGTAAAATTCTTTCCAGTTTTGAACGTTTCACATAATTTATGACCAAAACAGCTTTTTAACTTAATTACTTACTATATCTACCTAACTGTGTAGAATTATGAGAATGACTCCTCAATTGGTTTTTATTAATGATTTAAAATATATAAATATATATTGAAATATTGAAAGGAAATGAAAAACATTGTTTACCTGATATTTTCTGTCATTGTTAACGAAAGACTTTGAAATATATATATATATTTTATTATACTATAAATTTAATTAGGCTATTTTTTTTTGGTAATTGCTTTATAATTCTTTTGATTTCAAGTTTGATGTTAAAATTATTTAAGAGACAAACGTAGGTTCTTATTACAAGAATGGTGGGCTGTGCCAACTTGTAGATAAATAGTATCGATAATTATTAATAGTGTATGAAACTTGGTAATAATATTACACATACCAAATTCATGAACCGCTATTCAAAAAGGAGCTTTATTTTCAAAGTTTATATTTAACATCACTACATTTTGCTTTCTAAATCTTAGTTAGCCTTCAACATTCTAGGTAAAGTGCAATAAATATTAAAGTCAGAACTTTAACGTGACATCACTTTATATCACGATATATTGTGATCTGAGAGCTCGTGTTAAATGTGGATCTTTAGTTCTATAACTTTTCGGCTAAAACATTTGTTGCGGCAGCTTCAACTCGCGTTGAGAATAAAAGCTGTACATTATTTTGTTTTATCCATTTTTTATATCGTTTCCTTTTTATTATAATATAAAAGCTGTTATTTATGTAATTAATTACCTAAAAAAACCAGCATTCCAATTAGTTTTATCATATTATATAAGCGCAAATGTATATTAGTGATATAAATATTATTTAGAAAATATTGATTGACGTTCTTCTTTCAATTTTAATATTTATTATAAATACTATGCTTTCAAACTGCATAATTACTTTAATTTGGCATAAAGCGTTTAATATAATCCCTATTATCAGAATCCTCAACCCCCCTAATACTTAAGAATCATTACTTATCTTTTTCCTCGCCTGTCTAAAATACCGGAAGAAACAACACAAAACATGTAACCAATTTCTAAGTCACCAAATTTCAATCTGGGTTGCATCCTGGCCAAGAAACAAACTCTGTACTAATAAAATAGTGGGATATGTCTGATATGGTATGGAGGGTGATCATCTAACAGTGTTAGTCCGTATCGATTTCTCCAAAGCTTTTAAGACAGTTGGTTATTCTATTCTCTTTGCTCTTATTTCAGACCATAATATTTCTTGGAAGAAAATGGATTCTTAGCCTATATTCATACTCGTCTTCAATTGGTACGTATCAGAAATACTGTCACAATGGTGTGACCTTAGCGCTTGTGCACCACTAGACTGCATCCCTTCTTCAGTCTTATTTTATTATCTTTTCAATTTTAATAGCACAGATTTTATTTCCTTTTACAATTTCTACTTACAAATAAACATATAAAGCCTGACAACATCAATAATGCCTATGATTTTTTTAAATACAGACCTACAATAAATAAACTAATGATGTTTAAGTTTTGGTATGAATGTCAAGTCACTTAACTGTTCAGCAATAAGAATTGGTCCAACGACCAATTTGACCAACGTTGCTGCTTGAATTGGCACCAATCCATTTAATATCACGATGATAGACAAAATTGCGTCTTCCATATTGACATTATTTTGAGATGTCATATCCATGTCATTCAATGTACCGCGAAATAACGAATTCCCTACGTCCAGTTTATAATTACATAAAATGTATATTCATTAAATTTAAAATGAGTTAGTATAAACTTTAATTATTTCTCTAATTGACTATACTGAACTCCAACATCTCCAAATGCAACGAAATGATATTGGAATATATTATCCACGGCTTCATAGGCTTTGTATTCAGTCGTAGCAAATATGGTCATTACAGATTTGATAAGTGATTCCTCTAGTATTTATATGTGGCTTCATTACAAAAATAATGTCTCTTAGTATATAACTTCAAGTACATAACTTCATGTAATAATTGCTACAAAACGTTTTTAAATTTATATATAGTTATAATAATTTGAACAGCAGAACGAGCAGTGAATCGAATCAATTTTATTTATTACCAAGACCACTTTGAAGGTAGAAGTTACTTAATATTATTGGAGGGCAGTTTATAATCCTGATGCTTTTATACATACGCAATAATTTGTTAATAGGTCAAAGGTAACATGAAAATTTAGAATTCTGAAATGTTAGAAATATTTCAGAAACAATCTGAAAAGGTCTAATTAATTATTATTTACCACACAAAATAACTGAATTCAAACCATTCTTATGAAGATATTTATCATGTTCAATCTTATTATATGTTACTTTAGTAATTTATATAAAGTCGGTTTACTGAAAAAATGTATCTATGAAAAAAATTTTTTTTTTCTTGTAATATAGAAAAAAAAAACGATAACAAGAACCATAAAATCACCTTCTTTATAGTATTGTTATTGAAAAAAATGTTTTTTTAGATTTTTTCCCGAAATTTCCTGACCATAATATATTATTTCAATTTATATCTGTTTGAAAAGAGATTCGGTTGAATCTACTACCCATGAAGAACTAAAAATAATTAAGTACGTAACTTAGAAGTAGTGTAACTTTTATATATTTGATAGTTTAGTAAATGTGGATTTTGGCATTAATATCAGTTTAAAATAAGTATATAATAGAAAGTGAAAGTGTAAATTGGTTATATTCTAAGCTGATATATTTCACATTATTTTTTTTGTTATCTAGTTACTCTGTAGTGTCTTAATTTTGTTTATAAGTTTTTAATAACATTTTTGTTGTTAAGTTCTTATATCGTATATTATAAGATTTTTTATTATAGTATAAGTGTATGTATTTCGTAATATACTACACGCTCATGACGATGATGTTTGGTTGGATTCAGTCAGTTGACTATATCGAGACCATTTAAAAGATCTGTGAGTGTCAGTTCTTACATCAAGAACCGCTGGTAATATTTTTTTTAAATAAGGAAATAAACGATCTTGTAAATATTGTACGTATGCTTACGATTGGTTACCATTGAATATCACCAGCAGGCCTACCATGAACTCTTAAAAACTATCATAGTTTGATAGCAATATTACAATAATATTACTTTGAGTCGTACCATGAGCTTTATAAAACATTTTCCTATAGTAAAAGAATAAACGATGACGTCATCGAAACTTCTTATCGAAACATTATTGAAGTAATATTGAAGTCATGGACAAAAAATTTATATAGTCTCGTAAAAATAATAGATGCCCCGTCAACTTTGCTTGAAAAAGTTTAAACGCTAGCATATTGTTAAAGATAAATAAAAAACAATTGATAACTGATAGTAATGATTATCTCCAAGATAAGATATATATTAAATTATCTTTAAACGTATTATTCATGGTACTTGCCATAATAAGTTTTTCTTAATTTTCATACGTCAAAAAAAATACAAAAAAATACATTTGCTAACTATATAAAAAAGTTCAGTTGGCTGAACTACGGGAACAGGCTGCCGGGAGAAAGCAAAATCGAGTCCTGCTCTTTTTTAGTTAAATTTAATATTAGAAGAATATGTATATATAAATATATATATATATTCTTGGAAATATTCAGTGGAACTCCTGTCTAAAGTTAAAAAAAAATAATAGACGTTTTATGCCCAACGACATTGGAAAGTTCGAGAAAAACTTAACTTTGAGACTTAAGCCGCAGCGCATACAACTTCTTGATCAATCTGAAGCAAAATTTAATAGCGACAGTTCCATTGTTTTCGCAAAAGAGCTGTGGTTGACCATTTAAATTTAAAAAACTATTGAACGACCTAAGAATTGGACAAGATTTTTTTCTGTAAATGGAGATTGATACTTAAAGTGTGTTTTTTTAATATTGTGTTTAGTTGTGATAAGTTTGCCTAATAACATACTTTCCTAAAGAAAAAATCTTTAATTCTCAATTATTAAAAAAATGTTGCGACGCCACCAAACGATTTTTTAAAGTTATTTTTATATTTCTCGTTATAAAATGTTTTTCTATTCATACATTTGAATTAAAATTGTTTCAATATATGAAAAAATATTGACTCTTTCCTTAATTTTCCGTGGGCACTAGGTACAAATCTTGTTCTTTTTAAACTATAATTTATTCATAAGTGGTTGTGTTTGTTTTTTTGGATACCTCATCACTTTTACAAAATAAAAATGTTATATCTTACTATGTAAACTTTTATAAATTGTACCCTAATTATAAGAGAGTTATATTATATCATTACAAAATATTGAATGAATTAAACATCAACATTTAAAAAATATTAACATCAGCCTGTGACCATCGGTGGCCGCCATTTTTAAGTGTGACGTCGTCGTGCCGGGACGAGTTCATTCAAGTCTGACGTCACTCCATTTTGTTCCACAAAATAAAATTTACGACTGAATAATAAATATTATTGACTTTTTATGTATTGAGAACTCAGTTATTTAGATTCATATCATCAATAAGTTCAAATAACATATTATTTATATGTTAATACTCTGATAACATTTTTCATTCATGTCTTTACTACCTCATAAATTCAGATCTCGCAAATGTTATTCCAATGTCTACCTTACAAGTATCATAACTCTTTTTATATGATATAAGGACAAATTTCAGATTTTTATTACTTTGAACTTGGCATTGTTACTTCATTTACTTCATTTAACTTCACTATAAACTTTTTTACGGAGTATGATTTAATATAAGATCTTATTTAAGTATATGTTGGTGCAAATTGTCCTCCAATAGTATTAATATATCTCGAAGAAACTATATTCTTCTATATCGGTATTAAATTTTAAAATTTTTGCTTTTTGCAGCGACTAATTTTGAAAAGAAATTCAAACTACAATAGTCAGATGTTTTCTACGAACGCTGCCGTCTGTACCTCACCTCACGCAGGTGGCGTCGTTTAAAATATTCGGTATCCAAAAAAATGGTAGTTATAGGTACAAAAGAAGATTAAAAATATATATAAATATAAATGGAAATTAAAATAGCTCTCCTGTATATATCGCACATCTATCTATCTGTCTACTTTTAGCTTCAAAATTAAATCAACGAAGGAAAAGCTTGTTGAGTTGGAGCAATAGTAACCTTTACAATGAAAAAAATATTTGTAAATAACTCACATTGATTAAATAATTTTAATTTCATTTTGATTTTCTTAAAGAAGACTCTGAAATATTTTCATCTTCTGGAGTGTGGCCAAGAAATTAAGGTTTATTTGAAAATATAATTATAAGTATTATAATTGATAAACATTGTTATACAGATCTAAAACCCCCATTGTCCTCTCCCTATGTCTAAGTCTAATCCCTCCTCCATACCACCTCAAGGCTGAAAACGCCTATACTAATTTCAATATTATCATTAAATAAGACAAAACCATCAACAGATCATTTGTTTGTCATTCAAAGTGAAAAAAATAAATGATTAATTTATATTTTTATTATACTGCTACAGTAATTATTGTTAGGTAATATTGCAAATATAAGATAAGAGAGTAATTTAATCTACCGGCTGTTTGATAAAAACAATTTCACGAGCAAATTAATTAAACTCAATAATTATTTAAGTATTCAATAATAATCAAACTTAGTAACTTTCATAGACACATTTAAATCACTGGTAAGTACGTAATTTACCTGTGTTATTAATATTTAATTAACGAACTCTCATTCACCAAGCTACAAATATACGTTTATCGTATAAGCTAGGCGTTTATTATTTGGCAAATTTATTTCTCATTTACAATTTATAAATCAATTGGAAGAATTAAATGCACAAAATATTGTTCCCAGTATATATATTTATTTTTGTACCAGATTTGGTTCAAACCAAACATTAGGAAGGAAGACAACGAAATAATATTAACTTTTCAGTACAGAGAGAGCTGTAATCCTGTGCAAAGATAATTTTAAAAGGCTGAAACACTAAATATTGATATACATTCATAACATATAAGTTTCCAAATACTGTTTAAATAGTAAACGTATACACACAAATAATATCTATCATATTACATCATATACATGTAACTTATTTATTGACTGCTTTTGTCATGCAAAGAACTTACAATCAAGAATTTAATTAAAATACAACAATTTTAGCTATGTGTTAATAATAAATAAGTAGTATATTATAATAAATAAATAGCTACTCGCTGCCATTAAAATATTAAAACTAATAAGTGTCTTTTCCCTCATTGATTTCTAACTAAAAGTATATTTCATCTATTAATTCGAGAGTGGAAGAGATTCCATAGAAATTCTCACCCAACTAAACTGACTTAGAGATAAAATTACACAATCTACTTATACAGACAGAAAGCTCTTCTCATAGGAAATTCATAATATTTGTCAAATAAGATGATGGACTTAATAAAACTAATATTAAATGCGTATTGCACAAGTTATTCTCAAGATTATTCTTTTTTAAGATTATGATTTTGTTTTCCACCTCAAAACAATACTTGGTTACAGATAAGATTCAAATGTAATTGTCGATACAAGATATAAAGTCAAGACAAGCATTAATACATATATACATTTACTGAGATTCCAAAGCTCGGTTCCCTTTTTGAAATGTTCATATTTAACTTTAGTAAAATTGGTTAATCTGAAAAATTAATTTTACAAGAGCCAACTCGTTCACGTCCATAAAATTGATGCATGATCTGCAAAAACTCCCCTACGTATTAATAAAGTTCAATTTTGTGCTATACTGGTGGTTAAAAAAAGTGTTGTATAAATTGTAGCGTTTAAATTAAAGCCTTTTATTTTTGCCGCCATCTTGAATTAATCTAAGGAAAATTATGTTTTAAATAATTTATTTTGTCAAAGTTAACAATATTTCACATCTTGGCGACACATGGAAATGCAGAAATGTAGATAGTTACATAGGCGTTGCCACCCTTAAGGAACAGGGATGAATGAGGAAAGTAGACAGGAAATTGGGAGATATTGGGTTTCCCACTCTCAGTCACAGCACAAAACGCAGCCATAATAGCTACCAATCTAGCTCATCGATTTTCCTCGAGAGGGTGTCTCCAACGTGGTCGAGACAGCCTGTCAATTGTCTACAGCTAACATACGTAGGTGTTTATAAGTTTAAAGTGTCCATTAATTTAGAGACGTAGAGCTCTAAGAATGTTATTTGTGATGAATAGGACTTATTTTTGATGTTTGATTCCTTTATGTAATATAAATAATAAGCCAAACAACAAAACTCTGATAATATGCGGCTATGTATATAATAGTATTTTTATTTTTGCTAATTTTTGCAACTTCCTCAAAGTATTTTTTCAAGTGTCTCATTGCTTATTACTAATAGCTGATTTATTGATAATTAGTCTTTATATAAGTCTGCATTGAACTCTTTGTCTTCACATAAATATATAAAAGATTTTAATTAATTCTTTGAAAATTTAACAACTTTTCCAATTAATGATAGTAACACAGCAATGTTATTTTGTAAGTCGAATTTATAGAGTTCTTTAAACTTAAAAAAAACTGTTATTAGCTTCTTAGTTGGCTGAAACTAAAATTGGTTGAAATGGTACGTGTGCTCTTTGTTTCCTCAATTAGAGTAGAGTAGAACTTATTTCATCATGTACCGAACTCTACCCAAATTAAATTATTTTTATCAGCGCAATATGTCAATATGCCTTGATTTACTGTCATATACGATCTAAGAGAAGGTCACAAACATATTTGGATAAAAAACAAACAAGGTATCTAAAATCTTTAATAAATGTAAAACTTTAAATTTGATATAAGTTTTGTTAACTAATTTAATGAAAATTGTATTTAATATTCGACTAAGATAACGGACGTTATCGTGAGTAACGGATGTTAGTTTTGATTTTATAAAATTATACCATGAAATGGTATGCGGAAATGAATCATAGAGCTAATAGTAAATGTATTTGTTTCATTTGATTGCATAAGAATACTAGTTAAGAAAAAACGCATCATTATAAAACAAAATATTGTATTCGGGTTCTTTATACTAATATGTGAAGATGTTAATCTATTACATTTTAACGCCTAAACCAAAAAGCTGGTTTTGATGCTTTTGAGATAGAAATACGTTGGACGTGGTGACGTGGACGTGGACGTGAAGAACCCAGGATACTTTTAGTAAACAATATTGGTTGAGTTAGTAAAATCATTTCTCTGTTGGTGAAACTGCTAGTATCACCTAATGGACTAAGAAATAATAAAGCCAACCTATGGCAATGCCTATTTTACTAGTATTTACTCATTGCCTTGTATCCTCTATATATTTTGTACGACGATAAATTTATATTTTTTTACAAAACATTGTAAATCTTATGGTATACATGACATCGTTTGTAAGTTCAGATGTTTTATATAATTGGATGTTTGCCCTGTAATCCTACAAAAAAAATGTATAGACTTTACAAATACATACCAAATGCCATAATCAAGCAATTTTTGTCTCGAAAAAATATAAATCAAATCAAGCAATTTTTGTTTCGAAAAAATATAAAAGCGTTTTCCTGAAAAAAAAAAACACACAGCGTCCCAAGTTTACTCCTAGCAAGGAGCACTGACCTCATTGCATATTTAAAATAGAAGCTATGCATGCTGCATGCAGCTATAAATTCAAATAAAGGAATTATTTGTGGTTGATCGTAAAGAAGTTAAAAAAAAGTAGATAGCTATGAATGCATCAAAACACAGTGTTGCTCCAAGAGACTCCTGTAGGTTAGTACATGAGATCTGAAGTCTGTTAAAGTGATCTGAGTCCCTACAAGAACTATTACTCCGAATGGCTCCAAGTGAATAAAGTATGAAACTGTGTTTTGAATAGTGGCAACTTTTTAATTCAGTTGTTATCTAATTGTTATTTTTTTTATTTTTAAGGATATTAGTAGGTAGTCATGTAAAATGAAAAGATTCATCGTATTTATTCCAAATGCAAATAATTATGACCAACGATAGCATTCCCAAGAGTTGGGATGGCGTAATGCAGGAGGCTGGCCAAAAAAAAATAAGGCAAAAAGCCAAATTCTTTAGCAGTATGACAAGATGGAAGAATAAATATACTGCGCCAATTCTTAATATGAGATGTGGCAGGAAGACCATGAATAAATGTTTAAATTAGATAAGGCTGTAATTAAAAAAAAATGTATGTGTGTACTAGAGTACACACGTAAGAAGTGAAACTTCTTTACCACATTATTTTTAGAAAAATGAACTACTGTATGCAACTTTACAGAAATTGGTTAAAGATTCGATAAAGTTTAAACAAAAGTTTATTATCAAAACATTAATACAAATAATACAATTATTTCATTTTACCTCATTGCTACTAAGATTATTATAGCATTTCAATAGTTATAATAGAATTATTACTATCGCTGTTATCATAATCATATAATTCAGTAATGAATGTCTTATGTTACTGAAATATGAAATATATGGTTTACATTCTACGAAATTTAGTGACCGAGTAAAAACTCTATCAATTGTAGCCGGATTGTGTTGTTGATGTCTGAATTCAACTAGCTTCGAAGATTTTTCTGATGCGAAAGTGACATTAAAATCTCCACTTATAATCATCGGTATTTTATTATTATTGTTACGGAGCAAAGATGCACCGGCTCTCGTGTACGGCGACAATGAATGATGAAGAAAATTAATACTATCAACTAACTTCTGATTAAGAGATATATATAAAGCAACAATCAAAACTTTCATTCCATTTTTCATTTTGCATGTATTTTTCTTTAAACCGGTTACTTAAAAAATATAATAATAAATGGGGGTGAAGACGAGCGACCGCACGAAAGGGAGACGAGGATAGACCAAAACTCTGCCTAAGATATATAATATATATTGCTCTCTTTTTCCTTCTTTCTATACGTTATATATTTCGTGTAACGAAATGTAACAAAACGTGACGTTTTTAATATTTCACTCTACATTCTCGTCCAAATCAGACCGTCGCTAAAGAAGTTTCACTTCAAAAATAAAAATAAAATAAGCTCGTCCTGAGCTTCTTTTCTTTTATTTGTCTATGTTTTTGTGTCATGTAAAAACTAACAAAGCCGTTAAATTCTAATATTTACAGTAGAAAATGTTAAAATCTAAAGTTTAAAAATATAAATTGACTAATTAACATAACTATTTCAATCAAAGATTCGTGTAGCTACGACCAAAATGTTATATTGGACTAATCAAAATTCAAAGCACCGTTCAGCTCAAAAAATAAAAACCAATAATACTTGTGACATTATTTAACTAAGAATATTTAAATGAGAGTCAATAAAGTACATTAACCATTCAAATTAATTTCGCCAATGTTATTTAATTATATTATTTTAAACTTACATTTTTACATATTAACAATGTAAGTAGAGTTTTAAAAGAAAGCTATTTTTACGTTTATCTCGAAGAAAATGAATTCATCCATGTTAGAAGTAAGACACGGTATTTAAAATTACAAATATAATTTCATAAAACCGGAGATAATACCTTGCGAGCTGCCAGGCATTTTATGTGAGGTTTTGAGGAGTTTTATTAAAAAGTTTGCTCGTAAAACAAAAAAAAAATGTGTTGGTTTACATTTTTGTATTTCAGATATAATGAGATGGTAATGTCTTTGAACCAAATTTTAAGTCATAATATAAAAAAAATAAATACCGTAAAATAATGTGACTTCGTGTTTGATCCATTTTAAGTGGTGATGACTGTTGAGCCAAGGTTCGATTTTATCACGAACTACTGCTACTACGCT
The DNA here is from genome assembly GCA_963555665.1 of Dircenna loreta. Classification (NCBI taxonomy): domain Eukaryota; kingdom Metazoa; phylum Arthropoda; class Insecta; order Lepidoptera; family Nymphalidae; genus Dircenna; species Dircenna loreta. The sequence continues at coordinate 6,457,005 of OY743089.1, read as the reverse complement.
AAGGCATGGGCTGCACTTAAAAGGAGCGCCTTATGCCATACATAAAGATAGTTTTAAAAAATAACTAAACTAACCGTTAGGCCCTCTTCCTTATTTTCAATGGCCACCACCCATTTGACAACAGCGAGATTCTGTCACATTTTGGACCCTTGGCCACATAATTCATCATACAGCTCAAGGTTGTATTCTAATTCAGGTGTTATTATAACGTTTTTTTTAAAAAACATAACCTATTTTTCATGAACTACACTTTCATTGAATACTACAAAGCATTTGGTTATACCTGCGGTTTGAAGCTTGGATCAGTCAATTCTATACTAAGGTATTGTAGGAGTTTTCCTACAATACCTTAGTAAAATATATAAATAGCATTTTTATCAATTATAATGTAACAAAAATGTTGTTTAAAAAGTCTTAACAAAAATATATCGATATTCATTTTCTATACTGAAAAGTATTAAATTATTAATTACATGCTTTAAAATATTTCAGGCTCTGGTTTTCATAAAATCACGTTAACCACAAAGTGGTTTTAAATGGACTTAAATTTTAAACATTTTGATCCATATTTATTTAAGTATTTTTCCAATAAAACTCGAATTTCTTTATAATACTAATTAAATGTTTTGGAACCTTGTATTATTACGTAAAAATATTTCGAACATACATTATATAATATATACATACCATAAACACGTATTAGAACTGGTTGTACCAGGGTAGCAGGAAACTCTCCCAAGAGATCGGTGTGACATCAGGCCTTTAAAGATGCACTTCGTAAACCAATATGGCAGCTGGATACCTAGAGTCTAGTATGTAGTGTAAATAATAATGACAATAGTTTATATATATAATAGTCCTTATAAATTAATATTACCCTAATGACCTATGAAAAAAATATCTAGGAAAAAAATATGAAGATATTATTTGCAATGAACTTTTAAATTGCAGATAGGTGGAAATAGTATGACATTGGTATTATTAATTGGCTTTTTCAATGTAGATAGTTAGACTGCTAATATAAAAAAAACACCTTTGGATATCTCATAGCTATTTGTAATAATTTTATGTTCAATATTTGTTCAACGAGTCTCTAGTAATCTTGCATTAATATCTTTTTATTCCAAAAATATATATATTTTTAATCTTATATTAAGTCATAACTTTGCAATTAATTTTAATAGCTAACGTTTCTAAGATTCCACATAAAAAAACCTTGAAATGGAATTAAATCTAGAATTCTAATATCACAATATAACTCTTTTAGTAATATGTAGTTTTGTAAAAAATCTATGCAATATTTTTTATCTTATCTCAATTTTAATTCTAAGCTTCGCTTACATGGAGAGATTAAACTGACTTTTGACAAAGAAAACTTGATAAATACAGTACAATATAGATTGCTAAAACATCTTACAATAAAGATTGCTAAAAATGTCAAAATAAACAAATAAAAGCAGCTTTATCTTCTTCCAATACAATTCCGAAATATCTAGAATTCACACAAAAATCTTTTACATAATATCCTAAATATAAACTAAACTAATGAGCAAATAATTTAGTACATAAAAGCAAGTAATTAATATTGTCTCTATTGTAGTTTTATTGGAAAAGTTATTGAATTATTGTGAATATTTATGGTTATTGGTTTGAACTAGTTTGTTGCTGAATTAACCATTATAAAGTTAACCCTTTGATAGATAAGTAGATAATTCATATACTTATATTATAAAGATAAATATTTATGTGTTTTTATATAATAATTTAATGTTTTTATATTTACACAAATTTATTATGTACCACAAAAGTGTGTGATTCTTGGCGGGATTTCACAAATAAAATATTTATAACGGACACAAAGTAATCCGATAAGTCTATTTGTCAGACAAACTGTTGACAAGAAAGGCTAACTTAGAATATATTTTGATCCACACTAAACCATAACAATTCCAATATATGTGATATTAAATTATGCAATCAATATTATTTAATAATTTGGAGTTGTATGGAGTTTTTCCTTGTTGTCTTCTAATTTCTGAAATTTATCAAGAATTAGTAACTAAAGCTAGATCAAATCTCTAGTGTTGTTCATTTCTATCGAGAGTGTCTATGTTTTAAAGGGTCAATATTAATTTCTAAACAAAGATGAGCTAACGTTTATCGCAACGAGCTTACCACTTTGTGATCTTGTGATAATACCCATATTTTAACCATAAAATAAAAAAAGAAATATACGATATATTATCCGTAAACGTTGTACGTCAAAATAGTTTTTATACACTTCCTATAATTTTTGCCCATGACATATCAAATTAACGCTGTTTTAAAATAGACATTCAGTTATGACAGAGCGGCAAAATCCACACTCATAGTCATTAATAGTAATTCCAAATTCTAACTGAAACATCACCAATAAATAAATTGAACCTTACGACTGACACCTTAAAGATCATTTTAAATGATTTATTTGCGTATTGTATCGATTTTGTTTCGGTGAAAGTCGCTGGAGATCGGATGTTCTCGAAATAGGTCAGGATGTGCACGGTAATGATGCATTCAGTGTGAAATTTTATATCTTTATTTAATTTTCATCTTACGTCAGAGAAATAACGATGCAATTTATAAATTATATAAATCCTGTCGTTTTAATATAATTCTGTGCAACTAAAAAGGTAAAATGTAAAAAATCTGGTTCTAAAAAGGTATTTTTTCCAAACAAAATAATTAATCTTCTTCATTTAAATTAAAGTTGAAGTGACGTCACTCAAAATGGCGGATGCGATATTTTGAAGAGTCCGTAAAAACATTTTATGTGAGAATAATTTGCTTGAAATTATTCTTTGAAGTCAGAAATATTTCTATTATAATTAAAAATAAAAATATTATAACGACTTAATTGCTCTTATATAAGTGATTATTAAAATAGTTATTTACAAGCTATGCAAATATTTACATTTATAAATACTAGTACCTACATTTACAAATAAAATTATTGTTTACATACAGTATCGCTACAAAGATTTTTAATATGTTAAAATTATACGAAATTTAGAACCAATTACAGAAAATGCCTTACCGGTTTGGACAAAAACCTAACACATGTGATTATGATATTACTTATATACCGTTTTTTTAAATATATTATTTAATATGAGTAACGAATCGTGTATATTTGGTTTCTTGTTTTTTTACTTTTGAAATTCTGACGTATTGACATTCTGACGTATTGATGTTTATAAAACAGTCATCACAATAAAGAAACACCCGGCTGAGTTTATTGTGTGGTTCTTCTCAGACCAGGGCGCGTTTGGAACCCTCGTAATTTTAAGTAAAGAGATGTCCTTGCAAATGGGCTTATTTCAATAAGTATGGTATCAAAATAGGCCCTCCTAACACCCCCATTTGATGTGACAAGTGATCACTGGTGGAGAAAGATTTAAATAAATGAATCAAGTAAATATTGAATACAAAAATTCTCAATACAGGAAGCTCTGGCAAAAAATAACAATATTTTAATAACATAAATAGTAAGTAGTGCTATAAATATAAAATTAAAAAATGTTTTGCTAGTTTTAACGTTGGTACAAACACGTGGATTGCAAATTAAAATATAACTTCCGGTCTTTAGGTACTCATTGCACCTCAGTGTCTAAAACAAGTTAAATATCTTATAAACTAATACAAGGTAAATTCGTTATTATTATCACCCCTTGTCTAAGATTTCCTACCGTATACTAATAATAGTTAAAAATTAAGGTAAAAAAGTCATGATAAGATATGACCATAATAATTGGGATTTGATTTAAAAATATATATATAAAAAGAATTAAATTAATACTGGTAGTCGGATTTGAAAAAGGTTTAACATTTGATAACCTATTAATTCATCATAGGATAGGATGTATTCTATCACATTACAACCATCTTAACCAGTATTAGTGCCTCAATCTACTATCAACGAAAATATGGCAATAACGAATACTGCTGTTTCCTGCCTCGGTTCTTTCAGTAGTTTCGTACATGTAACATCCTTCTGAAGTCTACATGAATGGAGTTTTTATTCGTTTCACATTACTGATATATTCTTCTGTCATAATTATTAGATACTTTCATAGTAAATATTTTATGTTGCTTTCTTAAATATTACCAACCTTAAATAACTAAGACCACTCCGTCTTTATTTCGATTAGTCAATTGATTAAAAAGTAAATATACGTTTTTCTCTTTTACTCTTAATAATATATTATTAACAAGCTCATGATAAGCAATTTATAACATATCTTCAGCAAAATCCTTTCAATGGTCGAGATCGATTCCATTAATATTCATGCATCGGGCAACTCGCCAGTAACAGTCCATATAAGCTGTTTTGAATTGTTATTTGTTTGTCTGTCTTATCGTCTCCAGCAGCCATGATGTTGCTTTACGTAAATGTATGAAATAAATGCCCGATTAAATTATAACACGAAATTAACAGATCTTATTTATAAAAAAATAGTATTTATAATATCAGATATATATATAATATGAGATATATAAAATATCACATATTTCGTATCTTTTTTGACGGATAGTAAAACTATCAAAAAGTCAATTTTACTCCCTAGTTAAATATTATCTGTGATAATGTAATATGTAGTTATCAAACTCCAAGTTCTGAAGAGGCTTTGTCTCAAGAGATTAATATGACTTTTATAAGTAAATTTGCATTTTTTATATACGATAAGTATATTTTTTTAGTATTCTAGAACTTTGTACTTCAGGGACTCTCAAAACCAGTGCCTTATTAATGCAAAAACACGCTCAAATACTCAGTTCGTAACTTGACTTATTTTCAAGAAATATATAAGATCGTGTAATTAAATAAGAGTTGTATGCTTTTATATAACATCTAAAGCTTGAAAGTGTCAACTACCCAAACAATAGCAGCAAATATTGAAATTCGATTAAATTTGACTGCATAGTAATGTAACGATGGTTCAGTTTGACACAAAACAATTTTGTAGTTAATTATTTACCTAAAATAAATATAAAATCTTTATTTCTAATTAAAAAAATATGATAACAGACTACTGGAAAATACTATAATTGAAAATAATAGTAATGGCAATTTTTTAGTATAACTTATTTATAAACTGAGCTGAGCAACCAGAGTTGGTTCTAATTCAATGCTATGTTGTATGAAGAGTCTGGATTGTGTGAATGGTGATATAAAGAAAATATTTCAATTAGTTTGTAAAAGTGTTCACATAAATCGATTACTTAATATTGATTAATTTTATACTTAAAAAATGTAATGCAAAAGTATTTTATAACTAAAAGTTAAAGCTATTTCAAGGTATTGAACGCAAAACGCGTAATGCCAAAACTTTAGACTCTAAAATGTACAACTAACGGCTCAGATCACATCAGCACATCCACTGCATCTGTGTAAACAGTAAATCCAGTATTCATATAGTATTGAAATTTCGAAACTACACAACACGTACTTTAGAATTTAGCTGCCTAAGTTTGGCTTCACATATGAGAGCAAATTTTAGTGGTTCTGGATTATTGTACCATTTTATGTTTTCCTTAATAATATTATATTGAATTACTTAGACGACCCTTTGGCGCAGTGGTCGTACTTTTGTATATAGTATCGGCGGTCGTAGGTTCGACACCAACTCTAGAAAGAAAGGCATAACGACTGTTAATTTTTATTATCCTAGAATCTGGGTGATAATTTTAAAAATAAGTTTTATATAATGTTGAAATAGTCTAGTAGATATATTTTGTTAATAATTTTATAAATAGAAATTTGTAGGTATTTAATCAACTGTTATATAATTTTAGCTGATATAAGAATAACCAGTATGTTCTAAATATCTTAAAATGTTGAATAATATGTGAAAAATAATATGCTAATTTCAATTAGCGTAACACAGCTTGTTATATTTAAAGATCCGTTTAAAAATAATTATCTTTCTTTCAAATTGTTTTTTTTTTCTTAAAGTTAATCTTGATCCTTGTTGTAAAAAAAATTGTAACTAATAAATATATACTATGAAAAGTCTGAGTATCAAGTATTAATAAAGTGTGTGTATTGAACAGTGAAATGATGTAGAGCTAAGTAATTGTTTTAAGTCAAAAGCGTAGTTCAATTAATTATTTATTGCTTTCTTTGGCAAGAATTTCAAATTAGTTTTAAATGTTTTATTTTTTTTAGAGATTTCTCATTTGAATTTAGGTTAAATTACTTATTTTTGTAAATATAAGGTAAAATACCGAAGTTAAGTATAATAACAATACTAGTTACAATAATAACAATACAAGTTATATATAATAACAATACTATAAATTGCTTTTTTTTTGTTTTCGACTGCTTTAATTTATAGGAACCTGAATAAAGTAATTATAATATATTTTATACGAGTATTTCACATATATTGTATACTGCTTAAATATCCAGGTAAAAATGAACAATACACTAAAGAATGGAGGTCAAAATATAAAAAAAGTATGCAAACAAACAGAGAACAAAGGAGCGCGCTAAAAGCAGAGAATAGTATTGCCAACAGCCACGGTACTGCCAACCTAAATCATGAAACAAAAATAAGTTCATTCACGTACGCACAACAAACACAGTACTGAAAAAATAAATGAGAAACAAAATATCCCACACAGATAATGAAGAAAAGTTTGATTTAAAACCGAATTTAGAATTCATATAAACGGTATGATTTATTTTTTTCTATCAATACAACCAGTATTGTATAAGATTGAAAAACGTAACATATAAGTGATTCGTAGATCAATAAATAAATTCACAATACTCTTTAAATAAATCTTGGAGTCGAGTTTCTTAGAAATTCCTTTTGAGCTAAAGAACAGAATTTGTTTTCGAGAGAGTGCATTGTTCAAGTTTGGAAAGGTATTTGATTGTTCAGAAAACTTTTTCTTGTAAATCTTTTATTATAACAGGTAATGAAAATAATTGTTAGTAGAATTTGTGATATTGTGTGAACTTTTTTTGTTCGAATTCTGGTTGGTTGGTTGGTTTGAATTCTAGAAGCTTTTGTTATTTTAAATGTGTCGTCGTCTAAGTTTGTAATTTGTTTCAAATTTAACATATTAAGGTTTAATATATTTGTTTGAATTAAAAATAAATTCAAGACAATCTTATTAGGACTAATTGTAATCTAATTTTCATCTAAGAGCTGGTATCTTGGTATTAAGTAAACAACTGAAAACGAAAGATCAGACGAAGATAATTCTAATTATTGTGGGTTATATCTAATTATCTCAAGTGTAGATTTTTATTTTATTTTTTCAGTTTTATATAGACCTTATTATTATTTAAAGAATGGAATTTCCTAAATAAAGTTATTCCAATAATAGATAACAGACATATGATATCATATAATCAATATTGTCTGCAATTGCTATCACGTTATTAGTTAAGGAAGTATTATTGGTTCATTTTATTTTGCTTTGTTTACGGCTCTGTATGCAGACTAATAATCAACAGCTGTAAATAATCAGACCAGAATGCATGTGGCTTTGGAGTTTTTTAATTAATTTTACAGCTTTTAATTAAGTTTGTTGATCAATAACTCAACAGATATTTCAATAATATAATTAGTATATATATATCAAAAAATCATTTAAAAATAATTAGATCATTCAATAAATGTCCAAGGACTTTTCTTTTGTTATTAACAACATGCAATAATGACAAAAGTATTAAGTTTTAAAACAACCTGAAACAAAGCAATACTCCTCAGAGGATGAATAAATGATTAAAAACCACAAGATTTAAATCACAGCGTTTGCAAAAAAATTTGTTTTTATACACATTTAAATAAATTATTATAAACTCCCGATTAATTGGATGTACATTTAAGATTCATTGGCAGCTACTTGTTAATAGAAGAAGACGAGATGAAATGTGTCAGTAAGTCCATTTTTTAATGATCTACCTCCAATGATTTCTATGATTCGGAGTATAGACTTACGGATGCACACAAAACGCACTAGTTCTCAGAGTGGTCATAAATTTGACTTTATAGATTCTTTATGACTGGTGTTAGAAAGACTTCATTAAATTTATGGTGTTTTTAATTGTATTTTTAATTTTAAAACGGGGTTTCTTAGAAAGGGTTTTTTGTGTATCAAATTCTACATAATTCCAATTACAAGCGAGCTCTATTCATAAAAATAGTTTTATTACAGTTACACGCAAAGGCTCCACAGAAAGCTAATAAAAAAAAGTAGAAATACGAGACAGGAGTAATTTCACATTCAATTATTTTTTATTATGTTATAAACGGTTTTAACTCAATATTACGCTGATTTGAAATTATAAATACGTAAAGGTTTTTTTTTTTAATTTTTACGCTTCCCGGTCCTTCAGCGAGGGTAGCCCTTAAAAATCTGTATCGGATGCCGTCGAAACTTCCGGCTCTCATGAAGTCCAAACATTTCCGGGCATCACACGGATGTATATTTTTAGAATCCACCATTGTATTAGTAATGTGTCTGTGAACATTTTTTTGATTCTTTTGTCTAAATATAAAAGTAATTTTATATTATTATATTTTAATTAAAGTCCTTATTAAAGTTTATTATGATATTATTAATTTTCCTTTTTCTATCGGTCCATTATTCATGTCATATTAATTCATTTTTTTAAAAACACAACTCATATTGTCTTGTGTTAAACGTAATTTTATCACATATATATTTAAATTCACTGAAATCCGAAAATAAAATTAAAAAGCAGATTTTAATGTTTGTTTAACGATCAAAAGTGGTTTTTGTTTATAATTAAACCGATTACTCTAATACCTCAAACAAATTTTCACCTATTAGTGTGTTTTTTACATAAATTTTATACAATATTGTATTATAGTCTATAAAAACAAATTAAGAATTTCAATAATATCTAATAAATATATATATTTTAATATATGGAAAACATATTTTGACTTATAAAACTAAAATATGTTAATATTTAAGTTTATTTAAGCAGAACGTTCCATTATAGTATTACAAAAAGCTTTGTATTTTTTAAGATTCCCTATTTATTTTACTGGGATATTTTTATTTAGTTTTGAACAGAAATAGAATATTTGCTTCAAAATATAATAAAATAAATAATTGACAAAAATATAAATTATAATTTATTTAATATGATAATGCATTATTGTATATTTTTTGTATGTTTCTGACAGCTAACAGACTGAACTCCATATAATATTTGAATAAACCGTAAAACATAACTAATGTCCCTCAATTTTTCGTCTAAAACATCCACAACCCTCTTATTTCTCTTTGAAAATGATATAACATTTAAAACACAATAAATTTATGACTAAAATAATTAAAAGTAAATGTTATATATTTAAGATATCATTTTACAAAACTATTTTGAATGTTATAAATGAAAATAAAAGAAGAAAAACATTAAAACCTCACTATTAAATGCAAATTTTAGATTTTTAAGCAAAGTTGAACTGTAAAGTCATTTAAAAGTTTCATTATTGTAATCATCCGTAAAGAAGGGATAAATGAAAAAGAGAATAAGAAAATAAAAATAAATGTTGGTCAGAAATAAAAATGCATGAATAAATGTATTATACTGGTATATACAATATGCCACGTGATTAACACCAGCCCCAGGCACTGAATTACAATTGCAAAATAATTCATTTGGAGACAGCGGTAAAGGCAACAGGATTATGGAAAGCGGAAGTGAATTGTGAAGTATGTAAAATAAAATGAAATATAAATTACATATGAAGAGGCTCTATTCGAGATGGTAGCGTTTTTCTTTTAAGTTTATATTTTTAGTTAAGAGTTCCTTTTCTTCGGTAAATATTGCATTATTTTAAGAAAATCATTACACTATATGTCGAAAACTTTAGATGAGAAAAGATAAATATTAAATTAAAATTCACATATGTAGTACAATTTCGTTTATTATAAAAATCCCAAAATAGCTATAACAGATTTTTAGGAAAATTTGTGCTGTTTCTGTTTGCCATAAATTACCAGAAATCTAGGTATATAAAAAAATATTGTGTGTTGATACATGACTAAATACCTGAAAAGGGGGGTTTAGTTGAAGTAACTGGCTAAAGCTATTTTTAAAAAGTAAGTAGGTTGCAAGAGCTGGTGATTGCGTCGAAAAAAAATGCGTCTTGTACGTTATCATCATTAGTTGCGTTCAATGACCTTGACAACGAGTCCGTGTGTATATTCAAATATATTTTTAAAAAAGTCTTAAGATTAAGTTGGCGTAATATTTATAATGTACTTACTTGTTTTTTGGCATCGATTCAAACACAAATAAGTGTCTGAGAGACATAAAATACGAGACAGTACACGTTTTTGTCGGACTAATTTAACAATTTTATTCAACTTAAAGATAGCAATTTAAATGTTAAATAAAATTTTCTATAAAGTCACCCTTTCAACTCCATTTTATGGTCACTATAAAAACTGCGGTTAAGTCTACGCAGTGGTCGTTAAGTTAAAGCGAGTTTAGTCGCCCCTAATTTTCTTATTAAGCTATAACTCGCAAGAAAAGAACAGGTATTGATTGATATTCTAAATGTTATAATTAATTTAATACAGTTTATTGCCTAGTAATCAATAACAATGAAGTCATCAATTTAAAAAAAGCATTCGTATTTTGAATACGACAATCCAACCTATAATGACTAAAAACGATAGTAAACTTTAAGCTTACATTATCCATCTGTGTTAATGTTATTTTATTTATTTGATCTTTCACTAAAAATAATCAAAGATAGTTAATCCTAAGCGGGTATTATTAGAGGATAAGAAGAGCAACAAGGAAATGCTTTCGATTCGGAAACTACAATTTATTATTCAGGCCACGCGATGAGATCGAGAATTATTATTTCGTACGTATCTTGAAATCAGTGATTTTAATATTTAAGTTGTTATTATTAAACAATAGATCTTCTACATCAAACAATTTATTTGTAATAACAAACCAAACTATTATTTCATTATTTGCATTCGTAATAAAATACTTGAATATTTTCCGCAATTTTTTTTTATGTATAGTGCATGTTCTTTTTATTTATTTAATTGTATCTTTTCTACAGTAATCACTAGTCAAACAGAATTGTCAGGAGGGTGTTTTTTTTTCTATACTTGTTGAAATATATTTTTTTAAAAAGACACTCCTCAATTTAAAATTAAAGCCACGAGGATCTCAAAGACGCCCTGGTCTGAGAAGAATAACACAAACTCAGCCGGGTGTGTGGTATTGTGATCACTGTTTCATAAACGTCAAAATCTATCATCATTTAAGGAACAAATAGAACCATCGCTATCAATTCAATGGGAAGGCCTAATGATTACTAAATCATAAATAATAACAAATATATTTAAATAGAATTGCAAGAAAAAAAATATAAAAAAACGCTGCCAACAACAAGACTAGTCACCCGCAAGCATCTCCCGTTCACGAGCATAACGTGAGGTACCCATCACCGCTCCGTCATATTTGAAGAACGAAGGGCAGCCCGGCCCCCAGTACCACCGCAAGACACCGACTTCGAAACGAACGCAACCAGTTAATCAAACCAGAGTAACAATCAACGTCAAACAAATTGAGTAGGTTTCTAGACAATTGCTAAAATACTATATATTCCCATTCCACATTGTCGTTAATTTAATCCTTTTCAATATTATCAAATTCTTTTTAATGTTTACGTTAAATTTATTTAATGATAAATTTAAGCTTCATTGGAGGTTTATTGTAAAAAATGTACACAATGAATCTTGAAGGATTTTTCTACCATGTGTAGGTGGTGGGCATATCAAATAAAGTTTTTTATCGGTATTAAATATCTGTATTTTTTTTCTCTCAAATTCAAGTTTACTCTATACAAAATTATTTTTTATTAAATGAATTGTAATTGTAATATTTATCACTTTACAATTTTCTTGACCTCTTCTTGTAGATCGCTTTTAAGGTTCTCTTCTCCAGTACAAATTTAGTATCAATATCTTATGAATTAAACCATTATAGCCGTAGTATGCCGCATGATATTATGAAAATGACTAGTGTTCTCTTCTAGCCGTTTCTCCGTCTGTCCGGCGTATACCTCTGATCGCGTTTGCGGCAAAGCTAAGTCTATTCGATAAATCATACATATGAGACGGCATTGCAATTTTATAACCAATAAAATGTTAAAAAAAACAGAAGAATATCATTCATCATTATTTAATTGTAGGTACATTGGTTTTGATGCTTTTGCACGGTTCGTAAGGTAAATTTAATATATTCAGTGTTTTTGGTTTAACGCTAATAATGTATTATTCACTTATAAAACATCTGAGAGAGCATTGTTTATACCTTCAATTACTGATATTTGTCTTTGAATTTAAACATTAATTATATAAAAATATTCAGCTCAAACTCTACTGTTTTTGATCGACCAGAAGAAAAACAAACTGTTTTTTGTGTAAAAGATTGTTCTATGAAAATCTACGACAAGTTGACTGAGAACTTTAGTTAGATGGATCTAATTTTCTGCCGGATTGAAGTCGTCATATTATTCTAATGTTTCATAATTAGTCATTATTAGATTACAAACTTGATGTTGAAATACACTACAGTTAATTCATGAAACAGCGTTCACGAATACAATCCTAGAGCGCAATGAGATTAAACTCGTCAATAAAATCATTGAGACTTTGGTTTCAATTCAAACCCAAAACCGAATTTGGATTACATCACTCCGATCTCTGCACCGAGTTCATTTAAAAGTTTAAAATATGCAACAGTTGGAAAACAGGTTAGTTGCATGTGAAATTGTTGAAATCTTTAAACTCGTTGGATTTAATCAATATATAAAGACATCTACTTACATATAATACTAATAAAATGACGATACCCAAATTAACTTTAACGAGCCGACATAATGTTCGCTCGGAATAGCTCGCTGACAAGAACGCTGACCGCATTTATTTTCTTTTATACATAGCATTTTTATTATTTTCAAATGGTTTTATAACCAAAGAAAAAAATATTTTTATCATTTTAATTAATCAAGGCATGGCCTTTTACAGTAATGATATATTAATATAACTGTATTTAATTCGTATGCCACTGAAATAAAAACATTTTGATGATTTAAAGAACATTGTTTTTTCTTTCTTGCAATATAATGCAGCATCCGAGGAGACACATCAGGAGAGAGGTAATACCACTCTGTTCATCTCTGAAATATATGTTGGAATGAAAAAGCGAAAATCCTAATTTACTCTCTCTTTCTCTCATATCGTCCTTGTGGCAACACATCTATTATGTATAAACATTTGTAGGGATAACCCTATATGTTTTGACTCTTGCCCATCGTCACCCAAAATCCAATGGACTGTCCGGTTTTCTGTCTAGAGATGGCTAATTAATTGGATAATTAAAAAAAGACAAAATTGTAAAATAAACATGTCCATAGAATCGAAGGAGTCAATTATTATTTAGGTAAAGTTAACTCTATCCTTTAACCAATTAGCCAAAGTAGCTGATTAGAATACTAAATTGATAACATTATTGTATTTTATTTTTATCCTGGTATATATGTAGATTTATATTTTTTTATATAAACACCCCTAAATTTACAAGCCTCCATTCTTAAAAATGTTCTTTAGTAAAATGTTTTTCAAGCGATGAGACCACCTAGTACTTTTCATCCGTTTTGTATTTTTCGTGTTATTAATACATTGTGGATAGATACCGCTCAATTTTATCACTCGGGGAGAGATTAATGTATAAAAAAATAAAACAGTGCTTGGGATTTTGGATTTAAAAATGCATTTCTCTCATTAAACATTAAATGATAATTTGAATAAATTGAATGATACTTGACAACTTACGAAACGTTTTAAAAATATACAGTCTAGAAGTAAAATAGACTTTGCGGTCGCGCTTTTGTTTATGATAAGTTCACGGTAGGCTGCAACCCGTCAGCGAATCAGAACTACAAAATACTACGTTCATTTATCATATTCACATTATATTATTCACAATAACAATAAACTCAAAGTATATCATATCAACTTTATTTTAAAATGCATTATTCCTATTAGTCACAATTATAATGAATATATGAGAACAATTAGAATTTACGTAAAGCGTGATAACAAAGGAAAATAAAATAACCGACCATGCCACTACTAGTTATATGATTTTCTCACACAACTTAAAATATTCTAACTTAACTTCTGTTATTGTGAATATTTATACATAAAAAAAAATGATCGGTGTCGGCGTATGTCTAACATAATATAAGGTATTATTTGATAACTTGTTTTTGAACTAACAATACTAAAAGATAAAACCTTTGAAGTGGTCATAACTTCAATGTGAATATACATTTTGCCCGTTTTCTGTTTTTAATCTAATATCCTGTTTCTAGGTCCAGCGGCTTAGTATTTAGTTGTTCGCTAGCAAATAAACAAACCCAAAAATGTATTGTAAAATGTTTAATAAATCAGAAATAATGTGTTAATAAAGCAGTTTTTAAAGTAAATGTGGTTACTACGGTACAAAAAAATATAAATAAAATATTAAAAAAAATGGAGAAGATCATTTTTAAGTTATACAAAATATAATATAGTTCAGTATTTGTGATTGATAATTCTATACAATCTCACATTAGATAGAACCTATGATTAAAAGAACAAAATGGTTCCAAAGACTTATTTCTTAAAATTAATCATCAGTAAATAATTCTGTCGATAAATCGTAAAATATATAGGTATTCGGGGCCGCTGAAATGTTGGCCTAAATATTTACAATGTGACCATTAAGTATAGTACTACCCTATAGTATAAGATTCAATAACTCAAATAATCTATATTGTATATCTGTCATATACTATAAATAAAGGCAATGTTATATTCTTTTAGAGGCAAATATTTCGATAAAATTTTAAAATCATACATGTGTAATTTTGGGTTATGAATATTCAATGTGTGTATACTTGAAGTACATATTTTATTTATGACGAAAATAAAGGTATTCATTTTTTAATAATATTTTAGTGTTAATAATGAGTTAAGAATTAGTGGCATAAGAATAAAAGTAATTAGTTTACTTAAATGCAGTTTTCTGGAACGGTTAAGAGATTAAATCACAAATTAATTCATTCTCGCTAAAGTAAGTTTTAGTTTGTGCTCGCTATAATTTACGACTCGAGCTTTTTGAAATTATTTTTTAATTTAACCAACTGACAGGCTTTAGAACACCGTATGGCAATCATTTATATGTCACGCCTTCCCTTTCATTTAATGAGACTTGCAGTTGTCAGTTTCAAATATTTTCTTTTGACCATAATTTTACGTGCCTCTCGAATTTTCTTTATTTTGGCCACCTTATATTTCTTGGGTAATCATGTATTACGCTAAAGATAATTAATGTTTTACACTTAGAATATAAAACATCTGTAAAATTTATTATATTAAAGGCTTACCATACATGCTATGCAATGCTATTAGATTTGATGGCAATTTTGTATATTTTAGTTAATTTTATTTAACTATTCATATATTTGCTAAGTTTTCTCGAAATATTTAATCGTTGATAAAGTGCTACTGTCGTCCATAGACATCTATTAACGTAGGATGGCCAATTCGTTGCTACAATTGCGAAACGGGGAGAAAATAGGATCAGACACAGCGAAGAAGGAAGTTAGTTTGAGAATCCGGCTTTCTGACTTGCTCTACGAAACGTAGCTGTAGAATGTGGTGGAATCTCAAGCTGATTTTTGGTAAAAAGGTGCTATGCTCAATATTGTTTATATTGTAGACCTATATTATATGACTTAAGTCTGGTATAAATAATTATGAATAAAGATGATTTAGGCCATTGTGCTTCACGATATGAGTTTATCAATTACTATTTATTTACTTTATTTTTTATTAATTTAACACCAGAATACGATGTTAGATTTAGCTTCCTAAAGGTTTCGAGCTTTCGAGTTATTTCATTTAAAGTCATAAAATATGTTTAAGCTTAGATCCTTATACGTTTCCTTATTGCCAACTTTGTATAATACGTTTTGGTAATGTCATGTACACTAGAGAAGAAAATATAAGAAATATTCATAACGATGATCATGAGAAATTATATTTAAAGTAAATGGAGATTATTAATAAATGAACTTAATTTAAATATAAGTATATATTGGAAAAATAAATTAACAATTCATGACAAATTCCCTCAAATTATATTTACAGTCAGTTTTACAAAACTACTAAAGACAAGAATAAAAAAAAACACTATTTTGGAAGAATAGAATTTAATTATAAAAAAATCTAACCTACATAGCACGGAATTCTGTCGGTTATAAACTTCCCGAATAATACGGATTGCACTATAAATTCACCTAAAATAGAATGAATGAAAAATACTTTATTCTTGTTGAATTGGTTCTCCATTTTTCGTGAAGACTTTTATTCGCTGTATCTCAGTGAGTCGTTTTTTATATTTTATTAGTCCATGCTATTATTGAAAATTCTTTTGCTATTAGCAATTACATTATATATAACATATAACTAAATTTAACATTCAATTATTAAATATTATATGCATTTGGACTACTTGTCTTTTATCAAGAATATAATAAGCTGAGTAAACTAAATATAAATTGTAGTATTGTAATCATGTGATGGAAATTTATATGAAAAAAACATATTTCTGCATGAGATAAACTCAAAAAATAAAAGATTTATTTTTCCTTTTGTTTCACGTACATTTTCTTCGAAAGGTATCAATGTTGCTGAAAAATAATATCTAACACAAGACGAAGCCAAAAAGGAGTATTGCATATCATAACTTAATAGCTTTAACAACATTCAATTTAAAACCATATACGACCACCAACATATACGTATAATGTTTTGAAGCATGCAGACTCGATGATTAAAATCCTAAAATGATTACTGACCTGGATCATGCGGGCTGTGCCGGCCAAATCCAACTAATTGCAGTGAATTTAAAGATTGAAATGAAGTCTCTGTATATTAAATGTGCTCATCAAGACCAACGTCCGGTATTTTATTTGTTTTTTTTTTTGACAGATTTTCACTAAGAAAAATAAGAGTTTTTTTTGTGAAGAACTTAAAAGATTTTTATTTCATTTAGGCGTAACTTGCATTCATGAAACGACAGGCTCTATTTGCACGGTTGCTATGCCAGAAAGTCGACAGTCAGGGTATAGAAAGGTAAGTTTAAAATAATTCATTTATTAATTTAATATTTTATTTCGTTTAAAGACCAGGAAAAGAGAGAGAGACACAGCAAAAAAATAATCAAAACTTTCAACAAAATCCATGTTCAAAATAAGTCAATGTTTATAAAAAGAAGTTTTTACGTTAAATGTTAAAATAACTTAGTATTATCACAGATGGCTTAAAGATATGATTTTATTCAAAAGATATAATTCTAAGCTACATTAAACTTGATGTGGCAAAACGCCAAAGTCAACAAGTTACTTGAGCAGTCTATTTGTTATACATTTGCAAACAGAAGGTTCATGGACTAAATGGCACATTGCAATAACTTAAAAGCCTTTCATTTTCAGTCCGTTGACTAAAACTGAGACTTATTCACGGCATATTGTTGTTATATAAAATATGAAATTCCATTTTATCCATCACCAGACTCAAAGACATCTTAGATAGAACTCATGAAATAGATATACATTTTTAGTTCTAATTCCAAAAAGTCTTATCCGTGCTCACAGCATACAACACAAGACACATATAAAATTTAAATCGTACTCTACTCTTTAATCACAACAGTTAATTTATGTAAATTAGCGGGTACCGTAACTTCATTTTAAGTTAGTAATTTATACATTAGTGTATCACCCAATTTACTTAGTTCATATTCCATGTAATGAAGTTGACAATAACCAAAAAAAAAAGATATACAAGTATATATACAAGTAGACATCAAGACTGAATTTGTAAATGAAAATAATAATATTACAAGTAAAACAACAAAACAACAAGTTTAATAATATAAAGAATAGTAATTCTTTATAATTATTATTCGGTGTCATTAATGCTATAATTTTATTACACAGTTAAACATTATTAAATACAATCAATAAATACGCAATTTAAATATTATTAGGAAATTCGTACCCTTCACTGATCCATTCCCGTATTTTTTCCCTTTTCTAACTTGTAGAGAATTAGAATATTTTAAGTAACTGAAAATGAAAATTGAGAAATACAAAGTAAATTATTCTATCAAATCAAATCTGAAGTCAATCAATTATGAAAGACAAACTTCAACATAATCCATTTAAATTTAGCGGAAGCTTAAAAGCTTAAAGTGAATAACAGAAGCGATGTATGACTTCACTTTAGTTTAAATTAATTCACATCAACGAATGATTCATGTTGGATTACAATAATAATTGTATTATTACTTTGTCTAGTACTAGCTTTTGGTTGCGTCTTTGTCTAGATTTTCCTATTTTCTTTAATAGCATTATCTCTATTGCTATGTAAGCCCATCACCCCTTTTTATACCACTTAACCAATGCTTTTTGCTGCATGATTCACAAATATCAAGCGTATAAAAAAGTTTTTAGATTATTAAATAGCATTTATCAATCAAGAATAATTTAGATTTTCGTTAATCATATATCTTTTCGATTCGGTTTGGTAGGTTAAATAAAAACCAAAAACACAGAAACACAAATGTTACCACTTTATATATACTAGTAAAGACTCTTACTCTACTCGAGAATTATAGTGATCCTTTTATTGTTCTTATGCTACTTACATACAAACTAAGTTTGGCAAGTTGTATGGAATTATTTCCTTTGTAATATAACTAAGCATGAATTTCAGAATATTACACAGTCAGGCCTCATGTTTCATTAAGAAAATGAAATGAAAATGATTATGGGATTGAAATGAACATTTAAACAATGAATTATCAACAAATTTTGATTATTTGAATTATCAAAATTTAAGATAACTAATTTGCTATTAAATACTGTGTTAACTTTTTTTATTTTTTGATAGCGAAAGCCAATATCAGCTCTTGAGAGTTTCAAATCATTTTTACTGATACGATTAATCTTGAAATGGACCTAACAATTTTTAGGTAAATAATTCGTACGTACTATATTAGCTCTTAGTAAGATTTTCATGCAGTTCTAACCGAAGATGGTAAGATTCTATAGTATAATGAGTAGATTTGTGGTTTAAAATAGTGTAATTAGGTTTTAAAAAAATATACACGACTATATGTGTGATGTGTGTGTGTGTATGTGTGTGTGTGTTTGTGTGATATATTTGAAGATGGTATTTTTGTTGAATAAAATTTCACAGATGGTTCATTATCTTTTATTTCGAACACAAAAGAAAAATATATATACATATATAAGACTAGGTTTAAAGCTATTTACTTACAGTGATTGGGAGAGGTACTTGGAGAGACCCAGCTGAGATATCTTGGATCCCTTAATCCCTTCATTGACAATATTGGTGACGGTCAAAAAATTCTTCGTCATCGTCGACTCTTGAGACACTATGTCACAGAAAAATCACAATTTACTCGCAAAAGAACCTAATTTACTACCCGAACTACGCACTACTATAAACAACCTAACTTACTCTTTCGAAAAGCGACACAACATCGAATTCTTTTTTTAATTCAAATTTTGCAACAATTAACGCGCGAAATATTCAACAGATAATATTTATTTTTAAAGAAAATACATTTATCTCTCTCTTTAATGTCTATCACAGTTACATCGATGTTTAAAATTAAGTTAACATTAACAAATATTTTGTAACGGGATTCAGTTCCGAACCTGAAAAGATATTTTATATAATTAATAATTTTATATGCTTTTAATTATGAGAATATTTTTCTAATATAAACTCGTGGTGTCCAATTTCTTGAAGGACTATAAATAAATAACTAATTTACAGTTAAATCCCTTATTAACCATTTTGGTTACTTAATATTGTGATTTACAACCAATCACAAGTCTTGAAAGTGTTGTTAAATTATTTATACTTTAATTATTATCCTTCCAAAAATCGTTAGTTAAAGTGAGAAATTAGTTTTTAATTACCAAAAATGCTTGAAAATTACTGCTTTGTTTGTATTCTCGGTCTTAAAATGTGACGTCATGAGTCACCAAAGTAATTAGTCATTCTTTTGAATAAAACTACTTATAACAAATATTTTTTTTAGTATTAGTAAAGTTTATAGAGAAAAACCGGAATTTAAATGGATACTTTCAATTGATTTTATTTTATTTTATTATGGTTTTGACCACAAATTATTATTCCCTAGAACTGTTCCTAAATCATAATCGAAAATATATATATATATTTGCATATATCAATCACGATATCTCTGGAACCGCTATTCAATACTACAAGGTCCAGAGTCTTGCCATTTGGCAGGAATAAAATTGGTGTTTTTAAATCTATAGCTCATTTAACTGTAAACTTGGTCATAATAATTTTTAATCCACATAACCACACTAATAATGACTTAAGGTTTTATAAAATTATATAAGTTAAAAGATTTAAATGACACAGCTGGTCGCATCACCATGGAGGTGTACAGTACGTACGTTGTACGATGCGTCTCTGTTATTTTACATGGCGGGATCCTCAGTAGGCCTACACTATGAATAGGCGTGTGCAGTAATGCCAGGGCTTGACATCATACTGAATAATCATCCACCTGCACTTATGCATATTATTTACGGTCGCCACAGTAATTTATTTTCTACGTTCTATTCACATTTATACGCCATTTTAGTGAAGACTTGCTTGTTTGTCATATAATTTCACACACTCCATTCATGCCTTCTTCTCAAGCATCCACAATCATACATTTATAAACATTCATATTTTTTTTTTATTTTTACTCATACATTGTTCCGTGAACAGCCGCTATTTCATCCACGCTACGTTGATTCTGTGTTGGAAAGTTCATTCTATTTTACCATCATCTTGAACGACAGATGGTATCAGAAACTGATAAAGAGGTAGGTAATAGATCAAAACTGGCTAAATCATGGAACTGATGGAAGTGTTCAATGTTCATGCTGCTGATTTTTAGACTTTAGCTTACAAAATTTTGCGGCCAGTTTTCCAGTCTATCCTCAAGCCTTCTTTGTTGAATAAAACAATGTTAGTAAGCAAACAGCACATACCAAGGTGTCTTATCTTATCTTGTATTTAAGATGTTCAAGCATTTACTATCAAAAGGAACTTATTACGCTATTAATAATAACAAAATATAAAATATCTGAAATCAGTGTAACATTAAAAGTAATTATTGTAACGTCATAATGTTAGTAAAGCACATGTATAAAAGCTTAAAAGTACACATAAAATGGAGCTTTTATTCATAACTAAATAGTCCTAGTGCATATAAATACAGCTTTATAAAGCTTGAAGTCAATAAAACTCATGTGTAGCTCGACATTTCCAAGCCTTTCAAAACTAGAAATTGCAGGATTTCCTTGCATGCTCTTTGTTTTATCCGTATATTACACGTGATAGGGTTTTCACTTAGCTGTTTTCATATGAATTCATTGTTTTTAAAAAATCGTTATAATTTAAATAATTCGATACAATACTGACTTTTTGTTTTATATATATAATCTAACATAATTATGATTTCGAACATAATTTGAATTCAACTATCTTTAAATACGCTGAGGGATAATAAAGTAAATTAATTGAAATGGTCACTTATTTGTGTTACCGTAGTCCGTAGTAATCAAATAAATGTTTTATGTCGGTCATGTTTAATTTATATTTCGAGTTTAAAATAATACTAAATAATAATGACATTTAGGGTTATTTACGCCTGCGTTTTATTTGTGTAAAAACGTTGGTGTCAACCTTGGGGTTTTTGCTTTTATCGACACAGTTTGTGTAGTAATATGTAGGGGTGGTACTTTTTAGCAATTTCAACTCTGAAAGATAAATGGAATATTCTACTTTTATATATTTTCTAGCAGCTCCAAAAACTTTAAGAAATCCAGATAAATGAGGGATTTTAAAACATGGAGCATACTGAGACATTCCGTAAAAACTCCGTTTTAAATCGCTATGATGGATTATATAAGAAAAATCTTGGAAGGCGCTGAACACGCTTGCCGAGAAATCCGTGTAATGCTGCGTGTAGACAGTACATTAACTCTGTAGTTGAAAAAATATTCTTCGATACGTCTCGGTATTTTTACTTTTTTATTTATTGTCCTATGAATTCTCCTATATGTTTTCGAGTGTAAAAATATGTAGTATAACTTTCAGAATCGTTCAAATTTCTTTACAAATCTTAGGCACAAGACACAGAGGGATAGAAAGCAAAGGGGCATATATTTTTGTTTTAAATTCTTAAAAATATATCCATCAGTTTATTATTACTTAGAGTGACTTGTCCTCTTAACTCGTTAATTGATTAATTTACACTCATTTGTCTGACAGCCTTGTTTCGAAGATATCAATTATAATTAAAAATATGCAATGTATTTTCTTATTAAAGCAGCATTAACGGGTATTGTAGACTAATAAAGGTATAGAAAAATCTATATTTTTTCTCGTCCTCCATAGGGTGAAAAATGAAAAAAGATAATTTATATAAGTTACACTTAACCCAATATTTTTTTTCTTTGTTTTTTTTTTATAAATAAACTTCCATATTATAATTTTTCACGCACGCTTAGTAAATTTATATTTTGTAATATTTATTACTTATCATGAAATATTTATTAGCTTTAATTTTTGTATTAACAATATTTCTAGTAACGCCATTCAAATTACAGTAAATCAGATTCAGATTTATGATCGCTCTATGTCGTTAAAATAGTATATTAACAAAACTTAAAATTATAAAATTTGACACCTTTTATAAGTCTGAATTATCTAAATATTTTTATTTGTAATTTGCTTTAACATTGTTTATTAATTTTTTTTCCGCTACGTAATTCGCATTCATTTTTGTATGATAATAACTAAATAATAATATATGTCAAAAGGGTTTTGATTTCTATTTGAGATATCAGATAAGTATCGGTTTGAACTTTTATAACATGTCTTTATCGTTAGAGGATTGTAACGTAATCTTTCAGTTAGTCAGTGAATTGAAAAAAAATCGAGCTATGACAGCCGAATTGTCAAATTATACCTTCATATTTTTTAATTAAAATTCGTACACAAAAATATTCAAATTACCGTTTTCCACGAACACATACTTTAACCTTATTATCACTTCAAACTTATTATGAAAATTACGAACAAAACAAAAAGCAAGCGAATTGCTGAGGCGTATTATATATAAAATAAAGATAATATGAAACAAGTCGCTCATCGTCTTTGTCTATTTGTTGGCTTAGTTCTAAGTGCGTAATAGATTTTAATTGGGGTTTTCAGTTTAATCTAGAACTTCTTAATTAGTAGGTTCAATATACAAGCTATTCTAATTAAATGGATGCGTATTGAAGATATATGTGTAATGTTTTACGATGTTTTAAAATAATTTACAAAAAGATTAAAATTTGATCGATTATGATATAAACAAAAATTTTGCCATGCATTTTTTTTATAAACTTAAATTCATATAAAGTAAATTTAGCTCTATTCATTCCAATATTGTATCAGAGAAGATTACTTTTCTAGCAAGGTATGCTAAGAACTAGAACTAAATAGCTAACTATGGATATTATCACAGTTTTAGTTTATATTGCTTTCAGATCTACAATAATATATATATATTTATTTTAGACGTTTCTAAGCTAATGATAATAGAAATAAATCTTGAGTTTATTTGGAGTATCTTAAAGCGGATTATTATCTCTTTTATATTCGCTATTTTTCTCTTGTGGTTTATTCGTCTCATAATCGTTTTTAACTAACGAGAACAGATTAATTTTATTCATATAATTCAAATTCATTCATTCATATCTGTGTAAAATTTACTTTTACAATTTAACTTCAATAGGCATTTGGTCACAATGTGATATTTTCGGAATCTGCGTCTATCTAAAAGTCAGGTTAGATTTATTGGTGATAGACAGCTTCGAACTAAAGTTGCTATCGACTTTAACTTGCAATAATATCGCCCTACCATTAACTAACCTTGCATCAATCTTGGCGCAATGATGGATTGTTTCCTTCGTAAAATCACCATGTAAAAATCTCGCCACTTTCATAGTGAGTTTAATATATAAAACTTTTTTTTTAAACGGATCACAACACCAGTCATTTTATTTCTATCTTCAAATTGAAATAATACCTTTTTAGTGGCTAGCCCGTTTGTTTTTTTTATGTTCATTTTAAAAGAATTTACTTGAATATGTTACAACAACGCATTAGTTACAATGCATTAGAATCCTTAGATAATAACGATTTTATTCTACTATCTTCTACAACTCATTTAACCTTTTGCTTCCAAAATAAGCAAATACAAAACAGTACATATTCTAAAATTTCTCAACGTTATTCTTTAAAAATTGTTTGGAATTCACAAGCTATGGTTAATAATAAAAAAGTATATAGTTATTAAAAATTACATATACTATAATATAATAGTACTAAACTGTTTTGTATTATAAGTACATCCAAAAATGTATGGTCTGGTATGTTATGCGGGCAGACAAAAATATGCGAAGCAAATTGCGAATTCCTTTGTCTATATTTTCCTCTTATCTTCAATCCGACGAATATGTAATCCGACGAAATACTATTTCGACTATTACTATTATTAGTAATATTATTATTACTATTTCATCTTGCAGTAAAATTATGAACTTATTATAATGGTGTGGCCATTAATACTTCTGTGTTGTGATAGTAATTCATCCACGCTGAGTATATTTCCTAACCTGGGACAGGTATTACAACTGAAACAAAAATATTTTCTAGCCTGGAATTCTAACTCAGGATCTCATGTTTGCAAATGGCACAGTATGACCTGACTACACTATGAAGTATATTTCACGTTTATACATCTTATTTATTTTTATAAGTTTAGTCAACAAATTAATACGTAAGTACATACATTGAATTTCATTATAATATGTTAGAAAATTGTTTTTATAAAAAAGTGGTGTAATATTTTTTTATAATTAAGTACCATTTATTTACAACCTATTGTCTCTATTTTTTATGTACATTCTGAATTAAATGAAAAAGTTCACAGCGAAAAAGGAGCCTTAGATATAAGCTCGTAATACCCCAAAATATCTTTTTGTATCGGATACAGAAAGAAAAAAGGGAATTTCCAAATGAAGATGATTTGTCGCTTATGTAGGTTTTTAAAGGATTTTTTTTGTATTCCATAGTAATTTATAACATTTTACAGTAAGAATTGTATTGTTTATTTCTTATACTTCTTAAATTATTTTTTTATCAATAAATTTTATCAAAATTATAATAATCACGTTCAAATTAATTAAAATATTTTTTCTTTTTTTTTATATAAAAATTTAGGGATAGCCTTTTTTACATTAGTTTAATGGAAATTACGATTATTGCTACTACTATAACTACTGCACAAATACGATAAATATAAGTAGAGTCCAAAATTTTAAAATTTCTGCTAGCATCTATAAATAGAATATTTTTTAAAACTATATTTAGGAGTTTACCTAATCATAGAATATTGCTTAAGCAATTTATATCCAAAGACCATTATTGCAAGCCATTTATAAACACATTTTCTTTTAAAAAATTGTTATATAAGTTCAGTTTTTGTGATCATTGCCAAATTTCAAATACTTCAATTTCTATCGATGATGGTGAAATGCTTAAACAAATACATAGCAAAACGTTAACGTGCTATGAATGATTGTTAATTTTTAATCTCACATTTTAAAGAGCATATATTTTTTGTGCCATTCATGAATATTTGGAATTATAAACCAAAACATTAAAACTAGACTGGTTCTTCGTCGTGTCGTCGTGTTTTATCGTATCGATTTTTGACTTCCCAAGTTTGTTTATGAATCCCGTTCACGTTTCACAATCCTGAGTTATTTACGTTACAATATATGTAAAGTGGATCGTGGATGCTCTTTAGTACCTGCGTTACACGTGAGAACATAATTATTACATAATGTTATAACTTGTACTACTTACTATACAGCTTTAGTAACTTGAAATCTTAAATAATTTTCACTCTCGTATCATTTTTTTATACATATCACTAACATATACGGCTTGTGACTGGTTTGTAGCTGACTGTGCCAAAGGTTGTGAGATTGATATCAACACGAGATAGATGTTTGTGTGATCCCAGACCATTGTTTTGAATCTGGTTGTACTACGTGTTAGTTATTTACGTTTCCACTCTTCAGGTACAGGTATTGTAATTTCTTAAATAAAAAAATAAAAAAACATATTAAAAATGATCCTTTAAGAATAAAATATGGTTAACTTATAATTCTTGATTTTTGCTTCTTCACTATCATTTATAAATTTATAATTAAAATCTATTTCCATTTTTTTTTATTTCAAACAGTTCCACAGTATATATTATAGTGACTTTTTCTTAATATATAAAGGTGTGTACTATTATCACAACTAAATGAGATCGTCAAATACGTCTGACATTATCTGACGTGTAACTAAAAGTGTACATAATAATGTCCTTAAGTTCGTGTCGTGTCGATCTTAAGTTAGGTGTCTTGTTCATTCAAAGTAAAAGTCAAATTCATTTTTAAATATAAAAGTTTGAATATTTTAAAAGCCATTTTTAAATATTCAAACATGGCACTTTTGAAACGCACAGTACCATTGTTCTACATAGACTTGACCTTTTGTCCATGCAGAGAAACCAACCAGAAACTCTATGGATAAGTACAATTTTAGTCTTGCTATTACAGGTAAGGTTTTTTATAATGTAAGATTGTTAAAATTTAACACTTATTTAGATTTTACCAGATTCATAGGTAACTATATATTAACATAAACAGTTACGAAGATTTGATGAGAAATGCGACCTTCAACAATGATTTATAATCATGTCAAAAAGATAAGACCCATTAAACAAAGGGTCATAATCCCAGATAATGTAAATTTAAGCTCGTAGTCCTAAATCGTGAAAAATATTTACAATGCTAACATACAAATATATGTTATCTATATTTTCATTCCACTTTTGATTATTTTTTTTTCAGTTTAATAAAGTTTATGTATTTTGGTCTAATTCTGATTTAAAAGTAATTTTATTATTAATATTTTTATGCCATGTACATTACTCTAATAAAGTCTGTATTATAAGATATTACTGCTAAGAATTAAGTGTCTAAATGTTGAAATAAAAATTCGATGTTTATTATCCCAATAAGAGGCAAAACCGCGGTGAAAAACAAGTTTATCAACTTCATGACTTCATATGATGTGTTACGTACGAATCTTACACAGGAATAACAAGAAAGCAACCCTTTATACCCTTGGGTGTAATATTTACATTTTGCTTATTTTACGTATGACAAAAGTTTGTGTAACATTTTGCATTGTAAGGAAAACAAAAGCTAGAAAATCCTTTTCAAAACACGACGGAATTTTTCAAGCACTTTTGGTACACAAAACGTTTTTGAGAATATATTAAATTACTACAATTTAAAATGTTTTAAAAAAATATTTAAAAATATCTTTTTTTCAACTAACCTGTTACATAACAAGTAACTTAACAAATATGTAAAAATTAAATCACTATCACATTAGCACTATTGCTTTTTGTATGAAGGTTAAATTTCGCGAAGTTAGACAGAGATAGAAAGATTTAGAAAGTGAGGCATATAGACGTGCGCTCTGAACGCGTAAAAGAACGACACTGGCTACGCCGTTACGAGATACGTACCATCTATGCGCGTGGCTACGAAATCCCGTAGCGTTGCTACGAACAATAATTCTGAAAACTTATTGCATTGTATTTTATTCATGGTAGCAAGACTTGAGCTTTTGTTCAAAGTATAATTATTGATTATTTTGTTGTGTGTCATTCACAAGTGACACACAATAAAAGACACTGAAATTTTCTGCGAAATGTTTAGTATAATATGTACAATTATAATTAAAACCAACCAATTTATATTTATATTAACTTAAATATCCTGTCTTCTTTTACCAGTGTTCTGATTTTAATAAAAGTAACGAATTCCTGTACAAAACTATGAAGAAAATATAAATTAAAAGCTTACTTCAAACAATATGAGAGAATATTAAAAAAAAGTGGGTCGAATAAGACATTATTCTCGGTCCAATTTATATTAAAATCAAGAATTCTGTCAGTCCTTAGCAACAACTTCACAGCTCGTATTGATGTTACTTAACTATAATTACTTAGCATAATATATATAATCGTAAGCGGAGTACAATCACTTGAGTGCATTTTATTAATATAACTAGTATCAAGCTCTGACTTTGTCTGGTTTACGCAATTATTATATTTTATTTATAATATTGGTACAGATTATTAATTTAATATAATAATTGTTACATTCCCAACTATATCCATTAAATTAATATACTTTTAAGATGAGGAAATTATATTTTAGTTGCAGTGTTTTAGGAGATTACCCTCGACATACAAACGAACACCAACTACTACTAAAAGATCCGTTCTTTCCAATTTATTATTTTTATATTATTTATATAATTTTATATTATTTTAGATTGCACAGTCACCCACAGTACTACCAGGTAGTGGGTAAAACCTAAAACCGTATCCTAAAGTAACAGCTACTTCACCAGAAGAAGACATACATTCTATATTGGATATGTATATACTACATACATCATGTAACTTGTACATATATCATTTACCTATTCAATTATTATGCCAAATAGGTATATATTAACATACATTTAATTAAACATCCCACCGAGGCTTGGAATAGATAGCTGTCAAGCGATTAGACTGGCTTTAGAATCTGGCATATGGAAAGTTATTTATGTATAAAATTATATTATAATGTAATTTTATGTAAAACATAATGACAATTATTTAATCTTACATAAGATCCTGTAGATCCGAGTTACCTAGAGTGTAGTAAATTACTCTAAGTGCCACACGCATCCAAGTTTAACACAAATGAAATGGCCTTTATGCCCAGATTTTTTAACTGTGAACTAGAGAAATTTATAGTTCAACGTTATTCTTATTTATTTAATATATAACGATACATAAATTGATTAAAGAAGTATATTTTTTTACTATGTGGTAAGATTCTTATACCAACGTCTAACATCGAACATAAAATATTTAATTTTATATTTTCAATTGTCTATATATGGCCGTATTATCATATTCTTCTATTTGATTTTCTTTAAATTTTTAAAGTCAATAGCCATTGGCACATAAAGTTGATTCAGAGTCTTGAAAATATTTTTTACATCAATTATTTCCCAAACTAGATTTTGTGTAATCGTAAAAAAGACGATGTAAAAACATCATATATCTCATACCAAATTTATTAAAATCTAAAGTAAAATAAACGAAAAAAGGGAACAGATAAAAGCTTCTAAAATTATGGCTTAGAAGTCTGTGCTCTCACACATAGAAATATTTATTTTCAAAATATATTTACTGTATAAATTTGTTCAAGATGCTATTTTATTACAATATGTATCGCGATAGCATTACATGCCTATCATATTAAACTTGAAAATTGCATTAAGGCCAATCTTCGCTATGCAGGTAAATTATTATAATTTAGATTCCTGTACCGCAAGTTCCAAAATGTAGGTCGGATATTAACTTAGAATAGATTTAATAGCATGTCACAGGCAGACCTCTTAGCAAATTCCAGAGTTCCAGCTAGAATTCCTTCGTTAGTAAAGTTATGAACACACGAAACTGCATATATATGTTGATATTTACATGCTTTTATTTTCGTTTATTACACATAAACATATTTGTTATTATTTGATTATCATTTCGTACGTTTTGTTCTAATATATATTTTTTTTATACTCGTAGGAGAAGAAACCAGAAGGTCTATCCGAGGGTAAATATTCATAATAGCTCATGTAACTCTATTTAAAAAAAAATCCGAAGCAAGCATTATAAAACAAGGAGATATATATCTCTCTCTCTTGACCTCTTGAGAGAGAGATTGATAGAGTTTATAGAGTAGTAAAAAAGACTTTATATGCTCCCTGGTCCAGCCAAGCTGTAGTTGACTACAGTTGGGGTCTAAGACCACGATATAAGGTCAGTAAAACAAATATATTAGTTAGAGCAAAGTAATTCGACTAATTATATATTCTAGTATATCAAGGGCTGTTTAGAAAAAATATATGATAAGAAGCGGGATGATGGGAGATAATGCATAATCCAATTTCACTGGAACTATTTATTAATTGATAATTAATAGAATGAGAGACTTATCTTTTATTTTGTAAAGAATTTGTGATGTATTATTAAATAACTCAATCGTTAGATCAACTAACTCTTGATCTCATAATTATTAGTAGGTACGCGCCATATTTGTTTTTAGTTTTTATTATATCCTCTTCCTGTCAAAAATAATAAATTTGAACATTGCTAAGTAATTATAAAAATACCGAACCTTAAACTATAACGAGACAATAAGATACAAGTCCTCTTAACCTTTTAAATAAATAAAAAATATTCTCTTCACCGAAGAAACGACATAATAAATTTTTCAACTGCAAATGCATATAGTATTGTGATTTTACTGTTAATGAACAATTATTTTCATTACTTGTGCTGCCAGCCCCAGTTTGCCAAATTTCATGATTCTAGGTCAACTGGAAATACCTTATAGATTTTGATTAATATCTAGCATTTTGCTTAATTCTTCTAATAAACATTGTTTTCATATCATAAAATTAAATCTGTTTTCTGTTATATTCTATAAAATAAAAATATAAAATATAAAAAGCTTATAAAAATTGCCTAAAAGACAATCAATACATTTTTCAATATTATTTATCATTCACTAACCTAACCCATCAGTTTAATAAAAAGCTTTATACGAACCCTTGGAATACTCGAATATTTTTTTAAAATTTAATAACAATGTGGACAAAGGAAAAGTTATTTTGAACAAACAATAAAGGTTCAGTTAGCAAAAGTTACTAAAATTGTGTAGTATATCAGTATTTCATAAACAAACTTATATACTCGTAGCTCATTCTCTCTTACCATCTATTTCTGTTGTTTCGAATATTTTGAACTAATCGAATTGTAAACTAAATAGTTTTCTGATATACGTATATTATGTATATATGTACATTTAACGCATTACGTATATTATGTATATATGTACATTAGGGTGGTCCATCACTATATGGCAAAAAAAAAAGTTTCAATCGGAAGAGTTGCCACCCCCTAAATTTGTTACGTGAATCGTCCTCATTATATTACAAAAAATTCAGCCTCCTATCTTGAGTATAAATGAGTGCTCAACGGCTGTCTATATCAGATTTTTTTTACAAAAAGCTATAAAAGGATTAAAATGAAAATGAACGTATTCAATATTAAAAGTAAATATTTTTATTCCAATATAGTATTTAAAGCTGCACAAAATCTTGTTAAATAAGCCGTCATTACAATAATATTAGTAAGGATTGTCATATTCAAGCTAAAACTAAGCTCGTTAACTCTTTTTTTGAAGTTTCTGTAGATACCATCTTCCTGTTCCTCAACGAGGTGTAGCAAAAATGGTTTTTCCTCCTCATCCCTGGTAATTAATGTATTGTAATCTTCAAATAATTTTACACCTCTTTCCGCAGTGTCGGTTACAACACGCAAATTTCTTATGTAATTTTTGCCCTGAAGGTATTCATCATTTTCACTCCATACCTCAGGAGGTAATGGCAAGAAAGAGTCCTTGATGGGTAGTACTTTGAGCGTTTTCAACGATTTTTGTGATTCGAAATTGTCTATAGTAGCCTCCGGAGAAAGTTTAGAACAGTCACCTCGTACTAAACGAGGACCACCATCAGTAGTCATTTTACAAACCATCGCTGTTTTCTCGCTATGAGATAACTTGTCAGAAAATAAGGCAAAAGCTACCAATTCATCCGATAAATACCATAAGTGACCCTCTAAGACTTTACTTGCAGCTACACTCATTTCAAAATCAATTACTACATATAATTTGAGATTTTTCCAAAGTAGCAAGTCATTGAATGGTGCATCTGTGGCTAAAGGCGCTTCAAACCAAATTTTGGCGTAGATAAGAGCACCGAAACGAACAAATCGAAATATTTGTGTTTCTCCTCTTTTGTTTAGCTTGAATCCTTGTAAATTATTCCTAAAAAGAAAAATCTTCATAGCATAAAGCAATTTAGCCATCCATCGGGCACGATGTATGCGACCTGGAGAACGCCAATCAATCTTAGCAGGTGGCTTGTTCAGGACAATCATTGTGAGCTCTATTAGTTCTTTGTAATCATCTCGGATCTGTTTTTCTGCAGTAATAATGGCATTAAGGCTCTCAAGAGTATTTTCAGCAAGTCCATTTACGTCTGAATTGAGGTCAAGACCATCGTAGTGTTCTTTGGTAGCGTATTCCAAATTTCACTGAATCTCTTGAACAGCGGAACACTGCATCTCATGTTTGTGGTGAGCTTGATGGTCCAAAGCAAAGTGTAAATGTTTTTGAAAGAATTATTTTAAATATTTGATGCCGACAAGCAAGCCATAAGAGATAACGATACCTGTCTTTGCTTCCAGAAGAGTGCATGTTCCTTTATTAGCACCAGTGTTAGAGGCAGTAATGTCAAAACTCATTGCTCGGACTTTGTCAATAACATCATAGTATTCCATTGTATTAAAAACAGCATCAGATGTATTTTCTCCTATCCCTGCAGTCAGTTTGGGAACACCTAACAGTTTCTCGCAACCATTACCGGACACAAGGATTGGAAGCCGCTCTACCTTCTTATTACCTGTTATGTCAGGCAGTAATTTTCCATCCCAATGTTTTATAAGTGGACATATCTCTTGTTTTATTTTTCTTTAAAAGCAGCCAATTATTATGAATTTTTAAAAGCTTTTCGACGCAATGATTTGTTGTCTTGTGGGGATTCCAGATTTACTCCATACTTCCATGACTTCTTTAATAAGCTCTTGTGCAGAATTTTTCACGTTTTTATATTTATTTAATAGGTAGTGATAACAAAGTAATACTTCTCTAAGGGTAGAAAGTTGGTTAAGTCTTGCCAATGGCTCTAAATCGCGATAACCAAGAAGAAAAATATCGTCTTTTTTTCGAGTTGATGAACACATTCTGACACGGACACACTCACGATCCACT
This sequence comes from Dircenna loreta, assembly GCA_963555665.1. NCBI lineage: Eukaryota > Metazoa > Arthropoda > Insecta > Lepidoptera > Nymphalidae > Dircenna > Dircenna loreta. Next base: position 6,423,679 of record OY743089.1, on the reverse strand, counting down.
AATTATGTAGCAAAATTGTTGTTGATTATCTATTTAGACACTTAAATAGATTTATTTTTATTATAAATTATTTATTTTAACACACAAAAATGACCCGTGACAAAAAAATTAAAATTAGCACTTTTTAGAGAAAAATCCAAAAGTTAACAGCTTTGAGCACCCACTTCTACTAAAGCCACCTAATTCAAATTTTACAATGTTATTAGTATAAGTGCATGTTAAAAATTTACGGGGTGGCCAAAACAAAAATTAAAAAAAAAATTTTTTGGACCACCCTAATGTACATTTACATCTCAGTGGTCTGGATTACTGACCTAAAAGCGTTGATCCGGACATCGTGCAATTCTTCTTGTGAATCACAAGTTATTATCCTTGTTTGGGTGAATTTTATATTGAGTACTAATTATACATATAAGACAATTTCTTTGAAAAATACAAGGTTTTAAACTATATATTTTTATACACAGTCTTATTAAGATTTACGATAAAAATAAATTACTGAAATAATAACGAATTTTATGTACTATCATCATTAAATTATAAAACAATTTCTTCGAATATATTATTTATTTTAATAGTATTATTTAAATATAAAACCATATAATATCCCTACCATATTTATAAAACGATGGAGTCCCATATCATTATTTGTCTTGAAATCCTCATATAAACTTAATAGTATTTGTTGATTATATTTTGAATAGTTATGAATTTAGTGTTATTTATGATTATATATTTTGCCAAACAATAGTAAACTGAATGTACAAGTTTTTGGTGTAATGTACCACTATTACCGTTTTTAAGAATAACTATGACCTATAATTTAAAAAAATAAGGTAATAAATTGGGTTAAATACAATTTTAATTAAAGCACAATTCAGAAAATGTATATTTAATTTGTATTCATTGCTATTTGCAATACAAAAACAAATCAACATTTAAAAAGACAAAACAATTGTAATTATTTGGATAAATTCTGAACAGATATTTGGTTAGTAAGTAGTATGGCAGCACTGCCAGCGTTTTAAAAGAGTAGTATTGTAGGAGCTTCGAACACCTTTTAACAATGTGGTAATTCATTTTTAATTTTGATTTTAAAATCAATTATTACAATTTAAAAATTATATATTTTAATATAAATAAAATTAGAATCTAGCTCAATAAGAGAACACCTAGCGGTTCTTTCAAACAATTAATCAACCAAAAATCACTATCACTGTAACCGAACACCACTCAACCGAGCTGCTGTAATCTCTAAACCTTTACATCAATTTATTCCGAGATAAGTAAATGGGTCTATTTTAGAATTAAGGTATAATTTCCGGATTTAGACGGTTATTTTAGAGATAACGGGATAAAGGTGCTTTCAGTTTACTTATCATTTATTAAACAGACGATATTCTCCAAATCATCATCAAATGCAATATCATAAATTTTATTTTGGTTTCCTGATTTCTTAAGCTTTCTCTTTTTGGGGTGTATTTTTTATTTTATTTTGATGTGAACAAAAATTATTTTATACTACACTAAAGATTTTCCGTGTTTTAGATCTGTGCACTAAAAGTAAAAGTATATTCCATGTTCTTATTTTAAAATTATGCACTTCTATACAAACTCCTTTGTGAGTGCCTACATCATAAAATGGCCGTTTAGTCGAAATGTTAAACTCTTAGACGCTTAATCGTGTTGATAGGTTAGCCAGTCAAAACAAGTCCTTAGTAGTGATAGGCAATTTCATTTATTCCAGATATCATTTAAATTATTTAATGATAATTCGGTCATTTGTCAATTGTACTGAAACTCAAACAAATGTACTGGATCTCTAGTCTCTCTCGCTTCCATCCCGTGCGTCATAAACTTTTCTGTACCTCTTACCTGTACATACTTGAAAATCTCCATTAGTTATGGCTCCATTTACCATTTATATGGTGGACAGTCTGATTCTTTACATCCCAGTTCCATAAAAAATAGCATTAAGTCATATTAACATAGAGTATTGACATTTTAAAATATTTTCTTATATAATATCATGAAACCATGAGATACCAAAACCGCGAAACCAAATGATCTCATTCAAAATATGCAAAAAAAATATATTTTACTGGCAGCGAATTTATGTATAAGATGTTATGTTATAACTTATAAATGTCAAAAGATTTTAAATAAGTACACATTTAAAAAACTTTACCTATTTGAAATATGAATGGGCCAACAATAAATGAAACCTATTTTAAAAATAAATTAATAATATTGCTAGAAAAACTTGTCTATTGGTTACGATTGATAAAACGTGTATGAAAAAAGAGTGATGATGAAAAGAAATATTTTTGTTTTGATTGTCCAAATTGAGCTAAATTGACTAAATAAAGCAATGCAATGTAACAAGATATACCAGTTTCCGTCCATTTGCTGCTGCCAGCTCTGACAGATAAATAAGATGGATTGTCCCATCTGTAGAGACACACAGACATTACAACTGATAACAATTCAACTGATGACATAATATTCAGATTAGTATTCATTAATCTTTGTTCTAAATTCAAATATTTTTGGATTACTTTTATAACCACTAATCACTAGTATTCATTAATCTTTGTTCTAAATTCAAATATTTTGGATTACTTTTATAACCACTAATCTCCTCTGTTGCCGCATCAAATATTGAAATAAAATTCTTCTACACTTATTTAAGCCTAAGGGGCACTTTTAATCTTAGTATTTTTTCTAAAACAATTTAATTATTTATTTTTTCCAATCCTTTCTTTTTGAAATATTTCAGAGAAAGAATTGTTTTGTTAAGATTGGTAATTATTATTAATTAATTAATTATCTTATATTTTTTTACATTCAAATAGAGTACAGTATTAAAAATATAATTTTAGCGCGTACCAGGGTTACAATTCAATAAAAGTTTTCTCCACAATACAAAATCAATAGCAATGAAGACAATTATATTTGTTTCTTAATATATTAATTTTTATGGTGTATAAGGTATTACCCACGGCGCCGTTAGCAAGCAAGTGATAGTAAAGAACGCATTCATTTAGTTTTCAAAAACTTGCAATATAATCAATTATAAAAGTTCGAAAGCAGATGGCTATAGAACTTTACAAGCTTTTTCTCTTTACAACCTTTGTATTAATTACTCGGCTTTTAAGAAAGAAACAATAAACAATTGCAATTAAAAGCTCTTGTTTGAAGCTCATAACATTGAACTTAGTATGTATCTAGGATAACGAAAAAATTTGTTTGTTTGTAATCATAGATAAGCATTTCTTGAGAGCTGCTAACCAACCAATAGCTAGCTCTAGCTAACCGACTCATCCCTAAATTAGTTTGGATGCTTTTTTTATTTATTTGTTTTAAAGGAAAACAAACAATTGAATAATCCTTATAGATACAACAAATAAGTAAACACAAAAATCAGTAAATTTTCCACTGAAATCTAGTGTACTAGATTTATATGTATATTAAAATAGAAAATCATTTAAAATTCAATAAAGTAAAGTTAGAAACTGGTAAAAACTAAAATTAGAAAATAAAAATTATTAATATTTTAAAAAGAATATAAAGAAAATATCTTTATATTTTTAGGTTTATAAGGGACAATCACTTTATATACAACCTTCAATATGAAATTTAAGTAAATAATATGTATAGTAATTTTAAAAACAGATAAGAAATACAAGACGATTAAACATTCAATCACAACATACGAGCTATGACGTTATGATTTCTAAATTATTTTCCCAAAACCCCTTTTCTATTCTCATTTACGACAAAAATAACCATATGATCTTATTTGAGGCGTAACATAAATCATTGGCGCAATAATAGCACTGTCAATAGTGGCATTTGCTATATGGAATCAATTTTTTCCTCCGTCTTTAATGGTGTATGGTGCAATAGTAAATATCGTTCATATTTTTAAGATATATTTGTTTGTACAGTTCCAATATTGTCACTGTCAAAATATGTTTTATCTATAAATTATTATTATTTTTTGCATGAATATATAAACATAAATTCTTTTACACTTAAGTACATTAAGTTAAAAATATTTGATATATTTTAAGGCTATTTTATGTCTAAAAAAGTTAATAATATTTTTTTTAATGTTAATCAAATTTATTCAACATGGCAGCCGCTTGTGTCTTGCACCACTAATCATAAGAGAGGCAAGAAGAACTGTTGGATACAAAACGAAGAAACGCACAATCCGTGCCCACGTTTCATCGACACAAATTCGGATGAGCTTACATTATATAAGATGCAGCGTTTTAAATAATAAATATTTTTATATTTTTAAACTCTCTTATATTATGTGATTAAGACAAGAATACGAAATAAAACTCCAAATTTGTCAATATAAATAAAAATCAATTGCAAAAATATGACAGAGGTTTACTTGAATACGGCTCGAACAATATGTTCATAAATACTCGCTTATTCAGCTGAATAGATAAAAATCAGAGTTACATGTATCAAATTCTTTTGTATATATAATTTTCACTGACCTCCTCTAAAACGGTTGTACTGATTCTCGGATTATTTTTTCTGTATGTCTGAATGGGTACTTAAAATGCTTAGATAGACAATAACCAGCAGTGGTAAAATTTAAAGATTTTTTTATATTTTAAGTACAGAACATCTGCCGGGCTTTTAATTCAAAAGTAAATAATGTAAATAATCTATTACAAACCTTCTATTATAATTAATCTATTACAATCTATTTACTAAGCTTAGGCATACTCGGGCTTAGTAAATTCAAACTTTTAAGTTCTGTTTGATTACTTAATTGGACGTCTAGTATTTTTGATATTGAACACAATAAACTTATACTACACTACAGTTTGTTGCGCGCTCCTCTCGTTACCTTCACTCTTCCACAGCACCCCGTGACAAGCGAAACGAGTTCCTTTATTATTAACCCACAGTGTATAAACTAGGATTGCTAAATGGAAACCGTTGAATAAAGTACCTTGAAAACCTACTTTGTTATTAATAGAAAATATAGTTACAATTATGTGAAAAAAAATCTTAATTCATTTCTAGGTTATTTATATGTTTATATGTTTATAATTAGATTATATTTATATGTTTATAATTAGACGCTCTAGATACCTGTGTTTCTTTTAAACACAAAAAATAATTACCTTCGGATATTATTTTTAAGTCAATGCCACAAATATCAGTTTCCCTTATATCTTTCGGATTTTATTCTGATAACAAAGATACCTGTTTGAGAGGGTAATAAAATCCTCATGTTATGTAAATATACTCTTGAGAACTTTCTTGTACAGATTATATTGTATCGATAATAGACGTTATTCGAAATAGGGTCGGCCATATTTTAAATTCTAGATTTATCTGGTGTATGCTAAATATGAATAATCATTCCATAAATATTAAATTGAATATTCATTGCCGAAGATCGTCCCGGGAACTTAATAAATTCAAAGGCAGCGTTAGTACGCTGGTTGATTTATTGTTTGGGTGTAAATTGTTCTTCAATCTGTATATCATCGAGCTACAGTAGTTTAGGACCCAAGCTTAGTATTGGTATTTTAAGCATTCTTTAATAATTAGCCTTTAATGTATACCACATTGTAACTTATAAATTCTTTTTTTTTTTTGTAAGAGGAATGGTTTTCATTGTATATCACACTGGATTCCTTTTAAATAAATAAAATAAATGTATAAAAATAAAATAAATTATTAAAACAAAGGGCATGTTATAACTCTTGTTGTTTTAAATATATACTTATAAGAATTAAAAAGTTTTGTATTTTTTTTTTGTTTAAATGTGCTTATCTCTGGAAATACTTGCCTGCTTTTGAGATATTTTTTTTTCATTTGATTGTCAATGTTAAAGAATACTGTTGATTATATAACATCTTACTACGACCCTTATAATCAGTGTTACTAAGTAGTTTTTTTTAAATGGCAAATCAGTATAGGAAATAGCTTCTAAAAAATAGTATAATGCTTTTTCTTTTTGGAGTTCGATTAGTAGTGCTGAATAAATGTTCTAAATTTGTAATTCTCTTATGTAGTCCATGCAAACGGGGTCATAAAGAAATTGCATGTCATTTACTTTATAAATCATTAGCACGTTAAAATTATCAACGGTATTTAGATATAAGGTTATTCAATAAAATAATTTCAAGACAAAAACAAATATTAACCTCAAGATTAAATAAATCGATAATAATTTAAAAATTTAAAATGTACTAAGAAGCTTCGTCTCTCTTGAGTTGTTTTTTTTTTTCTATTTCCTTTACATAAAAATTAGATATTTGCAAAACTTTCTGGAACTTTTGTTGCATCGAATAGGAACGTTTTGTTTAAGTGAAGAAATTGTTTACTGCTTTTTAGGTATTTTTATTTTCTTAACTTACGTAAAATGACTATTCATTTATATAATATTTTTCTAGCTTTAATATGTATAAATTTTATATCGTCTATCGTGATGAATTAAAAATTCATAATCTTATGATGGATAAGGGAAGAGAATTATAAATCATATAAAATTGTCAGAAGAAATTGAGCTCTATGTCTGTGAAAGAAATATTACTGCATAAGCGTACTCCTGAAATGTCGACGGTTGCTATGCTGGTGACCGAAACGTCCATTTAAAAGCCTGGCTGCAGTAAATTGCAAATAATATTTTATTTTGTATGGTATGGAATCGAGCAAGCCAGTCTTTATGACGAACCATTTACGTCTAACCTAAAGTTAGCACATAAACTCTGTTTTCATGAAATTCACTTCAAAACAACTACAAGCTTATTTAACTTTGCAAACTAGCCTCGTCTGAGCAACTCGTACAAGCAACCGCAACAAAAGTATGACAAAACTTTATCCATTGTTTCCTGTGCTGTCCGACTTAGAAAAAGTAGGTTATAGTTTTTCCCTGTGACGTAATACCAAGGTTAAGACAGTAGAAAGATCGAGAGAAATACGTTGACAAACAAGGAGTTACAATCAGTTGATTTTTAAAACAAAAATATTGTTATAATATTGTAATGATGATCAATATTAAATATGATATTATACTCTTTAATATTCCTATAATTTTACAAAATATATGAGACACATTAAAAAACAAGCAAGCTAGAGTCATCAGTGTGATGTTAAGATTAGGGGTCGCCTTATTTTATTTATCTTTTGACATTTTCATGGTCAGCTTTTATGGACATTTCCATGGTCATAATCTATTCGAGTATATCTCTAGAAACTTTTGATTATGACTGACCCAAACCAGAATTTGGGCTGGCAACCAGTACATTGACCGATGTCGATTAAATATTGTAGTATACTATATAAAATAACCAATAACATTATTTTAAGTATGTATGTACATACTTAAAATAATGTGTATTACTCTGTGTACTACTACACATTTATTAAATTTAAAAAAATTAAAGAAAAAACAAATTCACTATTAAGTAAATATTCTAGGCTAAATGTGTATTTTAGGTACTAATATACATTATTGTTTATGGTTTATTGTTTATGTCAGAAAGCATCAGTATGCTATTAAAATTATAAAATTTTAAAGTGGGTCTATGTAAATAATTGTAGTTAGTCTGGGAAAATATTACAAATTTGAACAATCTTAGTTGATGTATCTACTTTTACAGCACTCGTAGCCATTCGTAGCACTTACAACGATATTAGTTCAGGTTCAAACATACATTAATTGATTAACTAAGAAATAAACACTATTTTAAGATATTAATTTTATATTTATAAATATTTTTTCATTTGTCTACGTTTGTAGCCATCGTAGCATTTCGTAGCACTTACTATGATATTTGATTTATGTTGCTATAAATAGAATTTAACATTACAAAATATACTATAACATTGGCAATATATTACGCAACAATGTTGTATAACACCCAAGAAATAACTCCATCTAGTGGATGCTTCATGTACTGAAATGTATACAGGAGAAATGTAAAATGCTACCCTTACAAAAAGCTTGTCAACCTTGTAGTCTTGGATGTTATCGGTAGATGGCGTAAAACAGAGTTTCACTTATGTCTTGCAACCTAAACAATATTTTAATTCATATAACATACTCACCCTAATGTCTTCGTGCTTATCAGGGGTGTCTTCAAATTAAGAAATCCATTCAATCTGCCCATATTCTTCTCTCGGATACTGTCACTGCCTGATGACTGATCGGCTCTGAAATTGAAAAAGTAACTTTAAAGTCTCTTTTATTAAGACTTACTATATCATTCAACTAAATCTGTAAATACTGTTTTCATATTTTTATATTAATTATAATGAATTAGCGACCACAATTTGTTTTTAGGTAGTAGCGATACATCATCTTTATTTGTTTAATTAACAGATATTTAAGAGATAACAATTTTTAAATTAACTATGAACGAGCACGAACGAGTGAACGAGCATGCGGGTAATATGATGATAGGTGATTAACGCCATCCATGGTATTTTGCGCCATACATGGTATTTTGCAACACCAAAGTAAAACTCACAAAAGCGTTTCCCGCCTTTGAGAAAACAGTAGGTGCTTTTTTTCTTTGAAATCCGCCTGATTGTATAAAGCCTATTGAAGCTTACAGTGAATAAACTACTAACTGATCGCACCAGCAAAGCAACGGCGTATCCAGTGAATAGTAGTAGAATAGAGTAGTCTTAATATGATTTGAATGCTCAAATAACTCGTTAAATGATAAATTAGATCAGATATTAAAATATCATGTCTATTTAATAATAGTGGAATTATTGATGTCAATTGTGACCCTAAACGCGAATATATATTTCAAATATTGATCTATATAAAACAAAAGTCAGGAAATGTCAATATTTTAAGTAATATATATCACAACGACAAACAATATGTTGAAATAATATCATGTCGTTACGAAAATGAGTGTAGTTCAACCGTTATTTAAACAAAAGGGAACTAAACCGTATGTTAGTCACGTAAAAGTCAATTTTTACGAAGCCGGTGATAATGTTAAATTGATTGTAATAAAGTGTTAACTTTGTAATGTATAAAAGTGTCCTCGCTTTTATTTAAAAAGTAGACAGTTATTGGTTACTGGTATTGAAACTTTCTCTTTACACAAAGTGCGTAAACTAAAAAACGTTTTTTTTTTATATTAGTAATATTTGATGGTAAAAATGGAAATCAAACATTACAAATGTTGGCGATTATTGCAACATACAAATGAATTTTTATCTTATAAAATAACCTTAAAAGTGGACTTTAAAATATCCCAATATGAAAAATTCTATAATTAATAAATGCAGGAACAATTTTAACAACAGGTAAGTGTTGCATAAATAAGTAATTTGAAACTTATCTTAAAAAGATAAACTAAACCATATTACTCTAAAATAATAACATAATTTTTCGAGAGTAAAAATATGGCTTCAGACAATACACCAGAGACGGATAAATCCATAGAACTAAGCAATAAATCATTTTTATGAATATTTATAATATTAAAAGTTGAAAAAAATGTTTTTTGCTTCTGCAACTAATATTTTCTCAGGATTTTGTCTGATAGATGACATAAACAAATCATTTGTATTGCTTTGTTGCCGGTTAGTATACTTTACACCCACATGTAAATAAATGATACGACAATATTTCCGTATATTTAAAAAATGAGGCACTGTTGGTATGAATTGCTACCAGACTTCAAATTTATTCCGAGAATTTTCCTTTAGTTTAATGTATACGTTTTATATTTGTAAAATTTATATAATATTATAATGTATTTATTTTATTACCTATTTTGAATTAAGTAAAACTATGAATAGAAATAATGATTTAGATTTTTTTGATGCATAAGTATTTCCTTCTATATTTATTTTTGTTTAACTTGCCTGAACATGTTTGTATGTAATTTAAAACTTTAGTATGCTATCGTCACACATTTTAGAAATTTCTTTTCAAAAACAGTATACCTTTCAAAATTTCAATTGCAATCGCTTCCAAAAGTTAGGCTTACCTGATTTAATTTATAAAACTGCAAGTAATACTTATTTATGTAATTCAGCAGCAGCGCATAACAACTAGGCTTATAAGTAATAATTCAATTTATAAAGATGACGGTTATGTTCATCGTATTTTATTTATTTTTAATTTCCAAAAGAAATGTTGCTAACCACAATTATATAAGTATGTTCCAGACAAATAGCTTGAAATTATTAAAAATTATGTCAGGCTATATTTTCGTTTTAACCTTGATATCATTCTTAAAATTGTAAGTTGCTTTAAGAATAATTCTTAATGTTTTTAAACTATCGCGACTTGTACACATTTTAAACTAATATCGGGTCTACTTCGCGATAAAAATTAATTTCACCAGCCGTGGTCACGGGATGACTAATGTCAGCTCAGCGTCGTCTTCGTGAGGCGCGAGTCTCGGTAACTACCCTCGCTTGTTCCTCATTATTAGTGTTGTTGATATTGTTACTATCGGAAGTGAGGGTATTTAAACAAACGAAACAAACGAAAAAAGGTATTTCACCTTAATTAATTTTTATCGCGAAGTAGACCAGATATTAGTTTAAAATGTATAATTCTTATATTAAATTATACCTTAATATACATTTTAATTATAAAGAGTGAAACCGTAAATGGCTTAAAAATATTCATATTCTGTGACGTATACTGTATTGTACATTTCCGTGAGATGTGTAATATTAATAATGAAAGATAAGTGTGAGTCAAGTTTAAGCAGAGGGTTCTGTGTTAGATTCATATTGGATTTCCAAAATTTGGCTTATATCTCTACATTTCTAACAAAAAAATTAAATTGCGTGTGTTTTTTATACAGTATGGTTTCTCAGTACGGGGTCCTAAAAAGAATATTATAGCTGAGGCTGCTACAGGCAATACAATATTTTATCCGTTAATATAAGTTCTCGTCAACATCTGCCACTGACTGACGGCTTAGCTAAATTACATTTTTATGTCTATTACATGAAGATAAGCCATACATATAATAAAAATGTTGATTTGGTATTCTACTTGAATATTTTACATTGAAGTTATTATAATAATTTGGTTCGAGAATAATAGTTTAGAACTTATGCTTAATAGGACGACATTTAAAGTTTTTGTGTATTTAACCGTTTATTTAGCGGTCTGTGCTCGCATAACGGAATAACTACTTGTCGGGTTTTACTGAAATCTGTATATCTAAATGACATTCCGAATTTTTTTTTTCATCATAAAAATTGATTTGGTTTATACAGCAATGATAGTTCAGTATCTATAGAACTTATCAGTAGTATATAAATAATATACGTTGCCAGCGTATTCTTCTGCATGGTCTACTGAAGGCCGTTATAAGTTGGAAACATTTGTTATGAACCTGTGACTGAGCCCGCATTTCCCATATCTGTGTAGAAAGCACCTTCAATACTTTGCTTTACTTTTTGGAAAATGTACTGTTTAATACTATTTGTAACCATCGCAGTTGATTGTAATATCATAATATTCATTGTAAATGGCTTTAAAACTTATTTTTGGTGAGTTCAAACATGATAATGTTAGCTTTAGTCTATTGTTTTGGTATGTCTAAATATACCGGTTCTTTCTTCACTGAAACTGAATTACAGCTACATATTACTATCATTACACTAGCTACAATAATTGGATTCCCACAAACCGCAATATGCATTAGGGTTGCCAACTATTGAGATAATAGAAATCCTGAATACATATTAATTGGTAAAATTTTATAACCAAGCCAGAAAATCTATAAAAATGGTTAGTGATAGGAACAATCTTCAAATTATTTTTAAAAACTGTATATTTAAGAAATTAAAAGAAGAGTGAATGTTTTTGTCAAAATCATTATCATATTGGATTTGTCCACAGGACGGCAAAAATTCATTGCAATCACTCTTTGTACTTATGAAATAAATATTTAACAGTAGAATAATGTATAAGTAAATAACATCAATTTGAATAAAAAAGAAAATAGCCAAGGCGATACTCTGTATTATAATAAAATATTATCTCTGAAGTCAATGACACCAACAATAATGCGACAACCCTAGCCTCAATTACGGTAATTGACGCAGAGCCATCATGTTGTTTTTCTAATAAATGGTCGAGCCATGTTAGCAATCGATATATTGAATGTCTAATTAAATTAAATATATTTATTTTTTCAACAATAATAACATTTCTTTTTAATTTTATAAGAAAGCAGTATATTAAGCTCCTGTTTGTAAGACTTTAGCTCACGATGGTGACAAAGTGGCTGTCAAAATTTGACACATTTCTTGCTCAATATAAGTGCAAGCTAAAATCGACCCTGTTTGATAAAGTAAAGTACGTTGTTAGATATATATTCAAGGTTGAAAGGGTATTATTTTTAATCGATCGACATTCTGTTATATGATTTTTGTTATGACCTTCTTAGACCTACTTCCAATTCAGTTATTTTATATGGAAAGTTTCAGTTTTACTTGGCTTGTTAGTGCAAGATATATTTTATCTTTTCTATCAATTTAACGTAGTTCGAAAAACTCCATCTGAAAAACCATTCTAACTGTCGACCTAGATCACTTAGTCGATTAACTTTCGTTACTTTATATACAATAAACCCTAAAACCAACAGGCAAAAGAATTGTATTAAATTGTATACGTAAATAAATACGAATATTGAAAAATAATGTGATCTTAAATATATTTTTGGAATAAATCCATAGAAGTAAATTATTAAAACAAATATATGCAAAACTATGTGGTGGAATAAGATGTATATTATATTTTTAATGTTTTGATTAATACATTAAATAATAAAAACTTTAAAAAATACAACACGACCTTCAAATAAAACTTCAATTTAAACTTGGGAAAAATATTTATGTAAATAAAGATTTATTATCTGTGTGTGCTTTAAAATAAAAAGTAAAAAAATTGTCTTTTACAGGTACGGTAAAACGGAAAAATATCCGACGATATAATACGATGAAAAACAGACCGTACAGTTTTAAAAAGATAAAAGGATAAAAATCACTATCAACCTATATACTCCCGAAGTGTTGCGACAGTCACCAAATTGGAATTATGTACAAAGTTTCAATGCTCAATAAATGTTTACTATATTCCCGTGAAAACTTTCCTTGTATTTATTGAATAAGTAAGAGAAAATTTCTTAGTATTGTTTTTTGTAAAATAACAGTAATCGTTTGTTTCTTAGCTACATGATAATAGTAAATTTCTTATGGTAGTCATGAAACTAAGAAATATTTAACATTAGTTAACTGCTATAAGCAAAGCAGTTAACTAATGTTAAACATTTCTTGGCTAAGATTAGTAGCCTGCACCAAAAAAAAAGAGTTCTAAGCTTATAATATGCCGACATACTTATGTGTATTTTTGTTTTCGCATGTCTGTTTGAGACATAGTAGCTTCTAAAAGACTAACTATTTTGATTTAGGTTTTACGTTTTTACTTTAAAGTACACAATTTTGAAATTTTATTGCACTAATGTAATGTACGAAGGTTGGGCTTAACGCTAACGCATTATTTACCAGTCAACTCGCTCAGAAAGAAAGGTTTAAGAAATATCGTTAGTAGCCGTGGGAATTATTATATAATTGTAAAATTCAAATTTAATTTATTATATTAAAATATATGTAAATGTTGATAAGAAATACAACAAACAGGTTTTGTATTTTTTATTTTGCAATTTTTAGGTACATTAAAATCACAAAAAAATATTAAGTACTTATATTTAGATAGCAGTGAGGTTGGAATTCGAATGTGCTTGTTAGATTATATTAAATTCAATCATCTAGTTGAAGTATTAAAAAATGGTTTCGAAATATTTAGCATACACTATTATATTAAAATGTTATAGCGGTCGTGTGGAAGCATCAGAAGGCTAGTAAACTACCTAGAATGTTGCCAATGTTAATAACCGTACATAGTACGGTACACCGGAGATTGGGCAAGCAGGAGGGAAGTATATAATTGGAATACGATCCTCCAACCAATCCCATAAAAAAATTGCCAAAGACGATACTTATCACAAAAAAACAATAAAAAATTTAACTTTTATGTTGATATTTGAGTTTGTTCTATGGGCTGGAAAATCGGCTGAGAAGTGCGATGTCTACGCGAGTACGTATATGTCAATATATACAGATAGTATATTTTTTTTTACATTTAAATAATTTTACGCTTGACTACATTCCACCTGATGGAAAGTAGTCAAGCGTAAAATATAAAGGTAATAAAGTCAAAGATGGTAAGGCGCATCGACTTAGGAGTATTAATATTCACTCTTCGCTTGAAAACACCCGTACAACATTGTACTCGGACGGAAATACCGAGGCAGGCAAGCTATTCCAGTCCTTTCGTTCGGACATAGCGTTTCGTTCGGACAGGTGGAATGTCCTCAACGAAAGGATGGATGCTCGCAGTGCGTCGGAACGCGCGGTGATGAAAGAGAGATGGGAAAATTACGTCATGTAATTCGAATGCACTCTCAAAATATATCCTAGAGAACGTTATCTCAATTGTTAGAGCGACGGAACGATTTCCAGTGCCAGTGTCGGTTTAACTTTCATACAATATCTATTAAAATTCATGAATGTTAATATTTATTTGTTTTTTTAATGATAATACAAGTAATAGTAGTACAGAAAGAATTTCCTATTTTAAAAAACATTTTTGTACCCATTACAGGAAGAATCAGGTCACAAACAAACAATTCAATATATGAACTGACGAAACTTTAATTTACCACTAAGGGTACTTACCTCATGCCCTCACGACATAAAAGAATAAGGAATCTTAAGGCACATTTTCTAAAATACTTAAAATATATCGGTCTCGGTCTCACAGAACGCGGTTACCTATGAAAGGTGAAATAAAACAATACTATGTAAATGGCTAATGAAATAATTATAACAAATTACAAGATATTTATTTTTCTGGTAGTTTCATCAACAGTAAAAAAAGTGTAGGTACACATTTTATTAAATTTTCATAATATTCTATGATATGAGAGTCTTATCTAAATTTTAAAATTGAACTTGAAAATTACATTTCAGACGGTAGCACTTGGACCGCGATCAAATTCCATTTTGACCTCAATTTCCAAACGTCAAGTATGTAGAAATAACTCGCATATAAAATATGATAATTGTTATAACGCCTTTATATTAATATAATTATTTTTATTAACCCTGCCCCATTTGAATATGAATTAAACCAACCAATAAATAAATGAATTTACTTTAACTTCCAATAATATTATCCTTTATCATTTCCCCACTAAACTATTGTGGAATATAAAGACGTACTTTAAATTTTAATAGAAATTCTGTAATTTGTTATCTTTCTATATTAATACCAACAATAAAACCTGTAATAATAAAAGATTAAAAGTAGTAGTCTAAAACACCCACATTATTCTCATATAACCTTTAGATCGTGTTTGGAAATTCAGAACCTACCTACAAATTATGAAAATTAGTCAGAAAGCGGAGGCGAAGTTTTTTTTTATGAATTGTTGAAATCACGTTGAAGTAATCTGAATAAGTTCTAATGAACCAGGTTTTTAGACATTGTTTTTCATTTATTATAGGTTTTTTAAAAGTAATATAAATTATAATATTTGGTATGTATATAACGAAAATCTAAGTAATTCCCACTCGTATTACTTTAGAAATAAAGGCAGCCATTGTTCCATTGAAATCCCAAGCGACCCTTTCTTTTCACAGTAGTTTCTTTGTTGGACATTATAGTAACCGAGTTATAACTTTGACTGTATATATACATTATAAATATTTCATACGAGATTTAAAACTAATTCAAATACTGTTGTAAGTAATATCTATTACGATATCTGCTATGAATATTAAATGTATAATAGCATATAAAATATAAAAATGTTACTCGTGATTTCGTCCATGTGGACTACCTTTTAGTAATGTTTTCGGCAATGTAATTCAAAATTACTGTTAGTTCCTAATTTGATAATTCAGTAGTGGACTTGGAACTCGCCATCAGAATTATTTAAGAACCCGGAAATAAAAGAAGAAAACTTACTATTTACGTTTATACCAATGTATAAGGCTATAAATTTCCTTCTCTTAAGGTAGGAACGTGTATATTACATAGCCTACAAACTTCCTCAATAAATAACCAATGAGAATAATGTCTTATATCTGACTAATAGTTCCAGACATTACGACATGCAAACTAAAAATAATGTATACATTTATAACATTCCTAGAACTATTAACAATTATTATTTTATCTTGTTAAAAAAACCCAATAGCAATTTTATATTACTAATATATATATTCGTAAAGCGATAATCTTATCTCTATATATCATTAATGGTCGATGATTTACTTCTTGCAAGCTAAAGTACTGCAGCGATGCTGAGTTGGCTGCCACCCGACAATGAAGTTGAAGTCGTGTTATGTTCATTATACAATTTTCATACTTGTAAAACACATTTATAATTTTATTATTTTACTAAACAGTTTTTACTTTAAAAATTCCTTTGGTTTTATTGGATAAGTTGTATCCTAATTATTCAGTAACGCCATAGGCTATAAACAGACCAGATTCTATTTAAATTCAGCTTGCAATTTCAAAGTGATATCTATTCAAAAACTGACAGACAGACTAATAAATTAATATATACACATATCATTCTCAGTATACCTCATTAATAATTAGATTTTCTTAAAATGCTCAGTTTTGATCAAGTTACACCTTTATAGTACCAATAATTATAGTTTTGAAAAATAGAACTAGTTTTAGATGGCAGTTTGTTCAAATAGTTACGAGCTAGTTACAGTTGGTAGTACAAATTATTTGGGATCATAATCGCGTTGTCGACATTATTGCTGTAGCCTGCGTGGCTGTAGGTACTTTCAGCTATGGTATTCAGCATTGATTGGACCATAATGCTACGAAAATTAAAGTTATCTGTGGATCAAAAAAAACATATTACACCAAAATTTTATATATTTTAACTAAGAACTCACGAGGTGAATCCTGTATATATATATATTTTTGAAATCTTTGCAACGTGTTAAATACATGACATCGATTTTTAAGCGAGCTTTTGAAAATTTTGCCTATTAGTTCGTGTAAAGCAATACTAGTTTCAATGTCTTTAGTATGATATAATATTGTCCAAAGCAAGTCAAAGATTTCTTTATATAAAAAAAAAACATTTTATTTTTTCGATTTAACACAAAACAAAATGCATAAACTGAAGATAACTTGTTTAATAAAATATAATTGTGTGGTATGAGTTGGCGTATTGCGAAGGGGGAAACAAATAAAATCGCAGATATAATTAATACTTTGTTACATAAATAAAAAAAAATACGTCATTTGAAAAGATTAAAATCAAACTCCTAAACAAATTTTGTATGATACCTTAAAAAACTGTCGGTTTCATTTCTTTTCAAATTAAAAACTGAATCAAAATTGGTTCATCCTTTGGGAGCTATTAAAATTATAACACCCCTCTTATTCCGTAGAGGTTTAAAACGTCTTACTATTATAGAGACCGTAAGAATATTAACAAAATATTTAATAATGTTTGTACTAACAAATTATTTATTTTAATACCCAGTGAATGTGAGAATTCCCTACAGCTTGATATTACGGCCATTACTGCAGTAACTACACTCGTTTAGAAAACAACACAAATAAAAGAGTTATCGTGAAATGTGTTATTTCCTGCGTAATTATAGGAAAATGAAATATTTGTTTTACTTTTTGTAGACATTTTTATGTATTCCATTACACTGTTTCTTTAATTTATTCTAACTTCTTGGACTCATTTTCAGATTCTTTACGAATGTGAAATAATATTAGCGTTATGGTAAATTCAATGAATAATTCATATTAAATTTATATTGTCATACTTTATATAAATTATTTAATGTTTCTTTAGAAAATAAAGTAAGAGACGCTGATAAATTACATTATTGTTCAATAAAACAATGTTAATAATGTAAGCTATTTAATCGATTTACGAACATAATTGAGTTGGAATGATAATTTACCACAAAAACAGATTAATATCCGAGATAATTATCAAGTGACACCGCGGCATCTGGCACCAGAATTTATAGCATTTTGCGTATAAGATAAATTTAAATTAGCGATTTTTATTGGGGTAAGACGATTTATTTTTATTATATATATAAAGAACATAAATATATTATTGAGTTTTCATAAATTTTCTAAAGGTATTCTCACAGCAGTACTATCCAAATCCACTCTTTTAAAGATAGCTCTATGACTCTACTAAAGATTTTTTTCTGATTAAAACGGATGTTAAAATCCTTAATATTGAATAGAATAAACTTCATGGTAAGATAAAATGTTTACTTACCGATTTAAACAGTTATTTCTCATTTAAATGTAGAGATCTCTAAGAAATATACACTAGGTGCATAAAGTTAGTTGGAAATTAAATTGCCTTATTATTTCTTTGCTGTTAAACCCGCATGAAGTAACTTCAAAGCCTTTCAACTAGTTTCGGATAACAAGAAATGTTAGTAACATAATAAAAGAACTCTGAACTAAAACCGTTATATCATTTAATGGAATCAGAGTATACTTAAAGAGGAACTACGTTTTTGTTACATTTCCGGTATGTCTGCGTAAATGTTTGTATAAGTTAAATAAAATCTCACCTTCGTAGACTCATCTTTTTTATTTTCACGCTGCTGTAAAACACAAGGTGCACTCACTAACACAAAAAAGCACTTATAAAAAACTCTTCCAAATAAAAAAACACACTGTTTCCAACTTTTATATTTGGAACGGGGTTAAATTTTTAAATCATTGGATTCACATTTTAAATATAGAGTACCGCATTCGATATTTGTATATTTGGAACTGGGTATTAATAATATAGAGTCAAAACAACTTGAAGCCTCCGATTTCGTGAATAGACTGAGTTTTGCCGGTTCAAGCGTTTTGATATCAAGAGACTGTTTCAAATGAATATAATCTTTATACAACTATAATAAGGTACATTTTTGTGTGAATTTATTTATAAAATCTACCCTTATCAATCGGAAAATACAAAATCGACCATATCACTTTGTGTTACGGCAGATTTTTCTACATTTGATATTTCGGAGGTTGCAGAACTACATGAGTTGTGTTCTTCCACTTAAGGCGTATAAATTCGTTTGTATAATAATGTCAAAATACCATTTTTAGTAATCCTATCAGCTTTTCCTTTGCTTTTTCATAAATATTTTCCAACACAATTTGATAGAGAAAGCAAATAATTTAAAAATGAGTAACGTCTCATTTTTGTGACGTCGCACTTTTTAAATAAAAATAAGTTAGTTTAAGAGTACTGTTTTCTATTAAATTAAAATATTCTAAAATAATCTTAAATATTACAAAAAATATTTAGATTGATAATAAAATTAAAAGAAAGATTTAAATTACGTTGAACTTTATGAAAATTTTGAAAAACATGGCTAATTGAAGCTTATTACGTGTATAAAACGGAAGACGAAGTATTTTCATTATATAAATTTGCGGTCGTATGCCGCATTGAGAGCCCTGAGATGAGAACGGCGTCTAAGTTTCTATACCATGTTTGTTAACCTTGAGTTTAAAGTTAGCTGCGGTGTCACAATGTATAGAACCATTTATTGAAAGGTTTAATAAAATATATGTCAATCTTGCAATTTAATGTATTTTTTTGGAGGACAGGATGGCCGGTATTTAAACAGCGAAAACTTATTGCTTGGATTAGTTTTCTATAAAAATCTATCATATTGTAAAAAATATTCTGTACTTAAGTTATCTTAGGATTAAAAAAAAAATTCTCATAGTGAAACTTTGCCTATTATTTACCAATGACTTGAAAATAAGAACATAAATTCAAATGTTATACAAAGCAACAAGCCGCTAGTTAATATATGTCTTTATTATCAAAGTAATTATTTCAATTATTTAAAAATATATTGATCTAAAATATATTTTTAACTAGTTAATTAGATTTCGGTGTTAAGTGGAATGTTTCTACTAAATTGAGTTTATTTGTTTAGATGAATTTTATCATTCACTTTGCAACACCAGTGCAATTTAAAGTTTGTAAACATTTGCATAAGATTTAAATTTTCTTGCAATATCTTAGCTGCATACTAATGTCTTAATCACTTTTACCTAATTTAAATACCTTGAAGTACTTGTTCTTGAGACAAAATTTCTGTAGCAAAATTTTAAGGAGTCAAACATTAAAAATTCCCGTCCACGCTTCCTGTTATGAATAAAGACCATTTTAGCATGCACTTTTACATTCCAGCTTAGAACGCAATTGCAATAAAAGCTTTATAACAATGTCGTTAAGGTTCGTTATGGTCAGAAGAAGATGCTTAAAATTTTTGAGTTCTATAAGAGCTGTCCATAAGATCAGTGTTCTCGCTTAGATAACAAAGTGCACGTAAAAGTGTACCTTATCCTTTGGACATAGAATTTCAAATTGCATGGCAAAAAGTTGTCCTTCTATCTTGTGTTATCTTAATAGCAATTTAATTCTAAGATAACATGTAGTTCCCAAAAATCTTTTTTAATTTGATTTTTGCTATCCTGTTATTGGAAAACTTTGTTATAATAATGCGAATATTATTATTGCGCATATAATAAATAACATTAGCTGATTCAGAAAAATATAACATGTTGTCATATTATATAATATTTTATATATTGTAGTAAAAACTGTATCAACAAGATCTATATTTGATCTTCATCCCATTTTATATCATACAGTAAAGTATTGTTAAAAACAAAACTATTCGTACCTACAAAAATATTGCTTATAGATTTCCTTTTAAAATATCGTTCAATCCATATCCACCGACATTACGAAATATATTTAAAATATCACGAATACAAACAACGCTCGTGAATGGACGTTTTGAAAAACTGTTTGCTTACAAAATTATAACTTCTCGTGTTGATGATTGATTCTTTCTTGAAATATTTAAAAAAATTAGCTGCTAATATTAGAATATGATTTTTAAATAAACTTATGTTGGTTAATATTACTATTAAATATTAGTCTACAAATATAAATAATAATACCTTAAATCTCATAAACCCTTTATACTTCATTGTAAGGTATTCGGAATAGTTTGCGGGAACTTTATTTTCTCTTAGTAGTCAGTCATAGTTGGATGAGGGCGAGGTTACCGCACTATCTTTCCCGGCAGCCTTTGTATGCCCTCTTAGGACCAACGTTCTGGAAAGCCTTCAAGTCTCCCTTGTTTCGAGGGGTCTAAGTATATGTCCATTCAATCCATTTTCAAAAATCCATTATGATTATCGAAGTTTAGAAAGAAATTAAACCATTCTTTAAATGGGCTCAGGATAGACACATTTGTCTATTCCAACCACGAAAAGGATTCATTAGGTACTCTTAAGAGTACATACCAAAGACTGTTTAACATCATATAATACATTTTCACGTATTTTTGTTTTCCTCCTACTAATTCAAATCTGAAAAAAAAATAATACCATAAATATTTTGTGACAGCCGGGACCTGATATTTAAATTTGTTAACGTTGATTAAAAAAATGTGAAATGGGGCTAATGAAATGGAAATAATATTTATTTTAATGAAATATCATATTTTATAAGAAAAAATAGAAATATATATTCAGTTTTCATAAAAAAAATGCTTTTAACTTGAATATGTAATATACGAGATATACTATTATAATCAAGACCGCCGCGCCTGAAGTTGCTTTAGACAAGATTCTTGAGGCACTCGGACTCAAGTTCTCTTCACTTCCACTACTCTACGACTACTACTTACTGAAGTTTAGATATTATGTAAGTTTCTGTATATTTATCGACTGAAGACTCTCAAAGAAACATCTCATCTCAGTTTCTAAAACCTGAGTCATAAGTACTGATTTTTTTTTAAGTCTCGTCTTTATCAATCACATCAATATTATCAGAAAATATAAAGTTATCACAACACCAAAGTAAAGGCCATCAACCTGGTCCGACCAAAGTTTCAAAGAAACTGCACCAGTACAAGATATTTGGGATAAATTACGAACTAATGACACTGGAATTTTATATATAAAGAGTAGTCATTGTATAAGCGTATTGAAGTCCTAAGTCACGTAGACTTAGAATTGGAAGGCGGACGTGGAAGTTCATTGCCAAGCCGGACGTGGTTGGAGCCTTCCATTGAGTATAATATTTATTTACAATCTAACTTCGCATTAGGGTTCATTCATGCCTGTTTATGATAATTCAAGTTTCGTAAGTTATATTAAACATTACATTAAAATAGTTTTTAAGAAATAATAGGGATAAATTGTGCACTAATGAATTTTTCAGTTTAAGTTGAAGTATTCTTACAAAAAATACTTTTTTAATAAATTATAAATCCAATTTATTAGTATATATACGAAAATAACTTCGCGTGTCTATTAAATTTTCACGTATGAGCTGCATAGATAAAACTTTGAATGGACAATAAGATTTTTATATAATATAAGAGACCAGTTTATAGTTAACATTTTAATTCCCTATTTAAAAGCATATTCACGATTTAATATGTGCTAAAAATAGAAATAACGGCCCGTAAGATCATTTTTCGAATGCGGAGCCGCAAGTGTTGGCATTTATCATTATAATTATTAAACCCAAATACCAAATTAAAAAAATTATTTTACGAAATTATGTTTAAGATTGTATTTTACGTTATTTAAAGGTAATTAAATTATACAAAAATTATACCGTAGGAATAATGTAAGTCAAAATTGACATTTGAAACAAGCGATTGGTTATAACTTTTCATTCATTAACACTTCTAATATGGCGTATTCGGCTTAATAGTGAAAGTCGAAAATAAGGCATTGCATTACTAACACAAGACAATAAATATACTAAGCTTATGTACTTACTAAACTTACGTCCTTAGCTTATGTACGAAGCTTATATTCAAAACATATTAAAAAATATTTCTTTACTTAAATGTATGCAGCTTACCTATTTGATATGAACAGATTGCTTTGTATCGTAAAATGATGATACGCTACAAATTTTATATTTCTTGAATAAAGTTAATTAGTAACTTATATCCGTTAAATCTTCTCTTTTTTTATTTTAAGAAACTTTAATTTAATTTGAAAATAAATATATAAACTCTCGTAGAATATGCGTTGCTATTGGCAATAGACCATAGCTGTATTAAATTTATTAAAGGCTCTACGTAGGTGGCTCTACGTCGTAGTGCCACATACTCTTTAAGAAATCCACTGTACAATTCTATTATAGCTCTGATTCCTTAAATGATTGAGAGAGCAGGAAGGCTTACTCCATTTCCATCATGTATCCTTTAATGCTTATCAAGATTGAAGGTTAATCTGTAACATATTATATTTGCAGATATATTTAGGTGAAAGCCGAATAAGAACAGATGTACTTTAAATGTAGAGAAGCTATCGAAACAAGTTTAATTTTTTGTATTTAGATCTGATACTCTTAGAATTACTCGTATAGTTAGATAGTGATATCAAATTTTAGTAAAGTTAACGACTTATCTGTACCCTAACCTCAAATAGATCTTACAACCAAGTTGGGAATTTCATCGTCGTCGAAAACATGTTTTTGTCATCGTGGTGAATTAATGAGATCGTTAGTGAAAGTTCAACTTTTCATTTATTATTTGTAAAAAAACTATCTACGAGTACATATGAAATGTCTTAAATTATCATTATGGAAGTTATTTTATTGAAAGTTATATTTTTAATTCATTTTATAAATCAATGAAAAACTATCTTTTTGTAATAGCATAATTTGTTTTTGAATATAAAGATAAGTACTTAAGAAGTTGAAAATATATAAGGCAGGGAGAAAAAAAACAAGGATGTGTAAACTGACGGAGATTCGCCCAAGTTTTATGAGGTAATAAACTACACTACAGATATTCCCTAGTTTTAGGGTTCCGTAGTAGAAATATGATAACTTTCCTATAATAGACATTTTATATCTTTTTATAGGAATTTTCATCGTCTTTTTTTATCTTGTAGTTCTATTTTGAAAAAAAAAATATTAATAAGAACAATATTTATTAGAACAATTTTTAAGCTCTTAACCAAAATTTGTAACATACAAACATATCATGTAAAAATAGAAAATGAATCAAAAGAGATGTTAAAGCCGGTTTAGAAGTTTTTTTTTTAAAGAATTGTTAAAGTAAAAACGATTTGACAGACCTGTCATGAGTTATATGAGAAATTGATTTTTGTTTCAAACAACTACGGAACCTTTGACAAGTATCCAGATCAGAATTGACACAATTTTTATAATTCTGTTTGTTCAACCTTCGTGATTTGTTTGATGTCTGTTTTTCTTACAAAATATTTCTTTTCCTATTTGTCGCTTTCGATATTCTCTATAAGGTAATATATATTCATATTCACAAGATAAAATAAATTGTCCCTATTTTTGTTCTTTCATAGATATGGTTTTTTTTTTGTTGTTAAACCTTTGAAATAATCATACACATAATAAAATGAGTATTCTTATGGTCCGAGTCAACTGCCTGATAGTTTTTTTGCGGTAATAATTTCTGCATCGATTGCTATTACTTGGAAAAGCGGCTAGTCCAATATAAATGTTAATCTGAAATTAATCGCTGCTTGTGGTAACCAATCTTTAGCAATTTATTTCATTTTTTATTTATTCATTTAAACTTTATTGTTCCAACACAAAAAATGTTACAATGGGAGAACTTAATGCTAAATAGCATTCTCTGACAGTCAACCTTAAAGAGTTGCAGAGAGTTAGGAGGCGGTACAATAAAGAAGGAAATTACAGAAAATATTAGAGTTTAGAAGAAAGTATCATACACATATTATAGATATATACACACAAAAAAATATATAAATATATATATATATATATTTTTAGTCTCCCTTTTACCCTTACCCACACTTATATATACCTAAATATATGGATACTATTGTAATTGTTATAAAAACACATTTTAATCTAATTCCACAATACTATATACAATAAATAATATCCTCAAAATTGTAGAATTAGGTTTAGGTACAAGTGTACTCTCAAGATACCTATGTAATGCCAGCAAGTCTTTTACAAAACACGAAATGGACCGAGAAATTGCAATATTAACCGTTCTAATATTGGGGTTCAGGAAATTGTGCTTCTGTAGAAAATTTAGTTTTATTTTCTAGACAGGAAATGCCTGGAGTAGTACGAGTGTGAAACTTATTAGTACGCTATAATTTAAAATATAATTAAATGTTACTTACTAATGTTAGCATATACTTACCAGACTAAATAATATAAAAAAATCTTTCAATAGAAAATTTTGGAAATCTTCTGTTCGTGATTCATCATTACCTCTTATTTTAGTTAATATTGTTTGTTGTATTTTGTTTCGATTGGTATATAAATTAAAAATGTCCTTTTAAAAAATTATTTTTTACCTTTTCCAAAACTTTTTGGTCCGAATTCTGCTTACAAACATAATCTTCATGTTCTTTATTGACTTTGTTAAGTAAAAATATAAATTAAAAAAAAATGGCTTGTATATTCTAAAAAAATCTTAACAGCACTGGCAAGTAAAAATCTCAAACTAAATCAACTACATTATTTACAAAAAAAAAATAACACCTAACCATTATAATTTTACTAAAAAGTTATTTAGAAGCCCGTAAAAAGTCTTTTCAATAACAAAAGGCGATAAGTGTAACCGAAAACCATCAATATCCCTCTTTACCTAACCCGTTGACCTTTAGGGTTTGTATAGCCTTGTGAAATAAAATTAAAGTTTCACCGAAATTGCGTAAGAAATATTTCTAAGAGATATGAGATCTTTTGTTTGAGTTTATAATATGTAATTGAGTTTGAGAATAGAGAGCTTTACATATAAAATATTTATTGGATTTTATAACACTCTCTTACCACTCTACTTGCTCGCCACTCTACTTCCTGACTAAAGTGAAATAATCATTATTATTAGTACACAATGCTGCTTGGATCAACGTTATAAATATTGTTCATTAGTAAGCTGACATAATCTATTGAAACTAACAAACACACCAACAAACTAGTGACTCCATCTGAAATAGCAAACCTCTACGAGAAATGAAAAACTATACAAACTTTCATTCTCTATTTAACTTGATAAGAACGTATGTTTTTATAGCAAAAGGAAAATGTCTTTTTTTTTTAAAGTATATTCTTTATAAAAACGATGTGATACTGTCGCGTATACATATAAAAAGTATTTTATCTCTGGAAATTTTATATTTAAATTCTATATAAAAAATAACTACCATTTTTTAATACGAACGAATAAGAATATAGCAATTAACTAATAGTACATTAAATATAAATTCATTTTAGGCAAGATTAAGAAATTTTGTATACATGAAAAAAGATTGTTAGCCTAATGGAATTGAAAATGTTAAAAAGAGTAATATTTATTTCGTTGAAGGGCGAATTCATCAAATATACCATTTTGAGATATCTGGACTTAGAGGTAAAGATTCCAAATCTAATCGAAATCTAGTCGTTACGCATTGTCTTATTTACAAAGAATAATCAATATAGACCAAAAGATACTCAATTTAAAAATAAATTCATACCTGATCGCACAACTTGTACCATCTTCATCGTCTTCTCTCTTCCGACGACGTCTCCGTATATAGAGATAAGCTGCTACAGCAAACAGCACTGCCACAGCGCTTATGCTGAGCAGCGAAATCAGAACTACGTCGCGGGTCTTCATGTTGGGTCACCTGAAATTAAAAATATAGCATAATATTACCACTATACCATATAAAATTAATAATTATAAATATATATTTTTTTTAATTACTATATTTGGGAATTTGGGAGAGTATCTTTTCTAGGAAATAAAGTTCTGCAGTCCTTTCTCTAAAAAGAAGTTAGAATAACGTGAACCAACTTTCTAACAAAAATTTCACTTATAAGGTCACATATTATTTTGTAGATCTCTCTCTCTCTTATCTGAATCCTTTAATTATAATTTAATTATAATTGAAGGATATAATTTAATTATAGATTTAATTATAATTGATAACAATATTTAATATTTAAATGTATAATTGCTTTTCTTTTGAAAGTACCATGATAAATAAAATATGTATCAAAACTATCTAGTTTTATGATATTTTATTCCTTATATTATTATGAGGCATCCAAAATACTTTTTAAAAATAAATTGAAACCTTTATTTTCCTTTTATGCATGACCACATAAGTTTATTCCAAATATCCCGTTATTTAGAATTTGGCATAGAAATAGTATTAACAATGTTACACATATGAATA
Source organism: Dircenna loreta (assembly GCA_963555665.1). Taxonomy (NCBI): domain Eukaryota; kingdom Metazoa; phylum Arthropoda; class Insecta; order Lepidoptera; family Nymphalidae; genus Dircenna; species Dircenna loreta. The sequence goes on along the minus strand of OY743089.1, from coordinate 6,396,297 downwards.
CAGTTTCTTTAGTAAATAGCTACCACATATCTGAACTTCTTACGTAATACATATACATGCCCAAAATTACACTAAATTAACATTTATTAAAATTAGCTAATTTTTCAATGACGGATGAAATATATGTGAGTATTTTATATAAAATCACATTTACTGAAGAATAAAATTTTTGCTTACTTATCTGAATGGTGCCAAATAAGTAATTATTAGTACTTAAAACTGAAATCGGCGAAACTTTTGATCTAATAAAATCGTTAAACAGTGTTCGAGTCAGTCAACAGCTAACTAAGAACTAACTAACTAAGAAACTAAATTAATAAGAGAGTTTGTCGTTTATTCCCGCGGGTATCCCACAGAAGCGATATTTGTTTGCTAATCAATTCACTTCACTATTTCCCTTATCCAGTACTATTTATTACTTTAAAGGTATCGAATATAGCGTCAATAAAAATCTTAGCATTTTAGATTGTATAAGCTTATACATAAGGGTCATATTATCATGGACAGTACCATGGATATTTGCCAAAATGGCAGACAATTTTTACAATTTATTGTTTCAAGTATATTGTTTTGTATATATTTAAACTTTTTAGAATGATTTGAGATAGTAGATAAACGGGAATATGGGACACAAACAAAAAAAAACATAGTCTTTATTTTTCTAGACACAAATAGTGTTAAAAACTATACATATTCGTACGATGCAAATTATATATTATCTCCGTCATCATTATCAACTAAAAAGGGTTGATATCAAATGCCAATTTTCTCTTAAGAATATCTAAGAACACTCTTCCAATATCATTCAAACATTAATAAAACCGCGTCTTCGTCTATCTCTCCGTCCTTTTAATTCAATACAACATAGCAATATATTACACACATACGATATAGTGTTAATGCTAAAATATGAATACATATTAAATAAATAATTTATATTAATATTTTGTCGTTTATTTTATCGTAAGCTTTTATTAATATAAATCCAAATTATAATTGAAAGATTTTAAAATAAGTTAATTTAGACTCAAACAGAGGAAGAATCCTATACTAATCCTATCCTATCCTAATCCTATCGAATAGAGCGTCAATAAAAATCTTAGCAAAATTATAATTGGATGATTTTAAAATAAGTTAATTTAGACTCAAACAGAGGAAGAACCCTATACTAATCCTATCCTATCCTAATCCTATCGAATAGAGCGTCAATAAAAATTTTAGCAAAATTATAATTGGATGACTTTAAAATAAGTTGATTAATACTCAAACAGATGAAGAATACTTATTGTAATTTCATAGATTACTGGAATCTCATAATTATTTATTAACGGCGGTTACCCTTTAATAGAACTTTAGTTTAAAACTACTGAAAAAAAAAAACCGTTTCTACATTTGACATTTGACTTTTTTGTATAATAATTATGTATCTTTTAATTATAAAACACTATTTCAAGTGATGAGTGACAAGCTTATATTATTGTCACTTTTTAAAGATATACATTAAATGCCATGTCTTCTATTAATTATATATAGTAACACTTCTTAATAATTCTCTTCGTGTATGGAAGAACAATTAGTAGCAGTTCTAAAGCAACTCTAATGGCAACCGTTACGCAAAACGGGCAATTACGAATACCTTTTATTTTTCATCGTTAAATATTCAACATGTTGGATGCACGCCAGTCGTTAAATTATTGGTCAGAATTTTATTCCAACTCCGGCTGGTAACGTCGTTGGCATACATTTTTTCTATCTTTAATTCTAACCTTGTAGATTTTTTGGCATTTTTGTGAAATTACTGCAAAAAGTGGTTACTAGTTTTTCTCTTCTTTTATTTAGTGCAAAAACTCTGGAGGAAGTTGACCGTATTATATTTTTTTGTAAGGATTGGAATAAAATAAACAATTGTTTTTATAACTATTGTTTTTATCTTTCTAAAAAGGGATCTTTCCTCTAAAAAAAATAGAATTTAAATTATTATAACGTCGTAGTCACTATTGTTTTATAATAAATTTAAAAGTTTTGCAAATTATTTTCTTAGAGAAATACTTTGAATATTTCTCATGATACTTGGAAGGGACAGAAAATATAATCTAAAGGAGTTATAAAATTATCCCATTTATATTCATTATTAGCCACATTAATAAATTGAAGATAAAATGTTTCATAAACACAAAGAAAAAATTGAAAATTCTAGAAAAAAAAATATTGGATACATAAATCCTCGCTATGGTTGAATAGAATCCAACTTACCGCAAATTTTCGAGGGCGCGACAGTTAGACTAACGCGGTAGGTCGATCGACCCAGATGCGTTTAGGCGTGAATTAGTACTTGCTCAAGTTGCTTTTCGATATAATATGTTAATAACTAGCAGTACGTGGTAGGAGAGAGGTAGGAGTGTCTATGTTTTGATTAATTCAAAAATTCAAGTTTTTTTTAAATTTCTAACAGGCATGCTGACCTTATGCACCTATGAAAACTCAGACTCTAGTTAAGGGTATTTACATAATAATGACTGACAGACTAATATTGATGACGATCCATTGAATTGTGTAGACAAAAGATATGTTAAAGTATTGTCCAATTATTTTTAATGCTATTTTATCTGTTTCTGTAAATTTTCTAAACAATATTTAATTTATTCTTTACGAGATTCTGACAATTACAAAAATAACACATAAATCAGTCAAACCGCTCTCAAATGTTAATCTTTCATACATGATTCATTTAATTTTACTTCATGTAAATTATTATGAATAATTCATTATAAACATGCAAATCAAAGAGTAATAATAATTTTCTTTTAGATTCATTCTGACGATGAACATTTTATTGATTCAAACTCGTTGTTTATAATATTTTTTTAAATAAAACTAATTATAGTAAAAGTCTCTAAACAAAGTTTTAATATTATTAACTATTTAATATTATTAATGGTGATTAAACTGTAATACGAATAAAATATTATATCAAAGAACAGTCTTGTCTTGAGTAACGACTCCTCTGGTCATGGTACATACTGATCTGGTAAAACTTTAATTGGATCTTTCTAAATATCTGTTGATTTTATGGTAAATCAAAAGTAAATCAATTTTATGGAAATAAAAGTCCAAGTAATATTTTAGTGATTCCAACAACATCAAAAAATTAAGTTTTTTTTGTAATTTAATAGTTTGGTATACATTTCTAATAAATCTTTGTCAATCTAATGTATATTTCTTAATTTATATAAAATGTTTACTTACTATTGACAATAATAAATAAAACTATAAAAATATATGAAAAGAATATGATAAAAAGATTAAAATATTTATGAAATGAATGTGTCTCTAACCCTTAATTTTCCTAACCCTTAATAACATATTAAGTAACTGTCGTGTTCAAACGCAGCACGGCCTACGGAAATACTTAGCTGTGAATGAGTAAGTAAGATCGATTCTCTTATAAAAGTCCACAAATAAAACTTTTTTTGTTACATTTACAGTGATCAAGGAAGAAGTTTCGATGAATATTTAAAAAGCTACGTTATAAATATATAATAAATACATTATTAATGCTAGTGTTATTTTGTTATATTATTTGTTTATTAGCTTTTAATTAGGTCTCTTTCTCAATTTAATACATAAAAATTCAACTCAATAAAACATAAAAAGTAATAAATAAACTATTTCATGGATGTTACTATTTCATAAAATATATAATGTACTCAAAATAGTAACATCAAGTCCATAATCTAATAAATCAAAAAGCCCGCAAAATATGTAAATTATGCAGGAAGTGGTTGGCAATGGCAGCGGCATTGGACACGTTATTTGTCTCTTTAACACTTTCATTTCACGTACTTTGTCATAACTACTATAATAATATTAATATTCTATACAAACGTTTAAAATATTTTATTTCTATTTTATTCTTTTATATCTTGCAGAACATTTTTTTTGTAACATTTTCGTTTTCGTATAGTTTAAATATATCAATCAATATGTTTTTTCCCAGGTGTATGCAAGTGTGTGTATATGTGAATGTATTTGGTTTTCTATGTTGTATTAGTTATATATATCTGTTAATTTATTAATTTGTTGTGACGAGACTTTCAGGTAACAAAAAAACATACAAAATTATCAAGTGAAATAACTGTTTTTCTTATAAGTCAAAAAAACGATAATCACTCTTTATTTTTTTTTATTTTTTTTTAAACATACTCTCCCAAGCTTCAGCAGAGTGCTATCATACAAATATAAATGCCATACATGTACATGAACAAAAAGAAAAGGAAATTTGATAATGAAAATGCATCGAAAGTGGTTAGACTTCTAGACCTTTGATTACTTTACAAGATCTTTGACAGTCTTAATATTATCTTGAACGAGTCTATCTGCAGAATTAAAATAAAACATTAAGAATTGCGATCAAGTCAATATCAAAATTGTCAAAATAAGCGAAAACTCACTAAAATTACGTTAAACGTAATATAACATAAAGTAGTCAAGTAATTTTAAGTTACATTAATAGCACTTAATCCCATATAAGAGATTTTATTTTCCGCAGTTAATTATATTTTCTGCTTACCCGTAGTGCAATAAATGCCTGGAAACTTGTTTTATCTGTGGTAAAAAGCTTAAATTTAAAAAGAGTTCTATCGTTTCCGCTATTATAATTACAAAATTATATTTAAATATTTTTAAAACTAAGAAGCATTTTAATCGTTGGCTTGTATGTATTTATCTTTTTAATTATTCTCTCCTCTCTCTCTTTTCCTATAACCCACACAATACTTTTAAAAAAATACACATGCTCTAGAGAAAAAAAACTAATCTTTTGAAACTCAAAACATATTGAGTATTCTTAATTTTACTTTAAAACATATCTACATCAGATTCAACAACAGCTCGCCACTGGAATACTAATATGAAATAAATAATAGTTATCTGGTCCTTGTCCTATAACAAATAAGGTTGATAATAGACTGCAGGAAATACAGATTCAAAAATATGCTTTAAATTGATCTTGTCCGTCGCGGATGTGGAACGATTCCTAATAAAGTATTTAACAGCTTCGCAAACAAGACGGTAATAATATTACCTTGTAAGGGCACATCTATAAAAATCTGAAAAAGTTTTGACGTTGATTTCTAACAGAAGAATATAGAAAAGTCTCGTATACAAAATAAAAGTCAATCGCGGCACCAGAAAATTAAGTATTCTTATAAGAGATGTGTTTATAGTAATTTATTTATTTAGAACTAACTGTACTCGTCGCCTACAAAAAGCAGCGTTTGTAAGACAAGTTTTTTCTTTTGATTCTTTAAACCTGTTTTTTGTTAAATTACTTTGCTGATTTTAAATAGGATTTACATGGCTATATGTGACTAATGACATAATTAGATTCCACGAAAAACATATTATTTGCATATTATATTAATAATTGTTAATCCAGAATTTTAAGAAACAAAAATTCTTCATACAAACTCCAGAACTGACAAACTTTACCTATTTATAATATCAGTGTAGCTATTTGTTATTTTAAAATAGTTTTTTTCTTTATTTTAAAGCACTAATATTTTACTACAAATAAGTATAATAAATATTAACTTATGGAAGTGTAGGATCCAACTTGCCACAAATTTTCGAAGGCGCGACCGGAGGTATAACGCGGAAGGTCGATCGATAGGAGTGTATTTAGACGTTGGATAGTACTTTCTCGAGTTACTTGTTTGTTGAATTGTAAGTAAACTAATGTAAACTATCAATGGTGTTAATTTGTAATACTATTAGGGATATGTTATAATATCGATACTATTAATCAATAGGATATCACATTTAAAACGTCACAATATCTTTATTCCTTTATAACGATTTTCTAACTGATATTTGAAAACGACGATAGAATTCTGGTGATTTAATCAAGAATGCTGGTGTTACCAATCAGCGTTATAAAAGTATTCTTTATGGGACTATTCTAGAGAAGTAAGCTAAACAGTTTTTGTGATAATCGTATAAAATAAATTAGACTTTTAATAATTTTTATTAAGAAAAGAAAGTAAAAGTTCTTTTGAGATTTTCAGTATATTAAAAGAATTTCGGAGACAAATTTAATAAATTATAGCTTAAAATCTAATACATTAACGATCACATCTCGGTGTAATTCAATATTTTAGCAAGATAATTTAACTATATCTAACAAGTAGATGAAGAAGAAATATTTAAATTTAATATTATTGTTGGTTGGAAATATTTAAATATTATAATATTATTGTTCTTGACTTATTATAATAGATATATATATATATATATATATATATATGAGACGAATTAATAGACTCCTTTTTTGTTGTGTATAATACAGTATGTAAAACAAAAGGTAAGTGTGTATTTAAATTTAAACTATGATATTGTATTTGATTTTGTATTTTTTTTTGTAGATTTGTAGCCGATGTGTATATATTTCCTTTCTGTATGTGTTTTTTTATTTAAAAATATTAAAATAGTGTAGAGCTTCACTATATAAATACTAATATTTATTTTGAGTTGATCACTAAAAGTATTTCTACAAAAATTTGGCTTCGTCTTTTAGTGTAACATAAAGGCTTTCTTATTATATTACATATCAGCTAGTAACTATCCCGTTCAAACAAAGCACATCTATATAATTTATACATAAGTTCGCGCTCAGAATTAGCAAAATCGATTTTCAAACAAAAATTATGAGTTCCCGGACAAAACTTTATATTCTTAAACTTTGTTTCATTTTCTGAACAAAGGAAATCTTTTCATATGATTTGTTAAGTTACTCATATACTTATAAACACCGTTGTTTTGGTGTGTTATCTATATGGGGCTGTTTAAATTAATACCTAAAATGTCGCTAATGAGTAGGTTTTTGTTCTTTATTGCTTTTTTTAACGAGCTATAACGCAGATTAAAGGATCTTTAATTAAAAAATTGTTAAAAGCACTTCTTTACTTGTTATTTTCGATCAGCTATGTAATGGTATGGTATATTATACAAAATAATGCTCATTCAATTATAATAATTAAATTCAATAAATTATGCAATTTTTATTACGGTTTCTTTACGTTATCATGTAAATTTATAGCCCGTCAACCTACTTTACAGACATCCATTTTTTCTCTAAGGATAAGATTAATTTTCAAATTATCTTTCAACATCTTGTTTAAAATATATTTCTGTATTATGTGTTGTGTAAGTATATTAGTAGTTACGTGTGTGATTATGTATAATATTTTTGAATATCGTCACTCTTATATACATTTTTTAAGGTATGGGTTAAGTTAAGTATTTTTTTTGTTTTATAAAATTTAGTCATTATTTATCTTTTTATGACTCACTGACAAATTTTAGTATTTTTATTATATGTTTTTGTATCTAATATGTCCTTCTATAATTTAAAACAGCTTGATCTTCATGAAAATTTTGTTTAAATTTATATATTTTTTAATATAAATCTGTAGTATTAATATTGGTCTTGTTAGATATTTTAACTAATTAACCCCTTACTATTATAAGTTATTTGTTCTTTTTGGGTTGACTTGGGAAGATTGCTTTATATCATTGTATTTGTCTGTTGTTTGTCTTACTTACAAAAAATAATCAAATAAGTACATGCAAAATAATATGTTTTACTTTTATAGAAGCAGTATATTAGATATTTTTACATACAGCTGTTAATCCAACAACATTGATCAAATATCGTGGGAATTCCGTCAATTATGTCGAAATTTCGGCAATTCCCATTGGCTTCCGAATCAGACAGATGTAATTTGACTTATTAAAATGCAGATGTTAGCCATAGTTTAAATGACTGACATTCATCTTACAGGTTTACTGATTCAGTGATTTTTGTGAAACAAAACGAAAGTCCTAGAAAATAGTCAGTACCATAAAAAAGGATTATTCTTGTGGATCCACTGGCTTTGACGATTCTATCACATAATTTTGAACCGACAATAAATATCTTGGCATACATAGGCTTCCTAAACCATTAAATTACGATGTAGCCGTTTCTCATTGTATGCCGGGCATGTATTATTATTCGTGTTATATTGGTGTAGTGATATCATGATTTCAAATCTAAAGACTGTTGCAAGTTCAATATTATTGTTCCACAATTGATTCGTTTGACAATTGTTCGGTTTGAATCAATAAAGGAACAGTAAAATATAAATCATACTATCATTAATTGAATTGGTATTAAAATCCTTAATACGTTACTAAAAAAATATTTGAAATAATTGTATTTGTTCGTTGTTATTTTATTAAGTTTGTTTTTATATCAAACAATAGAATGGTGTTAATGGGAATATATATTTTTTTTATTTTTGCCAACTATGCTGTAATGGTTTGTTTCGCATTTTATATATTTTTTTAAATTATCTTGTTCAAATACGAAATATACCTACATCATGTGTATTGCGTTGAAATAGAATTCATTGTTAAAATATCAATGAAAATATTTTTATACCATAAAAATATATTGGTATTCCATTTATTGTGTTTAAGAGAACCCGCAATGCGGACGTTCGTACATCAGAGAGTGATTTATAATTTGATGTGATAATATAGTTATGAGGAAAATTCAATGATAAGACATATAAACAAGCTTATTATATACAATAAATGTAGATACATTTTAATTAAAGAACGTGTAATGTTTGGAACTTTTGTTGTGAACTATACAAAGTAAAACTAAATTCATTCATATTTATTTTCTAAAAAAGATCTGTCGTGACTTGAAAATTATTTCTGAGAACATTTTTTTTAACCCAAAGTATATTATATACACAACTGATTCCTCTCCAAATTTTAGACTCATTCCAAGGAGGAGTAATAAGAGTTCCAAATAACAAATCACTTATAATCGTTTCAGATATTTAAAAGCAAACGAATTAGATTTAAAATGTAACATTGGATATATTAATTATAATTAAAGATCGTTTTAGTGTCGCCTATTATTTTATTGATTTTTCTGAACTTTTTGTTTGTTTTATTTTGTAAACAATAAAGTTATTTAAAATAAAAAATAAATTGGTCATATGAATTGACATGGCATTTCTTTATAACTGTATGTGGTTTTAAGATTATGGGATAATATCTGGATTCTTTTAATCTTTTATGTTTATTCGCTGCATTTAAAGTTATAAAAACTTCTTATATATGCTACCCAAGTTATTAAAAACTGAAAAATGTAAAAAAATATATATCCCTTAAAAATTTAAATGTCGCGTAATCCATTTTCAACATTTATCGTTAAAAATAATGTATATTAAAATAAAATCTACCCAGAAAAAACTTGACACGAAACTAACTTTTTTTTTTTTTTTTTTTTACATTGAACTAAGTTGTTGCTTGACTACACTCCACCTGGTGGTAAGTGAAATGTAGTCATAGGTGGTAAGGCGCATCAACTTAGGAGCAGCCTATTCACTCTTCGCTTGAAGACACCCACATTGTACTCGGACGGAAATACCGACGCAGGCAAGCTATTCCAGTCCTTCGCTGTACGAATTAAAAACGACGAGGTAAAACGTTTCGTACGGATAGGTGGAATATCCACAACGAAAGGATGAATGCTCGCCGTGCGTCGGAACGTCCGGTGATGGAAGGGGGATGGGGGAATCAGATCATGCAATTCCAGCGCACACTCACCAAAATGTATCCTATAGAATACTGAGAGGCTCGCGACTCTACGTCTGTGTTCGAGACTATGGAGTTGAGCGTCAACCAGCTCAGGGTCACCAATTAGCCTCTTAGCTCGCCTCTCAATTGAGTCCAGAGCTGCAAGATGACATTTTGCGGCACCAGCCACTATATGGCCACAGTACTCCACACACGACCTGATTTGTGCTTTATATAGTACTAGCAATTGTCTCGGAGTGAAGTACTGTCGGACCCTCGCAAGAACGCCAAGCTTGCTGGCGGCTGCTCTTGCTCTAGACTCAATGAACCGACCAAAGTTGAGGTTCGAGGAAATCTCTATCCCTAGCAACTGAAGTCGGTCACTGTATTCCAAAGATACATTCCGGAAAGTAGGAGCCAAGGTGAAAGGGCTCCTTTTAGCAGTGAATAAACACGTCTGCGTTTTGGTGGCGTTGAATTTAACAAGGTTGGCATTGCCCCATAGGGAGACTGCCTCTAGCTTGTCATTCAAACGCTGCACCATGGCTTCTCTTTCAGCCTGTACTTGATCTCTACTGGCCCGAGTACTCGGCAGGTATCTTTCCACCACTGTGCTGTCGTCTGCATACCCATAGATACCGGGTTTGAGCAGATCGTTAATATGCAGCAGGAAGAGAGTTGCAGAAAGAACGGACCCCTGAGGAACTCCGGCATTTATTGTTAAGGGCTCCGATAAGCACCCGTCAACAACCACTCGGATAGTTCTTAGATTCAGGAAGTCCGTTACCCAGCCGATCAGACCAGGAGATATACCGTACGCTGAAAGCTTGCTTAAAAGGCCCGCATGCCAGACCCTGTCAAATGCCTTCGAGACGTCTAGAGAGACGGCGACCGCTTCTCCATTCCTCTCGATAGCTTCGCCTAAAACATGTGTAGCATACACTAGAAGGTCCTCAGTGGACCTATTTCGGCGAAACCCATACTGTTGGTCACTGAGGAGATCGTTACCTTCTAGGTATGTTAGAAGGCGCGAGTTCAATACACGCTCCATAATCTTGCAGAGTATGGAGGTGATTGAAATCGGTCTATAATTTGCAGGATCGGCACGACTGCCCTTTTTGGGCACTGGCTGCACGTTTGCAAGCTTCCAGGATTTCGGCACTATTCCAGTCTTGAAAGAGAGGCGATACAGACGTGTCAATATAGGAGACAACTCAGCTGCACATATCTTGAGCAGAATAGCTGGTATACCATCAGGACCACTGGCTTTGTTCACATCTAGACGACACAATGCTCTCCATACATCTTGTTTGTGATGCGGATTTCAGGCATCGAAATCCCGCAGTGAGGAAGATGTGCTGGGGTTGTGTTGCCAGTGTCTAGATGCGAATTTTCAGCAAAAAGAGAAGCAAATAGGTTCGCTTTCTCTTTCGCCCCATGAGTCAGAGATCCATCTGGCTTCAGCAGAGGAGGCAGTGAGGTTCGGCAGAAATTCGACTCAATCGCTTTGGCAAGGGACCAGAAAGCTCGACTGCCTGATGGCTTACTTGAAAGCTTCTCGCCAATTTTAGCGATCCGACCAAGTCGATTCCTCCGTAATGCCTTTTTGTAGGACTTAGCAGCTTGGTTAAAGGCTCTCTTCTTGAAACTTACATCCGGAGCTTTGCAGTCTCGAGCATCAGCCCAAGTAACATATGCCGAATGCTTCTGCTTTTCAGCATGACCACACTCGGCATTGAACCATGGGCGAGCTTTGCCACCGATAGGTACTTCAGCAAACGGGATAAAATACTCCATTGCCTGATGCACCACATCAGTTATAGCATCCGCGCAACTCGACGGATCCTCAGAAGAGAAGCAGACCTGCCGCCAAGGATAAGATGCAAAGAAGTGCCGCATCTCATCCCAATCTGCCGACTTGTATTTTCAAATTCGCCTAACACCATGGGGATCTAAATCCGGCTGGGAATAAGTAAATACAGATTTCACCAGACAGTGATCGGAGGTCCCCAAGGGGGAGGAAACCTCTACAAGGTACCTGTCCGGATCAGTTGTCAGCAGAAGGTCCAGGCAATTAGCTGTATGGCCTTCTACATCAGGTACCCTTGTCGCTTGCCTTACCAGCTGAAAGAGGTCCAAAGACAACGCAAAGTTCCGCGCTTCTCTTCCAGCATGGTCGGTCTTCTGGTATGGGAATAGCCAGTCTTGATGACAGGCATTAAAATCCCCCAGAAAGACGAGCTGCGCTAAAGGGTACTGATGCAGAGCCGTATCAGCGGCCTCACTGAGATATTCAAATAAGCGAGTTGTCTCCTGATCACCGCTGTGCGAACGGTAAACACAGGAATACAGGATTTTTTCGTTTCCTGTGTCTACTAAAACCCATAGCACTGAAAAAGTGGGGTCTTCAAGCTGGCGGAGACGCATAAAACAGAGGTCATTCCGGACATACACACAAACCCCGGCACGTGGGCGGAAATTATGCTCCAACGTGTAATTAGGAAACTCGAGGTGTGCAGCGGTCAAAGGACTTTGAATCTGCGTCTCCGTCAAAAAGAGCAACTGCGGCTGCTCTGTCTCCAGGTGATGGTGGACAGGTAAGATATTAGAGTGCAAGCCTCTGATATTAGTGAGGTGCACATGGAATGAGGAGGAGTGCAACCGCTGTGAAAACGTTTTGCCCTTTTTGACTTTTTTCATAAGAATTAATTGTGGAGTGAATAGGATGGAAAATGGCAGTTGAACGAGGCGCTACGTATCGAACCCGGCGTTGAAACTGGTGTTGTCATGCCACTGGGGGGCTAGTCTGGAGACTGCGGGGACGCCCGAACCCCCCCAGGGATCGCCATCGGGCCTCCTCATCTGGTCGCCAGCCAGCACGATGGAGCCACCCTGGGATTTTTCGCAGTTGGCGGGGCAGCCTTTCGTGGATGGCTGATCCACTACTTGGGCCCCCAACTACCTGCGGTCGGCCAGCGGAAAGCCGTTTCTTCGGATCCCGCTACCCTCCACGACTAGACACCCGACACAATAAACACCAACTCGCCGCCTAACCGGCTCGCCAACGTAACGCAACTGTTCAGACCTATTTCCCATGAACGGCTTCATCGTACAACGTGCCGGAACACGACTAAGTCATTTTGCGGCACGACTTTTGTCGATGGGTGGTAACCTTGCCGCCGGCTGGATGTTATAACCTACCACCGAGAACTGTTTTTCCTGTCTCGAAAAACAAACAAAATGCTGAAATTCAATTAAGATTTTCGTAACAAACCTAAGACGGCCTATATAACATACCGGTTTCCACTAAGAAGCCGTTAACTTGTGTATTCAGTACCCTTTTATCCGTGATCCTTGATCATTATTGCGGAAATTTAAGGTCCCAAGCAATAAAGTATATCGAGTTCTTATATGTTTTAGTATACAGTTAGAACGTGCTTCCTTTGAGTAAGACAATTAACTGAGACACAATTTTAAACTATTCCAGTAATTAAAAATGTAAATATTGGCAATTAATATGAAAAAAATGTTTGGCCCTTTTACTGTGTGTATGCTGAAAATTAAATATTATAGGATTCACGTACATATGTCCATTTTTTTTATAAATTAAATCTGATGAAAAGTTTTTATACTTATTTTCTTTGTAAACAAAAGATAATTTTACTTTTTTTTAAAGCTAGTAAACTATTTTTTCATCTGTTCCGACTCCAGCTTCGAAGGCATTTGAATATGTAAATTCTCTGCCATAAAATATATGATTCCACCCAAAAATACCTTCAAAATTGAAGAATAAATTTGTCTTTCCAGGTTAACAAACCACTATACAAACGACATGGGATTTTATTGAAATGCCCGATGTTACGTTATATTCCTATACTATTGAATATGTTTGGAGAAAGTAAGAAGTCTATCACAATATCAATCAAAACGATATTGTTCAATTTATACTGGATTTTATGTTATAATAATTTAATGGTGTGTTGGCCGAATACTTTTTGACTTTTTACTACGCCTAGTAGGTTGAGGGTCAGGGTTGAGCCAAAGGTCGCGGGTCCCATTCCCCTATGGCATTGTTTCATTTGGGAAATGAGCCTTGCGAAGACCCATTTTATCACTATTCATATTATAATAAATTTAAACATTATAAGGTTATTTTAGACCCAAACTATAATATAGGAGGCTATATGTGTACAATGAATGTATATAAACTCAAAATTTAAAAAAAATACGATTTTTCGTTCGCGCATCCTACAATATCCACTTAGCTCATTTTTGGAAAATGTAAAGCGCTCCGTATATTTAAATATAAGAAGACTTCTCATTCGCGGGATATTAACCTATTTAAAGTATGGTATTGACAATATCTTAATTGTTGTTGGAAAAGGTAAAGCTTGTTGTATACTGTACAATATTATTTTTTTTGTTTACAAAAGGTTCTAGTAAATTGAATTATCTGAATGAATCGGAGAAGTAAGTTTATGGTTGGAAAATAGAAGTCACGCGTCGCATTTATCGCTCTGTAGGGAATGCTATAGAACCGTCCGACTTTTGTGCAAACAAAAGAATGTCATCACGGCCTTTTCTAGGTAATGAATCATCATTGCTTGATATGACCGTTCATGTTAGAGTTTTTTATCATTTACTTATAAGAACTATTCTTATAAGAAATATTCACTTATTAAAAAATAGTTATAATTACTTGTAAGTGTGTCATTTGTAGGAGGACTTCCAATAACTTTGACAATTTTTTATCAAAATAATGGAAAATATCATATTTTAAAAGACTATACTTATCAATAGTAAAGAACTGAATTAATTCATAAACAAATAATGGAGAAATCGATTAACTATTTAAGTTAAGTTAGTTACACTTCAAATCTTAAGTATTTTTTCACTTCAAAACTTAATAATATTTTACAGGATACTTAATAACACTTTAAAAATCTCATTTATATTTTACAACTTAAATATCATATATATAACCTATTTTACACCTTGTTTATTAATTTTACTAGACTATTCGTGATACATTTATTATATTGCCACCGGTTTGCTTTAGATTCATTACAATGAATAGACAAACTAGTATTAGATAATTTACGAACTCTCATTAACTGACAAAAAGCTGATAATCTTAAAAAAACTGAACATATTTTTAAATCCTCGAATAAGACATCTTTGAAATAAAAAAAAGTAAATCATTATCAGATCAACCATTTCGGATGGATAAGCTGATTTGATATTACTGTTAAAATAAAATATTTACATAATTATGGAGGAGCATAAACAAACCTTTTTCTGATTCAAAGTAGTTACATTGTATATCTGTAAAATAAATAATGGTTGATCCTTTCCTAGCCATAAAGAACGGGGAGGTAATTATATATGTATACAAATATATACATATATACATATATGAGTATATATGAATAAGTATATTTTAAAACTTATATATTTTACCCAAAGTAAAAGCTTTATTCACATCCCTGGCTGTCTTATAAATATTTTATTTGTTTATGCGGTTGGAAATTTCGAAAGCTAAAAATAATCTCAGAGTATTATTCGTTAACGGATGAGTTTCAAATTCATTTTAGTGAATTATTTCATTGTAAAAAGATATTTTATCAAATTCAAAGATTGTGATTTAGAAATAAATTGATTTCGAATCTTCTTAGATGAGATTTTGTATTTGAAAAATATAAACATAGACCATTAAAACCGTTTATATTTTTTTATCCATTGATACATTTTTGATTCAAATTTCATTTTATAATGAATAAATAAGCACTGTTTCACTATCGTCTCTGTGGAGTAGACTACTAGATAGCAATCTGAGATGAACTTTCAAACTACCCGGGAACTGCATGTATTACATGTTCCAAGTAAAGTGTATCCAAACATATCACAACAGATATCTATGATTAAACAAGCAACGTTTGAGCAAAGGGATCTAAGCTCTATACCCATACTACATACAACTATAGTTACACTGTAAAAGCGTTGATTATATATTGGAAGGTACATAGACCAGCCAATCTTGATTTCCCTAGATTTCCCTAGGTAATACAGGTAGCTTAAATATTTTTTGTTAATTTTAAATGTAATGTCAATATTAAAATAATCTATATGCCACCTTTTTATATAAGAAGACCGATCTGATAGCGCATTTAGAAGTCACTGGTATTAAAAAAGTGGACTTTTGACAATACTTTCCCTTTATAACGTTGACAGTCGAGACACTTGATAAAGAAATCGAAAGTTGTAATGACACACTAATACTGAAGTCATCGGCTACAAGTATACATTTTTCAAGATTCTATTTTTAACGATATATTTTTTTACAGGGCACTGAACTTTTTAAGTTTTACAATATTATGTAATAAAATTGCCAGCTTTTCGGTAAAGGGCCACCTCCGACCAAAGTTTCTGACTAAGTACAATATTATTAGATTTAACTGGACCATAAAAATTGTGCTTTAAATAACGCCCGATGTAGATAACGAATGTAAGTATTTTCTTAATTTTTGTATTGAATGTATTTTCTTAATTTTCGTCTGCTAATATTTATGCATCATTTAGCAGCGGCTGCATAGATTGAGGTCTGGCTTTCTTGCTTATAACGCTGTAATATGGAACAAGTAAAAATGTTTGTAACAGCTAAATCTAACCAGTAAAAGTGAGCAATAACATTAAAAAAATACACACAATAATAATAAATGATACAAAGTGTTTTTTTTTACTTTAAGAAATTTTATATTCTTACCTCCCAGCCTATGATACCATGCGCGTTTACATATCTTGAATTAACAATATTAATATCTAAGTTTAAAGTATTAAGCTCATTTGGATCACATCTTTATTGTATGACTATCAGATCATAATTTTATGTACCGCTGTACTTTTTGTTTAATTAACTTTTTGGCTACATTTTCGCAAAAACGTGGAGATCCTTGTCAATATTAAATCAAGTGGGATGGGTCATGTAGCGAATACAAATATGTGCCGAAGCGTGCATTCTAATATAAAGAAGAGTTTCTGATAAATGTTACAAAAGAAAATATAATATAAGACAAAACGTTTTTTGGAGGGACATTAAGAATAATTAAGAAAATAAATAAAGACGAAATTGATTCTACTCAAGACACAAAATATATTTCGATATATAAATTCTATAAACTAAAATGATATGGAGACAAATGCTATATTGAAGTGGAATCCACTGATGAGTTGTACAGCATGGCTGGGAATGATATATCTGAAAATTCAGGTGTTCAGGAATACTTATTATCATATGTTTAAACAATCTATCTTTAGTAATATAATCACTAATATGTAGACATTAAGACACGGTTATATTTCTTCTGCTCTAGTTGGCTAAAATTGCTATCAGTTCATTAAATTAATTTTCTTACTGCTGCCGAACTAAATGCTGACGACGCGAGTCGGGAACTATTTACCACGCTGTCGAGGTATTCAGGACAAGATAATGAGAAATGCTTGAGACATTCAATCTAGGACTAAAATGGCGTCTTGAATCGCTATTTATTAAACTTTACAGTTAATTCAGACATGTATCTAAATGTTATATAGTTTTTTTTACTATTTTCATGTGACTGAGAATGAGACTGTTTATCATAATATAATTGAACATAACAGTTAATAATAGAAAAATAAAAATTAACATTTTAATTTTTATAATTATCAAGCCGTAACGATTAAATATAAGGTTTTTATACTTTATAATTATATATTGAAGAATTATCTTTAGTTAGCGACGTTATTGTGCTTCCGGCCTAGGATATACAAGGTGTATAATAAGTTATATATTTGATATACAAGGTGTATAATAGGTTTATATTTGGTATAGAAGGTGTATAATAGGTGATATATTTGATATACAAGTTGTAAAATAAAATTGAGATTTCGTTTACCGTGTTAAATGTTATTTAGTTTTGAAGTGTTAAAATACTTAAGATAAGAGTTGGTAAATTGATTTCTTCATTATTAGTCTATTTAATATTTCAGTTTTTCACTATTCATAAGTTCAGTATTTTAAATATTGATATTTTCCATTAATTTGATCAAAGAGTTATATTTATGAAAGTAATTGAAAGTTAGGAAATATTAAATACAACCTATTACTTTTATAATTGTTTTCTAAGAAATGAATTATCATAATAATATTGGTATATTTGGGCAATATTAATCTTATTCTAGGTTTTTGTCCTTCGACAAATTACAAATTTATAAGTAAATGTAACTATATTTTTTATAACATAACCATATTTTAGAAATTATTGGTTAAAAAAAATCTAACATAAACGCTCACATCAACCAATGCCGATTTACTAAGTAAAAATAGATCATAATGACACTCTTTTGTTTGTATAAAAGTAGGATGGGTCTATGGAATCCCCTACAGAGTGATAAATGAGACTCGTGACTTCGTATTTCCAACGATAAAGTTAATTCTTCTTCTTTTATAATCATCAAGCCGTATAGATAAAATATGGAATGAATAGGTCTTTATTTTTTAAATTTGTATATTGAAGAATTAACTTTAGTTAACGAAGTTATATGCGCCGGCCTAGCAGCAAATGATAAGTTATTTACGAATCCATACAATTTAAGTTATATTGTATTTAAATGAAAGTGAGTAACTGAGGTATTTTTTGTTATTAATATCAACTCATCTGGGCTGGCTCGACCGTGGTAGGATAAACCAACTCACTCACAGAACATTGACACAAAGTATGTTTCGGACGAATAGTCTAAACAAATCAAAAGCCCAAACCATTCAACATTCCCTCTCTTTCTTCAACGGTTTTAACATATTTGCACCCATATATTTTAAATTGTCCATGGCTGACGGGTCTACATACTGTCAACAAGATCCTTTACTCGCTGACAGGGTACATATGATAAAAATACCAGCAACCAATCTGCGTTTTTGGCTAAACAAAAAAAAGCTGCAGATATTTAGATGCGCAACCGAATAAACTAACAGACAACTATTTTTAAAACGATTGTTTTACTTCTGCGTTATATATTTAGCCCGTAGCATTTTTGTTTTGAAAGTTTTTTAAAGCACAGACAGGGCACAGTCAGGATTTTATGATGTAAAGATTTAAAAAAGGAAACACGGGTAGGTTTGCGTAGAAGTAAAGACTAATCAGTTGTAAACTAACCAGTAGTACTATGAACGGACCCTTACCGGATTATCGTTATTATCGATGATTAAATTCGTGATTAACGATAGATAAAGACGATTATATTCGTGAATATCGATAGATAAACTCTTTTGTTCAATACCGCCGAAAAATTATACAATCGTTTTGAAAACAGTATAATGTTTTTTTTATTATTAAGTCGTTATCTTGTATACCCATTACCCAATACCCAAGCTACCTAATAATAAATAATGCTGGATCTTATAACTCACCACTCAAACAATGTCAAATAAACTGAAATAAAACTATTCTACTTAGCGGTCATCTGTGATGATAGATTAATTATAATGTAAAAAAGTTTCAATAATAATACCTTCACTATAGAATAACTTCTCTGCCGGTATTCCTGTCAGGCCAAAATAATTAATATTTATTATAACAAGCTCCATTATTATATTTCATTCTGATCTATTAAAACGTGTTAAGTACCTCCATTGCTCGGGTGGGTGAACAGTAATCAAGAAGTTGATTCAAAACAGTATTTCAATAAACAAAAACTTTACAAAAACACAGAACAAATTAAGAATCACTCTTGTTGTAAGACCATGGTTTATATATTAGAGAACTTCAAATATTTTCTTTGATTATAAAATAACAAGCGAACAAAAGAGAAAAATATAATTGTGGTTATAATACGAATAGATAGATAAATAGGATAATTTATAAACATGATGCCCAATGTCGACGATATAAAAAGGTCAATATTAACATTCAAAGCAAAATAAAACATGATACAAAGTGAAACATAAGTATTGTTTCTTGGAATTCTAAATCAAATTATTATCTCATTCCAATATTGAATCTGAAACATATGTCGGTATATACGTATTTGTACGATGAAACATATATCGGTGAAATGATGACTTTTTGCTTTATTTGATTCGAGAGTCTGAAGTAATTGACTAAATCACATCAGTCCTTTTATATAAAACGGTTCACTTGACCCTTGAACGTGAATTATACTTATTCATTTGTCCCTTGAATGTTTATTTATTATGTAATAGTTACATTTTCACAAGGTTGACCTTGTATATA
This sequence comes from Dircenna loreta, assembly GCA_963555665.1. Lineage (NCBI taxonomy): Eukaryota > Metazoa > Arthropoda > Insecta > Lepidoptera > Nymphalidae > Dircenna > Dircenna loreta. Next base: position 6,376,396 of record OY743089.1, on the reverse strand, counting down.
ACATAATGCTTTATAAATAAAATAACACTTTTTTTTTTAATTCATTATAAAATATTCTGTTTTCGTTTTTTATTTAAATAATCAACTAGCTAAATAGCTGCGACAAAAAAGATTTAAAAAAATAACAACAAAAATAATACCAGTAAAAACATAACAACAAAAATAGGTTTCGTAATACCATACTATGAACGATAATCAAATGTTATAAAATTTAAACTTTAAAACCCACTCCTATTATTCTGAATAAAAATGTTGATGATGTCCGTCCAGAATAATGTTTCATCTAAATTAATTATTATTCATAAAAATAAACCTAAAAAGTGAGATCTCTTATTAGCTGGATATATTCTAACATATAATTATAGCCATTGTAATTAAAACAAAAACTTTTTACTGCATTATTAAAAAACGAAGCAATTATGGAATTGCTTCTTTTTTTATCATTTAGATTTTTATCATTTAGATTTAGGACAATATTAATAGTTATATTGTCCTAAATCTAAATGATATGAATAATAACTACAGCACATAAAATGAATGATAACTACAGCAGATAAAATGAATTATAACTACAGCAAATAAAATGAATGATAACTACAGCAGATAAAATGAATGATAACTACAGCAGATAAAATGAATTATAACTACAGCAAATAAAATGAATGATAACTACAGCAGATAAAATGAATGATAACTACAGCAGATAAAATGAATTATAACTACAGCAGATAAAATGAATGATAACTACAGCAGATAAAATGAATGATAACTACAGCAGATAAAATGAATGATAACTACAGCAGATAAAATGAATGATAACTACAGCAGATAAAATGAATGATAACTACAGCAGATAAAATGAATGATAACTACAGCAGATAAAATGAATGATAACTACAGCAAATAAAATGAATGATAACTACAGATGATAAAAGCGATTGTTCACTTCAGAATTTTCACAAACCTTTCACAAAAACATAATAATATCATGAAAAGTGATAACATGAAATGTCCAGCTAAGAGCAGTTTCTATTGGATTTTAGTGAGTTGGAAGGAATTTGAGGATAAATAATTTCTTCACGCAAGTCTTTCATAATTGCAGTCTTCTTTACTCATTTGTCTAATGTGATCCAAACCTACCTATTAAATATTTTATGAATAAAAATAATAATTTTCTTATATGATTCTGTTTCTTATATTATTAGTACCAACATTTATATTTAATTTCTTTGAAGCAATGTATGGTTGATTTCGATCTATTGTAAACTTATAATTAATTTTCCTTTTGTATATTAATATATTTTTCTACAAATACATTACATACCTACTATCTCCATATTCTAAACAGTGTCTGATTTGAAAAAAAAATATTTCATACGAAAAAGCAATTATAATTTCATTTAAATAATTCATACTTCGTTCATTACAGTATTTACTATTCATAAAATAAGTATTGCGGTAAATTCTTATCTTATCTGAAAATCAACTCTTCAATTAAACAATTATAACTTGAAAAAAAGTTGTTTATAATAAAATATATGATGAATTGATAGAATTAAAGTAAAACTAGAATTATACTATAAGAACTTATAACAATAGTTTGTATTCAAAATTATCTTTGCAATACAAATGCGGTCAGAAGTAAGAACGTCCTCTAGAACCGACTCTTACATATTGTGACGCAGCTGCAGACGTGAAAGTAATATAAAGAGTATTTTCTGGTCCAAGCACGGGTCACATTATCCAGGGTCGTTAGTTTCTCGGATATTCACGAAATGTGCAAGTAAACGGTTGAATTATATCGATAATACAGATGGGTTTTACTTTCCATAAGAAGAAAGGGTTATATTTGAAAATAATATTACTTACATGAATTGATTTTTAAAGTAATCAAAAATTGTATTTATAATATTTTATAATAAAAAATAAGAATATAATAAATTGAAAAGCCTAAATTAATTGAATTGAAAACAAGATTGAACATTATATAAATCAAGAACAAAACAACGTACAATTTATCAACACGAGTGATATAGAATCTCACGAATCTCCAACCTCTTGTAGTCATTTACTGAATAAATATACGATTATTTGATTGTATCCTATTACAAAGTATACTTATTATAAAATTAAAATCTACCGTCCCTCCATATGTTATAATGTAATGTAATTATTGATTACTTACGACAAACAAAATAAGACTTATTATAGTAAGGAATGATCTTGTTTTAGTTCGAATGACGTTAAGAAATTTTGATATTTGTGGTAACAAACATTTATAAAGAACAACCCATTAACTTTTGTGATACATATTAGTGATTATAATTGATTCATAGATAACATTAAAGTAGGTTTTTTTTTATAAGGACCGAAATACCAAATTTTAAAACGGAGTGCACTCGAAATAGGTTTCGTAATTTCGAAGGTCGAATGGAGACAAAAAAGGAACGTATCGTTTTGTGTTAGATTTCTCGAGAGAGTTTCAATTGCTGAATGACTATGACTTATTGACTTTTGTTTATCAAAATATATAGGAATAAATTGACAAGATTTATCATTGAATCTTATAAGTTCTATCATAATACTTTTAAAATAAGATGGCAGTTCTGAAATTCACAAATTATCAAAATGAAAATGTCAATGCCATAGTAAAGACGTAGATCATATTAAATCAAATTCTATTAGATTATTTTTTATGGGATTGTGTGACAATTGAGGTTCCATCTGAATATTTTCTGATAAAAAGAGATTCAAATGCGCTGTGATTTTTGAAATATGGGGAGAGATATAGACAAAGACACCCGGAAGGAAAGGGGGATTTTGAATATCACTGTCTCACTCACGTAGCTATTTTAAAGTACGTTTTGAATGTGCTAGCTTATAAAGTATAATTTTAAAACGAGGTTGTATTTTTTTAGACATGTTAATGGGACAACAATATTTTAGTATTACTAATTTAATTTAATTAAAATTAAAACCGTAAATCATAGAAATGAGCTTATTTTTTATTTTCTTTATTCTTTTAATTTAGTTTTATCAAATAATAAATAAATTAATATTTCCAGCGATCTTCTGAAGCAGTAATTAATTAACATGATTGTCAAATACTAAATAATTCACAATGAACTTTTCAAAGGATTCAGGAAATTTCATGTCTCACACTCTTGAATAATTAATTGAAATCAAAGGTAAAGTAATAAAATACAAGTATCAACTTTGGGTGAAGTTGCCGTAGGCTTGTGTGTACTAAAATATATACAAATTAAAATACGATGGTTTTAAGTCACAAACAATATAAATGCGTACACTTCTGGTAAAATACAAATTATTTGGTTGTTGGTAAAATCATTGGCGGTTGTAGCCTCAAAGCATAAGCATTCTTTTGCGTATTCTATACTTTGGTGATATTTTCTTTTTTTAAATTTCCATTTGAAACTTACACTAGTTTCTTTTTTCTTTAACTATAAATATAATTCATGAATTCTCTTATATATTCTCTTCTCGTCCCACTTTTTGTTATGAGATTTATTTTCACAAAAGTGATACACGAATGAATTGAAGATATTAAGCCTATTCGTTCGTTTATAGTTTAAATCTGTGTTTTTGAATGAATAATGTACATATTCATTCATTTCATCAGTTACCTTCATAAATTAATTTAATTTAATAAAAAAATATAAAAGTAAACGTTGTCTGAAGACTTATTTAATGTAAAAATGTGTTCATAAACATTGGTAATAATCACGACAACTATTTGATGGACATTCCTTTTGATTGATTTTTGAATATAATAAGAACTAGGTATATAAAACTTAGTATAATTAAAAATCAATCAATGGATGTGCCTTGAGATTTCTAATAGGGCTTTGTTTTTGTTTACATTGTCTATGAATGTTTTAGTGAACGACCTACTACTTCAATATTATTTAATGCTTAATAATCTCTTGAGCACGTAATTATGTTAACGACCGAAGTGTTCCCCAAAGGGGGCTTTTTGTACAAATTTATCGCTAATTCTCTAGGATTTAGTGAGTGCGAGTAATTCGTTTAAATATTGCTTGATAAGAAATAAATGGGTGTAGTAATTTGAATACTAAATTTCTAATCCCTAATTTGTAGCAGTCTCTGTCAATATGTAATATATACAGAAGTTTGTCATGTTTGACACAATGCGGAGGATTACTTCACAAGTTAAAGGACGGCGGGTAAACCGACCCATATCAATTGTAAATTTAAAATATCATCTATACAATCAAGACAAGGGTTGTATGATAATAATACACCCAGGGATTAGAAATTTCAACAAACACGAACATTGTTGTGCTGGAATATAAAACTTCATAATCATTTATGTAAATAAAAACTCATCTAACAATTTATAGATACTTAGTCATATTCTTATTGGTATTGTAGTTTTCTTTTGAAAAAAGCATTCACGTCATAAATAGTGCCACAGTTTAAAAAAAACCATCTAAACTTATCAATACAATACAGTTTTATTATTATACTCTGTTCGCTAAACGTCTGTTCCTGATATCTATCACAAACAGTTCACTACACTACAATACAGAGACAAGGACCAGATTAATATCACAGAGAAATACGTTCTTTCTAAACTCTTCTTTATATATTTCTTGACCAAACCACAATCTTTTAAATGATAATAACTGAAATATATTATAAGCATATCGATCGAAAATAAACGATCGATCGAATAGCGATCGATGAAAGTAAATATTCGATACGGGTATTGAAAAAAAAAACCTTTATTTATTCTTTAAACAAAAAAATTCTTTAAATGTTAACTAGATTATAATAAAGATTTTTTTCCAATAATACAGTGAAGGGGAGCTTATGTTGTATTTTGTTATATGATTCCTGTATTATTTCTTGCCTCAAAGTAGTAATGATAGCATTATATTAGGTTGTTAGTTTTTATCAGGGTCATCTCAACTATGAAGAGTAGTTGAATAGCAAGATTACAATAAATTAACGAGTATTAGCTAGTTTGTAATTTGTTTAAAAATATGAGAATACAAACCGTTGCATCACCCCTTGAATCAAAAACTCTACATCAATTACCAAATATATAAATTTTCAAATAGCAAATAACTTTTTCTATTTTATGATAGGACTAACTCCTGAATGTCTGTTGGTCCACAAACAGCAAACTGAAGAGGTGTTGCTTGACATTGTATACTGTCAGGACCAGCTACTACTAGCTTTACCTTTTCATACAACTTCACAACATTAACAAACTTCTTAATCCTTTAGTTATAACATGTCTAGAAACAGCGTCCTCTTATATAGCTCTTCTAGGCCAAATATATTTAATATATTTGGCCTAAAAATCTAACTCTCTTTATCTCTAAATAGATCCCTTCCATTAATCCTTGTTAAGACAAGGATTAATGGAAGGAATGGAAGAAAGATAAGTCTTAAAAAATATTTTTCTAATAATAATAACCATCAACATGCATCTGCGGTGTTCATTAAAATATACGAGAATCACGAAATTAACTCAATCATATTGTTCTGTTACTTCAAAGGCAGTGAAAATTATTTATTATTATTGATATTCTGAAATAAATAACAAAAACACAGACTTAAACTATAAACGAACGAATAGGCTTAATATCGTCAATTTATTCGTGTACCACTTTTGTGAAAATAAATCTGATAGCAAAAAGTGGGACGAGAAGATAATATATTCATAAATTGGAGTCAATGTTCCTTTTTGTAACAATAAGAATACGATACGAAAACTTTTTTTTTTAAATATAGAGTTGTGTAAATTGTATATACATTAGAATTCATTGATTATTATGTGCAAAAATGTGATTGATATTTTTCTAGTAAAAGAAGGTTATTAATTTAACTTTTATGTAATAGTAGAGAAGGAAATGTTTCATAAATAAACATGTTTAAATTTTAGCAATTAAAAAATAAATATTTTACGAAAAGGCCTTTGCTTCATCACCACCAGAAATTACAATTTACTTTATATATAAAAAAAATATATAATCATAATTGAAAACCTTATATTATTGCTTTATCCTGAGTAACAAATCATATTTTTTTATATATAGAGATTAAAAAAGGTCATTCATTGTTCCCGAGTTGATAAGAGTTGATATGAGATCTCTTTATGTTTTGTACGCGATTTTAAGCCTCTATGCCAACTAATATTAATAAGTCAGGCCTTCGATCTGTTTGTAAATATAAAATTATATTTTTCCTTTTCGCAAATACAAAATTCTAGCTAGACTTAAGTACTTGACCAGTTAGCAGCACTTCACAAAGAGACCTCCGTGACTTTGCAAGATGGTCACGTGGAAATGTAAAGTTGAAATAAACACTGCTCCAAAAGTATTATATTTAAAAAAATAAGGTTTTTTCCAAATTGTTTCTTGTAAAATAGTACATTTAAAAAAAAATGTTGCAAAAATTTTAAAATTAGTTATAAGATATATATACTGTTTGAAACGTCATCAAAGATTGAAATTCTAGCACAAAAATAGAAAATATAACAATCTAGCCATAAATTTCTATGAATCATACAATCCATAAGCCATAATGTCACAGATTATTTTTTGTTTTTTTGAAAATTGACAGTCAACCAATCAATTGTGACTAAACTTCACAGGATTATGGAATGGTATGGTGTGACAAATATTCAGACCGCTCTGTTGATGATAGCTTGCCACTTTCTACCATTAATGGACACTTGCTCCAGTTGAAGGCGTTACAACCCTTGATGATCCTGTAGTCTGTTTAAGAGTAAAAAAAAATATAAAGAAAAAGAGCAGAGTTTTTTTTTTATAAAAATAACGGAGAAGATATTAAAAACATTTTTTTTTTACTTAATTTTCAAACTAAATACCATTTTCACAGGTTTCATTATATTGAATAATAAAGTTCACACAAACTAAATATCTAAATATAGAACACTGTAAGATTTTATTTTATAATTGTTTCTCCTTCTGAAACAAGATTCTAATAACTTTGATAATTTTTTCAATTTTCTTAATTTGACGTGTGAATAAAAACAATCGTGAGATAAATTTATACAAATTATTTTGGAAGCGATTACTGTTATTATGAATAGAACAATTTTTCCTATTTTAGTTTCTATTTTTACTGGATTTTACATGTACATATTTCATAATACATATAAGATAAGAGAAATAAATGTTAATTCTGATTCATTAGTATGAATAAAATAATTCACTTAGAAGACAAATATGTTTTTTAATGAAAGCGAACTGTAGGCAAAATAAATTATCGTGTTACATAATATACTGTTTTCCACCCCACATTAAAAATCAGCTTTCTACTTTTACGCAAGCCGGAGAAAAAAATAAACCAAAAGGGCTTTTTTTCGCGTTCTATGAATAAAAACAGAACAGTGACATAAATGATTATCTTCTTTTAGATATGGTGGGAAGCTGAAACTCGATTGGAGGCTTCCTTATATGTTCAAATCCCCAAAAAAATAGAAAGTTCCAATTTTTAGACCAAGATCAAGATCAAGGTCGAAAACGTGAACCTGTGAATTTTTCATCATGTTAATAAAATGATAAACAACTCTATTTGATTATGTTGTTCGTTAAGTCAGAAATAGGTCGAAAAGAGCAACTTCCATTGAAAATGGGTATAAAGGTCCTAATTCTACGCGTACTTCCACAATAGGAAGGAAAACTTGGCCCATCCTGATATAGCAAATTTGATCGATCGGAGAAACTTAGGATTTTACCTGATATCACCACATGGATAACCCAGGAAACTTGGGGAAAACTTTACAACACGGCAACACTAACATGACTTTGGCCTAGGTTTTAGTCCTGTTAAAGCCAATATGTTTTCATTTTGAAAATTATCAAGTAAAACATACCTGACCATACTGATGATAAAATATCGTGGTAGATTTGATACAAAGAGAAACATAAATTCTATACACTTCTTTGTGAACAAATATTTTTTACTTTAGCTCTATGTCACGTATACAACTTTGCAAATATTTCTTTGATCAAGTGACGTGTAAATTTTGCGATATTTTCTTGACTTTAATAGCTGAAAAATATTAGTTTTCGAAATATTTTGCGATAAACATTTTGTAGTTTTAGAGATATTTTGAAACAGATTCTATTTTTTCAAAACCAGGCTACATAGAAATATTTGATATATTGTATTGAAAAAATGTCTTTCACATTTTATATGAATATTAATACATTTTTTTAAATAAACATTTTAATTTAAATTTCTTAGCTTAAATAGAGGGTAAAGATCTATTATATTTACGTCCTTATATTTAAAGTAAGAAACATACTAAACGAGATCTCGTTCAAGTCGTTTTCAAAAAGAAGCTTCATTATGCTTCTATAAATAAACATTTAAGAAAAACACAAAAAATATTTTTTATGACTTTCTGGAATGTTTCAGTTTGAGCTTTCAATGACATCATCATGTTCGTCTATAAAATTCACGTCAGTGATCTAAAACAGGGAAAACTACACAATTTGATTTATTTCCACTTTTGCAGTTTTCATTTTCTATGATTTAAATTTTTGTATTTACAATATGTCTTTAGTTCATTGTATGGTCAATAATATTAAGTATTTTTTTATTGGAAGGAAAAATAAATGCAAAGTAATAAATGTTATTTTAAATTATATTCTGTCTTTCAATTATCTAAAACTTTATTGATCTAACTGACAAAACGAAATACAAATACATATATATATTTTTTTTATGTAATAAGAAGGCAAACGAGAGTGCAGATCTCAGGTGTAAAGTGATCACCGCCGATCACGAACTCTTGCAACGTCCGAAGAATCAGGTGGGTATAAACGCCTTTTTATTATTATTCTTTGCTTTATTTAGATCAAAATCAAAGACAAAATAGTAATAATAAAATAAATCTCAGCATGCAGCTTTTGAAAAATCTGTGCAAGAGTATTTCATAAAAGGAAAAATAACTTTCTATGTAATATACATATATTTAGTGGGTTGGGTCCTAAACTTTTTCATCAAAAACATTTTCATAATTAAAAATAACAGCTTTGAAAAAAAGTAGATGTAAACGACTTACTACCCTAGTACATTACTTTATATATTACTAAGAATAATTAAATTATTAAGTAATACGAAAATAATAGTACTTTTCCTCGTAATTGTAAAATCAAACCTTTATATATGTTTGAAAATATTAATGTATTGCTATGTGAAGCTTATTAACATTTTAATAAATATAGAATGAAAAATAAACCGATACGGGCAGGGGTTCGAACCGACCTTTGGGAAACCGCCGTCGGTTCGGTCTCGGGGTTCGGGCGCGTATCGGTTTATTTTTCATTATATATTTATTAAAACCTTTACATATGGACTAGAAAATATTATGTCATAATTAATTCAAATATTTAATATTAATTTATTTATTATGTATGTGAAAATCATCAACATTTCAACTTTGATTGCAAAATAGTTTTATTAAATTCATAAAGTTTTGTTCACACACTATTGATATGATTCAGCTATTTCAATCACGATTGGTTGATGTCCGCTCAAGTAAAATGAGTTATAATTTGATTTTAAAAATATTTAATAAAGAAATAAAAATATTCTTGCTTTGCTTGTTCCTAATATAGCTCTTATAATAGGTAAATGCGTAATAAATATTATGGCGTGTTAAAATCGTTTGTATTTTTCATAAACATATAATTTGTTAACCTTATAAAATAAATGAATAACAAATGTTTCTCAAAACACTTACACCATATCTGAGCTTATCATTACATCAATATCCGTCACAGTACTTTTCTAACAAAAAGCTGAGGTCATAATACAAAAGCAAGCGATTAATATATAGTTTAATAAATGTTATATCATTTGTGATGCTAATAAAAGTAGGTACATACTTACAAGTATATATATATAACTAAGTTTTTATCCTTATTTGTACTTTACATATATATATGGTTTGATATATATAAACACATTTTCTTATGACATTTATGGATTGAAGAAAATTAGGATACACGGAAAGTAAGGACAGACAACAAACACAGTGGTTATAAAAGGTTGCAAAAAAACTTATTACCGCTTTCATTTCCGCTGCCGCTTAAGAATTATTAACAGTTGCGTGATTACCGCAAATTACAGCTGTGGCATGATATCTTAAACTATTTAATGTATTTTACAACCACCATTTATTTATTACATAAATAATGTCAATGCCGCAATTGACAAATTATTTTTGTTGTTTGAATTTTTTTGGCTTGTGTCAGAATAAATTATTTCGTAACCTTTCGTATTATATTTTTTCTAGATTGTTTTTATATTTTAGGCATGAAAAACTAACGTAAGGGCTGTATTCCAAAATATAGTTCTATTATGTCATACATATATGATCTATTTTACATACTTAAAGGTAGAAACAGAACAGAATGTGTTTTTTTTACTAATACCGTCTTACTTCAACGTGTGTACTTACTTTATTTGGTAATATATTATGGCGGCTCCGCTCAAACGCAATTAATCAATGTTTATAGCTCAACAATAATTTCAGAATGTGTTAGATTTTTTTTACTTTATTTTTCAACTGTTTATTTAATGACAAATTTCTTCAGAATGTGGTAGATCCACATTTTGTGACTTTCTTTTTTAGCTGTTTATTTATTGACAAATTAAGACATTTTACGCCATTAAATCATAAAATAACGCTTTTTAACATTAATCTATGTTAATCAGGGCTAAAAAAATAAAAATATATTCAATTTTAATACGTTTATATACGCGGCACTTTTTGAACAAACGAATAAAACCTAAACAAACAAAAAAAAATAACTAACAGATTAATTAAATTAAGTAAGCAAATATATTTATATTTTATTACAATATTAAAAACCAACTGGGTAGCAATAATAAAATACTTTTGAATAATTCTGACGCTTCTGATATCACTACAAACGTTGATTTAAAAATATAAAAAACAAAAATCAAATCTTAGTTATTAAAATTTTATTCTTGCTAAGAGGAAAAGAGTCATAACGCGATTAACTTCTTTACGCAAGATAAAAGTATTGTTATTGCTGATAGGTCGTGGTACTGGAGCTGGTGGAGGAGTTGATTAAAATGTAGACATTATCTGTAAAAAATCACCTTCCATTAACTTCGTCTATGCGTGAAAAATATTTATTTAACTGTCTGAAAACATAGCTGAAAACTATTGGGAAATTCCAGTACACGTTAGCCAACGCCTTATACGAGTATATTATCAAGAAAATTGACTAAATTTGCTTGGAACTCGAGCGCGACGTTATAACGACCCATCTCTATGGAAACGTTTTTATCGAAAAAATGTGTTATTTCTTTTGGTTATTGTAATGAAGACGACAATTCGTAAGTTCTGCGACCTCGACCTGTTCTATTAAATACTATTTTAATATATTATACTGAAATTACTGTACACCCATAATGGAAAAATATATTACTTGAATTAAAATGTAAAATTCAATTTGTTTTTAAAAGTTACATATAAAAAAAAGTTGTATGGTTGTCCATATTTTGATATATCACTTGTGATGTGTAAAATATAAACCAAGTGCGGAGATGGGGGTTGCAAATAATGGGCGCGAGACCCTCAAATTCCATCTAACCTAATAACTTATTAGACAAAAAAGTAAGATATTGTTTTTTTTATTAAGACAATTAATAACATTTAGTGCGCTCTAAATGAGACAACTTCAAACTTTACAAGCTTACAAGAATATTTTTATAAAATTTCTATTCTTCACTTTATTATCCAATTATATTGTTAACCTTAAGAACTTTGCAAATTTCCCTCGTATTGTGGCTTTTTTATAATCTAAAACGACTTCACTAACTAAACATAAGCAACAAATTACTTCAAATTTGAAAATAGCAACTGCCTTTGAAATAAAATATACAGAACACTATTATATATAAATAGTTTTTGTAAATATGTCTTGCAAATAATTATTCATATACTTAATTATATTAATATCAAAGGACGGTAAACTATAATAATTAAAATTATATAATAAGTAAACTATCTATTATATCATAAGTAAACTATCTATTTATTTGAACATTCTTGTATTCCATGTCACGAGTCATTTGATGGTATTTCAGATTCACTAACTTTTATAGTAACATCAGCATTTATAGTAAATGTAGATTGCCGGCTTTACTGCATTACTATAATCGATCGATAATTTAATTAATATCACAGACATACATCAAGACATGGTTTAATTTTAAATTTAGAAAGATATAGAATGATAAATACTACAATTTAAAGATTGGTGAACCTATTCAAGGAGTCTCTGCAACGCCGTAAATAACAGTGTCTGCATATTATTTTTTGAAAGTTTAGTTTTTACTTTAGGAAACATGTTTAAAACGCAAATGTGTAAGTATTATTATTTTATAATGCGTGGGTAATTACTTTTCATTTATTAGTTTAATAATTTTACTAAGAGAAGTTTGGGTTTGGCTCATGGTATGGTTTTATCTGCTGCCCCATTTCCAATTCACGGTGGGTCAGTGCTTCAGCTTTACTCTAAACATCTCTGTTAACCGTCATGACAGTACCCACTACTAGTGCAATCGTATTTAGTTTTACATTTTAAATTACTATATTTTAAATTATGTTATTTTTTAACAATGGCTCAACGTATTTATTATGAAATACACTGTAATAAAAATGACAAATTTCCTTTTCTCTGTGACTTATTACCTCCAAGTAGAAAGAATCGTGTATTTATAAAAAAAAAAATATATGGTTCTTCCCGAATTTATGAAATCTCTTTTCAGGCTCATCAATATTTAAAAAGCTTGTCGGTTGAAGAAAAAAGTAAAATATCATACAAAATAAGGCAAACCAGTTCCTTTTATAAGAAAGTTTTCCACAGCGGCTTATTAGTTACTTGTTTACTTTTAAATATATAAAAACAAATTTAAATTTTCAGTAAATTTGTATTTTATTTCCAATGGGGGCACCATTGGATGCTTGGCGTTTTTTTTATTAATGGCAAACTACCAAAATATGAAATAGGCGGTGTTTCAAAATCCATACGATATGGATGCTGGCAGGACAGTCCTGCAACTCTCTTACCATCAGGTAGCCGGCAGTTTAATTTTTTAACATAATATAAAAAATATAAATAAAGTAATGTTATGTAATATGTTTTTCCAACTGTACTCTTTTTGGAACTGACTGAATTAGAATCCATATGATGTCGTTATTTATGGGTTTGGAGCAAGGCAACACCGTAACAGTTTTCTGGGCGCGTCGCTAGAGTTGCTATGGCGAAAGGAGAATGTAGGGTCATCTTGGGAGGTCTTGTGAAGGTCTCACAATTGTCGAAGTGGTTGTTATTAACCTTATTAAAGATCGGTTTCCAGATCAAGAATATTATCTTACCACTATGCATGAATGAAATTCGGTAGATATTTTATTTTAATAGCTTCATGTAACTTAATATGTAATAAAAACTTTTTCTTTCCTAAACGGGCACTTTGCTAAAACATATTTTATGAGCCTGCAAGCACTGCAGTGCTAAGGTCTAAACGGAAACGAGCGCGTCACTCTCACTCCAAAGATGGCGTTTATCCAGTTGTCCATCTAAAGTGGTTATGGTTATTATTTTATATGCAGTATCCCAGAAAGGACTTACAAAATAAATAATAATGTAATTTTTTTTTTGCCCCACGCATGGGAAATTCAAGAGACTATAACTAAACGTAGCAATATTTAAAGAGTTATTATAAAATTTAAAACCTGCTAATTCTGAACATTGACCACTTAACCAAAAAAAAAAAAAAACATTTTGTGTCCTAATATTAAATTGTAAACTTCACAAACACAAAGTTCTAATAATATAGCTTGTATTAATTAAAGACCGAGTTAGCTTAAGGAAGCTGGTGATCCACTTGTATTAGCTTCCGCAATGTTCAAAATATGCTGATCAACCATGGTGAAAGCCATGAAAGCCATAAAGCCAAAAACTAGTGATTATGTTAAACTTGTTGTGTTCATTCTGTCTATTTGATGGAATCATGCTATAAATACATGTCTCACTAGAACTAGATATCTATATTTCATAAATAATTAAACGTTTCAGTTTTTTTTAAACTATCAGATATGATGTAAGAACATAAAAATATACTTTATTTAATATTGTAAATAAACTAAGAGAGATATCTGTACCAAAAATCGTTTACTTGAACAATCTATCAATAAAGCTAATACCTCATTAAAGATTTTATCGGAAATCGTTAAGGGTTTATATGAGATCGTCCCTAAGAACATTTTACTAACGAACAAAGAAACAAACAGTTCGTATAAATAGACTATAAAATTGTACTGGGTTTTCTTAATTAAATACATATATACACTTATTTAAAATTAATTTTGAATAAACAGCTAAATTTTCACATACACACACACATGCATTATTCATAAATTGACAAAAATAAATATATTTAAGTTTCAATATAAAAAATTTCGCAAAAATAAAAAACGCAAAATCACTGTTTGAAATTGTTTGTATTTTGCCATGTTAAGCTTATCAAAATTTAAATAAATATAGAAGGAACAGTTCATTGATATGAGCAGGGTTTGAACCCGTAACTACTGGTAAAACAATCTAGTCGGCTACCAATTGAGTTACCATATAGCTTCCCTTTTTAATCATTTAGCATTCTATATGTAATTTATTGAGAATGAAGCAACATATATTCGTGACAGGCTTCTTTCAAAAATCCAATCATTGATTTTTATTACTATATTATTAAATTACATTCATTATTTATTAACGTGGCGTTAACAGTTACGACAAAACATTTTTACATAGAAAGTAGTTCTAGTTTTAGGGTAAGTTGGACTAAAGTCCAAAATCTAAATGCATGGTTTTTTAGTAAGATACTACAGTATTCATTTCTTCTAACAATATTTATAAAAACGACTAGCAAAGTAACTTTCAAACAAAAAAAAACGAATAGAAAACAAGTAAGAGAAGAGAGAGGAGAATACATGACAATTTATCTAGTTGTGTGTTGTACTGAAAGTAAATTATCTTCGCGGGACTTTCATTCACATAAATAAATAAGAAAGTGTTGTCGCGTATCTACTACTGACAGATCCGATAGCACAATCTTATATTATTAACAAATATTAACAAGACAAACTAAAATATCATTTTTTAAGCTTTTTCTCTATTCAAAAAAAATACTAAATCTATTATTATTTATTTTTGCGGTTGCTTACCTGGACTCTCAAATTTTGACAATACTAATTATTCATAATACAAGTTTCCAGTGACATCAAACCCTAGAACAAAATATATTTAGAACATTGTTGAAACATGGTGGATGTTCATACTAAAAATATTATCTTAGTTTTTTACTTCATTTCAAGTAAAGTAAAACTGTTTGAAATAAAACTCGATTTATGCAAACATACGAGAAAGTGCGCCGTGTACAAACCTCGATGATTTTTTGTATTCTATATAGAAATGTCTTGTATACTAGATAAAGATAAGGTTTATTAAAAACAAGTATTTAATAAACCTTTTCAGCAGAGTCAAAACATATAATAAAACGAAATACAATCTAGGATTCAATATTTAAGCAACCATATCTGAAAACATCTTAAAAAATATATCAATTTAGAATAGGGAGTCAGTAAATCTTAATAAAGGTAGAATTGAGACATTCTCTGAAATGACGTAGCGAAGACATTTAAGATAAATATTTCCGTTTCAATTATCTCCTCCCGTAATTACATCGTTCAGGATAACTTATGTTGCGTCAATAAAGACCTTCTGAATATAACACATTCAAAGCTACAAGAGATACGTTAGTTATTTTAGGTTTGAATCTCAATCTACTTTTTATTTATTTGCAATTAATTTATTATTAACGGTATATGAATTAATTATTGGCATCGTATCTTTGTATGCACATATTTAAAGTATGTGTATATATGTATGAATTTTTGTATGTTGTGGTCCTTTAATATTTTATGACACAAAATACACATTACATTTTTTTTATTTATAAAATATTTATAGCACAAGTGAATTTATTCAAGTGGCAACGGAGATGACCTCAGTAGTTACTATTAAGATTTCAAGAACGGAGAAAAAGTTGGATCACTTAAGATAAAATATAACAGACAGAAATTTCTAGACTGTAAAATATTAAAAAAAACAATATCCTCAAGTTAACCCTTAAAAATGAGAAACGCAGATACACGTAGCGCTTACGAAATAAGCGATGAAATTAAATTATTGTATGAAAAAACATGAAATTCCGAGTATAACGTGGGTGTCTTTAAGTCTTCAATGTAGTCAAGCGTCATCTAAGTTTATTAAAAAAATATATTTATGCTTAAGTGTAGTTACATTACAAGTAATAACATTACGAGAATAAAAATACTTTTATTTATTTTTAAATTTTATATTATCATATAAAAATTTTGTATTACTGTCTACCAAAAGCTTAAAACTTTTATATTAATTTTCAGGTTAGGAAAATGATAAATCACGCACAATGGTAAAAAATAATAAAATTACAACACGAGGAATAGTTATTCGAATCCAAGTTCAATACGTCGGCCTGTTTAAAATTGTAACGAAAAAATTTAAATATATATTTTTTTTTCGTTTTTCAAACAACTACGAATATAATTTCCAAACGGCTTCCCAAATACTAATCCGGAAATGGCATTTTATACTATCAATCTTCTTCAAAAACACAATAGACCCTCTTTAATGTCAAAAATAACTAAGATTCACATATATTTCTTGACCTTCATCTCCTAGGATACCGCTCATCAAAGTCTTATTAGGATGATTCCAGTTGTAGTATTTTTTTTGCAACTTGCTATCTATTTTTATTTTTCTATAAACAACACAATATAAAGAGGAAAGAAAAAAATTGCTATTAAAGTTACAGTCCATAATAATGCATTCCATTTCTGCTTATTCCTCAGCGCTGATGACATATTACTGTTCGACAGTTTACTTACCACCTCTAGAAATTAAAAACACGCATTGGTTTGAAACTAATTATCAAATATTTAGTGTGTATAATAAGATCTTTGATTAATTTTCTTTTTTCACTCAACTTTACAAATACACATACATACTTCCCAGTGAATAAACATATTATTATGTATTAAACACCAAATGTCAGGAACAGAAAAATAAACAAAAAATTTTTTTATATTATCAATTCGTTCGCTACGAAATAAAAAAAATGAAACTTAGAACTTAACTGACAATTATTTAAATTTAGAATGTATTTATTGTGAGGAATCTGATTTAAAAAGGCTCTACATAATGTATTTTTTATTAATATCGGTAAAAATAATATTTTAATTCAAATGAACATTAGTAAAATCACCATTAAGAACTATATTTTTTATAGCTCTATGTTTAAAATTAGGATTATAAGCAAGATAAACATTTGAGATTTCATACAAAAATAAAAGATAGAACTTAACACGTTTCTTTTATTTTTTATTCCCGAACCTCTTTACAATGTTGACGAGATTTAATTGGAGTTATTATTTTGAAATTCTTTATCACTCAACTTTATCACAAATAAAGGTAACGCATAATAGTTCGACTAAACTGTAACTCTTTGAAGAAACTGAACTGTTAATCCCAACCTTAAGTGATTGGAGTGACTCATCCTTTTGTATCAGGCTAATTGACTCTTACAACTAATGATTTGTTACATCCCTAGACATAATGACAGACAGATCTATCAAACGAAACTAAGTAATTAATTAACAGAAGTGCCCCCTTTTTGGACCAGCCACTGTAACCGTTGCGAGTTACTATAGAAAAGGTGGCGGTATCAGGTACGCACAGAGGCTAGATTTGAAGTCTTTCTCGTGGTGACATTGCGTTTATAGAGAACGTTAAATTATTATTTTCTAAATAAATTTACCAAAAATAAATGACTTGAAACAAAATTGCTTCAATCTCCTTTTAATCGACAAATAACTTTTCGCAGATAAAACCATTTGTGTTATTAATATCCATGCGAATTGATTGCGATGGTTCTAGTTGTTCGTAAATTGCTCATTTTACTTATATTGACATTTGTGAAACAGTGATCACAATAAAAAAACACCCTGCTGAGTTTATTGTGTGGTTCTTCTCAGACCAGGACGCGTTTGGAACCCTCGTTATTTTAACTTTAAGTTCAGAGGTGTTCTTACAGAAGGGATTATTTCGACAAGTATGGTATCAAAATGGGCTCCTGACACCTCCATTTGACGTACACAAGTGATCACTGATAATGATGATATATTTAAAATAAATATACCATTTGTTAAGATATGATAAATAAAAAGTAAAATACTCTACGACTAACCAAATATTTAAATAAGAAAGGAAAAAAAAGGAGTTCGAATTAGAGGAACATAACTTCAGAGTTATAGAAAGACGGAATAATGAAAAAGTTGTATGAGTAAAGATATCGAAAAGTGAATCTCTTGAGGAAATAAACGGATCAAATGTATTGTGAAAATCCTTTGAATAAGTTAGCTTAAGAAGAAAATGTTGGAGATACATCTTCTCAATGTAATAAATTATTTACCATTGCAAGTTTATACGTCAGTAAGTTATAGGACTTTGTTAATATTTGATATTTTATTTTTCCTGTTTTTAAGAAAGAAAAAGTGAAAGTAATTCATTCAAATAAAAGATAATTTGATAATCAAATAGGTATATAACAAGTGACAGTTAAATTTTCGACCAACAAAATTTAGTATTTATACAAGAAGTCGATTAAACTTACAACGGACGTCCTTTCATTGCACACCTAGTAAAGTAACTTGAATACCCATACAACTGTACAAGGAACAACAGTTTTATAATGATCAATTATTTTATCCTTAGTGTATGTATTTACATTAAAAAAGAAACAAAGAAACGCTTTCCTTGCAATATTTATTTAAATTTAATATCCTCTTACTTATAATTATTTCAACACAAACTGTTCTTCTATTCTAAGATCAAAAATAAATAAATAACTATCGTATATTTTTCTAAGAAGGAAGTTTTGTAGTAAGAAAGGCAATTATAAAAATAACTAAATCGTATCATTTTTTAGATTATTTTAAAGTAACTCAAAATTAAAATAGGTATTATATTCATTCCCCAATAATAAATATCTGTAAAAACTTAATAATATATAGTTCTTAGAGATTTATTTTCTTTGTCTTTCTGGAAAGTAAATCTTTCATTATTCAAAATAATAAAATAATAAAAAATCTAAATTTATTTATAGCAAAAACTATAAATGACATTTGTCCCCTTAAAAATATTTTTTGTCACCATATACATTGTTTGTACAAAATACGATTTTACTTTATACTCGTGGCTGTAGTTATAATGTAATGATTGCTAGTGGCTTATCATGTCAGCTGTCTCGAGAGACACGTATTAATTTCCTTGCGCTGTCGACTAATTTTGTAATAATTAATCATTGTTGTCCTATAAAGGATAAAGACAACATAAATACGTGTTTTACTCGGTTATATAATTATATATTAGTTTTAAATAAATGTTTGAAACTTTCTTGTTCGAGAACAATAATATATATACACTTTGTTATCACATGAATAAAGTTAAAAAAAAGTAAGGTGAGTATAGGTACCAAAAAGTACAACTTGAAGTTAGATTATCAGTAAAAGTAAAAAAAATTGAGTAATTTCAAAGTTTACCTTCTACAATTAAACTTACAAATTTTAGCTCCTTATAATTGTTTATGTAATTAGGCAGTTTGTTTAATATAATTATGGCATATTTATTTTTTTATAAATATTTTTTTACAGAAGCGGTTGTCCTCAGAAAGAGGCTTTGGTTGATGTTAATTTAAATAATTTGCTATTGTTCAGTAGATTATTTTCTATAAATCGTTTTTGACATGATAACGTCGTAAAAATCGATAAACGCTAGAAAAAGAATTGTCACATTTGATCCGAATCGAGCGTGCAAGCGAGAGCGCAGAACAAGCGATAGAGAGATACGATAGGAAGGCACGATCAGCCTAATGGTTAAATTACGTTATACGATCTGATCCATTCTATTTCAACTGGTCTAAATAGCATTGCATAGTGGAATGGATGTTAGTGATTTAGTGCTTCGCTCTGATTGCCTGAATGAGTAGATAAGCTACTTTTCAACGTTATGTATATGATTTTGTTTTTTTAACATTAATTGACCTTGATCGTTCAATCGTTCGTCCTAAATGAAAATATTCAATTAAGTATCATATAAAATAATTCTTATTCAGTGATATTGATTCAGATCACTTTTTTAAAGTATGCAATTTTTCACTAAACTTTTCTTATTACGTTATCACGGAAAATGATCGACCGTAAATTGATTTCACAGAAAACCATTTTTTTAATAAATTTTTGTATTTTTTATAAATGTCATGTTTTGTTTTTATGTGAAATCGAAACATTTTTCTGAAAAATGAATTCCTTTACTATAGATCGTGTGCAGTCAACCTTCATAATTATATTATTCCAAATTGTACTTCAATTAATTTTGCAATTTTTAAGTGTATATTGCTTGTGAAAATTTCTATGAAAATACTAAAGCAAATCTAATTTAAAGGTATGGTCGATTGTACGTTATAACTTCTTTGTTCTACATTACCAGAAAATACGGCGATGTGTTTCTTTATATACGGACTAAGCTTAGTATGTTAATATTAATTTATAAAATAAATTGTTATATCTTATATAATATATGTCCAGGTATATTACTATTTTTTTTAGATTGGTTTCTATTTAAAAACACACCGAATGTTATTATATATTAAACAACATAAAACCTCCATACACTTGTGAAGGAACTGATTAATAATCTTCAAAGGGCATAGTTAAAATTATATCTACATACTAACTCTCTATAGAAAAATCATGAATCAAAATCGGTTCTACACTCTTCTTATCCGCTGTGGGGTTTTTAATAATTTAATATTTTACCAATGCTATTAATAAATGTTCTTTTTGTCCATAATTATATGGACAGAAGTAAACAAATGTTTTTTATTATAAGTAGTCACGTAGCTTATCTGGAAAATAAAGATTTGATTTTCTCTCCCACTCTTGATCTTCAAAAACAGAGCTAATGAGAATATATGAATGAGTTTATTTTAATACTTCTGTACTTTTACCAAAATAAATGCTTTATCCTCGTCTCTCTAATACATATTTTATTACCATGTTTATGCGGTCGGAAATTTTGGAAGCCAAACATAATTTTAGCTTATTTTTCGTCAACGAATAAATTTCAAATTAATTTTAGTGAATCATTTTTTTGTATAAAAATATTTTATTGAATTCTCATTTAGAAATAAATTAATTTCGAATCTCTTTAAGTGGAATTTTTAATTTTCATTTTTTCCGAAGTCTATGAGTGAGGTCAGATTAATCAGATTGAAAACAAAAAGTTTTATCAAATTTAATCAAAACCACAAAATTTTATAATGTCTTAAAAGTAATATTACTATTACTATTATTAGTTGTGTATTCTCTATAGTATATAAGTATAGATAGATTATATAAACATATGAAAATAAGCAGTTTGATATATTATGTACAACGGTATAATAATTATTATATAATGGTACTATTTAAAAAAATCTTTTAATAACAAATGATATAACAGTTATCGTGATTTTTTAAATATTATTTATTATTTCATAGAAAATCGAATGTTTTTCTTAATTATAAAATAATAAGAGTACAAAGGTGGACAAAAATAACATTGTGTAAATAAAAAAAACTATAAATAAATGTTTTATCAAATTACGACAATATATGAACGTTAACATTAACATATCAAATAAAATTAAACTAGAAACAAAGTACAATGATAATAATTTCTCGGAATCGTATATGAATTATCAACTCATTTGTAATATCAAATCTTTTTATACTATATTAAAATACGTATCATACCTGAAAACATTTCAATAGCTTATTTAGAATTTGCTCGAGGTCCTGGTTGGTTGCTATCAAGAAATCCCACAAAGCGAATAGCAATGTTCAATAACGAGCAATTGAGAGATAAATATTGGCTCCCGACACACAATAACTATATATATACAAGGAAAAATATTTCGAAATATATATAAAAAGAATACCGTGCTATTAATCTATACAAAACATAAATATAACGCAAAATTTCATTATCTGTGGGAGTGGAACCAAACAAACATATTTTCAACCAAGTTTCAAATCAGCGGGCATACAGTTAATGCGTAAATGTATTTTTGTATAATTTTTTTCATTGATTCTTTTATTTCTCGTCTTATCTTATTACCTCTTGAATTGCAAAAACAGAACTCTGTTTAACTACAGCTTTTATGAAATCTAAAATGGTTTCATGAACTAGAATGCTTGTAATATAACAAAAAATATGAAATATAGAAGAATTAAAAAGAAAGAAGCCATTTAAAAAATATATTTGTTTTCTATATGTGTAAATCTTATGTGTAAATAATATCAGAATTATTATGTAATATAATATTTGATAGGTGAAAAATACAAATCTATGAATTAATTTGGTATATTAGTTTACCTGTCGTAGGATTTTTTTTGTAAATGGAACGAAACAAAAATATTTTCCCGAGTAAGCCAATAAGAAACAACATTAATTAAAAATATTCTATTGAAATAATTACTCTCAGCTTTGTATTATTTAAACGTTGGAAGATATCGCGTTGACTTAGTCCACTAAAATGTAACTTATAACATATGTTTAGAATGCTCACTTAATGATACAAACATATCTTAACATTTGGTTGCTGATGTCCTTCATAAATTATAACCAGACCACATGTTACAATCTATAATTAACGAAGCTTTTATGTTCTTTTCGTTCTTCCTTACTTATATGATTACTTTATAAAATTAGTCTTGGAAAAATCTTATAAATATGTTATTAATAAAAGCTACATGATACATGCATTACTTACCTTTAAGTAATAAGTGAATTATATAAAGATTTATTTTTACAGGCAGATAGACAGACACTGTAAGGGACTTTGAATTAAACTTTATGTTGCCAAGGCCAACTATTAGCTTGACTTCTTTACACAATTTCAAAACAACAAAAACCTTCTTCGACCTTTGATTCGAGCTTCGAGCTCTACTAGTGTGAATCTTACGCTTGACCAAAATTTTATTAATTCTGTAACTGTTCTTAATTCCTGAAGGCATCTTAAATGTATAAATCCTAATTTAATTTATTGGATTTTACTTCAAAATAAAAATAATTTACTAAATATACGATACAAAAACCGAACATCATCGGTCGTACAAATTGAACACCATTGAACTTGAAAATCATGATACAAGTTACTAGAAGTTTAAAGTGTCTTCAGAATCATGTACGGCTTATAATTTCAATAATATTTTTATAACATTGTTGCAGGAAAAGAGGTCCTTATGTGAGTAACGATCACTTATATTTTTTAATTAATAATTAAAATACCTATGGCATAGAAACCTACACACAGAGAGAATTGACTAAATTATATGATTTCATTACAGAGGTATATAATATATATTTTTTTGTTTTAGTGATTTTGTTACGAATCTTAATGAAACCACAAATATAAATAACTTCTAGAACGCATAATTACAACAAAGTTAACAAGAACAACAGTCAATTACAGCGCACAATATATCGACTCTGTAAATAAAGGTCCTGGTAGAGATCGGTGTTTGTAGAGCCTGTGTCCATTTTATGGCTCTATATATATCTTGTTAGCTTGTTCTGTATATTTTAAGCCGTCATAATATTTCACAAAAATGAGCTAACAGATACAATCTTGACGTAATTGAAACTAATATTCATATAATATTCTATAACTTCCGAAGAATATTAAAAAAATCAGTTGCAGTTATTTTTTTATTGTACTTTTTATATCTAAACTCTTAAACAAAGTCTAATAAAACCATCACCTTTTTCTAATCTTACAGAGTACCTGAACTTTTATCTGTCATATAAAAAATATGATAATTCGTTATATAAGCTTATATAAGCACAAGAAGCCCTCAGCATTGTTATCGAATAAAAAAAATTAAAGTTACAGAAATGATTAAAACTAAAATTAAAATAACGAAAACGTAAAACAAATAAGTAATATACGAAGCATGTCACATTAGTTATAATATAAAAAACTTAGCTATGAGTAACACAAGACAAATTAATTATCTACCTATATTAAAATAACGAACAAAAGATTTGAATACAATACCGGTAAAAGAATTTGAAGATAAGAAACTGCTTTTGTTTTAACCAGAAAATTGGGTTTCATATTTCATTCATTAATTCTCATTATTGTAATTAATTATTCTTATAATTTTAACAAAGGTTTAAAATGTTATACTAAATAAAGAAGAATAAAATGTTCAATTCGAATATTTTGATATACATAACCAATTCTGGTTCTTATTTATTTCATTTTGATACATTTTTACTGTCAAATAACATAATTTTAATTCTAACAGTCGCCTAACAATTTCTTGAATTTAAAATATTTATACATTTTTGAAATACTTCTATGATATTTTTTTATTATTTCTCCATTTAAGTGATTTATGCCGCAGGTGTTTTGCTCCACGTTCAACTACAATCATCCAACAACACTGTCAATTGAACCGTGTCGGTACTAAGACACGAAACATCAACAACTTTTCAATTATACTTAAAGGAGAATATTTTCCATGTAGCCAGGTTTCCAGCAACTGATTTCCGAAAAATACTTTAAATGAATTCACTTGATTGAACCATTTTACCGCCAAAGGTAACTTTGGTAAAATTCTGATAAGTGTACTTTTCGTCAAATATGTTCGGTGTGAATATCTATATGTTTTAATCCGACATTGTCTGTAATAATTCATTAATATTATAAATATATGTATATATACATACTCATACAAGTACAGGAATCTTATACCTATACTTATATAATTAATATTAATTTTGCTTAGAGTAACATAATCGTAAAGTGACTAAGACTTAAAAATTGTTAAAAAATATGTTGATGTTCCACCTAAAGTGCTTCCGACAAAGATGCATGGAAAAAAAAAAAATATATAACTGATTGATAACATTACATTTGTTTGATGTTTGAAAACAAGGGTAAGATTCAAGTAAGTATAATGTCAAAACAATGGAGTAAATTTGCTTGGAATTCGAGCGCGACGTTATAACGAAACGTTTTTATCGAAAAAATGTATTCTTTCTTTGTAATGAAGACGACGAAGAATTCTCGGATTACCTAGCCTTCTGTTTTTCTATGTATTTATTTTTATTATATTTTATGAAATTATCATATTCATTTCATGTAAAAATATATGGTACTTGAATTGAAATTAAATTATGAGACTATTTAATTTTCATATTTTCCACGAAATAAGAAATTCCATATTTTAACAATAATATTCGCTTCTTACAAAGTTGTAAGATACTCATTGAATAAATAGTAAATATAGTACCCAAATATGACTCTATGACCTATAACTGTAGAAACTTACTTTTATTTTCTTATAAGATTTCGATATTTTTGACAAACAATAAAATGAGTATAATAGTAAAAACATAAAGATCTAATAAGCAGTAATTTGGGATTATCAATTTGGAAATAACTTAAATTCCTTTGTTCGTATCACGAACTTTAATACTTTCGAAATCTCTTAGAAAACTTAAATTGCGTCAGGTTTAAAGTTTACTAGCTTATTTCTAACATATCTCGCAATTCTTTACTTTATCCAATTATCTTGTTAACTTTGGATTTAGAAACTTTGCTGAATTCCCTTGAATTGCGACTTTCATTTAATCTAAAACGATTTCACTAACTAGAGGGAAGTAACAAATTACTAAACATTGAATAAAACAATCTTTTATCAAAATAAAATAAGATTTCATTTTAATATTTACTACGATCTCAATCAATAATAAAATCACGAGCCAATAACTTTTTTTTAGCTCGTTATTATAATTATTATCTTAAAATGAAATTAATGACATTAAAACGATTATAAAAAAGTATACATTAAATGTAGATGTAAAATTAAATTACCCCATTTTTTATAATATTTATAAATATCCAAGAACATAAAAAAGGTAATAATGGTTTGTGATATAATAATGTTACATCACAAATATACTATAATAATACAACTACATACTGTAATAAATGTTTATTTCCTGTATTTCATGTCACGGGCAATATATTTATGATAATTCAGATTCACTAACTCTTATAGTAAAATCAGCATTTATAGTAAATGTGGATTGCTGGCTTTTATTACGAACAACAGCTATTACTTTAATGGCCGATAATTTCATTAATATGACAGACATACATCATAACTTGGATTTTATATCTTTTTATCTATACATAAACCTATTGTCTTTATAAACCACAAAATGCTACAAAATTCTGTTTTATCTATGTTATTAATTTAAATAGAAATGTTTAAGTTTATGAATTCATACTTTTATATAAATAAGCTTTCATAAAGGTATTTGGCGGAAATTACCGGCTGTAAGCCAAATGTTTATGTTGAGTTTTTATTATTTTATTATTTTCTTAAATTTTCACGAGTAGTATAAATTTTTTAAATATAGTTAGTTACTTTCAATGGATTTAATTCGCGTAAAATTGAATTAACATTTTGAACTTTAAATATATATAACCCGACGTATTCGTTACTTTGTTCACGGAAAATGAAAGGTCTAAGTAATCGCTAAAAAGTAGCTAAGAATATTTTTATTTAAATTGATTCCACTAAATTAAAAGAAGGAATTCGTAAAGAAATTGATAATAGAAAGAATATTAAAATTTGACACTTACTGTTTACTATTTTCTATGAGAATGACAAGTCAGTCAGTCATCAATGAGTGAAATTAATAGAAATAGTTTTTAAAACATGCTGCCCTAATTACAATTCACGGGGGGTCGGCGCATTACCTTTCCTACAAACATTTCCGTTGTCAGCCGCCATGTCAGTAGCCACTCCCGGTGTTATCGTATCTTTATTCTTATACATTAACCCTTCCCATAAGTTACCTATCACTTAACAACGGTTAATTTTATTTATTTTGATGTGTAAGCAAAATACTGACAAAACTCCTTTTAACCTAATCAAACCCGCAAATTGAAAGACACCATTTTTTTTTCTTTTTTAGAAAGAGACTTTTTGATGCTTTTTACCCAAACATAATAAATATATATTTCTGTCAAATCTAAGTCAAGTATGTGACTTAATAACAAAGTTATAACAAATGGGCAAAATAAACATAACAGTTTATGTGACTCCAGAATGACGTTACGACATAATTTTATATCTTCTGTCCAATTTCGGGTAATACATACAAATATTTTTGCCTTTCTTTTAAGGGAAATTCGTCGTTTTTCATTAAATATTTAGTTATATTAAAGACCCGAAAAGTTACTTCTATATTAAAAATATGTTTAAACACATTATAAAGGATTTCAAAATATAAGTTTTAAAAATAATTATCAACATGGGTCATTTAAATTTCTTTTTAAACTCCATTCGATTGAGACAAACTTCTTTGAACAAATTCAAACTAAATAAATTATACATCTCTAGCTGAATAATTGTGTCCAAGATATTAATGAACATAGAAAACTAAATTTTCTAACTTTACTTGTCGGTTTTTTCTAACGTTTCTCTTCTCACTAAAATTTTATTTCTTTGAAAATGCTTCTATTAGGTACTACGTTAGACTATTATTATATATCAATTTCAATATAATAATTGGTTACAGTAAACATATTTATGAATGCAAAAAGAATATATGGAGAGATCAAACAAAGCTTAAGCAGCAAAAATAAAATTCAACCTTCCGGATAGTTTTTTTGGATTTACGACAAAAAAATAAGGCCTCACACAGTCTGCGTGGTGCAATTGCTTTAATAAATATCTTAGAAATAAGATTATATCTAAAAATTATTTTTAATTAATAATCAAGTCGTGCACATTTAGTTTCTTAGAAATTATTCATTGATGTCACTTATTTTCGAAATTTAGATTCGGTTATTTATCTCAACCTCGTCGGTTATGTAGAAATAAGTTCAACATGCCTACATGTCATATTTAAAATAATAGTGTTTAATATCTAACCCATTATTTTTTATGCTACTTGATTTACTACCGTTCTGTCAAATTTAATCGAAATAACAAGTCCAATGTGTTTTTTTAGATGGATTTTTAAAACCTTTGATGATCTCAAAATATAATATGTTACTATAGCTTGAAGTCCTACTCAAAATCTTAATTATGTTTGATGGTATTCCGCTACAAAACCAGTGACTTACTAGAAGTTATTGTTCATTGAATAATAACAGAATTAAAATAATACATTTTATAATATGGCAACTCTTTTATTTACCCCAAAAAATAAAACAAATCAAAGTGCTAAAAAAAAAACTCCTAAAAATAAAAGTAGTGTTCAATATTTCACCTTTGTTCTTATAAATATAAATAATATATTATATAGAACTCCCCTAAAATCTTCTTCACTTCTTTCTTTGCCGTTCTTGTATGGTTAAGCATACCCAACAGTTTTATGTTGCAGATATCTAGACAGAAGAGTTGTGTTGTTTTCAATTATTACAAGGTGAAGAACTGTTTGCTTTTGTTTCAGAATAAACTGGTGGTATATCAAAACAGACACAAAACATAAATAAATATTTATATCCTCCCTTATATATATGTCTCAAAGGCCTTCAATAATAAAGTCCCTCATACACGTACGCATCGCCTACTTTGAAATGCACACCTTCATAAAATATGACCTCTGAGCATTAAGAATTCAAAACTAACATACTATATTAGTGTACCTTAACTTATAAATGTATACTTTAGATCAATCTGTAACAAAAGTTGTTAAAAATTAATAAACTGTCTTAATAATACTAATAGACTACTTAACCTTACCCAAAATAATTAAGCTTTATAGTTTCCATAAAATGATATATTTATATAGTAACAGTATTCGGTCATAACTATTAATTTATTTTAATCGTTGGTAATACTATAGACATATACTAAAATTAACTAGTATTATTAACTAGTTCTATAGAACAAGTCAAGTCACTTATATTTTATTCCCACCCATGTGATATTACACTCTTAATGTTATCTTAACTCATCTTAATGTTTGCTCAGGGGTTAGAAAATATGTTATTATACTACGTTACTTCGTTACGTTACTACGTTACGTTCTGTCTCGAAATAGCATTGACCTTCTTTGTTAGATATAGTCTTAAATGTAATCTATACATCAGTCTCTCAGAATACAAATGATATCGTAATAGCTGCCTAAGGTAAGAAAAGAGCGTATTTATTTCTAAAAGGATGGCAACGCACTTGTAGCTCCTGCAAGACCCGTCTGCTCGTTTGTTTCCCTTTCCCATAAAAAATAATAATAAAAATGTCAAGGATTTAAAAAGCTTTTTCGAGCTGTCTCTAAATATATAATCAGGTGATGAGTGGAACGGACTCAAGCTGTTAATACACAACTACTAAAGAGTAATTGTATGTTAACAGCTTGAGTCCGTTCCATTCAAAGAATGAATGTGTGTAAGATTCTCTCTCACAAAATAAACGAGAAAGCTAAATAAAACACGTTCTTAGGAGCAATTATTAAACTATATTTATAAACACAATAGTTTTGGTTAACATTTTTTTCCCGTTTTCGTCACTGAAAAGGTTTAAGTTACAGTTAGATAAGAACAAAAAACTTTGTAAGTATTCAATTATTAAATAACTATACCCGAAAACATGTTTTAAAAACATTTTTTATCAACAGTTAATTTAAATTGCAGCCGGTAAATATTAATAGAACTGCGACATTCTCTGTGATTGCATACTAAAGACGTTTACGATAAATATTTTCACTCCAATTATCTCCTCCTGTAATTGCAACGTTGAAGATGGCTACTGTAGCCTCATTAAAGGGCTTTTAATTTTAACAAATTCAATCCTAAAATAACTAACGTACAAAAGGGTTGAAAGAAAATATGGTTTGTTTTGACTTTTAATTATTTTGCAAGTATAGACATTAAATACAGAATGGCACCATATTATTTATGGGTGTCTGTATGTACGTTGTTGTTTTTGGTAAATATAGATTGTACTTTATCTCCAAAATATAAATGATGATATGTTACAGCCGACTCTTGAATTATTCAAAATTATAAAAATCCTGCTTTCCAAAGCCATAAAAATGCATGTATCCAATGTTTATATAAATATATATATGTGTGTGTGTTATTATGAATAAATTAAATTGAAAATAAGTATATTTGCTAACTCTATCGTTAGACACCAAACGTGGCATTATAAATGATTATAACGTTAACAAGCTATGAATTATTCATAGCAGAGGTTAAAACGGTGCTAAGGAAAATGTCACGAAATGAAAGCTTAAAATTGAGTATTTTCACTTCATTATAACAGCGATATTGCTCTAAAGGAAAATCCTATGAATTACTAAACGGCTACAGAACAAAGTAGTTTAACAGGACACTTAGGAAACAACATCGCAAATATTTTTAAACAATTTTGAATATAAATTGCCGTAGTGGTATCTTTTTGATGATATACTGCAAAGTTAAAAACATTTGTAACAAAAACAATTTTAAACAGATTAGTAAATTGAGAAAAAAAATCTTCAGAGATATATTTTTGGGAAATGGAATGGAAAGCAGGAAACAACTAGACAAATTATTGGTCAAGATAACGCCATATGGAACACTTATGTTGAAAGCTTTAAACGATAAAAAAATGTATATTTACAATTTTAGAAGTATTATTACAAGATATATTAATTATGTAAGACTGAAAGAGCTCTGGAACAAATAAATAAAAAACACAGATCTAATTCTTTATCGGAGGATACGGGAATCAAAATATGTGGCTAAATATTTCGGAAAAAAATATTGGATATATGTACAACACTATGTACTCTATAATTAAAAAATATTAATTAACAATAGAGGTGAAATTGAGTTAAACATTAAATAGTTGTTTGATTAATATTCCGATCGTTATAATCTGGGCTTCGTTTCATGGATTGGAGTTGATAAAGCGAAATATTTGATACATCTGCAGTCTGAGTGAGACAGATATTTAGTTAGAAATTATTATGTATTTTGGAGTTTATTAATAACGTAAGGTTTATAATTTGTAACTTGCTCAGAAGCCTTATAACTTATTGTCATTAATATAACGCTCCTACAGATATGTTAAACGTTATTCTTTATACCTTAAATTTAGAAATATTTAATGAATAACAGCTGTTAAGACTTGTCGATTTTAACTGACATGATAGCCGTCTGTTTACAAATACATGAATCTATGTATTTGTAAATTATATAATTATATTTAAATAGCCGTTTCCTTTTTTAAATAAAATACTAACGGAAACCTGCATAAGAAAACATAGGTTTCTTTTTCCTGAATTACGGCTTTGTGTCAGAAGTTAGTTTGTTGCCCATATAATTATGTTTTAGTTACAATATATTTTAGTGCAGGTAAGTCAATGTTTTTAATTAAAATGGAAAACGTTAAAGGATACGGATTTTAAAGAAACAAGCCCAAATTATGACATAACATATAATTTTATAACATTAATTATCATATTCAAATACTTTTCTATTTATTTCTTAGTTCTTGTGAGTTATCATATCATATCAAATGAAAGTAACTTTTGACGGTGGCTTCGCCCGCAGTGTACTAACATATAAAGTTAAGAAACTTCATAGGCAGGAAGAGATATTTCTCAAATTTCAAGACTTTTTTGACACATCTTTATATTTTAGCCATTTCGCAAAATATATTTTATTCATGAAAAAGTAAAAAGCTTTCATCGTTCCATTCATCTTTATAAGCAATACAGAGAACGAATACTCATATTCACTCGACAAATAATTTCAAAGTTGTTGATATAAATGCTTTAGCGATAAGGCCGCCTTTTGTATATTATTTATTGTTTTTGTTTTGAATATCTTTGTTTTATTTTATTTTAATGGTGTACAATAAAATATTTTTTTTATTTTTATTATTATTAAAATGAAGAATTTTTAAGAATTTGAAATGTTTTAAGAAACTTTAGTCTAAAAATCACTTAGCTATTTTGGAAGATGTATTATTCTTTTATAATCTTATTACAGTCTCAGAAACGCATCACAATTTTCTTTTACTGAAGTTTACGTGTAATCTAAATCATTTTAGCTAATTAAAAGGTTCATGACTTAATTAATTTGGCACTTTGCTACGTTTAAGAAATAAGTGGTGTAATTTAATTCTTATACGAAAGAAATTAATATTTTTAAATTTAGGTGATTAACATAATTATTGCTATAAAAAAATATTTTTCACGTTTTATTTCATGAAATATATCAATTCTTGAAAACGTGTAAAGCTTGAATTAGTAGAGCTTTGATGAGCTACGGGATGGGGCAGAAAGTTTACTAAGTACAGGAATGGCCATTGGGTATTTAGTATCATGATGTCATTCAGAAATAAAGAACCAAGGAAACGAACAGTAAATACAGAGCGGTATATTGCCATGCCATTGCCAATAGCCCCTATTTTTGTTACCTTAAAAGTTAACTACTCGACAGCAACCCAGAGTTTTAAAATAAAATATTCGAGAGGAAATGCAATGAAGTTGGTTGCAGCAGTTTCAGAATAGTCAAGGATAACGTGAATAATTTTATTTAAAAAATAACCCGGTTTGTGAATTTAAATGATAAATTAAAAATGTTATCTTACACAAGTAGTTTCTTTGAAATGTAAACAAACTTTGGTCCACCCTATTAAAAGTTAATTATAGTTAAAAGAAGCTGTTTATGCCAAATTTTATTTTGGATTCAATAAATATGCCTTCATTTGTTTAAAGGTTTATTATAAAATATATTTAAAAACGGCGTACGATTAACATAATCTATTAATTGAATCATTGCTTAAAGATCTTATTTCAAGCAATCAAAATTGTCGACTGGCTTCACATCTACTAATCCAGAAATGGCATTTGAACCTATCAATATTGTTCAAGAACACCATAGACCTCATTTATTTTCAAAGAACAACAAAAATATACTTATAATAGACTGAAAACATTTTTCACGGATATTTCTTGTCCTTATCTATTGGGATGTTGCTCGCCTAAAATTTTAATGTGCGGAGATGGTTTCATGGAAGAGTCATTTCTTTGTAACTCGTTTAAAATAACGTCATATCTAGAGGATTCAACTATTGTATACTCATATAATATTTATTACCTAAAAAAATTATGATATATATACATAGATTATTATACTTGATAAATATACATAGATTATTTTGTACTCTTAATTTTTTTTTTGGAAAAAAAAAACATATTAAATAGTTTAACTAAATGAAGTTTGCTTATTTAAATTTACAAAATTAAGCAAAATCATGAAAAACTTGGAAAATGAGAAACTTAGCTCAGAAATAAAAATAAATAGCGTGAGCCAGCTGCTTTAGTCATCGATTTTGCTTTGATATTTTTAGCTGAAAATAGACCTTTAGGACTTTATGGCTTAAATTGGATCGGCCTACAATATTTTTATTACTTGATTTAAAAAAGATAAAGAGGAGTCACGAAACCGCCATTTGCAATTACACGCAGTACTGCATGAAACAAAAATGATATGTAAACATAACATTTCAGTTAATAAACTATCTAAACTTTTTCATCGTTCTTTTCATTACTAACTTCAAAATTCATTAAATATACACATTAACTAATCCAAATATCATTACTATGCATAATTTATTAATGGACGTGAAAACACACAAAACTAGAGTGAGGCGATCTAATGCACGCATCGTGTTATTTTTTTTTCCATATATAAAACCTAACCTATTTTTTATTCAAATAACCATATGTAAGTCTTGTCTCAAAAAAAAACCATTAAAACATTAACATTCATGGAATGAACACGAAGACATTACTTTTTTAACTTTATATATTAGGAATTTACACACAGTAAATCTAAGTTTGAAAAGCAACGGGGATTGATTCCCTGCGGTCACAGTTTCGAGTCTTGCTTTTTTTTTTAAGTATTTTCCATTATGTACATAACAATAGAACATGTTTTTATAAACAGTGTTACATACAATCATGTAATATACAGCGAGAACGATGCGACGGGCAGATTCATCAGGCGAGCGATGAAGGCGACACCTTATAATATTGTAGAATACAACACCAAGATGGCCATAAGAGACAGGAACTCGGCAGTCGTGGAAGCCTTGCTCGAGATGAGTAAGAACATTAAATCAACAGTGGGTCGTTACAGCAGTGTATTGGGAGAAAAATAATAGTCTATGAATATAGACTATTATTTTTCTATAGTAATTCATATCAATGTAATGTTTAAATATAATAACTTAACCTAAATTTAACAAATCACATATTGAAATATATATAAATATATATACATACTAAACAAATATATATACATAAAAAAAATAAAAATAAAAAAAAAAGTAATAATAATAAAAAAAAAAAAAAAAAAAAAAAAAAACCTGTGCAAAGGACTAGTACTAACTTAGATTTTTAAGATTCCTACTAATAATCTCTTCCGTTATGCATGTTTTTAAAATCTCTATTCAAAAATTATATGTTAACTTCACAATAATTGTAAAACGTCAAAAAAGAGCACGGATGACGTGTCCGTGGAAAAATAAAAATAATAATAAAAAAAAAAAAAAAAAAAAAAAAAGGCATTAAATGCAAAATATATTTACCAATATAATAATATGAATTAACTTTTAGTAATGCTATAAGCCTCAAGTAACTTTCCACAGATAAATCCATTTACCTTGATAACACAGTGGATGCTTAAAACACTAGTAAGTCATTTAAAAATTAAGATTAATATGTATAAAAAAAATGGTTGATTTCTTATTTCTGATGAGACTTTGAAGGTGACCATACAATCCAACATGACAATAATCTCTACAGGAGGCAGCTTAGAATAGAACTTTGAAAATATAATACGCACTGTTTTAATGTACATGAACGTACTATCTACTTAATAAAGTTCGATATTTGTTCGATATATATTCGAAGATGAAGGTCAAGTGTTCATGTGTGTGTGTATCAAGAACTGAGATATATTTGATTAAAAAATATGAAGTTGTTGACAGCAAAAGTATATTTTTTCCCATTTCAACAAAGTTATAAGTTAAAAAAAAAAACTTTTTTGATAATTTAAAACAAAATGGCTAACGTAAACATACACAAGAGGGGTGAATAATGTGTCTGAGTTGAAAAGCAAATAACTTAAGAATTAAAGAAAGGCAGAATAATGAAAGAATATCTTTACAAAGTGAATAGATGTTGAAAAGCGAATCTTTTTGAGGAAATAAACGGATCAAATGTATTGTGAAAATCTTTTGAATAAGTTGGCTTAAGAAAAAATGTTGGAGATACATCTTCTCAATGTAATTAATGAATCACCGTTGTAAGTTTATTCGTCAGTAAGTTATAGGATTTTGAATTTATTTTGTATTTTATTATTGCTGTTTTTTTATTATTTTGCTATATTTTCTTAATTTCCCTTTTTGTTTCATTGATTTAATGTTTCTTATATCTTATAATGGCCACATACTTTCGTTATTAGATTCAGAATTGTTATCGCAATGCTAGACCAAGACTTATATTGTCAATATTTTAAAAGTTATTCTTTTTTACGAACATTATATTAATCTTTATGATAATTTAAAAGTAGCCATAAAATCTTTTATAAGACCAAAATATCTTATTTAATTCAAACAGAGAATTCAAATTGGATGTCAGTTGATGATAATTAAAAGATTAATACATACTGATTACATATTATCGTGGACGATTTTAAGCCGCACTCGTTCACACTGACCTCAATTAAATTACATAATTTATTGTTAAATTACATAATTAAATTACATATATAAAATTAAATGCATACATATGCATTTAATTTTATTTTCATTTACACACAGACTTCGGAGGTTTCGTATAGACAAAAATAATAGTCTTGTTTTGTCAATACATCATTATTTTAAATATCAGGCACAGTAACTTTTTTTGGGTTACAGGTTTGTCTTTTCCCAAAGAACGAGGATAGAACAATTAGTGATTATCAATCAATTTGATAGTTTAGCATGAAAGTTAAAAAAGAAACAAATTCACCTTCTCAAATTTTATATTGGTCAGGATGTTAGCGCATTTTTTTCCTGAATATAATTCCCAAGTAAAGTATTTATTTCTCCAAAAGATTTCAATGTGAACGTAATATAAAAAATAATTTTAAATTTACTAGGTCTTAATACGATTATTAAAACCTAACCTAATAACAGTATTAAGACTTTATTTGCGTTCATCTAGTACTTACTATTCACACGTTATAGTACCCGTTCCGATCGTCTGAGCTAAACTTTAACTTAACTTTAAAATCATCAGACGGTCATTCATTTTTAGTTACACGAGGATCCGATAGATGCCGCTGAATTATAATAATAATTTGGTTTATGAACTCATTTTTAAAAAAATAATTTGTAATATTAAATTGCTTATACGGGCCTTAATAGTGGCTAATGGAACAGAACATCACAAAACAGCACAGAACAAAACAGAACATAGTCTGAATGCACAAAAAAAATATTACAACAAACATGTGAAAGTCTTGGTCACATAATCAAATAACGTGTGGTCTATATACTAATTATTTGTCACTTCGTCCATTGGTAAAAGTACTTTATAATAATTTATTTCACATTGTATATTTTACTGCTCTTTGGACTTAGCTCGCGTTGCAGTGGACTACTTTAATGAAGACTTTTGTATTTTCTGGAGTCAAAACAAAATTCTACGACAATTTTCATGAGTGTTTGAGAGATAAACTTACTCATCTTTTATATTACGAGGACATAGAACTTGAAATATTTATATTATATATAATTCAATTGACAAGTTCAAAAATAAATGTTTGTATAAATATTCCTTGTGATTTATGTATCTGCAACAAATTCTACTTAAGCTGGGTCTGAAGAAGAACTTGTAACGTGAAGATAAAAAACAGGTAGGAATAAATTGATATATGAAGCCCTTGTAAAAATATTTTTATACATCTCGATAACATCTTACAAACCGTAAATAAGATGGTTACAAATTTGTTCGCCATTTTCACGTATTGATGTCTTAACGTTACTATGTACTAGAATTCAATTGGCTTCAGTTGTTTTAAGTCATTGAACTGGTCAACAGTTTATTAGAATATTTATTTTTACTACCAATAGTACAATATAAAATATTATATTTAATAAAATATCGGCTCAGAACCTTATAGTGACAATTTAACTAATTATGCAATTGCCTTGTATTTGACTATGGGTGTTGTGTTTTTTTTGAAACTATGTTATAATAAGTTAAACCTATACCAAAGATAGCAGTTTTTACTGTAAATTTAATATGTTAAAATATATTATCTTGAAAGCACTCTTATTTTAAATGTCAATTATGAAAATACTAGACACTGCTGATACGACAATGATACGACAGAGAAATGTAATTGGCTCTCTTATTATGCTCAACCCCACGATCTTAAAAAGATTACGCGGTACCGGAAATATTCCTGCTCTTATTTCGTTCAATTCAAAGTCATTCGGAAAATTATTTTCACAAGCAGTTTCATTTATTTTAATATTTAAGAATTTATATTATTGTCAATTTAACCAATTTTTAAACTTTGTATTAACATACCGTAATATATTTTTAGTAACTATTGCAATACATACAATACATGGGATTGTAAATGCCATCCCTAGATATAAACCCATTAAGAATAAATTAATTTAAATTTTAAAATATTTATCAGCGTTATTTTGAAGAACCATAACTAACCTAACCTAACATAAAATTAGTCGAACTTCAAATAAAGTGAGATATATTTTTATGAACATTTCAATCCTTCTATCCTTAATTTTATAAATTAAGCCAATAATATTTTGCAATGTCCATCTCAGTCGATATTTCCCACATCGCGGATAAGATAACTTCTCGAGGGTAAAAGTTACCTGGACCGTTTCTTATTTTACCTGAAACAAAAAAAGTACATGAAAAGGTTTTTTCTTACAAATATATAAAAAAAATAATTAATATTTTATCCGATGTACATATACATAATAAATCACCGAAGACTGAAAAATGACTTAATGGATTTAAATCCAATCAACATGCTCGTAGATTAGGGCTGAAGTGGGATTTTAACTACCGGCGGGAAGCAAATAAATTTTCTAATTAATAACTAAGTCAAGAATGGCAATTTTAAATATAAAAATAATAAATTTATTTTTTTTATTTATTCGTGTTCCTAGAATAAATTTTGCTAAGTTTATGGTACAATAATCATTTTGGTGCTTGCTATTTCAAAGTCGGTAGTTAGTATTTTTATTTAAAAATATTAATGTGCTGAAAGTTATAAAATATATGCTTCTAACTATTGTGTCATATATTTTATAACTCCCTACACAACAGACACTATTATTTTTTTTTATCTCTGTTTGTTTTGGAAATTTAGTTGCCATCCGCCTGTCCGTCTGATTGATCTGACTTCCATTAGAAAATACGGAACAGATCCAAAAAGGTTTTACTTTAGCCTTTAGAAAAATATTTTTTTTTATAAGAAAAATACATTTTCAAAAGGCCATTTGTTGTTGATTCCTAATTAGCTCTTACCCTCATGGTTGAATAATTCATGAACATTTAAGTTTATCGAAATCGAAAATGAACACAAATATTGAGATATAAAATTATTTTACGATTTTATCCAGAAATTTATTATAGGTTATCATAGTTCGTATGGTCGTCTATAAAACGATTATATGCCAATTAAAGATATTCACCGTAATACACATTTAAAACGGTTTTATTTTGAACTATAAATGAATTAAATGAAGGCAATACTATTGGCCCATTTAGTTTGAAAACAAGTAAAATCATTCGTTGAGATCATTTCAATTAACATTACTATTTATATAGGGCTGTCTCTCAATTATTTATTCAAATTTAAATCTACTTGTTAAATTCATACTCAAACTTGGAAAATTATATAAAATACTTACAAAATACATCAGACTAAAAGTTTTACTTACTTAGGTTCTTTCAAAAAATATTTGTATGGTTTTAACTTACTAATATAAAGCTATATCATTCCTGATTAATCTGATCGTATTTTTAAAAAGGAATATGAAAAAAAAATCGGTGTAATATTCCGGATTAAATAACGTTGCTTTTCTGTTTAATCGGCATTTTGTGGCTAAATTGGATAATAAATGAGAGTCTATGCAAAAGATTAAAAACCGTGGACCTGAAAGATGACGCTGCAACTAATCTGAGATAAATAAAGTTATAATATATATTTTTGTAGTTAAGTAATAATCTGGATAATACACAATAAATTAATTATAATATACATACTTATCTTTATTTTACCTTAAAATCATTGTAATATACATACTTATTTTTATTTTACCTTAAAATCATTGTACATATCTATGTAGTATAATATTTTTTTATGATTGCCAACCCTAAGCTCATTCTAATAAAAAAATATTGGCGTACACTTTTGAATCATTCGTAAGCTTTTAATAAAAGAATTATTAATAAAAAATGTGTAATGTAAATTTACTACGCTGTCGAAGTATTCAGGGCAAGATAATGAGAAATGCTTGAGATATTCAATCTGCGATTAAAATGGCTTCTTAAAGCATTATTTGGTTAACTATACAATTACTTACTTTAGGAATATATTTAAATGTTATGTGGTTAATTTAATCTGTATTCAGAAAAAAATAAAAAAGACTGTATTTAGTTAAGTATAATTGAATATAATATTTTTATAACAAAACATACATCATGTAACGTAGGAAGACGACACCATATCCCTTAAATTGGTTTATTTGTCAAAATGTGTGTGCTTCAAGGCTCTATATAAGGGCCTTTCTTGTTCATCATTTACATAAACGACTTGCTTTACATTTTGTGAGAAACAACCATGTTGTAACCATCCCATGTTGCAACCATGTCCCATGCAAACATGGGATAGTATTGTTTGGTGATAAAATTTCTTTTATTTTTAAATAAAAAGACAGCAACCAATAACTGATGGTGTAATCAATGCTCTTTCAGATGTTTTAGAATAGTTAAGCAGTCAACCAATGCACTACTAAGTAATGAGTAATTAAGGATAATATAATGTTCTAATTTTGGTTTTTACCTGGAATGCGAAATTGCTATGGGGTATTTTTTTCACAGTATCGTATGACAATACGGCATGCTATTAATGAGCAATTTATCATATATTAATTCTTTATTTGTGCTACAGAAGAGGGCTATTCGAACTATCTATAACAACAGACTGAGAGAATAAAATGATCAAATAATTAAATAAATAAAAGGGATGAGATCTATATACCAGCCTGTTATATAATATATAAAGGCAACCTTACATTCTTGTTAAAAATAATAGACATAGAATTGAAGCTGCTTCAAATCAATAAGATCTAAACGTTATTTTAAGGTATAAATATTATAATTTTATCAGTGATAAAACTTAACAGCAAATCTATAGTGTTAGTTGAAGCAAATAAGTAACTCTCTCAATCTGGTTTCACTA
This sequence comes from Dircenna loreta, assembly GCA_963555665.1. Lineage (NCBI taxonomy): Eukaryota > Metazoa > Arthropoda > Insecta > Lepidoptera > Nymphalidae > Dircenna > Dircenna loreta. The sequence continues at coordinate 6,335,596 of OY743089.1, read as the reverse complement.
GATTGGATTCTGGTTTCTCGTTCCAAGATATCCCTAGCTAGCGATGACAACCTTAGGTAGTTTTTCACAGTAATACAAAACTTATTCTAATTTAAAAACATTAAAGGGCAAACAAAATAGCTTGGCTCATTTTATATTGGAATTATCCAAACACCAAGACGTAACCTAACTACATAAGCTAAATACATAAGCTAAGTAAATAAGCTCAGTAAATAAGCTAAGTACAAAGGCTTAGAACATAAGCTAAGTACATAAGCTTAGTACATAAGGTAAGTCCATTAAGTAAGTACATAAGGTAAGTATATATTTTATATTGATATGGCTATAAATATAAAATACACATTCATAATAAAACAAAAATAATAATAAAGAACAAAGATGGATAGAATTGTGACATTTAACAGTTATCCACTCAGTTGTTGGTTGAGTATATTAAATGAAATTTATTTTCAAATCAGTATACGTAAAGCATACTGGTTATACTTTAAGAAGTGACCAAAAGAAACAAAAATTGTTACTAATAATCACATCCAATACATCCACTCCAAACAAAGGATCATGAAACTTTACACTCCAGCTATTGGGATCTGCGTCACGAGCGTCTATAAGTACAGTAGAATGCTTTTATGATACTCCCACAAAGCAATTATACAGCGTTATTTTACACGATTACTATGACAATACTGTGTGGGAGATCCGTTAGACTGAGCTCCTTTTGTAAGAAGTATAGGTTGTGAAATGGTTCGGAGTTCTATTTAAAAATTAACATACAAATTTACTTTTAAATACAATAAAATCGAGTCCAATACAGTTGCAAATACAGTTTCTTAATATCTACTAATTGGTAACGTTTTTTATATGGAAAGGTACCAAATGATCTCTCTGGTAGCTTTTCTATTTCTTTCTTCGTTGTCATTATAAGTATTCAAAGTATCGTCGTATTGTAATATTTAATTAGTTATAGTGAATAAAACTGAATAGTTATGTTTAAATGAATAAATGTTTTTTTTTTAAATTTATATAGCCTGTGGATTTATGGAATATTTTATAAGTGTATATTTTGTATGTACTGACTACTTCTTTTGTTACTGAAGTACATTTATTTAGTGATTGCATTGTCGGTTACATATCACTTATCACTTAACAACGGTACAATTGAATTAAAGTAATTAAAAAAAAACAATTAGTTGTAATAAAATTCAATTACTTGCACAATATATAAGGAGTGAAACTAAATATATGTTGAGGAATTCATCTCTATTAAACGGTATATTTAATATAACTGTAGACTCCGCCGCCCGTCTTATAAATTCCAATGAATTTTCCGAGAACTATGATGGACGTAGAGCGTTAATTGACAAATTTTACATTTTGTATAATGATCTCGCACTATTGAACCAAGGCTCTTCCTCTCTACTAGAATATTATAATAAATGCAATAATTAATTAGCACGGTGATGATAGTTCAATGAGTTTCAATGAGTTGGTTTCGAGTACCATTAAAGCTGAACATATTTTATGTTAAAAATGCTGCGGAAAGGCAACAAGTTCATGTCGTAGAGAGAACATAGAACATTCATTATATTTTAAACCAGAAATATTAAAAGTAGTGGTTAATAGAATAGTTGAAAACAAACCTCTCACAATAATATTCGTACTAATATATTATTACGAATATTATTATGAGGACATGTAGGAAACATGTCTAAAGACATCGACATATTTTGTAACTACTTACAAATTATATTTGTCAAGTTACGTTACAAGTAACGTTTATTATCTGTAATATTTGTAAAATTATTAATAATTTCGATATTTTTTTTCTGGAGAGGGGTCCAAAAAATTAAAAAAAAAACACATTAAACTTTTTACTAAGTTTTTAAATTTGGTATTTGAGATTAAGTTAAGAAGTTGAGGCTTTATCAGAAGTTTTGATGAAAAATAATTGAAAACGTTCAGTCCATTTAGAAAATTTGTCAAAATTACATGGAAAGACCGTAAGTAAGCTGTCATTTGACGTGATAATTAATGACACCATTGGATATGTCATACAACATCTCAAGTAATTATGTATGTAAGTCTGAATGAATGAATATATGCATATATTAATGTATAAAGGTATTTATTTGACAACTTGACGTCGACAATGTAATACGACAATAAAATACAGGCGAATTAAATAAATAACACGTCAAATGTGTTTTTACATTTTATGTACATATATATTCTTTATTGCATACCACATAGATGTAAAGTAAGGTGTTAACGAACTGAAATAAAATTTATTCAGTTCCAGATAATGTTATACAGGGAATTATAAGGAGACTCTCTTAATTAGAGTGTTGTTTTGGTTTTCTATTATCTTAACTTTGAAACCGAACAAACTTCTAGACAGGGGAAATGTTTATTTTCATTAAAATATTATAAATAACACAACACCAACATTTTGTCATAAAAGTGGAGATTTTATCATGTTCAATAATAGTATTTTAGAAATATATTTTTATTAGATCGATTATTTTACGGACAAAAAAATGTGAGCAATATTATCTAATAGCAATATATTCTGGTAAGACACAACTCATAAAAAAAGTGTTTGTATTTTTTCAACCTCATTGGCTGATGTCCTTGTAATTAATTACTAAAGCTTTTTAATAATAAATCTGCAACTTTTCACACACAACAATTCTATTTAATTATATTAATTCTATCTTAAATATTTCATTCTATCTTAAATAATCTTCACCATGATCCGAACTTACGGCAAACGACATCACATCACATCACATTTCAATAACAAGCCCTCAAAAAATATATATAAAATATGGTTTTCACGTTTGAGAAACCAGAACTTATTTATTTTTCAACATCAAAACTAGTATGAATTGTATCGAATTGAATACTGTTATAATAATATTGATGTATTTTTCTTATAATTGTTTCGAAATAGAACATATCTAATTGTCAGTGAAAACTTAATATGCAAATATGTTTTATGTATTTGACATAATATGTAATTATTATAAGTGTAATGTATCTGCTGTTTATATGCCTATTAAAAGGCAATGAAATATAAAAACACATTCGTTTAAACTTAACTTTTTGAAGTATCATTTCAACCAATATTTTTCCTTGCCAGTTACATAAATGAAACCCCAAATATCGCGTGACACCAAAAAGCATTGTCACAACAATACCAGGATGCCCTTCAAGCAATAAAACATCAACGCATTATTTGCTACAATAACTTTAATTTCATTTCATTTTACGTGAATACAGAGTACGTATATACACAAGAGTTTAGTGACCTAAAATCTACTGTAACTGACGCAAACAGCCTGAACTGAAATATAACCTCTTTTGAATTTACCTCAATTTACGCTGGCGCCCTCTAGGACAGGTAATTGGTAACAGTATGAAAGTGAAACTCCGATATCTTCAGGATTCCGGATCTTTTAATTAAACGTAGAAAAACTAGTAAAATTGCACGGATATAGTTATCAATTTAAGGAAAAAAACGAATTATTGGTTGCTTTATTAAATAAAACCAATGTAATTATATAGAACATACTCGTAAATAAAGACACATTAAAAACTTTTAAATTAACGACCTCCAACATGGTTTTCCCTTACTTATGTATTCCATCCTATTCTCTATCTATTCCATCGAAAACTAATTAAAGTTCTTCTTACATTTCAATTACGGCTGTTGTGAGATTAAATTAATTTTGATGAGACTTTCACACAAATAAATAGTGTATGTTATTCAAACACTGTTGTAACATGTCTATTACGTAAAAACTGAGGGAAAAGTCCTATATTATGATTAAATATTAAAAAAAGGTTTGATAATTACATGATATGATAGATATTTAATGAAATTATTTTAATGACAAAAATCTCTCATCTAAGTTGAGTATTATATTTCATAATTAAGCCTAAACCTAAGGCATTTGTAATTCTATTCGTTATTCCATTTTGCCTAGATTTCACACAGAACAATGAATATGGTTGTTTTATAAAAAAATATTTTTAATTTTGAATGAAATTAATAATTCTAATTTAAATGAAAGTGAAACGGAATAAATCTCTTACAAATGATGTTAGCGATTATCTCTCTGATTAATGTAAGTAACATTCTCTCTTATTCTCTCTTCTCTTCATTCTCTGATAGTAACACTAAAGAGAAAACTAAACAGTTCCTTGATAGACGTCGTATTATTTTATAAACACAATTGTTTTTTTTTATAAACTGCTTCCAGCATTCCTCCAACCACGCACCTTACTGAAAAGGTTCTTGTGACAGTAGGATAAAAATCAAATACTTCGTAAGTATACAACAATTGAAGGATGGTCCTTGGCCAGGGCCAAGTAAAAACTTTTGAAAAAAGTAATGTAATATAATATTCCAGAGCCAATAAATCTTAATAAAGCAAAGCTGCGACATTACCTGAAATTGTGCACCGAGGGCAAATGCCTTTGATTAATATTTTCAATTCAATCATCTCCATCCGTAATTAAAACGTGAAGATAACTAATGTAGCGTCAATAAAGATCTTTTCATATGAACAAATATAAACCTATAATAACAAGCGTACAAAAAGATTAAGGGGAAATATACTCTGTTAGTTAATTAATATAGACATTTAGTTCATGATGAGTTCATGAATGGAATCGTATGTATGTATGAGTGACTGTATGTGTGTGTATATATATTGTTGTAGTATTAGTTATATACTTTTTATGAACCTTCCTTAATATGTTAATGACAAAATATAGGTACTAATGAAAATTAGCGATAATTTAAAGTGTACAAAGGAAGACTTATAACTCAAAGAAACATCTTCCTTAAAATTATTATTTAGTATATATATATTAAATAATAATTTTGTAAACGTACAATTACGAATGTATTTAGGTGTATGTACGGGCATGTGCTAACTCTACCATTTGACATCTAACCTTTTTACCTAAACAAGCTTTTAATTATTCATTCATTCATTGCAAAAATGTACTAACGATAATGACATGAAATGAAAGCATAATAATATATAAGTGGTTATCTTATCGACTCTCAAAACTGATGATATGTACATCCCTAGACAAAATGACACACAGACTTGTATTAGAAACAAAAAAAAAAGATTTATTTAAAAAAATTATGTACGAAATGTTAAATGTATGTTAAATGTTAATAATGTACGAAATTACGAAAAATATAATTAGTGCTTTTGTTGCTTTCCTTTCTAGTTAAGTGCTTTTAATCCCGTGGCGATGAAAGTAAATGATCAAGGTTCGAAGGTAGTCGTAAAATATGTGATGTTCTCAATTCTACGGTATTCACTTATAAGTGCTTTGGCCTTCACCTCCTTGGCCGTTCTTGGCTATATCCATGATTTTAGACGATTATCCTTGGAAACCACATTATGTTTTTTAATATTTGGCCTCTGGGGGTATCCCTCAAAAAAAATATATCATGTACTTCGGTTGGTTCTTATTATCTGTATTTATGAATCAAAATTCATCACATTGTCTGTAATATGATGTCGACTATACAAACTACATAAAATGACAAAATTTCAACCAGTAGAGCGTGATTAAATTACAATAATTATGTATGATTTTTTTCTTTTATTTTAGTCATACAGTTACATCAGTTAGGGAACCTTGATGTGATTTTGAACCGAACAGAACAAAAAGTTATTTTGTAACTTGTTAGATGATAATAGATTAACCAAAAGCAGCATTTTGTGTAAAAGTTATATAATGTGGATAATTGAAGATATATGAGTTAGTACTTAACTTTATAATAGAAACAAACGTGTCTAATGTTATTCTCGTTTGAAAATGGCTTTTGGTTTGAAATAATAGGTTTCTGTAGCAAAGCAATTATACATTCTTGGCAGTTCTAATTTATATATATCAAAGAGAGTGTTAATTGGATCTAGGAAAGTAAAGTAAGGTGATGAAAGTAGGTTTTCGTTTTTCGTTAATTCCATTCCATTTTTATAGTCCTAGTATCTGTAAAAATAAAATAAATGAATTTTATGAGTATTTATATTTACTCGTCTGTATTCACGTTAACTGTATCAGAATTTGCCTGATCATTTACGACGCCCTCCGAGGTTTTTACTCACGGGCTCAAAACATATCAGACTACCGGCGTCTTTGAACTGGGTGAAGCAACTCTCTGGTCGAAATTGGTTGGAGTTGGGAGAAGTTATAGTTATATTGATACTAAGTACTAAGATAAAAAGATACTAAGAGCTCACATGCGGCTCTTTGTCACTTATCGTTGTAATATCTTGTGTACTCACTGCACTAACCTTGTTATTTAAGAATTTAATTAAGTTGTTATTGTTGTACTTAATTATGTTTATGACCGGTTGCCATGCCATAGTAGCATCCAACCATTATTCCTATTGAAATTTGGTAGACGACTCATTTTGATAGCTTCACGTTCTTTACGCAGTAATAAAAGCTATTCCCTAGCTTATACGGACGCTTTGTCAAAACGTACGTAAAGAGTTCCCGAATCAAAGACGCGTTCCATTATCGTTAAGCCATTCCTATTCAGATTTTTAACGTATCGTATACATTTAGTGATCCTTATATGGATATTTCAACGAGTTTTCTTTTCTTTTTTTCTGAAGGTTATATAATACGGGAATAGGAAATATTGTTGCAGATAAAACATTCAATACAGCGTGAGACAGCTGTTCTAGACATCTTGTCATATTTCGTCATCGATTCTGCTCCCAAATAAGCTTTTACAGAATTTTTTTTACAGAGAATTACCAAATATCTGTTTCGTTTTTGAAATAAGTATGAAAAATCTTTATTCTATCGCTTAAGTGACGTATAATTTATACTAGGTCGAAAGTTCGTGAGGTAACGGGTTCCAACCCGTTTTAATTAAAAAAAAATTTTAAACCCGGGTTAATTTTATTTAAAAAATTAAATAAAATTAACAAGGCTATACATGTTTAAAGATATTTTGAATCAATAACATAATAGTATTAGAAGTAAGAAGCAAATGTGCAAATTGTATACAATTATTAATTATATTGTACCATTTTTATATTCAATACGAGGCAAACCTATTATTTTAAGGCACTATTTCAATTTCAGGTCAAACACGTTATAAAAACTATAGACTCAATAAAACCTCACATACTAAATAAATCATTTTAACCCAAACACTAATGATAATTGGATGTCAGTTGATGACAATTAAGAGGCGTTCATTAATACATACTGATTACATATCACCGTGAACAAGCACGGTTTAACAGACCGCAATTGTACTATACACGGATTTAATTTTATTAATGTACTAGCTAATGCCAGCGGATGGATCCGCGCTGTTTAAGACAAAAAACAGTATTGGACGCTCTAAAAGTATTTTTTTATTCCTCAGGAACCATTTAGGTGTAAAACTTATGTCTTTGTCAGTTGTACCCCTTATAATACGTGTGAATCATTTTATTAAGATCAGTTAAGTAGTTGAAGCCTGAAAGTTAGAAAGCAAACAAAATCATATAATTTCAAATAAATATTACCACAATTGTAGTATATAGGTATTATTGCATAAAATATGATATATTGTACTAGGTTTAGGATTTCGCTCGCGTGGCAGATAAGTAAAGAGCAAAGTACTCCTTTTAAAAGAACCCTTTTTTTGCTTGCATAAAAAGTAGCAGATGTTCATTTTTAGATTGTGATGTATCTGTGACCAAAATTCTATCCCAATCCATCTTTTTGCGTGAGTGATGGACTTATATACAAACTATATGCATTTATAATATAAAGAACTTGAACCAATTGTATTTTAATTCAATTGGCAAGTTAAGAAATATAAGGTAAAAAAAAATTAAAAATTTCGTCGTCATTTATATCTTTGCAACAAATCTGATTTTAGCTGGGTTGAAAAAGAAACTGATAACGTTAAGGGGAAAGGCTACCGTATGCTTAAAAGTACCTTTGTATACAATAATGACACAATATTTTACAAAAGTCAGTCCGATAAATTAGTATATAAGTTCATGCGAATACAAATATATGTTATGACTTAAAATAATCTTTTACAAAGTTAAAAAAAATCTTTTATTGTAAATCTGCTGAAAAATTTAGTAACCGTTACTAAACAGCTGTAAACATGTCCGCCATTTTGTGTCAAGGATTTATAACTGAGCGTTGTGTTAGAACATACAACTTTTAGATTTTGAACTGGCAAATAGTATTTTATTGAGCAGGCAAATTATCTTTATAAGAAAACTTATTTTTACCAATCAATAGTAACATACAAGATATGAAATTTCATGAAAATATCGGCTGAAAACGTTAAAAAATTTCATTGTTTTTAATTGTAGGTGTTGTGTTTTCTTGGAAGTGTCTTATAGATTGTGAGACCTAAGAAGAAAAGGCAGCAGCACAAATTTCAAGTCAACAAATAATTAACTGTAAATTTAAAACGGCAAAACACAAATAATTTTATACATTCGAAAAAATTGAGATTTTATCTTTAAGCAACTCTTACTTTAAATGTCAATTACCAAAAACACTGCTCACAATTGTTGATACAACGACGGAGATAGGTAATTGCTTTTTTCATTATCTCTACCCTCAGGATCTCAAATAGATTCCCCGGTTCCGGAAATATTCCTGTTCCAATTTCTGTAAGTTCAAAGTCAATCGGAAATGTTCTCTTCGCGAGTGAACAGTTTCATTTATTTTGCCTTTTTCTACAATGAGAAAAGAGGTTTAATTTATTGTTAGTGGAAATAATGTGTTTACTTTTTATTATCTTAGCGTATCGTATATATATTTTAATATTTCATGTTAAAAGAGAAAGAAAAAAAATATTTTACTTAAGCATTGTAGGTATATCGAAATTCTAACATCTAAACTAAACACTAACTAATTAAAAACCTATATCATAGAGGCCAGTACCTTCCTCAGACATTTAAATCAAACATCTTAAGTTATAATAATAAATCGAAGGCCTAACATTTAAATAATCGAATTTTAATATAATGCGAGATATATTATTTATTCCTTAGTCTTCTTTATCGAGATTCTACTGTAAATTTATTTAAAGATTATATACTTAAACATTTAATTAAGTTTTATATACTTTGAGATTAAGAAGGATAACATAATTAACAGTAATTAAATTGTCTTACTGTTCTTGTTAAATTTGTTTTTAATTTTTGATCTGTTACCCCATATATAGTACTCTTTATTTTGACTTTCCTTCCACAGGTCTGCAGAAGAGATTTCATTTTACCGTTATATTAATCATCGTTAAAATTACATTATCTTTTGAATCCGTACGTACCGTATCGTAAAGAAATCAATATAACATTGATTATATATATAGAGCTATGTCTATAATTACATTAATTGTCCATAAAAATAAACAGTTTACAATTTTTTATGAAGCCAGAAAAGATAATAGAATATATGTGGATTTATAAACATTGTAACCGTTTTTTCAAAGTTCTATCTAATATTTTCCTTCTTAGGAATGACCGAGTTGAGAAATAATGGAATTTATTTAGACTCTGAGTTTTGTTCAGTCTTATCATTCACATAATATATGTTTGGCAAGGTAAACCAAAAGGTTAGATAAAGGTAAGATAAAAAGGCAAGGTAAAATAAATCTTGTAAAGAAAATTTAAGCTAACTCACTTCTTCACCATTAATTTTTCTTGTTATTCAGCGGCTATTTTTTTTAAGACTAGATATTTTTTTAAGGTTAGAACAATAGTATTTTTCCAGCCAGATCCAGGTCAATGACCATAAACAGCTGTTATACATAGTACTCTTTGAAGCATAAAAATATAACTTAAAAAAATACAAACCAAGTTTTAGAATATAAATAAAATAGATACTTATAATTTCAAATCGATACTTCATTACGATATATTTTGAAACGAACTTATCACTAAGCACTAGCACTCCATAAAGGTTGTTTACTACAGGATGTCGAGACAACTTGGCGACATCTTATTTTTATATTACCTTTGGTGTACTAGGCATTGAATAGAACACATTAAAAGCTCTTTCTATGAGAATTACTTCTAGATAAGGGGTCCATAGGTTCACACTATATAGGCTGAATAAGGATCTAGTAGTTATGATAGATTTCTGTAATTTTATTTTAACATTAATCAAGAAAATGATGAAAACATACTCTTATTTATGTCCTTTGTCTTTTTTATAGTAACACATAGCAGAAAAAAAAAACAAACAAATAATATATCCTTTGAAAATTGCTATCTAGACTTAGATTTACTGAGAGGAAAAAAGGTTAATTGACCATAACCTCGATCAAAGGACCCTACAAAGAAGAGACCTTAATATAGGACTAAATAAAAAATAAACCGTCAAATTAAATACAAACTCCTTAATACCTCAGTGTGTTTAATATTTTATAGAAAACAAAGTAAAATATAATCATTGATTCAATTGAGATTTAATGGATATTGACGCCGTAGATTAATTTGTAAAGCTTATAATCATTGGAGTAGAAATCAAGACTTCTACCAAATAAACGTAGAATTCGTTCGTCATTATTTTATACTATTATTTTTATCTTATCTGCACTACCGAAAAAATAAACAATATGCCAACTTAATTCAAGATGCATTCTCTGCAACTGCGAAAAAAAAATACAAATGTATCGCATATAGATTTTTCACTTTATGGTAAAGATTTATAATTGTCTCATGCCTTCCGACATCGAAACATGACAACGACAATAGCCATGTATTTATATCGGTATTTTTACGTTCATCAAAATATTATATAATAAGAATTTATTCCTTAGATAAAGATGACATTTTTAATCAAATAACCACATATCGCATGATAAGAAGACTCAAGGAAAGGATAAGGTTTAGGATAATTGAGGAAAACGGTATTATTACCAACAAACAAAATAAACATATGTAAAATCTGAGGTTTTGGCTGTTTGATTATTTCTCTTTCACCACAAAGCAAAAATTGAGTAAATTGTTTTCAATTACATATTTTTAATATCAGTGGAGGGTCAAACTAGCAGACGGCACTGACATCCAATGACAAATAACTAACGTCACCATTGTAACGTCAAACATATGCAAATATGCAAAATTCGAATTCTTTGCAATTCTAAAAGAAATTCTAGAATATAATTTAAAAATGGAAATAGAACTGGCAAACTGTTCACTCACCGTAGTATAAATTGCAAGAGCCGCAGTAACGTAAGAGATTTTCAAAATTAAAACGCAAAATTTCGTATAGCTTCAAAACTTATTTCACATAAAACTAATATTTTTTTATTTTACATGGAATTGATCAACGAAATAGCAATCATAAATGAAACAAAGATTGAACACAGACATAAGTAAAGTTTCCACTGAAGATATATATATACCTATTTACATTATATTTATTGTACACATATATTTCAAATGAATCACACTTTATTCTAGGATTCTTCGTTAACCCGCAGAAACCTAGCAAAACATTTGTTTTTTTAGTTTGAATTGTAGTTTTAGCTTCACTCTTCTTTTATTTTATTTTCGTAACGGGACTATGTTACCCATTGTAATATTTTTATTAAATAAAAGGAAATATAGTATATATATTATATATAGTATAAGTAATAATAATTATATTACATTATATATTCGTTACAAATTTAATTGTTAACATCGTCTATCTGCTAAAATGAAATAAAAGAGATATCTCATAAAATTATTTGAAGCCAGAATAACTTATGTATTAATAATATTAATACAAGAATGTTTTCAATAATGACGTATCGTATGTAATAATAATTTAGATAATATTGTACTTCATTTTAACAAAGCTGTGAGAAACAAAGCATACATTGTATTGATTGTATCCGATATTGTAACCTACTTTCTGCTTATTATTTTTTAATTTTATTGGACAAGTTGAGGTTATACGTCGACGTTAATATTTCAAATGAACCACAGATATGTATTTTAAACATGAAACAATGCTCTACCAATGGGAGTAGGTTGAGCTTTTTGTGATTAATATCGGAAGTACATAAATGCTAGTGGTATCACAAATTTTAAAGGTTTTTTTTTTAAAATAAGATATTCGATTTTATTTACTGATATTTAGTTCACGGTCAGACAAAAACTTGAAATAATCCATCGACTCTTCCTTCTACACGCATAAAACGCCCTGGTATATATAGTAATACTAAATATTCTTGAAAAAATTATCTAAATATTTTTTTTATAACGTAGCTATTACAATTTTCATATATTAAATTATATTCCGTATATAGGATTATACTTTTATTAAAAGTACGTAGTGCAGTAATATATATTATAACTATAGACATATATATATACGAAAAAAAAGACAATAATGCATATATAATTAATAAACTAAACAAATTATACAATATGGAAATATATTTTTATATAATAGCATTTTATAAAAAAAATCAGTTATCTAAAGATAAATAATAGTCCTTCACAGATTTTTAAATATGTCTATAGATTTAGACTTCCGTATGTCAAGGGGCAGTTTGTTCCATAACTTTTTTGCAGAGACGCTAAAGAAATGCTTATAAAGTTTAGAGTTATTGATGGGCGTTTCAAAAATAAACAACCGTGATGGACGGAAGGGGTGACCCAAGAAACTTGAATCTATCCTTCAAATATGAATATTTTGATTAAAATAACACACAGTACAGAATGGAAAGAAAATGTAAATACTGGAGTCGGCAAATATAGAGCCACTTGAGTTGTTGACGAAGATGAGAAACGTGGTCATATTTACGCAAGCCAAATATAAGCCGTATAGTAATATTTTGGAGTCACTCAAGTTTATTCAAAAAGTCATCGGTCAAGTAAGGATATCGGCATAAATAAGAAAGAAGAAGTGATTGAGCTAACATAGTTTTGATAGGAATTGGAAGAAAATATATCAGTCGTTGTAAAGAGTTCAATGCCATAACCATTTTTCTGCTGACCTCTTTTATATAGACAGACCCAGATAATGTTTGGTCTAAGTGTATACCGAGATCTTTAACGGTATCACAAAAAGGAATGGTAAGACTATTGTAGAAAACGGGAGGTTGGTTCCGTTTATCAATTCTTGAAATCATACCAGCGTACCAATATAGCAGCCAGGTCGTTATTAACGGCAGATATGGCAGAGGAAACATTTCAAGATTTTAATGGCGGTATATTTGAATATCATCTGCATACGTGTGATAGCGAAAAGAAATATATTGAGTTAATAAATACGTGATTAAAATAATAGATTCTCATATGAAATACAACGTTGAGTCTTAAGCTTTCCTTCTGCTACTATGTCTTATGGCTTATATGATTTTATTCACACTGGATAAGTTCAAACAGATTACATTATATTTAAATTAGTTCAAAAAAAATAGTTTACTATGAAACGGTTTCTGGTGAAGCATCTAGAAAAATTTAAAACTATGTCATAGCAAAAACTGTAGATTATTCATATTTATAACATCAAAGTTATTCAATCAATCAATCACTAGTGGAAGTTGACTCATGGGAGTAACTGGAAGTACGAAGATATGTATGGATAACAAAGTTCCTGCCTATGAATATATACACACTTTGGCTTAGCAAGTGGCGTTTTATGTAAATAAAGAAAACGGCGTTATGATTGTCGAGTGCTACTCTCGAAGGTATTTGAGAAATGAAATTCCTATCCAATTTACTATTTAGCTAAAAGTTTAGCCATGTTTTTCGTGAGTTCGAAATCGTTCTTTTTATTATTGTAGGCTTTGTTAGTGGTATTTGTATATCTGAATATTTTGATAAAATTTACAATATATAATATTTTATGTCTAAATCACGATGTTTTTCCTGTACAGTTCGGACAAAGCGTATAACAAAAATTAGTAAATGTAATCGTTTATATCGAGGTTCTGAATTGCGGGCAAATAGTTAATGAAATATATATTTTGATGAAATTTGTTCCACACGTAGTTAAATTCAGTATATTACATTGTTATTATGTTTTAATTCATATACAAGTACAAATAAGGACATGTGTTTTTGTATTGTTCCATTGCTACAGTTGGTGTAGATTATAAGTAAGGAAAGTGTCTTAATGTATTTGTATTATTACAGCACCTGCTATGTAGCAAAATGTCTGTGCTATGAAGAGGAGTATAATTTTGAAAAAGGACACCATACATACACCATATACCATACCATATACACCATACAGGACAACATACCATATATATTATCTTAGCACTAAGAATAACTGACCACTAGACTAACAAGTCGCTAGACTAAGGCTAGTAGTATTATTATTATTTTTTAATTTCCGAGGTATTTTATGTAAACGGATACCATGATTTAGCAATAACATATAAAAAATTAAGATATTCAAATATTTCCCACGGGTCATATTGAGATTGAGACACTAAAAAGACAAATTCTTGTTGAAATTATTAATTTTTATTAATTCACCATCAAACAAGTTTAATAGACATTCATTGTACTTGTAAAACATCAGATTTTAATTTCGTTATAGTCTTATATTGCGTAGTCAAAAAAAAAGGATACGGAACTCCATAAACATTATAATATTTATAAAAGATATTTCTCAGCGCTTTGGTGAGGTAACATCTCAATAAACATTAAAGCTGCAACTGACTTCATATTTTAGTGAGCTTTCAGATCACTTGATAGTAAGCTATCAGCACCGCCCACGTCTCTTGTAATATAAGACGATGCACCAGCGCGCCTTTTATATCTTATTCAATTTATTTAATTTCCTTTTGGAAGTTCATGGCATTTGAAGTTTGTTTAATATTCGACGTCACCGTTATTTTATTACGGTGGTAATACCTCTGCAAGCAATTATAGACTTCGCTAACTTTGAAATATAGATATACATATATATGGCAACTAACCGCAGAAAAAAATAGTTTTGATATTTTATAGCAGTGAATTCAGAAGTCAGTTGTAAATATTAAAGATAAACCAGTATTAAGAATTATTTAGTAAGAAAGAAAAATATATCTATCTGAACCTACTTCCTCTACCGAGTTCTATTTTTTTTATTATTCTAAGATGCTGATGTCATATAGTTCGATATTTTGAGACCAACTAAATCCTTCCTAGTTCCTAGTACTGCTATATAATATTTTTTTGTATAAAATTACTTAAAAACATGCCAAAAAATGTATAACAGGTCTCAAACAACAATTGTAAGTCACAAAAAAGTCTTAAGCTAAGGTCATTATTTTACAAAAGTTTATTCCGTGAAATTCCCTAGTACCGTGAACAAAAAAAGGTATAGAGATAAACCACAATTAAAAATGTAGTATTTGTTTGTGGGGAAAAGACAGCTATTTTGTTTTGTTATTACGAGAGAATAATGAAAAAAAACTTTAAAACTTTCTAATAACCGCAGCCGCCGCCGTTCTGTCGTCAAACTTCGGAAAGATATCGGGCCAAACTATTCTCGGCCAAGATCCGATAAAGAATGGATTATTATAATATAACAATTTATTTTGCGAACTCTCTACCAAGCAATTTAAACTACATCCAAGTTTAAACAATTATGAACACTATTATTGGCAATCTGTTTTAATAATTTGTTACTCTTTCTTTTAAACAAGATATAAAATATATAAAAGTAAAGCGAGAATAACTAAGATCAATAAATTCAATAAGCGAACAAGTAGGAAATACAAACAATGCTCCTAGTGACATTTTCTTAAGAAAACAAATCACTACATACGTTAATACGTTCACCAATGAGTAAATTGCCATTGGTACTTGAAGCTCTCTAAATTTTTGTTAAAAGTCGTTTTTTCATTAAATTTTCTTAGATACTTCTTTATTTTTGAACATGAAAAATAATAATGAGATTAAAAATGACAAGGGATATTATATCACAAAAAGATCCATATTATTGGACAAAAACATTTTATTAGTATGTTAGTTGAAAAAGATGCTGAAGATGGATAGTTTAAAACGTCGGGTTTCAATTTTTAGTATATCCTATAATGTATATTCTGAAGCTTATAATATAATCCTGAAGTATATATTTAGTCTTTGAATATATAAATAAAATATTAATACTACACTACTAAATAAACTGTTGGTCTAACTGTAGTAATTACTGTTGGTCTAACTGAAGTAAGCCGGGTAATACAACACTCTTACAGACCAGCCCAAAGTAGCTATTAAAGCCAAGTTTCGTGGAAGCCTAAAGATCAATTTATCTCCTCAGTTTTCTAATCTCTTTATATCTCCTCACTTCTTAAAGTAACAACGCATTTGCATCTAACCATTGCATATGTCCACAACCAAAAGACTGCACCAATAACCAGCAGATGGACCGTCTACTTGTTTTCCTCAGTCCCACAGTAATAAAAGTTAATATTACATAATATAATCTATAATTACACCCTGTATATTCAAAAAAATATGATTTAAAATATATGCCATTGAAACTAAATCGAATAAGAAATTCATATCATTACTTAATACTATATTAAGAAACTAAATGAAAAAAGAAAAGCATTTTAAGAGATTCTCTCGCTGTTCGGAGCAAAACAATTATCAAACTCTTTGTTATAAAGTTCATCTTTCATAATTAAAAATATTTTATTAATTAAAAATATCCTGTTTTTTTTTTCAACAATGCCGATTGGCCCAAAAAAAAAACACGACAGTACTTTTCCGGCTACTAGGCTTCCATGTTTTACCGGAAACAAATAAAAATATATAAATGGATGGATGGGTTCCTTTTCAAATATTTATCCGAAGTTATAGTTAAAATTTAAGTTTTACCATATATAGAAAATGAATAAATCACAAAATCAGACAACACAATAAATGGCTGGATTGGTTCCTTTTGAAATATTATACGAAGTTATAGTTAAAATTTAAGTTTTCCATATATAGAAAATGAATAAATCACAAAAGCACAAGCTTTATAGATTTGAATTCAATCAATGTCCACGTCGATTTCAATGAGTGAGATTGGATTGAATGGGATTTAAGTACCGTCTACAAATTAAATCACAAATCAGTAACTAAGCCAAGTATGACCGATCGTGTTACAAATATTATATTTCCTTTGTTTTATTTTCATTGTTCACTTTGCTTCATTTCCATAAAAAACACGGAACACGAACAACAAGAATATTAAACACAAACAGATTCTTATTTCATCTACACTAAATCTATAAGACAACAATTACATAACAAATTTCCTAACAAATTGCTGTTTTCGTCTAACATGGCAACATGGCAAATAGTAACAGCTGTTTTGCACGTGATAATATTAAACGGGGTCATCCTGTAGTTTTAATATTTACGGATATACAATCTCAGAATATATACTCCTAATAATATATTGTATAATACTTGTTTTGATATAAGGAAACCAAAAACAACGCCTGTGATTTAATATTATAGCTACTGTTGTAACTTGCAAACTTACTGAGTAGTTATAATAAATGTATTTTCGGAACATTAGGCTCACTGCCATTTTATGATACGGTAACAATTTTATTATAAATCACGTAGTAATCGGTCCACCTAATGATTAACTCTTACTACCTATGGATGTTCTCAAATAGCAGTTAAACTTGGTCACCCTTGAGGAACAAGAAATCAAGAAGAGAAAAGAATAGGAGGAGTAGATAGAAGAGATAAGGCTTTCAGTTTAATTCACCATGTGAAATGAAACCTACAAAAGTTACCTTAAGCGTTGTTTTGGACGATATTTTCTCTGAGCGAATTGAACTATCCAGTTGAATCGCTTCATGCAAGATTCACACAATTGATACGGGCTGTCTCAAGTCAGTGAACATCAGATGACCAATTACCATAAGATGGAACGTAATTACAGATAAATTGATCAACATCAATGGTCACTAACATATTTTGTATTTACGTAAAAATAAACTTCAACCTAAGAGCCAACATTCTCTTCTTCATATAAAAGTCTAAAGAGCTTACTTCATATAATTGTAATGGTATTGGAGTATTTAAAGCTTGCTGATGTTATTTTTAGTCTTAATTTAGTAATGAAAAATAAGAACTGTAATTTTGAACCTGTTATGCCAATATGAAGAATATTTTATTCAAAAGTTGATAGTTCATGCGAAAGCTTCTTAAGATTTTTCTTTCTATATAATGAGTTTCCTTCGAGAAACTTTTAAGAAACCATAAATATATCAACATATATTGTAAGATAACTAGTCTGAATATTATTTGAAGTTAGTTTCCAGTTATTTTTAATGAACTGAAGAAAACATGCTAAAACCACCATGCTACATATTTTGAATCGTATTTTCACACACTTTTATCATGCAGTGCACACGCAGAAGTCACGGGGAAAGTTATTTCAATATACCACGAGTATTGTTTTTCTTAATTAAACACGATGTGCCTACAATCTGATATTAATTATAAGCACATCGTGGTCCGACGGAAACATCATGTTTATGTTTAATTATACCTGAATGTTCCTGAAACTCAAAACCATTATACCGTTATTGTTACCACCAGTTATTTCGGTCGGCTTTTGTGATTTTAACGAGAGCAAACATCGATAATATCTTTTATAGGCCTAGGAATTTGTAATTTTTCTTCTTTGAGATAAAAAAAACTTAACTTATATTAAATATTCTAGATTCGTTTGTTCGTTCGATTCGTTTGAATGAAAAAACTACAAGTAATCGTTTTGTATGCACCATAGGAGTAACTACAGGATAGAGAGGAGAGCAAAAAAAATGTTCTATTTTTCATTCATTATGAATACAATATTTGGTATTAATAATTAGTGTACAATTACAGGTTCTGTGATGCAAGAAGAAATGCTATTTTTATTCACAAATTATATCACCATATTTTGCAAAGGTCAAAGATAGGTAAGTCTCTGTATATTTAATTGACTGGCGCTCGAATTTGACTTCAAACAGACTCGACTGAGATGTTATCTTCAGAGAATATTTCATAAGAGTCATAATATTTATATGACTGCGTTGTTTTGTGTGACGAAGTGAGTCGGATGTTATGTTTAACTACTTATTTAGCCCAAAATATATGATATATAAGATATTATAATATCTGAAATCGATATCCATGGAAAAAACACACAAAACCTACGTTTCCATTTATAGTATTAGTAGGACACGCTCCAATTCCGTTAAAGTGCTGTGTGTTGCGTGTATTTGTTGATTGAATTGTAATTTTCTCATAGAGATAATTATTATCTTTGTTTTTAAATAATGTATTTATTGATGTTCATGTAACATTATATATTTTTTGTAAATAATATTAAAAAATCAACGCAAATTTTCACACAATCACAACTTACCCCGAAGTAAGTAAAGCTTACTTAAAAATGACATAAAAGACATAATAAAACTAACTCCTAAATAAACTTATAAAAGTGAAAATCAAAAAAATACTCTGACTCTGTTTGGAATCAGCAAACAATTAACGGCACCATAGCGGCAGCGGCCTTTGGTGGCTGCCAATAATTATTTAATTAAATATTTTAATGTTTAAGCAAGATTTTTTTATGCCTTCGAGGAATAAATTAAGTTTTTTTTTGTATATTTCGCTTTATTATTAAATAATAGAATTTTGATTTAGAAACACTTTAATTAAACAAAACGTATATCTTTACTTAGAAACAAATGTTTAGTCTAGTTAAGTTTAGTTATATTGCTTCATCAATCAATTTTCTTGCAAAAAATTTCATTTATTAAGTAACGTTATAGGCAACAAAACATAAAATGATAACGCCCAAAATCAATATTTAAAAAAACTATAAAATAGCAAACATTTCAAAATATAGAAATACCCATATTTTGATAGAGTTAGATCAGTATTACCGAACATGTACTCTAAACGAAAGGAGTCGCGCAGTAAGTTAATTTAGAATAATGTGTAATTATTTTAACTATTTTATTTTATTAGTGAATAATTATTTTATTAGTCATTAATTATAATTACTGATCTATATTTAAAAAATCTTGTTTTTGTAATAATCTTTTATGTAACAATTATTATTAAAATTATTATATTCACGATTCTCCATACATATAATTGTATTGGATAAATCATAAAATAATCCTTGAATAATTTTCGTAAGCAATCGACAGAAGTTATTATGTCTATACAATTAGAGGTAGAAAACAAACCAAATGAAACTCAGCAAATTTGATATTAATTCGAATAATGATATACAAATAGCGTCAGTTATTTTATTGTACAGTTCTTAAACAAATATTTATTCTGTGGATCTGAAAAATAATTCTATAATTTAAAAGACTGCTATAAGTTATTATTCAAAAGAAAAAATACAATATAATTTCTATTAATTCAATAATATTTATTCGGTGTATGAAGTTTTAATATTTTTAATATTTCAAAAAAATAATAATATAAGATGTAGGAACTTGACGAAAACTATCGTTCTTAACTACCTATATTTGAAAACTATCGTTCTTAACTACCTATATTTGAAAACTATCTTTCATAACTACCTATATTTGAAAACTATCGTTCTTAACTACCTATATTTGAAAACTATCTTTCATAACTACCTATATTTGAAAACTATCTCTCGGGCGGAAACTGTAATCATGACTATAAGAACCAGAACCCAATATTCATGAGTAATATTGGACTAGTCTTTGAAGTAAAAAACAAATATTATCACCAAACTTAGAAAGGTTTCATTTGGTTGGTATATAACAAATATATAATTTATTATGAATTGTATTATTAATTATATAATTTATTATAATTCACTATCAACTCTGAACGAATGTTCTAAAAAATCTTGTTTTTATTATTTTCCAGCAGAGATACGCTAGCTCAATAAGTAGAGTGGCGGAACGGTCAAACCAATCACTGCAGTTATTGATACCCGTAAGGTTACGGGTAGCAGGTGTGGTTAAATGCTTCACTTGAAATTACACGGACAAAAATAATTATTTGTAGCTCAATTCCTGTGAGTTCTATATTCTGCAATTATAATCTACCAACTGGCCGTAGAGCCACATCAGCATGTTATTACCTAATTCCAAATATTACAGGAACAAGATTTTTCAACAGTTTTTTAAAATTACAACAAAAGGCCAACCAAACCAACCAAAATTTTGATGTTTTCAAAAACGTATAATGTAATGTAATTATATTATATGTTTTACATATAGTTATAGTTTTAACCTTTATTTATATTTGTCAAAGATATGTCTAACCCAATAATTAAATAACTTATTAAGTAACTATCCTGTTCAAACTCCGCACATTGCAAATAGCTAAAACTTATCTGTGAATGAGAAAGTGAAAACGATTATCGTATAAAAAGCCACAAATAAAATACACAACACAAACGAGAACACGGAAAGAGTTTTTATAATTGTATAATGTTATATTACGCTATGAATGATATGTTAGATTTTTTAATTAAAAGAATAAAGTACAAAACAAAATATTATGGACATGTATATTTACAATTTGCATTTACGTTACAGTCCCAACTTTGTATTTATAACTGGTTTGTATGTAGGACAAAAGTAAAAAAATACAATTAAACCAACTATTGATACATTAACAAATAAGACAAACGAATATTTAATAAGACAAAAGATTATGACGATGAAATTAAATATTTATAAAATTTTCCATTTTAACAAATAAAGCTATTTATACAAAAATATAAAATCAGCAATCGGAGTATAAAGATTATAATCCAATTTATCTATTCAATTAATTTAAGTAATCTGCCGTATTTTACTCATCATTTGACTTCTTAAAATTTCCATTTCACATACAATGATAATAAAAAAAATATCCTTATTATGTTTTTCATAAATATCAAATAGAAATAAAGAATATCAAACAAGTCAATATGCACATTGTAAAAGCATGTAAGACCTTGCAAATATAACTCTGGTGTTTACGAGTTTTCAAATAATTTCACTTTATATTAAAGGAGCGAAATCACAAAGGAGAGACTTTATTTGCCCGCAGTTTAATATATTTTTTTCAAAACCATAGTGCAATAAAGACCCGGTAATTTTTTTTATATGTGGTAAAATAGCTTCAATTTAAAATCAACTCTATCGTTTTTGCTGTAAGTATAACAAATCGCCATCTTGTATCTACATTTACTTTTATTTAAATAATTTTAAAATGAACGCAAGATTTTTAATGATTGGCTTATATATATCTCTCTCTTTTTTATTATTCTCTCTCTTTTTCACTCTTACCCATTCCAGACTTTTTTAAATAGTAATGCTCTAAAGCAAAAACATTTTTTTTCGAAATCCAAGACGTATAAAATATTCCTAATACTACGTTACAACATACCTACATCCGATTCAACAACAGCTCGCCACTGGAATACTAATATGAAATAAATCATAGTTATCTGGTCCTTGTCGTATAATAAATAAGGTTGATAATAGTTTGTAGGGAATACAGATTCAAACAAAATTTGCCTTGAATTAATCTTGTCCGTTGCGGACGTGAAGAGATTCCTAATAATGTATTTAAAAGCTTTGCTAACAAGACTGTAATAATATAACCGTATTACGGTATCAATATCTGAAATAGTTTGGTAGCCGCTTTGAAACAGAATTATATAGAAAAGAAACGTGTACAAAATGACAGGGACACCAGTAAATATAGTGTCCCTATTAGATTTTTTAATAATTGATTTATTTACAAGTAGTACTCGAGTACAGTACAGTACTCGAGTATAGTACTGTACTATAGTACAGTATAGTAGTACAGTACTCGAGACTTCGATGTCGTAGCCTACTAAAGGCAGCGTTTGTAAGATGTGTTTCCGCTTTGGATTGCTTAAAAAAAATTGTCAACTTACCCTGCAATATTGGTCTCCATGAAAAACAATTATTAAATTATATAAAAATTATATATACAAGACTTAAAAAAATATGTCTTCGTACAAACCTCCTAGCTTACAAACTTTATTTCATTATAATATGAGTATAGTTCATAGCTGGTTGATAGTATTTGTTAGTTTCATACTCATATTCAAATAAACAAATATTCTTGTATAAATAAGTGTAGAAGATAATTTATTTCCACTATCTACTTGTTATGGAAGTGTAGGATTCAACTTGCCACAAATTTTGGAGGACGCGATCGGAAGGCTAACGTCGAAGGTCAATCGATAAAAGTGTGTTTAGACGTTGGATAGTACTTTCTTAGTTATTTGCAAGTAAACAATTACTTAGGGATGGTCGGTAGTCTACAACACATATCGATAGACTATCGAGAGCTTGTCAATGAAGCAAATATCATCGATAGCACGAAATTGGTGATATTATTGAAGACTGCACTAGTGACGATAAAATTGATTAATATTACCAACGCTACCGATACAATAGAAAATATTTAAAATTTTTCGATTGGATCATCGCTTCTGGTGTTTTATTTACCATGTGATCTTTACACGAAGCTTTTATAAAAAATAGTGTCATTGTCAGGAGTGTTCCAGAGAAATTAAATAAAAGGTTTTTAGTAACAATAAAAAATAAATGGAAATTTAGTTACGTCTTTAATAAATTAAATAAATAATTCTATCAACCAACTTTACTGATATTATGAATAAGTAAAGTTTAGGACTTTGTATGAAAAAGTAATTCTAGTATGAATCCATAAGAATAAAATTTTGCAAAGTTAATTGACGACAACCAGTCTAAAAAAATTTCATACGATAACAGGTCTTACGAACGTTTCCTTTAGTACCCACGAGGACGTGGGCTACAGTTAGTTTTTAATAAATAAAATATTGTAAAACACCTTTAATAAGAATACTATATTTACTGGTGCCACCCTTGATTTTTATTTTGTACACAAGACTTTTCTATATTATTTAGTTACGAATCGGTGACAAAACTTTTTCCAATTTCTATAGTAGTATCCTAACAAGGTAATATTATTACAATCTTGTTATCAAAGCTTTCAACTACTCTATTAGGAATCTCTTCACGTCCGCAATGGACGAGATCATTTAAAATCCAGTTTAGTTGGAATCTGTACTTCCTACATTATCAACCTTATTTGTGATAGCGATAAAGACAAGATAACTTTGGTTTATTTCGTATTACGTAGTATACCAGTATACCAGTGGCGGGCTGGTGTTGAATTAGATGTAGCTATGTTGTAACTGAATATTAAGAATATATTTTATAATGTTTTCAGTTACAACAGAAAAGTTTGTTTTAAGTTTTAGAGCATTGCTATGTTAAAATAAGTCTGGAGTAACACAGCTAAGTATTCCTATATTCAATATACGTACTGTATTTGAATTTGAAAGTTCTGGTTTCAGTTATTCAAAATACTGTATTTGAATTTGAAAGTTCTGGTTTCAGTTATTCAATGTACTGTATTTGAACATGAATTATGATCTCGCAAGATCTTCAAATTATCATCTCGATCTAATAATTTAATGATACGGTTTAGCATCATAGTCGTATCGTATCCAAGAAAGTGTATATATTTTTTAGATGATCTACAAGCATGGTTAGAGTTGTAGTTAGGTTAGTTAGTTAATTTTTGAAGGGGTTTGATTACTTAATTATTATAGTTATTAAAAATTAAAGAGAGAAAAATGTATTTTATTGGATCTTACAAATAATGTAATTTTTTTCTTGAATACGATGGAAAATTTTAGAAAATATTCACATTTTCTGGTCCTCAAAGCAAAATTTGTGATCTCTAATCAAGTTAAGTTCAGTTCGTTAGATTTTGAAATGGAAATGTCGGCTCATTGAAAACTTTTTCCTTGTCACTGAAACTTTGATAACATGACGCTTGCAATGTTACCGAAATATCGAACACTCTTAAGTGTTGTAAAATTTTAAATTTCTCTTAAGTAGTGGATGATGACTAACTACCAACTAACAAAATAGGTACATTATTTAAATAACTTTATATTCCTTTAAAAACAAATAATTTAAGGTTTTAATATTAAAAAAAAAAGAATAACCTTATTAAATGTTCGCATATTATTTCTATTAAATATTTTTGTATTTATTTCTAATAAACTATATGTATGTTGACATTTGTAACTGGTTCTAAAAAATTGGTAGGGATGAAAATGTACGCTGAAGAATCCTTAATTAACTAAATGCTTCATCCAAAGTAATAGCTTGTTAATGGCCTCTTCCTAATGACAAAGATTTCTCAATTGACAGCTAAAATTATATTTTAATATTACAGTAATATTCATTTGGAGGAAAAAAACAGCATTATTTTTGATATAATTGCAGTAATAAAGTATGGAGTTCTTAAAATAGAAATAACGATGTAAGGGGGAGGGGGAGGGTGGAGGGACGGGAGGGAATTAGTGTGGATAATATTAGGTGGTTTATAATAATTATTTCATTTCCTATCTATATACTCAATTATAGAAAGGGTTTGAGTAAATAGCCTGTTAATTTTAATCCACGGCCGATAGGTGGATGAGATATCATAGAATGTCTTCACAGATGTAATACGAAGTACAAAACTGATTTGAATTTAAGGTCATAATATATTTTTTATTTGAAACTTATTTAACTTTAGAAAGAATATTCGTTGTATAAAAATTTGAAGTTATACTGTCTGTCTTTTACATTGATACTTAAGATAAATTTAATTTAAATGATGCCCAGCAGTTATCTTGATCCTTCTAACTAAGCTATGCTTAGTTAGGGGTTGGTTTAGTTTTTGTGAAAGTTTTCGTTTATGTTTGTATTATCATCTAATAAAACGTGAACAATGTTTTATATAAATCAATTTGTACATTATTTATATTGATAATCATTATCTATATTGGAAAAACACAATTTTTATAACTTATATAAATCACCAAAGGGCACTCTAGTTGAATTGAAGCGTGTCCTACTAATATTACAACTGGGAAAATAGGTTTGGCGGTTTTTTTCCATGGCTATCAGCAAATATGTTATAAGTTGAAGATACAACCATTGAGGAATATTTTGGGCCAAATAAATAGTAGGACACAGCATCGGACTCCCTCCCTCACTCTACGAAATATTAAATTTATTATAAGAAATGTATTATATATATATATATATATATATATATATATATATATATATATATATATATATGTATTTCGTGCATAAAATCTTATAAGAGGATACGATCTCTGTCGATCTGTCCATTTACAAACTCCAGTAAATTAAATAGTTATATAGTTTAATAGTTAAATAGGCTGTCAAATACATAGATAATATATATAAAACAAATACCATATATTTAAGCTGTGCTCAATAGGGAACTACGACAAGAAATATTTTTCCTAATTCCATAAAAAAAACATAAGATTAGCCATAAGATTCGCAGTATATTGTGGAAATGTATTATTTATTTTACAAGTAGCTATTGAATGGGATGTAAAAACGATCTCATATTATAACGTAAAATATGTATTGTGTTACATAAATATGAGTGCACTTACCTTAACGTGAACCCATTTTAATTTATGAAGTTATAGAATATTAGAAAGTTTCTTCAGATGTTTATTTTTTTTAGGCAGCTCGCGATTGGACTATAATGATGGATGCGTATGAGAAACAGTATAGAATTCCTGAGGATATTGTTGTCTCGTCATCCAGACCGGAAATATTCCTGTACTCTAGACAGTTAAAGCGCGTGATACTTGTGGAGCTTACTGTTCCGTGGGAAACTAACATCCCAAAGATCACACAATTAAAGTAAACAAGTATTACGAACTGACCAACGAGCTGACCTGGAATGGGTATATAGTAAATTTGTACGCGGTAGAAATGGGAGCGAGAGGTATAACAGCGAAATCTCTCTATAAATATACTTAAAGATCTTGGCTCTCTCTAGAACTCTCTAGAACTATCATCAGTACATTTCTAGAACGTACTTCAAAGGCGGCATTGGTAGGTTCATTCCAAATTTGGTTAGGTAGGGAGAGGAGCGCAACCAGTTGAGGTGAGCGTGAATGCGCATTTTAAAGGGGCCCCTTAAACCTACACTTGGGTCGCAAGTCCCAGGAGCTGTTTGCACTCCTCTCCCTGCAACGTGATGAGCCCGGCACCCGCACGGTGAAGCCATGGAATGCTAAGAAGCTTCGTCTCTACCAGCTTGTATATCTTTTATGAATTTATCATACCTCTTTTAAGTTTAAGCTCTTATGGAAAAATTAAATATAAAATCATACGATTTAGCTTTTTTATTACAGCTTAGGACTTTTTTTATCGTAGAATACTAGCTCCTAGCATCTGATGAAGTCGCAGTCAACAATTGGCATTCAAATAATATGTGATTACATTTTTTTTTTTGAAAAAGTTACCTTGTGTTTTAGTAAAATAGAGTATGCGACTATGGGTAACATAAAAGATCTTTAGGAAGTTTTCTATTGGTCATTAATAGAACGAGGTAAGTTACTACGTGAGGGACGAATGGGCGTGAGTCGTAAGTTTAGTCGACTTCTTGTATGATTATTAAATATTGTGAGATAGAAATTTGATTTCAATGTTATAAAAGTGTTATGTTTTGTTTGTTTTAAGCTGTCTTTATAAAAATACTGTATCATTACAGGACCTGAGTTGGTAACCATAGAATAAGCAGAAAACACCAGCTAATATAATATATTTTACTTAACATAATTTTACTATAATATAGACTGTGGAATTATTAAATGTAAATATTTAAAATATTTTATTTTATAGTTTTTATCCTTAATAATCTTATCGTGAATTTGGATATCGTTTTATAGCGACTTCTTTTTTTGCCCTTTCCTTGTCTTACCTGTCTCCTTATTACTCAGGAGAACACATTTGTATTTTTTAATGACGTCGATGATATTGAGCGTCGATAACTTCATAAGAGCATATATATTTGTCACTTAAAACCCAAGAAACAATAATAATATATATTTTTTTCTTATTTATTGCCGTGCAATTAGAATATAATTGTGTTTTGTAGTCAATTCACAATGCTTACAACTTTATTGATACTTGACTACATTGTACTACATTGTACTACATTGTGTACAATGTAGTCAAGTATCAACTTAACTACGACTACATTTCCAATTGTCATCAGGTGGAACTGATCGGATTAGGTGGTAAAGCGTATCAACTCCGTATAATACACACATGGACAAACACACACACACATCGACATTAAGACATGTAAGCTCCCTTCAAAAATATATTCACTGAAAAATAAAAGATGAACATTTAAATTGTGTTAATTCAAGCAACAGAAATTTGCTTGAAAAGCTTACCTTTTTTCATTCAGATATTTAATTTATCAAAAATTGTATTAAGAATATTATAGTGAAGATATTAATTTCTTACTTGTTTTAGTTTTCATTTACAAAGCTGTTCAAACAATACTTAAATGATAATTTATTCACGTACCATTTAAATAAATTATTATAAATATATGTGTAGCCGCCTGTATTACGTTAATTGCTCAATATTTGTTCAACTATTTTCTAACCCCATAGGGGTTGTTACCAACATGGCGGAATACTAGCTACATAATTCAAATATTAAAAAAGTATAGTAGTAGAAATATATATTTTATATAATGCAAATAAGAAAGTTTTATCTTCTAGTTAAAAGTGGTATCTAAATAAACTTTTCCATAAACTATACTAATACATATAATTTTTAAACTCTGTCATTTGACCTTCGACCCTGCGTGAGCGTTGCAAATACTCATTATGGCAGATTGTAATAAAAAATGGTTACAAAGCTAATAAATCCACATAAATTATATTGTCTGTTATTGCATCTAATAAAAGTACACTCTCTGTTTTTTATCGACAATCATTATCGTGGTTATTACCATCATATAAAATCAATTTTTATTTATCCATAAAACATTTATATATTCACGAAATATATTACAGATAAAGTTATTTTAACCATGATTTGCATAACGTCAAAATAAAATATCTTCCAGCGATGTTAAAGCACCTTTACTGAGCTATATAAGCTATATTACATTTAAAAAAAAATTGGGTTCCCTTATAAAATTCATTAATGTAACCCAAGGTGTGAAAGAGTTGGTCAAA
This sequence comes from Dircenna loreta, assembly GCA_963555665.1. NCBI lineage: Eukaryota > Metazoa > Arthropoda > Insecta > Lepidoptera > Nymphalidae > Dircenna > Dircenna loreta. The sequence continues at coordinate 6,306,481 of OY743089.1, read as the reverse complement.
AAAAATTACATTGCGTGCGCTGCGGAAATTATGCATAGTAGAAAAAACAGTATTATTATAAACAGTATAAGATATAATAAAATATATTTTTAATTTAAATGAATGATTTTTTAAGGCCCAATTTTTTTTATTATAATGAATTTATTGGAGCCCCAATAAAGTGTGAACTTAGGCCTACCTTATCCTCTTTTCTGAAAGTGTCAATCCAGCTTCAGACGATTTTTTGCAAATCACGACAAAGGTTTTTACAAACATATATTTTTGAAATTGCCAATCTTATTAAAAATATATATTATTTCACGTAATATTATAATATAAATGCGTTAATTTGGATATTTGTCCATACAATAAATTGGTACCGCGTCTAAATTACAAAAAATGCTTATTACAAAATAAGTACCTTGCAGGTGTGGTCACACACAAACATTACGTGTCATGAATAAAGTAATGTTTGTCACTTAGAAACTAGGTTTAGATTACTTTAAGACTATTTGACATAGTATATTGTACTAGGTTTAGGACTTCACTCTCATGGAAGTGGAATAGAGAGAAAAAGCCTACTCTTATGCTATATCTGTGGTAATTTTTTTTCCTAATCCATCTTTTGATATATCTGCAAAGTTCAAGTAAGTTTACCAGAGGTCGCGAGTTCGAATCCCTGCCCGTATCGGTTTATTTTTCATTCTTTATTTAAAACCTACTCGTATATACCCCCCACGAACATGTATGGAATGCTAGGTGAAACAAGCGAGTAGCTATATGGTAGCTCAATTAGTTCACTGACCGGACGTTTTTCCTGGGATAGCGGATTCAAGTCCCAGATTGTATTGATTTACTTTTCATTCTTTATTCATTTATAATTTTTAAACATGCTGTAATTTTAATAAAAAGGTAATTTAAAAACCGAACACAGTTAGTTACAGTAAAGATTTTTGAGACCCCAAAAAGTAAAGTACGAAAATTTATACAAAATCCTAAAAGTAACTGACAATGGTAAATATTGTATTATATTAGAAAGACGTATCTCGAACATTTCCTTTCTCAAAAGATTTGCTTATCGACATCTTTATCTTTTAAGATATTCACATAGAGTTTTCTCTATTTGTATTTGTATGTTTGTATATTATGATTATTATATATCAAGAATATTTTTATTGTTACTCATCATATTTTTTTCAGATATAGCTGAATGATATATGTGGTTGCAAGAACTTTAATTTTTTTAAATTAGACAAAAATTCTAAAATGTTTTTAGTTACAAAATTTAATAAATAAATTAATTAAATTAACCCTTATATTAAATTGACGATATTTTGTACATTTTATTATTTCAATTATATTTTGTATGTTTTAAATTCCAGTTACCAATTATACATAGTTTGGTTTAGTTGTCGTGTTAGTTTAAAGTCAATAATAATAATTAGGTTTGAAGTTCGTAATGAAAGTGACGTTTACGAAAAAGTTCTCTGATTATTTCACTATCGTATTTTTAAATAAAATATTAGTGAAAGGCTGTCTATGAGCGGAATCGATGACAATATATATCGAGATGTCTATATCAGCTGTCACACGCTATTTTCAATACCCAAGCTGCAATATATTCATTGTTGAGCGGAGTATTACTTGTGAGGTAGCTTGAAGTAAGATTAGAATGTTACATTACCTTAAGAAAAATCTATCATATACTATACAATGTTTTTTAAAAAGATATTTACATAAATTTGAATAACTGTTTGTATTTGGATATATACCTACTTATTTAAAAATAAAAGACCGCATGTAGGTTGTTGAGAACGATTTAACCGATGTTACATTTTTTGATTGCTTTTGAAGTTGCGAGAACAATTTCAAGTAAACGATTGGAACACTGAAAAAGTTCACTACACTCTGATCCACTTATCACATGACTGAAAATACCATTCCTTATAAAATAATTGTCACATTTGTGTGTCAAGTTGATAAAATAAGTATTTTTTAAAAAATTATATAATTGGCTTAATTGTAGACAATTTTCAAAAGTATTAAAAACCTTCTTTTTTATCGCCTAATGGAAAATTATAAAAACATACCAAAACATTTATTCTATTTTGAACAGTAACATAAAACTGATTCCTTGATTGGATTGCTTTCACACATGACTAGAATCCCAATTTAAAGACGGGGTAACAATTTTAGTTCATAAAAAAGACGGTTCTTATATTTGAGAAAATTGCAAATTTGGAACAGTTTATTTTATAGAGTAAAGGGACAAAAGATTAAATACTATATATAAAAATCTTTCAATAACCTCTTGACGTCATAATGTTCAACAACAGTTATTTTTTTGTACGTTAAGTTATTATGTACCTAATTATAATTTTTGAAAGAATTAAAACATGTGATTTTCTTCTTTCAGGTAAGAAAAAACCAAGAAACTGTGCCTACGAGAAGTTTAAAACCGATAGAGAAATTAATTGACCCAAAATGCTTTAGGCCAGTTTTCAACAAAAAAAAACATGGTATTTCGTCATTTTTTACATTTTAATGAGGTAACTTCATCTATATTTCCTTTTTAAAATAAGACAAAATTGTTATAAAGCTTCAAAAGTCTATATATATATATACCTACTACAAATTATTCGTCTTTGTTATTCAAAGATTATTTTTTAATAATTGATTGTTTAAATAATACATACTCGTATTAAATGAATTCTAAGTTAACATCTAGTACTTACTATATTGACAGGTTACTCCGCTACTATTGGACAACTGTTTCGAGAGTTGGATTTTAATTTCCAGTAATGAAATTCTTAGCATCTAATAAAAATCTTTCCTATTCCTGACTATGATACAAATACTGGTTACGATTTAGAACAATACTATTCAATAGAATGATCTTATAGTACTTTGAAAAATAGCCAACATTAATGCAAAGAAATTCTGTAAGAAAAAAATATTTACTAGTCCACAAGTGGGCACATCTATTAATTAATTATCTAGTCTCACAAATCTGTGATACGTTTTGTCATTGAACCAATGTTCTATTACATAATAAAGCATTGGTCCTGAGAGCCGATAAATCTGATATAAATGGGTAAATCACCCCGATTAATGTTATCTTGAAGAAGTTAACATTAATTGGGGTGTAAGTTTTTAAGGTAAGTGTTGTCTATATTTATAATAAAGTTGTATAAAAGCAAAAAAAAAGTTAATCTGGTATGTTTAATTTTCTCCGTCTATGTTTTTTTCTGGTCCATCTAGTTACATTGCATATGAATTTGATTGCGTTGAATTTAATTAAAAACAATAAATCAAAACTTTAAATAAATATTGTTCCAATACTAACAATGGTGATTGTTTATTCTTTGAGTTATTTTAGTAAAATGAATAGTGTATTAAAAAAAATCCGTTCAATAATATAAAGTGCTGCTCTCATGATTGATTGGACACTGACACAATTTGAAATTTTATTTATTATATTTAGGGATTTATTAAATAAGCTTGGCTCTTATCAAAATGTTTTAAGATAATACGGAGGAGAACTATGAAATATTGCATAATACGCAAAGGAAAAACTGAGGTTGGTAATTTTATCTCTTTTAAATAATTTACCTATATTAATACCATTAGGTAAGATAGGTTAAATATTGAACACTTTGATTTATAATGATGTATACCAGTCCTGTCAAACGTATTTTCACATAACCAATTTGTATTTGAAATCAAATTTCAAATAAATGTGTAATCGAATCTAAAAAGTGAATATCATGAAAATAATCAAAACGGAATTTACGTAGCACTCGATGTTTGATCGGTAAACCAACAAAACATAAGAGCCATCCGTGAATGATTTATGAGAAAATTTGATGGACTTATTCATTGATTATAAAGCATATAACGACGATAGCGATGGCGGAGCGATAGGACCGGCATCATTTATAATCGTTGTTGCAGGTTTCGTACTGCCAGTGTGGTAAAATTATAACTCTGAAACTGTCACATTTTACCTTTAGATTGCACAGAACTACAATCTCACTTATAGCACATACTCACTTATTACTCTTGTGAAACCGAAGTTTCGTATAGACCAGATTTGCTCCTCCAAAAGAAATGAACATTGAAGTATCCTTTCTTTCCAAATATTATGTCCAAGTGCCACCGTTACAGATGAACTGATGCGGTTGCCCCACTAATAAGTGATCAATTGATTTACTTTAATTAAAATAATAAATTTATCTACATTCATATATACACATAAAGAAATATCTTCTAAAAATATAGTTAGTATGGTGTGAAGTAAAAGAGATAATTTGAGAACTGATTGTTTTTTATTACATTATGGTTTTAATTGAAATTGAAATAATCATAACAAGTATTTTAAGACGGTGTATTTTACAAATAAATATTGTTTTTAAAGTTTAATAAATAAATATTTTGGGTTCTTGCCTTAATCATGAGTTAAAATTTATAAATTATCATGAAAAATACTTCAAAATGTTTTTTCAAATTCCGACACTACTATTTATTTTAATATTAATACTTAATTAGCAAATATCATAATTGGAAAATATCACTGTAGCTGATGTATAACATATTTGAAAACTATTAGAATATTCCAGTACACGTCAGTAAAGACCTTATACGGGAAAGTATAATAATACCAAGACAATTTACTAAATTTGCATGGAACTCGAACGCGACGTTATAACGACCAATCTCCATGCAAACTTTTTTATCGAAAAAAATAGTATTTCTTTTCTTGATTTATTTAAAGAAAAGAAAGTTGAAGTAATTGAGTAAAATAATAATAAATAATATACAAACTAAATTAAAATTCTGTGTTTATATTAATTGTGGTATTTTCTCTGATCTAATGATAAGTTACAAACCCACAGATGAACTCCGCAACGCACACCCTACTATGATAGAGTAAAGCTATCCTGAATTTATTTACACACATTTCATATGTAAGTTAGTTGTAGTGTCAAACATTGACTATACAATGACTTATTTAGTATTTTCAAATACAAATTTAAAAACTTTATTAAAACAACACTCGAATTTTTCAACAATATAAAATAATTGTAAGAAAATATAAAACAAAAACTATAGACAATAATTAACAAAGAAACAAATAGAACTATGACAACTAAAATTTAAAACCACTCATGACATGAAAAATTTTTTTTAAAAAGGTATTTATGAAATCTGAAAACGATACATAAAACTGAAGGTTTCAGTTTAACTTAAATAATTATCCAAGGACGAAAAAACAATAATGATTTGGCATATGAGTGTCCAGAATAATTATACGTCGTAGTAAATTTACACTTCATGTATCACAAGCAATAACATTTATGATAATTCAGGTTCACTAACTCTTATAGTAAAATCATCGTTCATAGTAAATGTAGATTGCTGGCTTTTACTATAAACAACAGCTATTACTTTAATGACCTATAATTAAATTAATAATTCAGACATAAGGACATGGTTTAATTTTATAGATAGATTTGTTACAAAGAGCAAAATTTTAGATGTAAAGCGAAATACGGCAATGTCAAATTGAACAACTTGTATATTTGAACCCAAACTTAACAAATATATTTCAGACCTTTATATTTAAGCAGCTATTCAGTGTAAGAAAATAATTAAATATTATAAAAAGGAAGGAAACAATTACCTTTTTTAAGATTTCTCAGCGTGTTATTTAATAATTGATTACTTTTAAATCCATAAAATATAAGTTTTAAATAAATTACAACAGTTACTTCCATACACTAGAGAAATAAACAAAAAAAAAATTTTCTCAATGATAGTCAGACTTAATCTTAAAAGGTGACTGTTCATGACTGAGTTTTAAAAATTCATTTATAATAATAATGAAAAAAAAAACGCTTGACATCTCCAACATATTAAAAGACAATATTAGAGCTAGAGCTTCTTTCACTCTTATATATAGCAGATTTTTAATAATAATATATGCTTATGTTGTCTACAATTACTATATTTTATATGACAACAATGAAACATCCCAGATATTCGCGATCAATTCTAAGTTAAGTGATGTGATATGAGTTAATAACAAAGTTATAATAAATAGGGTGATAAATATAATAGTTTATGAGCCACAGGAGTGAGCTTACGATATTAATTTGTATTCTCTATGTAAAATCGATGGTAGTTCACATACCTACTTATGTTCCTTCATTCACTACTAGGGAAGTTCGTTATTTTCTATTATGTATTACTTAGTAAACTTTTTGTTATATACGTGGTAAATTTAATTTAATAGTAAAGTGCAAAAGTCACTTTGAATTTTGCACTTTTATATTAAATTGAATGAGTGCCACACAAATAGCCACTTTTACATAAAAATAATACATTACAACGGATATCCAAGTGTATATCGAAATTTGCCAGGAAATTTTGCACATATTTTTTGTCTTTGAAAATGTATTCAACTCCATTAGATTGAGATGGCGTGTCACTACACGCCATCTCAAAATCGATTGGAAACAAAGTTATTTGAACCTGTTCTAACTAAATGAATTATTCACCCGGAGGTGGCTGAGATCTGCATAAACATTGAAAACTAGGTAGGGTTTCAGTAACTTTGCCTGTTTGTATATATTTTCTTAATCAAATTAAATAAGGTGGAAATACGAATATAGAAATTAAACTAAATTAGCAGACGAATGGTTCCTCGGTCGTTATGGTTGTGAAAAGAAGCAAGTTTAGTAAATGCTTTATAATTTCAGTCCTGAAGCAGAATACACTTCAGATATGACTAACCACAGGTCTATTGTCATTACCTTTATAATCTTCAAAATTATTGAGGGCTTTAGGTAGCTCTCGATGGACTTTACTTTGACCCCACACCCGTGAGCGCTGGCGTTCCAAAAGAATATATTATATCCCCAACAGTGTTTCTGAAAATCAATGATATGTTGGAAATTTCCAATATTAATTATAATTGTTATATAGATGACATTTGGGAAACAAAATGATTGGTTTCCAGGTAATAATGAAATTATTTGATATGAAATACAAACATAAAAAAATTAAAATAATCCAATATGGAAACAGAAATATTATCAAGACATAATATTTAATCGGACGATGACATTGTCATTGAATGTCGAGTTACAATCTATTTGCAAATTGAATTTCAGCCAATTGATGGCTTATTTGATTATCTTTAACCCACCCTGATTTTTCAACTGAAATGTATAATGTTTTATATGCAGATAGTTATGAATATATATTTAATGAAAATAATAAATGATTAAATCTAAAACTATATATATATATATATCAAGGCTGCCGAATAGAAAAAAAATAGAATACTATGTATTATTTATTGATTCTGAATAATATGACTAGATACCACTAATTTTATTTCCCAAGTTTTATTTCCCGTACACGATATTATCATAGCCAGGAACAATGACCCTTGTAGGTATGGATAGTACATTACTCGCCTTATTGGAATTAGAAAGTCCATCTTAAAGGACATTGGTTTATCTCTAATTACAGAGATAATATTTGTCATTAAAGTGAGAAAGTATTTCTTATTAATATTTTCTTTTATATATCTTCTATTACGGTATTTGTACACAACCTTTGTGTATTTCAAAGGGAATGAAATAATGTTTTCCATCTGCGTTTCAGAAATCATATATTTTATTGAAAGGTGAAAAGACTAATAAGAATGTGTTTTTTAACATTTTTTTATCAAAGCTTGTTTTTTTATTTTTTTATTAATTCAATTAAAATTTCTTGAAGTGCCGCAGTATGACACTACTTTCTATTAGAAGTTCTTCCCTGTACCAGCTGCGCAACTTTATAACTCGAACCCTGCTTACAGATATGTATATATTTATGTGTTATACAGGTATTATGTAGGTTAGTATGAATTTAATTATGTAGGTATATATAAATTTAAGAACGTATGTAAGGTATATTTTACATAGTTAAGTGAGTTATCTAAATAATTATTTGTTCCCTGTTCAAAGTGTCTATACCGTCAATAAAAAAATTATGTGTCCATTACCCAAAGGTTTCTGGTAGAGGTCTCTTTTAAAAGATAAGTCATATTTTGTATTCATGTTATCTTAAATACATTGCCATTTATAGTATTTCCTGCTACATTAATAAATAAATAAATAAATATTTTGAATAAAAAAGCAACACTACAAAACTTGAAGTAAACTGTCATGTAAAAATAATCTTAAATATATATTATTTCGTTGTAGTTAGCCTATTTTTTATCTTTGAAGTCTTTTTTCGTTGATGTCAGTAACATGAACGGTACAAACAAAACATGCTAGTATTAATGCGAGTATGTAACATTCAAAGGTGGGAAATAATCAACTATCGAAGAATAATTAATAAAGTCAAATCCAACTATCTGTCTCTTAAAATAATGTCTGTGGTGTACTTTATAACAATGGTACATCTATAGTATATTATATATTTATTCTCTAATTCTTGTCTATAAATAATATTTATGTATTTATTATTAGCATAATTAATATACTATAACAAGTGACTTTTATACTAAGAATATGTCGGCGTTTACGAGTTCGTGTTTTCGTTGATGTTAAATACTGAAATCTTTTATACTAATAAAATAATAATATAACGGTGGCATATTTTCGAGACAAGATAAGTGTAAGCTCATAATAGGCTTTGATAGCACCTATGAAAAATGATGATAGATCTCACCTTGAGCTGCATTCTCTATTACAAAAAGCCTTATTGGAGAAAATGTTAGATGGTTTTATATTAGTATTTTATTCAGGGTTGTCACCCGTTTAAAATAATATTACATGTATATATTAGTTTTGATTACCTGTTTAACTTAAGATATTCGTTTTTCTTTTACATGATCGTTATAGGTCTTTATATCTTTGTAAATATTATAAAATCATCGCAATCTGACTTCAAATTATATATAGTTTCCTCGTTTATGATATTTCATACCCACCTATTTTATCTTATCTCATGTTGTTAGTTTAAATATAATTTAAAATATAAAATGTATATACGAGAACTTCAATATATTACAATTAGTACAAAATTAGATAAAATATAATTATTTATACATTAATTTCAAAGTCAGACAAAGTATTCCGTTAATTAAACATGCATTTCATTAAAAAAAAACAGACCCTGTATTTTATACAAAGTTAGAATTCAATAGATTTTTATAAAAGAAATTAATTAACATTCAATTTATTATGTCCTTACCATAAGTCATGATGACAGGTATTTCTGTTTCTTTAGCTCTTTCACTTACTTTATTTCTCTGTATATTAATATAAGAACGAAGTACTATAAAGATTTTTTTTTATTTACCTAACCCGTAAATTGAATATAATATTTGATCGATTAACGTCTAACCCCAAGACTTTACTACGCTCAGATACAGTACAGAGCCATTTCTGAAGTTTTTCGAATGTTTGTTATAAAACTTTTTCTTTATTGTTTACTTCAGAAATGTCTTAAATTTTTGAATTAAAATATTTTGAATTGTATAAAAATTATGGTTTCACCTATTTTTTTGGAGTATTGTTCAAAAAATAAATGTAAATAGAGTAAGTATAGTGAAGTAGCAGTATATTTAAAATATTAATAGACAAATACATTTCAATTCCATTAATTCCATGCAATAGACAAATACATTCAAACATTCCATGCAATAGACAAATACATTCAAACATTCCATGCAATAGACAAATACATTTGTACAGACTGAACAAAATCACATTGTTCGGTATTTTTTCTCTTTTATTTTTTTTGACATGTTACTAAGTTGACATTCCACCGTAGTAGGCATGTAGTCGTAGGTGGTAAAGCACATCAACTTAAGCATTAATGATATAAATAAACTGATTATTTCATACAAATCATGGTTTAAATAAATGATATTTATAATTATATTTGCTGTATACCTTAAATGCAATTAGATATAAAATAAATTGCTTTTTTTATTCTAATCTTAAATATGTCAGACGTTAATTTTTGGATAATATATCTATTAAGAGCTAGTTCTAAAGGTTTTTGTTCCCTAATCAACGGCTATAAAATGTCTGAAAAACTAATACTGAAACTATTCAAGGTTTAATTTTCTTGTAAGTCTGGGAAATCTTTAATAATATGAACAAAGGATATCATAAAATGTTTTTATAAAAGGTTGACGAACTTGAAACGAAATTGGTATAAAGGTATTTCATCTTATTATTTTCGTTGAGGGATGCATTATGTAAACCAAAGTTAGTCTGAGAGTTCGTAGAGGGGCAGAATGAAGACCTCGAGGAGCTCATATTACATTTTAAAATGCATTTAATAAAGGCAAATATTTCGTACTTGTGTAAATAAATTATGCTGTGATATTATACGTGTGCTACAAATATATATAGTAATAAAATCATTAAAAATTTAATGGTTGAAAGCTCTTTTTTTCGAAAACGTTTTGATAAGCTGACACGTTTATCAATAAATATTTTCAATAATCCAGAGGTTTAAGTTTGCAGACACTACAATGTGACAAATAAATGCACTCCATACCTCCAGATTTTTTTATTTAAGGTGAAACAAACCTTAAAATATATATTTTCTTATGGACCAGAAAACAATTTAAATAAATATCAACTTTTCCTTCCCCTGCTTTTCATTCTATTTTAGGTATTTTCGTATTTATTTAAAATATTTTTGAATATATATCCTGAAAAAGGTGTTTAATTTATCGGTGTCGGTATGTCTGTTTGTTTGTTCTGGCATCACGCGAACTACTGTGGATTTGAGATGAAAAGTTATGTTTATAAATTACGGCCCCGGTAAACATATGGGTTACATCTAAATCTTGATAAGAAAATATTTTTGCGGCAAACACAATAACATATTTGAACTTCAATTACAATATAATACTGCTCAAAATTGTATTAAATCATGTGGTGGCTTAATTACGTTAACACATAGGATATTTTTTTACTTTGTTTTTTTTTCATTTTAATGGTAGAACCCATTTGCGTAAGCTATAACTACTATAGTTTATCTTACCTGAGAAGTACCGTTTGATAGTTTGCCAAATATAAAATGAAAGTAACTGATTTATGTCACACTATCCCCATGATAGTGTGACATAAATCAGTTACTTACTGACCGTTACTCCTGTATCCAATCATGAAGTGATATCGATACTACTTCTTTGTCCTTACTTATTCAAACTATTCCATTCCAAGAACCATACACATATTAAAATAAATGAAAATTAAAAAAAATGTTCAAATCTACGAGTATTATGAAAAATAATTTAAGTAAACAATGCTATTGTGTTTTATAGAGTGCGCGCTCAATAATTTCAAATTATGATACCTGAAAATTGATTATTTACTTATAGTATCGGAATTTTGAGAATTCACGAACAAAAATTCAATAAGTAATAAATTTTGAAAATTCGTCGAATCAGCATATTGCACCCTTGCTACCCTTATTAGTTGCCATTTATAAAAACTATTGTTAGAAAATAAGTTGGTCGTTTACTATGATTATTTTTATATACTTAAGGAATCTGAAAATCATTGTAGTTAATGATTTAATGAATAATTATGAAACATATAATATATAATAATGAAATATCTTCATAATTCCATGTTTTATGAAAAAAAGATTTGAAGTGATTTGAGATACACCTGTATCTCAAATCACTTCAAATCACATTTGTATAGGTATACAAAGTTGCTGACTTCAATAATTGATTTGAAACGTCAAAAGGTACTTCTTAGATTAGGTTTAGAATAAAAGTTACAAATGTGTCGATTACTCTATACGTTTTCTAAGTTGACAAATCGTTTTTGATTTAAGTCTGACAGCGAAGGGTGGGGGAGTGGGGGGGAAGAAGGAGCTGGCAGCAGCTTGTGCCGTATTAAACGCTAAAGGTTAGAAAAAATATATTATATATTTCCGTACATTTTGCCATACATGCGTTTTCGTATAACTAATTTAATTTATATGTATGTAAATAATAAACTCAGTTTTATATTATGACGTACTTAGGTTTAAGTCTGCACCCCTAGCTGTCAGGCGTGAATAAGAGTCCTTCATCTTTTAGTACAGTTAGCAGCATCAATATAATTATTTTCGAATTGAATTTGATAAAATTGAAATACCTCAAAATAATTTATCATATTACTTGTCTTTATTTTGCATTAAATGCAATAATTAGGGTTCGTCGAAATACACAACGCTATAATAGAACAGATGCTTCCGGTTATATAGCGTTGCTTAAATTTATTTACATAAGGTTTTTATTTTTAATCTTAAGCAATAATTGAATATTAGAATTGTAATTCTTACATTACTTGGTTTGTGTATCATTTTCAGATATCGTTATCAAATCAACTAAGCTCTACTATAGTTATTTTTTTACTACACATAAATTCAAAATAAAACATTAGAAAATAATATCCATTCCGACTCAGGTACAATATTATATGTAACGAAATTGTGAGGTTACTCAAATTATGTATCTTTAACAGGCTGGTGCAGAAATTTTGAAATTTATCTTTTCTTAAATGTAACTTCAATGTGTACAATTAGAATATCATAGAAGTTAGAATTCATTTAACTAATAATTAGTTATAAAAGGAAATTTATTATTACTATAATGTTTTAGTATCTTGGTTAAGTCAATTACTTATTAGAATATACAGGGCATTTAATGAAATGTAAATATCTTTGATATTATAATTAAACGTTTCATTACATATGCTTTGTTATGCTTTAAGTAAAGTTTATCTAGATAAATGTACGTTGGTTGAAAAAAAACGGGATTTTCAATTATTTACTGAACTATTTTTTAATTATTCCCTGGGACTTCATTGTGAATAATAAAAGTTTGTGAAAAACGGACACAACGAACTTTAGTGTAACCTTTTTTAAAATTGTAGATAGTTAAATATTAAAACAGTCATCATAAAAAATATTATTTAGACTAATAATAATAAAGTCTGCCTTTATGTTATATTAAAAGGTCCAGGATATTTTAATATTTATGGAGACACGGGGTCGCGGTACCAACCATATCGTCACGTAAAATAAAAAGACACAACTATTCCATAGCAGATATATTCACTAATGCAATAAATTCTGGAACTGAGAAAAAAGTAACAAAATAAATAATATAATTAAAATAAATAATAGTTAAAAAAAAACTAAAACAAATGCCTTTGTAATAAAATAAAAATAACTAAGAAACTACAAATATTCTTAAAAAATAATATTAAAAAAGCGTTGGGTGCTCTTTAAGTAAAAATTACTTAAATAGCACCCCACGCCCTTTTAATTGACACCCACCCTTTTATATCATTATTCTTAAACAAAATCTACTTTCTAGTTCGATTTATTATAAAACGGGATTTACATTAAACAGCCATTTCATCCCAAAAAGGTTTTCGAAGGAAACCCAAATTAAGTTATCGGTACTTATGCAAAAATAAAATTTAATTCGACTTTTCAAAGTCAGTGAAAATCACGTTTAACCTTCTCGTTACAATCAGAGATATATATTATACATACAAATTTAATAAAAGCGTGTTAAACTTATCATTAATACATATTAATATATTTTTTCTAACTAATTAATTATTAACTCATCATTACAACTTTTGCATTTGTGCTCTCGATTCTGAATTAACTTTGACTATTATTAAATACCAAGCAGCATACTTTTTTTGTATCAGAGATTTTTAACAAATACATAATATATAAATTATATTTATATATATGAAATATGTCTATTTCTGGAATGAAACCATAGAAGACGTTTTTTTATAGTCATTACTGGTAAGCTATTCATACTAGAGAAGTCACGTTTTAAAGTAGACTATTTTAAAATAACAGAAAGGTGTTATTCTCAATTACCTAGTTGTTTATTTTTAATAAAATAAAAAGAGCTCTCGAATAAAACTATAACGAGGTTGTGGAAAGCTAATCGCCTATTTTAAATACATATGAAGTAGGTGTAACTTACCTTCACGCTTGATCTTTAGAAAGGGGGTTACAAAGTTCAATACAAGGTTGAAAAGGCTCTATTAATATATTACTATATAGTGATCGAATCTATATCATTAATGTCATGTTTTGATTTTTATATTAAGTCGATCTCATTATCCTAATTGGCATTTCAATCCGTAAGAAATGGACCGACCCAAACATATTCTTACTTTTATTTATTATCAGATCAGATTCAACCTTTTTATTATAAACAGGAATATATTACACTGATGAACCGTCACTGATGAACATCAGCGTCTTGTTGCTTTAGATAAATTTATTAATATATCTTTTATTTATCTTACTATTTCGTCTGCATCTATCCCAACCAGTTCAATTAAAATAAGACAATTATCATCAGCAATCAAAATATTTTATTTATATTTACCCGGCTGTATACACGTAGAATTAAGTCGGAATGTGCCCGACTAGTTTCGAACCCATTCGGGGTTCCTATACAGAAATATATAAACATAAAAGTCATGGTTCACGAAAGTTTAAATATAAAAATGAAAGTATTGTAGTGGGTAATTGGGTAGGAAACGAACTCATAAATCTTTGAGATAGTAACTTTTTATTACAATACAGGTACTTGTATTTCAAGAACATTTTTTCCACGTACCACAAAGATGTGGAATGGACTTCCTTCGGCGGTGTTTCCAGATCGATACGACATGGGTACCTTCAAAAAAGGCGTTTATACCCACCTCCAAGGCCGGCAACGCTCTTGTGAGTCCTCGGACGTTGCAAAAGTTCGTGGGCGGCGGTGATCACTTCACACCTGTGATCCGCACGCTCGTTTGCCCTCTTGTCACATAAAAAAAAAAAAAAAAAAAAAAAAAACTTGTAGGAATATGATAACTGATTCCCGAATGCGGTTCAGTTGGTACACAGTGTGGGGGCGTCTATAATACGCGAGCGCAGGGTCACAGAGTACTCAAGGCGATGCCCAAACGATGCAGGAGCGCGATTGGTCACATCACTGACTACTGACACTAGGTAACTTATTTTTTATTTCAGAGCGGACGATGTTCAATTTAAAAAAAACATTTGTACTTTACCTGTACTCAATATATAAGCTCGATATAGAGATCATTAAAAAATACTCAAAAATGTTGTTCTTATATTATTTTTATAAAAAATGTATAGACTGGCATTAATCCTAACAAAACCAAACTTAATACTCAGCGTTTCAATGCTGACACGAACGGAAATACAATTTGCTTTGCGAATTACTCGACAGCTTATCTTTTGTTTGTATAATGATTTGGGTGTTACGTACTTCAATAAAACTATGACTAAACATATATTTTATACTTTTTTTTAGTTTAGACTCCTTTGTTCACTTCAATTATTAGAACTTTTACTAATTTATAATATAATCTTATAATGAGGTAACATTTTTACGTTTGTATGTAGGAATCGAAACTACGTATGGATGATACGAATTTTATTAGAGACTTGAAATTAACATATTTATATACCTTGAAGGATAAATATAAGCTATATCTCGTTCATCAAAAGGTTTTTTGTGGATATCATATATGCAAAGAAAAAAAACGTTCGACGTAATGAATTTATATTTTTTAAAATATATTAAGTGGGACAGACATCAGATTATTAGATGTTAAAAAAAATATTTCTTTTATCTATATATTATTCCCTTAAATTATCATATTCAATATATATCATAGTAAACTTTATTTACCACTGCCAGTAAATTTTGGGGAAATGATTGGACTAATTCCGCTTATTGTTGATTGTCATATGTTTAGTCGATTTTCTGGTTTGTTATTTCTTTCAGTATGTACGTTTTGTTTTTCTGTCTATATTTTTATAAGATTTATTTTTAATTCCGTGTTCTTATTTTAAATGTGTTTAGTTTTTGTCTTTATTTTAGCTCCTCCGATATTTTACTTTACTTCATAATTTCCCTAATTATTTTTGAATTAAATAATAAAAACTATTTCCTGCTTGGTAACTCAGTTGAGGCTCTGTATTAAAGGGTGTAGCATGACTTGGTAACAAGAGGTCTTTATGTTATATATTCTACTCCATCGTTATATAATGAAATAATACATATAAAAATAACCAACGCAAAACCTCATACAGAATGATCAAAAGTGATTTAGATATTTACTTATTTTAGTTTACTAATTACTTACATATTTAAATAAAATATTATATTATATTATCCTGTACTGTACTGTACCTAAATACCCACTTTCATATTTCGTGTCCTCTACCCAAAGGTTGCCTGGAAGAGATTGCTCTTTAGCAATAAGGCCGCCTTTTGTACTAGTTTATCTTTTATGTGTTATTGTTTTTATATATTTCATTTGTTTGTGGTACAATAAAGCATATCGTTAACATTAAATCTGCCGTCGATAGTCTGTCTTGTTGTAGCTCAATGGCACGTTTTACCTAAGCGGTGGTCGCGTTAGTATTCAAAATATCAAGCAATTGCATAAAGGATTGGACGGACGATGAATGTTGAATTTCATATTATATAATGGTTTTCAATAATATTCTAATCAATTATAAAATCTATATTACTGATAAAATATTTACATGACACAATTCTGCATTACAATTTCTTTTAACCGTAACCGTAAATGATTTATTATTAATATTACTACTAAATAGTTGTAGAAAAATTAAAATAAGAGTAATGGCAAATTAATACAGCGTTATGCTTTTTTTTTCCATCCGTCTTCAAATAGAAGGTCCACCTTATAAAAATCAACTAATACACAGTCAATAAATATTAAGGGGTCAAATGTATATATATCATTACTGATCAAAGGTCAAGACGAAAGTGAAAGGGTTGATGCGATCTTGTCAAATACTTCAAACGTTCGAATCTAACTTAGAAAAAGTAATCATTTCACCGGAATATTTTGAATTAAATATTTTTTTTTCTCGGTATAGTTTTTCTTTCATATTTGTATATTATTAACTTGAATTTTTTCTATGAAACACTGTATCGAATTGTATATTTTTAAAATACATTCGATAATTTTGAGATATTTATACATACATACAAGACATTTTGTTTATATGATATCCCTTGTTATTTATATTTCTTTTATATTGCTTCATCATATTTACAGAAAATTTCTAGAAGTTTCTAATTCATAAAATCGTTTAAGATTTCATAAAAGCTGTAGTTAAAGAGAGCTCTGTCTTTGAAAGTCACGAGCTAATTAGAGACGAAGGAAAAGTAGCTACAAAAGACTTGATTAAGGCAAAAAGACATTTACCCAATATAAAGATGCAAGATAAAAAATGATAAGATAAGATATAGATAGATAGATATACACATATAGATAGATAAGGTCAAGCTTGCACTCTCACAGTTAAAATGATTGTGTAATGTATAAATATTTTTTTTATAATAAGTATTCTCTGGTATTTTGAATTATGTTTATAAGGAAATCAAAATACCTTTTTCATTGTTCCTTGTATCTGCATTTCCTGGAACAATTAGATTATCCTAAAAGGTGGCTTGGAAATATTATACCCTAAGTCTAGTCTAGTAGTCTAGTCTAGGAGTTGTCTGTTAGTCATTCTGCCACAAGAGCCAAGATATAAAATTCATTGTCTGGCTGTTGAATATTGCTACGCTTTGTAGAATTTCTCGACAGCAACCGACCAGGGTTTTGAGCAGAACCTAGTTACATAATTTATTATATATGATATGTTTATACATAAAATATTTATGGATTTAAATAAAACATTTATTTATAATGTATATAGAATTCTAAGAAAGTAATTTCACAAGAAAAATCAAACTCGAAACTGAGTTTTATTTTTCTATGAATGTTAATGTTATCCTTCCCATGTTGTTACTATCGGCCATAATATTTATTCATTATTTTATTAAGTATTCCATATGTTATGATATTCTAAATCAAATCATGGAATAAATAATATAAATAATAATATTAAATTAAATCATGGAATAACTTTGAATGAGATTGGAACCCATGGCTTTGCAATAACGGTGATAATATATATTTTTTTATATTTAAGGGCTTTAATTCAATTTGTGTTTCAAATTAATTTTTGACACCTTTTAAGACCAGAGCTATAGTAGAACTTTACACACAGTTTATGTTTAGAGAAAATACAAAAATGGAGCTTATTATAATTCGTTATTTTTGTCGGTTTGTGTAGTGGTTACAGGTTTTAAACGCATAGTAGCCATTTCTGAGTTAAATTTCTTTGGTAGGTTCTTTGTATGATCCACAAGTTGTTGTTCCTAGTCTAATATTGTGTCTACGACTTGTGTTTGTGAAACTCTACACGATACATGGTTTATTCATGTGCTTGTATGTTTTGTTATACATACGGTGTTTTTTTTTAATCTGTCACTATGTGCTTTTATTTAATTTTGTTTGTCATGTGAGTCGACACCATAGTTATTTATTATTTCCTAGCTTCGTGTACATTAGAAGGGGTATATAAAATAATAAATTACATCTTGGTTTAGAAACTGTTATACCGAAGAAAACGAAAAAATCTCTAAAAATAATCTCTAATTAAAGTCTTTAAAAATAAAAAAAATAAATTACATCGATAATCGCGGAAACAGCTGTCAATTATGTAAAATGTAAGGAAAATATAAGCGTTAATATAATAAATGTTGTATGGCAGCCGTTGACAGTCTCTTCCGGCTAAATTAAAATAATGTTTATGTTAATCTTTATATTTTTCATATTATATATTTTGTGTTTAACCTCTTTTACATTAAAGCTATACAAATTTAGGAAATTAATATAGTCTCAACTAGTAAATAATCTTGATACTTCATTTGAAACTCAGATAAGAAATTCCATTCATTGGTACTCCTCAGTGGCTTTTTACCTTAAGTACCCGTTAATTAATAGTATACTATAGTGGTAGTGGTGACTGAACTACGACCTTCACCATTCTACCACCTACTTAGCGGGTGCTAACCGGTACTGATATGGAAGGTAGGATTTTCCTTTTATTAATATATACATTATAAAATTATAAATAGTCGAAGCTAATACTTTGAACATTTTATGAAAAAAAAATGCTCCATGTTAAATATTTTGAAAATAACCACAAAAAGAAAAAAAATGTCTGATTATATTATGTTTATTTTTTTGTATATCAAAAACTTTAAAATGAATTATAAATGTCATATTTTAAAAGTATCCTCGTTTATTATTTTAACGAATATAAAAAAATTATACTTTCTAAGTGATTACAGTTGTCAACAGTAATCAATTAATTATTCATAATCATTCATTCAATCATTCGTAATCAATTTTTTATTAAAGTTGAGGACGGGAGAGCGGACAAAGTTCACCCATATATCAAAATGTATACTGTATTCAAACACAAATACCTTATATGTTAATAAAGTGTTATATCAATATTTAAATAAACCACCACTGTTATCAAATGTTATCTGAATATCATTTTAATAAAAGTACATAAAATGTAAATACGTCTGAAGTAAGTAATTTTATAGTCGAATAAATAACGGTTCAAGACGCCATTTTAATTCTAAGATATATTTAAAAATATATTATAGAAGCTTACGAAAGGTCAAAAGTGTATGAATTATTAAATATTAAATATTTTTATATGAACGTGTCTAGGGTTGGCAAAAACAGTAATTTATTATATAACATAGGTAGGTACATACAATTATTTAAGATAAAATAGTAATAAAAATATAATAATGCGCAATATTATCTATTTATTGTATTCGATCAAAATTATTACTTTTTTGTATAAATATATATAATAAATTAGGTTATCTGAATTCTGTTTCAGATAAATATTTATCAATAATTTAAATACTGCGCCAGTTTTCGGGTCCAGGTTTTGTGATATTCTAAATAGCTTCTTATTTATTATCCATTTTAGTCAACAAATGGCGATAAAACAGATAAGCAGCGTTATTCAGTCCGAGATTTTGGACCGAAAATTTTACGATACAGTCAAATTATTCAGGGATGAAACAACTTTACCAAGGATGGTATGTTTTTATACAACTAATATTCTAATATTTGTAAAGCGTACCAATAATATGTATTATCTTATTAAATATATTTTTGTAAGAACTTCGGTTAATTAGTTTTTTAACCTTATTAAGAGTCACTTAACCTTATACAAGTTTTGTAATGTCCCCAATATAAACCCATTTATAAATAAGAGCTAATATTACTTTTTTAATATTAAAGGCCGAAATTAATAATAAATAAATAAGAGACAGCCCTATATAAAGAGGATTTATTGAAATGATCTCTACGAATGTGTTTTCTAGTTTTGAAAGTAGGAGTACAATCGCTGAATTAATATAATAGATATATAATAATTATTAATCTTACCAGTGTAAGAAAAAAATAAATAATTAAAGCGACCAATTATTTATGTCTTAAAGCAAAAATAAACTCATGTCTAGCGTTATTATGATACATATTGATAAATGAGAATATTTGAGTTCATGCAATTCATAGTTTAATAGTTCATCTCAGATTGGTACCTATATAGTAGGCTCCTCTACACACACGTAGGTACTTTATCATAATACTATATTTAATAAATAAAAAAAAAACATGACAAAGCTGTAAATATTTTAATAATACTTACTTTATTATAAAAGTTTTTGTAATACATTTGTTTTCTTCAATATAAAAATGTTCCTCTTTAATTTCATTGTCCAAAAATAGGAAACTATAAAAAAAAAAACTTTTTAACGCTTCAAATACACATATGGGTAATAATTGTATTTTATTGCTTTTATTCGATATATATCTAGCAATAATAGAAATTATTTATGGTATCACTGTACATACATTACACGAACGATAGAATACGGGCCTGCCAACTGTGAGAAACGGCTACATAGTGATTGACGGATAGAAGATGTCTGTGTAAGCCAAGCTATATATTTGCTGTTCAAAATTGTTTATATAACTGTTTCATATCTATTTTATTGTTTAATATTCGTCTCAGAGTGGATTCGTTAGTGCTAATATAATATTCTTAATTTATGTTACTGACTACTTGTGTTCAAAGTTGATCTATTGATTGCCTGTCTAATATATTTTATATTAGACAGGCATGTTATTTACTGTCACACAAAAAAAACAGTATATTATATATTTAAATAGTTTGACTATTCTGTCCAACTATTACAACTGATCAAAAGATTAATAAACGATTACTGAGAATATAAACTTTCACTAGTTCTTGAACTCATTATTTGTACTAGTAAGTATTTTTACCCCAATTTCGTATATTTAATGTTTAAGCCAAACATATCCAAAATAGGCGTTTATCAAATTCAGCAGTGTGCGAACATTACATAGAAAAACCCAATCTTTATATTTGATTTAATAAAGTATAAATCCTTACTAAAAAATTCCGCTATATACCCAAATAGATTCCCAAAACTAATTCCAATCCATCCAAATTCCCAAATTGAAATTATAAATATCCTAATTTTAATACTGTCACTGGTTCAAAATTTTTAACACCTGTCATAAATAATGTAAAATCCTAGTCTATGACCATACCGTCATACCTTACGATGATTTCGGGGCGTTTTGTGTACGTTCTGGGGGTAGTTGACTAAAACTAACTCACTGACAGAAACCTCGCCACATCTCGCCTTCCCGTGAACACGATTGCTGCAAAGCATTCGAAATGTCGTGTTTAAGTTAAATATAAAATTTAAATCAAATTATACACAAGTAAGATCCTAATGGTTTTGGTACACATACGTAGACTGCAAAAATAAATATTATATAATAGTGGGAGAGCAATAAAATATTTGGAAAGTAGTGGCTTAGAAATAATTTACAGCTATATCATAATTATGAAGTATTATTGTTATTTTGGATTTATTATTGTTATTTTGGATTTATTATTGTTATTTTGGATATACATAATTTAGAATTAAATAGAGAGTTTGTTCTTGGTTGACTTATAAGTTTTACCATGATATCCTTCTGGTCAAAACAAGAGACTTTCTATAAATGTAATTTGTATAATTTAATCAAATATATAAGAAGTTTTCCTTTGTTCATTCAGATGATAAAACAAAGTTTAACAAGAAAAAGTTTTCTTCGGAAACTCGTAATTTTTGTATGAAAATCGGTTCTGTTAATTCTGAGAGCGTGAATTCCTTATACTTAAGTATAATTTATACAGAGAGTTGCTTTGTTTAAAGGGGACAGTTACTTGCTGATAAGTTATGTAATTAAATGTATTTACCTATATATAAGTACATTAGTTGCTGTAGCCAATGTTTTGTTATTATAATTTCAGTAATAAATATAAAATGTATAACGGTATTATTAATATTTAAACGTTCGTGAGCAATGCCTATTAGATATATAAGTTAAAAAAAGTTAAAAAAGTTAAGCTCTTAGCGCCATCGTTATATTTTGACTAAATAATTCTGTATGTACCAAAACCCTATAGATTGGGATAAAAAATATAAATTTGAAATATAGAATTATTACTATAATTCTATAATTCCTATTTATCAAACAAAAAAGTGATAACAAATTCCACCCACATGTTTTTTATCAGATTGTAATCATAATGTTACATCCACACTAAGTCTAGATTACATTGTTATTGTTGAATAACTTATTATATTGATATTAATTTTGTTTTTATAAAAGTTCTTTTCTATTTATTCGTTAATTTTATTAGATTCGACGCTATGTTTTAAATATCTAGTGAATTTTAAGCGTCAGTTGGGATCGGCGAGTTAAGCGATTTTTAATTTACAGCATATTTAATTTTCAGACTATGTTTTTTGACGTAATGATAACCTTTTTGTAAGCCATTAATGACTGTCCATTTCAATACTTAGAAATACCTAGATTTCTTAAATGTATGGTTTGATATTCAATATATTAAGAAATCAGGGTTAGTTCTCACAGCTTCTACTATGGTTAAACGATTACACTTAAGATTATATTCCTGTAGAACTACAAGATATTAATCCTTGATGATTCGAACTTCTCAGCTAAAAACTTAAGCTGTACTAATATAATTATATTTAGAATGTTTTTGTGATAGTAATAAACAACCTTCTGTATTTTAGAATCAGTAAAATCAATCTTCGTACAAAAGTTAAAGAAAGAAAGAAGTAAAAAGAAAGCTAGAATTATAGAACAAATGGCTGCTAGTAAACGAAAACTACCTAAATCATTTAAGGTTAGCGGGCAACATAGCAATAATGGTAAGAACTCCAAAAGACAAGATGTCACTAGACATGAAAGCTCCAAAATTTATCTTGAAACGAACCTGAATAAAACAAAAATGACTAATAGTCACAAACGCACTATTACACTCAAAGAAAACAATGTAGAATATGTTTCAGACTATATGACTTGAGAAAACGAATCCCATTCAATAAAACACATGGAAACAAGAAAGAAAAATTGGTTTCAGAAAGAAATTCTAAAAGATAATTACCCATTGCACTGGAATAAAATTGTATTTGATACATGTCTTATACCAACCTTGCTATATGGATGTCAATCTTGGGTATTTACAAACAAAGCAAAATATAAAATCAAATGCACTTAAGCAGTTATTTAAAGGAGTATCTTCAAGACCAGGAGATCACACAAAGTAATAAATGAAAGTACCAGACAAAAAAAAACTATAGACGCTCTTAAGCATGCACTTACACTAAAATGGAAGTGGGTTGGACATATATCACGATACACCGATAAAAGATAGACCATAGTGACTACAAAATGGAAAAGCCCAGAGGGGAAAGGAAACATTGGTACCAATTGGTACCAATAAGAAAGTGGGCTGATGATATTATACAGGTGATAGGAGAGAATTGACTATCAGCTGCCGCAGACAGAGATACGTGATGGAGGCCTTTACCCGAGAAAAGGACCATATTACAAAAGTAGAATAACAATACTAACACTAATCTATGAAATCTATTAACAACCTATTAACTATCGCTAAAAAAGTGAATTTAGAAATATGGTATAAACAAGCTTTATTATTATTTTTATTATTATAATGCCTGAAGAATAAATTGTGATTCCTCGGTTTACACGCCATTGGACAAACGTCAAGGTTAATATTGGAATGGTAGATGTTATATTACGTTCATACTATTAAATATGTTTATTTGTTTACATTTTTTCAATATTCTTCCATACTGCAAAGTAGAAATATCTATGAGGATTTTCTAAAGAAACCTCATAAAGATGTAATCTCCGTTCTCATAAAGATGATTTTATAAAAAAATATAAGTTAATCTAGGCGGAAAATGACACTAGCTTATTTAGCATAGTGACGAGGGTATCCCATAATACCTTATTGGTTACAAGTGTACTTCCATACAATAGTGGTTGGATGTACAATTTTACTAATTACATTCTTTCAAAATAGTATAGACTATTATGAAAGAATGTAATTAGTAAAATTAACCAATCATGGTCTTCTTTTTGGTAAAGATGAAGCACGTCTTCCATCCACTACAGTCTTTATTTTTAAAAATAGTTAATTCTTTTCATATGTTGACAAAAGTTAAGTAAATTTAATAACGCAAAATAATCGAATAAATACATGTTGGGAATCCCAAGTCACGCGTCATATTTATCGCTCTATAGGGGCTTCTATAGACCCGTCCTACTTTAGTGCAAACAAAAGACTGTCATCACAGCCTTTGTCTACTTAATGCTTGTCTTTGATTGTTGTGATCGTTCGTTATTAAAGTTATTATCAGTAAAGTAGTAAAGTTCTTATAAGTTTATATAATTTGTTGAAGTACAAACATTTCAAAAATGATGCATAAATATTCTTTTAAAAAGGATTTTAAACCGTGAACTGTGAAAAACCGACCCATCACTCTACCAATTGGGATACCGCTACCCGCCTCGGTGAATTTATCATTCTATATATATTCGTCTTTATCGAGTAGCCTCGGCCATTCATTTTCTGTAAGGCTAGAAATCTAAACCAATGTTTTAATTAAAGTATAGATGAATATTCGATTTTATTGTTTAGAAATAATACAAATGGAAAGGTAATTTAAATTTTAAACAGATATAAAATGAAAACCCAACGTCCCAATAAAGATGACCTTTGACCCTTAGCGAGCGCGTTACTTTTGTTACTAATATTGTATGGATCTATGTCCATTAGCGCGCGTTACTTATTTCACAACATTTTAATTATAGACCCATTTCATAATATATATACTCATGTTTATATATAAGCTATAATTATGTTTACCTTATATCCCATAACTCTCATAAAAAAATATCATATATATATAAATGATGAGCAATGTTAAATTATTTTGTGCCTAAATTTAAATTTAAAGTGCCTTTCAATTAAATTGTTCACCAGACTTATCAATAACCAATAACTGAATTTAATAATTATTGAACAAATAAATCGAGACATCGGTGATCCAGTATTTAAAAACTTACAATACTATAAAACTCGTAATATAATGTAAAAGATTTTTTTATTCATAAAATTATAGCTCGCGTAAATTATATTTTTATTAAAAACTTAAATGTTATTCTGATGTTTCGATTGCTTTTGAACAATCGTGTTCACAAGAAGACTAAATATTGGTGTCATCTTTATCTATTAAAAATAGTTTTATTTAACTGTGTGCTAGTCGTTAAAATCCTAGGCAAATCTTATTTAAAGATGTATATTGATTTTACAATAGAACTTATTTGGAACAAATTACCAGACAATTCAGCGTCTTATTTCACTTTAAACACACATATACGGCAAAAACACAAAACTTATACACCTCTCTTTCCCATCAGGGGCTTAAAAGGCACATTGCGAGTATTAATGATTTTATTTCCTGCCAGTACTATATAGTTTATACCATTAAATAAAAAAAAAATATTTCTTCGTAAGACACAAAATACTTTTTACAATATAATACACCATTATAAATTGAAATGGTATAAATACAAATTTTACATTAAACTGGAACCATAGATAATTTTACAAAATGCCACACGAAACTAATGTATCGTACAACATAACACGGAATGACAGATCTTAGAGCTACAGACTTACATATTCAGGACTGCTCATTTTCATAAGTGTATACAATTTATCTGTACACAAATACAGTACAGAATAGATAAGACCCACAAAACCACTAAGACATTATTAGATTTCTGCTTTAGTTGGCTTTGAGTAATTTTGTTATAATGTGCTTGTCTTACAGTTTGATTTGACCTCTCTCAGGTATTCAAATCAGCAACAAATAGGTTGCACCTTTTTCCGTTTTCCGTTCCTTTTTCCGTTCTATAAATTTGGCGTAAGACATATAAACCGTCTCATTTTGAACAACGATTAAATTAAACGAAGCCAATAAAATGAATCCATTTAGTTTGAGAACAAGTAAACTCAGTAGTAAAGATTGTTTCAATTACCACTTATATAAGACTGTCTAGAAATGTATACAGTGTATAATGTTAAAAGTAACATTAATTTATTTCTCATAGTTCTGTGTATATATTAGACATGACGCAGGATAACTTACTAACTCAATAATATAAATAAACATTATTATGTTTTTGTCACAAATAAACAGATGTACCATCCATGACGAGCCTAACCGTATCTTCGAAAAGGAACTATGAAAATATTTTCGGCCCCAAATCTCGAAGTAAGTAAGCAGTATAAAAGCATTAAGCGTATATACTTTATCGGTATATTGTTGATAAATTGTAAAAACTATTGTTTTGAGTTCAGTATCGTATATTTAACTTTTCTTCCCGATACTATTTAATGCAACGAGTATGGGTTAGTTATTTTATGTTATATTAAATTATTAAAATACAATTTATTTCAAAAAATTTAGTAAATTCATTTAAGAAGATATGTTAAAGAAAAGGCAGGCTGACATCTTATTTCATTACACTTGTTTTGGTAATTTTACGTAATTCATTTTTTATTCATGGTTTTGTAATAAGCATGGTTTTGTAATAAGTAAATGTATTTACTTTAAACATAAAGGGTATATAAAGTTTTACCAAAGTTTATATACACTTTATGTTTAGAGTAAATACGACTTTCTTTGTGATGTCGAATATTTTCCTTATTTATAAAATAAGATAATTAAAAAAGAGGAAATGAAAACATATAGTAAAAGACAAAAATAAAATAATTCATAAATATTATGTCTCATATGGACGACGAAAGAACGTTAACATTAAGGTTGAAAGCCATATATCTCGAAAAAAAGTTAAGTGTAAATACATTTGTGGAATTCTCAATAAATTATTATCTTAATATAATATTAAATATCTTTGTATATTATCCGCTGTCAAAACACGTAATATACAAGAAAACTATTCCTTAATTTATTTATCAAGTAACCAGAATGCTTGAGACCCAAGATGGCTGCTGTCTAGAAATCCTACAATGCGTATGGAATATTAAACAGCGAGTGAATGAGTGACATATCTTGGGCTCCCGCGACACTCTGACTAACACACATTGACAGATAACGCCTAGTCTAAAATACTCTAAGGGGTTTCAACCCCTTATTAACAGGAAATGTTGTCCTCGTATCCAAATTTGTTATGTATATATTTAATGTGTTAATCTGACACTAATAACTACTTTCTTCCGTCTAATCTAATGTCGCTTTAACTACTTAATACTAATTTATTTCCGAAAAATGAATAACACTTTCATGAAATCTAAAAACGTTGATGAAATAAATGATTTAGTGACTTTTTCTTATTTTAGTACATATAAAAATTAGGTAACTTGTTTTTTTTTCCTTGTTTTTTAATTATACTCTTAGAACAAGATGGCAGTTCTAAAGTTGCCATGTAAAAAAAGAAGATGTCAGTGCTAGATGCTAGAGTCGATTATAGTATTAAATCTATATTTTTTTATAGGATTGGAGGGCAATAGACCATCCACCAGAATTATAAAATGTGTCTCTATAGCCTTTCAAGATTTTCATATATTTTAAAGAACTTAAATGTACACTCTATTTTTAAACCAAGTTATTGATTTTCTATAATCTCAATATGTTTTGATATAAACGAGTTTTTTTATATTAATTATAGAAGCTTCGTCGAACGAAGTCTCTATTTTGGTACTCGTGAAATAATAAATATATTAATAATTGATCAGTCTTCTAAAGTACGAATGAATTAATATAATTGTCAAACACTTAATAATTCATAACGAACTTATCAAAGGATTCCGGAAATTCCACTTCATGCACTTTTGAATAATTAATACGAATCAAAGGGTAGAACATTTAAACACAATTACGAAATTTGGGTAAGCTACCATAGATTTGTGAGTATAGTAAAATATGCTGGGCTTATATAGCAGATAATATTATTAAATACATTTTTGTTTCATTAAAAAATATAACAATATTTGGTTGTTGTCGCATCAAAGATTTAGGGACCCGCCAACTTTCTTAATATATTTTAATGCTTAATAACCTTTTGAACACAAAATTATATTAATGACTTAAATATTCCGTGGAGGGCACAAAGTTAAGATTAATAGTTAATTATTTAGTAATTATTATCTAAAAACATTGGATAGGAAATATATTAGTGTAGTTAATTGAACACAACTAATCATTACAATTTACAAGAAGTGACCAATACTTACTTTATCCCAAAAATACACGTTTACAATATTACTGATTTAAATGAAATGTTAGTATTTATTTAAATTTATAAATGTACACTTATTTTTTAAGGTACATATAATATTACATTTTAAATTTTATTTTAGATACATATTTCTTTTTTTGTTTCTAAGAGATTTCAAAACCATTATTTTTTTTTTTCATTATATATAATCAGCGTAGCAAAGTTGGTAGTTTTAACACCATAACCTCTAAGTACGGCGAGCGACATAATCTTAATTGGGGTGCCTTTGTTTAAGAACGTGGCCAAGGAGAACGCTTGTGTGTACGACAATTACATTAGAAGGAAAATGTTGCTGAAGTTAAATTTCCCGTACTTTAGTATTATAATCACACTAACTTTTGCAGATAACTTTGCTATGAGAAAAAGTCTTAATACGTAGGATGACCAAATTAATTATTTTTCAATCCGTCGGCAAGTACTTGAGATGTAAGACAATTTATATCTTTTTCAGTTCCTGAAAAGTACTATTGTGCAAAATTAAAAACGAACGGTTGAACGACGAAAAGATAAGATTATATGTATAATAATAAAGATTTACTCTTTAAGTCAGTATTCAAATGAACACGGCCAAGATTTTCAATAATGAAATCAACTCAGCTAGTCCACGCAGTGCGCAAATATGCGCTCAGTGGAACGCACGTTAATGAAAATTCTAGGCCAGGCAGTTTTTCAAGCCCATGTAGACTGCTAACTATTTATTGAGCTTTTAATTAACGTAAAGTTTCAACTTTTTCATTCGTCACAACAGATTTAACATAAAAGTCTTTTACTTTTCAGTGCATTCTTTATTGTTAATAAGTTCTTCTTACTTCTAAAGTTCTTAACATAGATTTTAAATGCAAGATATCATTTTTTTTATTTCAAAAAGGCACACATAGCACTTATATGGTTTAGGTCCGCGGAGAAGAACCGGCACTAAACTCAACGGATACTCTCTTAACTTATTTATCAAATTACAATTATCCATGTTTGACTAGTTTTGCCACAGTGATAATTGATATTTGAGAATAAATTTGAATGCAAGTCAAGCATGGTACAAAAAAAGTTCAGTAATAACCAATCACATCGCTACTAGTTTTATGATTTTATTAATAAGGACGATTAAACGATTCTCGCTTTAAACATTTAAAATAACAGTAATTATATAGTGTCTTAAATTCAAACCAAGAACGCCAATAGAAAACCCCCAGGTGACAATGACAGTGTGATAACATGTGTAGAATTGTCAATGACTTTATAATTAACATACCTCCTTTACATATTTCTTATTATAATAAACCTTACATTTGAGTACTCGTTTAATGAAAGCGTTACAATTTTTATCAGCTAAGTCAGTGACAAATTTTGGCAATTTATTGTAAAAACGAATTCCATTGCCAAAAAATGAGTATTTTGTTTAAGTAAGTTTGGCGAGTATTTTCATGGATTACTGACGTCCATAAAAAAGAGATACTAGCCTCTGCCATCAGCTACCCGGGCTTAGTAGGGGAAAAAAAGTTTTAGTTAAACAGAATAATTCTGCATAATACTCACAGTTCATAAATCTTTACTATGTTATTTCTTGTAAGCTTGAATGTCACGACTACTTCAATCTTGTCTATGTATGTTATAAATTTGTTAGTAAAATATTTATGTACATTATGGATGAAAAAATGAAGGACCTAAATATAAATGATAGGATATATTTTAAATTTTTTTTTTATTTTTATCTGTTCACCTGATTGATTTTGCACGTATTTCACAACGGATTTTAATGAATTACGTATAAAGATAAAAATTTTTGCATAAAAGTATGGAATACTTTTGATTACTGTAATAATTACAATACAACAATAGTATTGTCCACAATACAACAAAAGTACTGTCCACAATACAACAAAAGTACTGTCCACAATACAACAAAAGTACTATCCACAATACAATAAAATACATTGATTAAAATTTGTATGTTGCTAATTTACTTTCTCCACTTCCACATTTGGAATGCTTTTTACTCTAAAACCACATTGAACATTTCGGGGAAAATTAACAAATATTTGAGATGTAATAGCAATAAAACTAAAAGTATATTGATTTGTATACATTTTTATTAATGATAGTTATTTTACGTTATTAGAACTGGGGGAAGAAGTCATAGACAAAATAGCTGGTAACAGGTTGATCAATAAAGAAAATACATATGTTTGACAATAGAGATATAGAAATATATCATAAAGAATTATATAAGTATAAATAATTTTAAAGAATGATATAAGTATAAATAATTTTAAAGAATTATATAAGTATAAATAATTTAATAAGATATAAGAACATCAGAGTCACAAATATAAATAATCTTTCTTTAATTAGAAATCATGCTTAAAAAACCTTAAACCCTTAAGGAAGAACTTTCTTAACGACAGCGGATGAGCTTTAGAAGTTGACTTACGTTAAATAACATTTGACTTCTGACAAAACTCCTTTGACTGTTGAATTATAACAGATAACTTAAATACATATTATTTATTATCATGATAGTTTTTTAAAGGCACTAAAAAGATAAAGACTTGCTTATTTTATTGGATAAATGTTTGTAAAAAACATATATTATTTACGATATTATCGATAAAATACTGTACTGTACCTCGTAAGTTGGTTAAATTTTAGGGTAACGGTAAAAAGTTATAAAAATTGTATATCGAATAAACGAATTGAGGATCGAGTTAGATATTGACAGTGTGATCTCTGATGGGTCTTCAATTACTTTTTAACAGTGTCATTACAAATATTAAAAGTATATTCGAATCGTAATAGTTAATTTACAGGGAATAAAAATCAATAGTTGTGAAAATAATTATGATTCTGTTATATTTATAAAGCCTGTTGATGTTCTGATTCCTGTATGGGACGATTATTTGTTGGATCTGGGTGAACTTTGTGTATATTACTGGTGTTTTTAATTTTGTGACATAACGATTACTACCGAGTGAGCGAGATTTGTTTTGAAGATATATGAGAATAATTACAGCTTTTCGCATTTGTGGCGTTTGTTTAGCATGGTGGAAAACAATGGTCGACATAGTCTTTTCTTAGGATTAAAAAGAAGTGCTTGTCCCAGCAGTGCATGGCCTCTCGTGAACGCTAAAACTGAGTATAAATCTCCAAAAAGGACTTCAACTGCCATATGATATTTATTTTAAATCTATATTATTAAACTTTTTTTGAAATCTTTTTGATATTTATCTAAAATAGATATTATTTTGCTTCGTAACCACAATTTCCTTTCTTTTACTGAGTGACAGACGCATCCCACCGAAAAAATATATATTAACGTAAGATCATTAAAAATATGGGTCTAAAAATATTTTTTATAGAATAAATAATGTAATAAAGAAAATAAGTCAAGAACGTTAAAATGTTAATACCGATAACGGGTGATAACAGAAATTTAGAATTGAAACTATCGTTGAATTTATATAAAGTCAGTTAAAAACCTTATTTTGCACCGAAGTATTTGGTATATCATTTACAGTACAATGAATAGCATTATAAATAAATATAATATAATCCAAACTACTCATTTTATCCACTAAAAGTTTTATAATAACGCAACCAACTTCGCAATCAACGCAACTTTGTTCGTTAGATGGTTTGCCTTAAAAACATCCGGCAACCACTGCCTTTTAATTAACGTGTTTCATGTTGAATTCCTGGACTTATAAAATTATTCAATATTAATTATACCATTATACTTACGTTATATATTTTTTATTAGCTACAAAAATTTAGTAATTACTTTTTAAACAACAGTTCCTTATTTGCTAAAAACTTTTTACATCCTCAGAGCATTGTACAAAATATTCTTACCTGGAACAAAATAAGAATTATGAAACGAGGTAACTTTAAATATGTTAAATCCGGTTTCTTGACTGACTGTTAAATTAATAAATTTTGCTGTTTTTCTTTCTGATTAGTTTATTTACTTATTTATTTATAGCAACAATTTAACAAGCAATTCATTATTATAAGTTTTCTGACAATTAATACATTCACAGGTATTCATGCCAATTATAGGTGTGAAAAAATATATGCACGTACGTTTCCGTAACAATTATAATAAAGAAAACTATAAAAATGGTACAATAAATGAAAAATCATATAAATATAGCTAAAATTAAAGATGTGGGCAAAAGACGTTGATATTTAAATTAAAATACTGCCATTTAGATCAATCAAATTTTACATGAATGTTGACGTGTCATTGAATAATATGTAAATATTTATCACCTTGAAGCACAAAAGATATTCATGGAATTGTAGAATGTCTGAAAATATTTGTTCTACATGCGTGGATATGAAATACTTTTGTTATGAGGTTACGTGGATCTGGATGGAATATTGAAAACACACTTGTTGTCGAACATAAGTCACGCACTTTATGTAGCGCAGGTCTGACCGGACTACTGAATA
The DNA here is from genome assembly GCA_963555665.1 of Dircenna loreta. Classification (NCBI taxonomy): domain Eukaryota; kingdom Metazoa; phylum Arthropoda; class Insecta; order Lepidoptera; family Nymphalidae; genus Dircenna; species Dircenna loreta. The sequence goes on along the minus strand of OY743089.1, from coordinate 6,273,281 downwards.
ACACATGGTGTTCTTTACTCATCTCTGGTCTGGACTGGTCTAGTCTGGTCTGGTGCAAAAACAATCCGAGTTATTGGAGTCCCAGTTCTCCGTCAAAGGATTAACCCTTAAGGGATATATTTTATCTAAATGCATCTTCTAACTCATTTATCACGGGACTTATCAAAGGCTGGCAATGATCTCGTAATTCTTCCGGCGTTGCAAGAGATGGTGAGCAGTGGTGATTAGTCGTCATCATATGACCCGTAAACTCGTTTGTTCTTCTTTTATTAAAAAAAAATAAGGTGTGTCCGACAGATGGAAATTCGAAAATTTTGATGTATATAAAGAATTTGTAAATAAAATTTTGATAACAATTTTATAAGCAACCTCACATAATTATATAACACATTTGAAAAAAATCTGTTCTACACGTTCTGAATAATTTGATTTTAATTCATCTTTCAACATAAATATATTCATTTTATTAAAATTACCTTTGAAGTCTATGTTGAAATGAAGACTGTATACCTTATCAATATTACATCGAACCGGGGAATCCCCGCAGTGCATACTAATATGAGCCTGAGCGTGCATACCAAGAAGGACATTCATCTTAGTCTAGCTAAGTATTTTTTTACATGGATCTACTATTTGGTTTCTAAATATAAATAATTTCAGATCATCGGTTATAAATTTTAATTCAAATTTGACTTATTCCTTTAGATATAACAATGTTTATCTGTTTGTTTTTTCATGGCACATTGTGCAAAAGTTACTTTACCATCGGAATTAACTTATTGCATACTTTAATAAAAGTTAAGAGACATGAGACGAAGCTTCTTAGCATTCCATGGATTCACCGTGCGGGTGCCGAGCCCATCGCGTTGCAGGGAGAGGAGCGCAAACAGCCCCTGGGACTTGCGACCCAAGTGTAGGTTTAAGGGGCCCCTTTAAAATGCGCATTCACGCTCACCTCAACTGGTTGCGCTCCTTTCCCTACCTAACCAAATTTGGAATGAACCTACTAATGCCGCTGCTGTCAGTTCGTAATACTTGTTTACTTTAATTGTGTGATCTTTGGGGATGTTAGTTTCCCACGGAACAGTAAGCTCCACAAGTATCACGCGCTTTAACTGTCTAGAGTACAGGAATATGTCCGGTCTGGATGACGAGACAACAATATCCTCAGGAATTCTATACTGTTTCTCATACGTATCCATCATTATAGTCCAATCGCGAGCCGCCTCCAAGATAGAGTGAGGCTTTTGTTTTGTTTTTTTAGACGAGCCTTCTTTAATGAACTCTATGAATCTTTTGGTGGTTGTTATACCCTTTTGCGCTCTAGCTACTGAAAGACTAACCGCTTCACGTATGATTTCCAATACTTTATCATGGCGCCGCGAGTATTGACCTTTTTCCAATAGCACCCTACACCCTACCAACAAGTGTTTAGCCGTTCCTACCGCCTCCCCACAGATATTGCAAGACTTTTCGGTAGCTTTACCTTACTAAATTACTTTGATCTGGGAGAGTCATTTGGAATGCATTTAGATAGAATTTTAATAAGGCTGGGGACCACTCATGAAGGTGCGCCACCTCAATGCTAATGGAATACAAAAGTCGCCTATGGTCACCCACTCATTTTGAATTTCTAGATTCATCGCGTGATCTCGATACTGATCAATATACACACATTTGTGAAAAAATTTGCTTAATAGAAAAAGTATATTTTTAGATTTTTATTATTTATTCACGAAACAGTGTTTATATTTATTTTTTAATATTAAGTAACACTGTTCTTTCTACATTACAACGAATGTTGGAAATATTGGATATGTGTATGACAGTACTGAGGGTTTAGTTTATACTGGCTGTGCAAGAAAACGGCAAAACGTTGATGAGACATTTGTTTTCTGTAGAAACGTCAAGGTCAAATTTTGAAATGAGGTAAATTGGATCTCGTCAAGCTTAATCTCCAGAAGACATGACTTAATCTAACATACCTTCGCGTTTACCATTTAGAAGACCTCATTCATCGTAACGCCGCTCCCCTAATCGACATGTTTCGGATTTTTGGACCCTGCCACTTTAAACGATTGACATTTTTGCGGTCATCTGGACAATAATTTCAAGTTACTCGTTAAAATTGTAAAAAGTAATCAATAGAATGAGTCAGTACTTTACGTGACGTACCAGAGACTAGCTATAGTGATTACTCGATAGTGTACACACTGAACTAGTTCTATCACTTACGATATTTTTAAAGTAGTTCTACATTGATAGTATTAATGACCAGCTTCAGAGAATAGCACCTACCGACTAAACCAACCGATGGCCACCCAACTACTATGCCTATGAAAAATCACCAAATAGCTTATTTCAATAGCTTCATATATTTTAAGTGTTACTGAAAGTAATACAGGTGCAAACCGTATGTACGTCAAATATGTGTGCTCCTGAATCTAATCCGTGTTTCGTTATCGTTTCAAAGTACTTTAAAAACAAATGAAATTAATTATCAATTTGTTCGATTAACAAACATAAGAAAATAAAAACATTAAAACAAATATTAAAAATCTAATGTTCTCATAAGATGTAGTCGAAAAATGACATTTTCATTAAGCGTCGAGGCATAATCTATTTGCAAAGTGAATATAAAATCGCGTCAGCGGTGAGCTAATTGATGGTATATTAGATTATCTTTGTTCCAAACTGTATCACGTAATGTATACGATATATTTTTACCAACGTTTGTCATGGGCAAAGAGCCCTACTAAGCTGGTTTGGTGACAATATATTACAACGTATAACATTATAAAAACTAATGACAGACATACATAAATAGAATGCATAATAAATACTATTCATGCAAATACTTTTATAAGAGATCTTTTAATAAACAGTAATTAATACCAAGGAGTATTTCTAATGATTATTTCTTAATCTGAAATGATTCATAACAATAATTAGAAATCATAAAAGTATGAACTTTTTAAACTGCTTTATCAACATTGACCACTAAAAAAAAAAATTTTGAGTCCTAAATTTAAATTATAAGCTTCATCTACAAAGTTTTAATTAGACATCTCGTTACACTTATACACGGTAAAAGGGTAAAGCTTTTTACCCCACACGTGTTCTCGTATATCTAATCTTCTGATATCGCTCACGCTTTAATTTTTAAGAATAACTTAAAACCAACGTGTATGAAAAAAAAAGTATTTTATTTCTACCTTTTACACAGTCAAACTCTTCATACATTTTACGTTAGTAAATATAGCTTAATATAATATATTAAAGAGAAATTATAAGCTATATTTGATAATTGGTATAGAACACTGGTTCTCAAATCAAACATCGAGTGCTACGTCAATTCAGTTGTTATTAAATACTAATATTATATAATACAATTAAACATGAAAGTCAAATACTAGTAAATATTTCATTGAAATAAAAAAAAAATCTTAAAAAGTACTTACTTTTGGTTTAATTAAAGAGTAATAATTTAAACGAACTAGCACTATATGTTTTTCAGGTCGATGAAAGATGACAGTACGTAGTATTAAGTATTTCCTTTCACACTGTTCCGTTGATGCTGCATATGAAATAAGCTTCATCGCTTCGTTTGATATTCTATGGAAATTGCAATGAGATAAATGCCCAATCGAATCTTGTATCTCTGCATGGTCAGTATTTTTTGACGTTTATGACATCGACCAAAAACAAATATTTAATTTATTTTATTGTCTTTTTATATTTCTCTCACAGGCCTGCAATAATATATAATTCTCATCATACACGAACGCGTCGCCTATTTTTATGTGAGCTCATTAATAAAATATAACCTCTGAGCATCAAGAATGCAAAAGCAACACATTCATGCTTCAAGCTTATCTTATAAATATATACGAATAATTAATTTGTACAAAAGTCGGTTATAGTTTTAGGTCTGTCTTAATACCTCTAAATTCATTTTTATCGCCAGTGATACGATCGAAGCATATGAAAATAAACCGATTTATTGATTTTTTTTTCTTGGACCTTTGATTTAGAGTTCAAATTTACTTGTATAATATTAATATTTATCTAATAGGAGTTTCATTGCTAAAAAAAATTTAATGTTACGTTGTCTTATCAAAGCACTTTTTGTATTTGGATCAGAGCCTTTAGCCAAATGACAAGCGTTCGTAATGTATTCTATTTAAATATATGGATGTGAACGATAGTACAGCGTTCTCTTATGTCAAATCCATACATTTATCATTCTATTCGACTAGCGTTAATGCCGTTTGTCTAGGCCCTCTGTATTGAAAGTTTATGAGCACTTTCTTATTGATGGAAGTGCTCATAAACGAAGCACGTCATACGTCACGTGTCAAACATACTTACAAGAACTTTGCCTTTCTTAAGCCTGAGGACAAATGAACTCAAAAACAAACAATAAACTCTTTATTAAAAAAGTATGCAAAATTGTTTAGCTGCGTACTCCACTTTACTGTTATTTACTTTAGTTCTATATGTCACGTATACGTTGTTTATATTTACGTATATAACAACTCTTTTGGTATAAATGTTAGTTCAGTGATTGATATTTTATTTTATAAAATTACGTTTCTTTGACAGAATGTATGTTTCAAAGCATAGAATTGACGTTATGTGTTAAATATAAATACCTTAAGTGTAATTTAGACATCAGCCTCTTAGAAAACAAATTACAAATAATGTAAAAACCAGAAATTCATTTTATATATTAACAGTAGTGTTTCACCTTAAAGAAATCTAAGTAATGCTTTGTGAAACAAACATAATTCTTAAAATCATGTGATTGTGTCATATAGATAAAAATAGTATTTATCTTTCTCTTTAAAGAAAGTCTAAACCATCCTTTCTTGATATTTGTGATTTACAACTGTAAGTACATTTTTTTAAGTTTATTCCTAATTCATTACTAAAATAAGTCACAGGCGCGAAGAGCATCCATGGGTTAAGAACCAGATAACATCCTAATGTAAATACTGAGAATATTATATTAAATTAAGAAGCACTAACACACGACAACATGTCGCTAATGGACATGAAAGCCTACATACAGGATGAAGTTCATTTAAACTGTTTTATGCAATAAAGTGTCAACTTAACAATTAAATGTACTTAAGTTCAAATTATATTAAATAGTATAACAGTCTAATTAAGTTTAAGATAAAAGCAAAATATAAATAATTTAATCTCTCGTATAGCTTGACTATAATTTCAGCTTTGTCTCTTTATTGCATAACACATTTCAGGGCACCGACGTATAATCTTGAAGTAAAGTGTACTTTCATTTTATTACGTTCATTGAAATTCCTAACAGCTGTAGGTAAAACGTCATTTTTCCACTCGAAAGCTTTTAAAAGGTTTTTGCTGCACAGATTGTTATGACACCAGTAATGAGTGAATATAAGACATTAAAACATGATATAAAGACTCTATGTATATAAATATCTGCACTAAAATATATATAATAAACCGTTAGGATACAATCACACAACACTCATAAATTGATAAAAAATATATACTTAAATTTACTTTATATCAAATATCAAGTGTCTATAAGCATGTATAGTCATTTTTAACTTTTCCCGATAAAACGTTTAAATTTTTCCGATCTAAGTCTGAGTACGACGATTATCTATATTCATCGAAATGGGGAAGTGATACTGCAGCTCAAATTGTAAAGTGAGAGGGTGGTTATCAAGAGATTCGAAACCGTTTTTGAAAAAAAGTATGAAGAGCGTAAAAGTAGCGTAAAAAGAGTGTAAAAGTACGGAGTAAAAGCATCTGTTATAAAATTTGCGAAAAGTACTACGTAATAAAGGAAATGCTGTTTCAGTATTTTGAGAAAATAAACCAGTAGTATATTGGTGAAAGAATGCTTGTTTTGACGCAAAAGGCGCTGTTATTATATTTGATTATAATAAAAAGCACCTACAGTTTATGGTTACCATTTCTTAAATATGGTAGATTAACATACATTACAACTTTACATATAAAATATTTTAAGAAAACAGTATTAAAAATGGGGAGTCCACTGAAATGACATTCTAATGCGTTGCCACTATATAATAACTATTTTATACAGATCTTCTGTGAAAATTTAGTTATCACAGTAAAGCCAGCCCATTTGTTCTGCATTTAAAAACTTGCAGCCTGGCATGCAAAACTATTATATTATATAATTGCCTTTCGTTATAACAAAGAGTACTCTGAAAAGTCTTTTATCAGTATTAAAGCTACAAGTAAATGAAACACCGTTCATGCGTCTGTCCCCTCGTTATTTTATTTTTGACTCATCAGAATTGGTCTATTCCACTTGTTACTTTAAGTAGTCTAGGATTTTTATGCCCACACTAGCCATATAAATCACATTAATCAAATTTCCTTTACTGTGGATAATTTCACAAGTATACAAAGACGGCAAAAATATAGCTAGACTCGGAAATAACAGCCATCGATCTCATAAACACTTCTCCCGTGTTTGAATCGAATCCATTATCTTTAGCTCATAAAATTTGGTCACTTAAAACTAGAATATAATTTTGTTTAAGATTGAGAAACCAGAACTTATCTATTTTTTAATATCACAACTGTTAGACGATTCGTTTGTGTGATGATTATTGGATCTCGTGCTTATAACAGCTCACCACACCTTCATTATATTGACATACCTTTGATGTAACATGTCAGCTGATATTTGTCTTTGCCAGTTACCCAAAGAAACACAAACTATCGCGTGCCGTCACCAGCTACCAATATCACGACAGTGTCACTATTCCCTGACAAACTATAAAACATGAAATTTTTACTACAAAAATTTAAATGTAATTTTATTATACGTAAACACATAGTAGAAAGATAAATATTTGTTAAAAGATTTAGTGTCTTGTGTGCAAGAAAATAATATATGAAATTTCGATATTTTCAAAATTCAGTAAACGATAACAAGCGATAAAAAAGTTTTTGTATATTATTAAATATATGTATACATATTTATAGTTTATAATTATTATTTTTTTTATTTTGTTGGCCGAAAAGAAATATGTTTTTTTTTAATTTTTATATTTAAACACAAATTTATGAAATGTGAAACTTCTGTTTTTTTTATTATTTGATCCATCCATATTCTCATCATAATCATTTAATTTTTAATGTTTAGAATAACAAACATGTTCTAATTTTCCTTGTATCGTAAAGCTTTATTTTAAAACCGTCATTAATTAAAAACGCAATTTGTTGAAAATGACTTTTTTAGTAGAACGATGTTGCCATTATCTAACACTATGATAACAAACGAAAACTCCTCTGAGACGACGCTAACTCGGATTTATGTGCAATGTTTCTGTATTTATGTAGTAAAAACAATCTTAAAGAATGCAAATTTCATATACAATATATTGTATGCTCTTTATGATTTTTTTTAAAAAGATTAGTTTCCTAAAAAGATCAAAGGTCTTAAATTAATACCACCATTTTCGTTTTAATCAATTTCGTCGTTTGTTTAATTTAATAAATGACGAAATCAATTTTAATTAAAATTAAATTACAAGTTAAGCCTGTTTCTTAAAGCTTAAGGCTAAACATATTATTCTAACCTTTACAGGTTTTGTGCAAAAACAATAAATAAATATTATATAATTTTAGGTTTCTATTTGTAAAGTTTAGTCTTATATCTAAATGCATAGTTTTTTTATATGGCACTGCAGCAGCCATTTTTTCCAACGATTCTCATACAGAAACCCGCAAACAACTTTCAAAGAAATAAAAAAATAAACTTCTAAAATTACACATAAAAAGTTAAATAGAGAAGAAATAAAATAGCCATTCAGAGTGATCAAAATAAACGATTTTCATTTTATATAATGTTCTCGTATATTAAGACATTTGCAGTCAAAAACTTTTTAAAATAACTTGATCAAGCTACAGAGCAGTCTTTTACTTATTATTTTCCGTCGAAAACTAAACTATCTTCTTACCAGTCTAGGTCCCCCTGTAGTGAAACTAAATTACTCTTGGCGTCTGAAATAAAAATCTATTTTTATAAACATTTGCTATATTATGATTTATTATCTAATTTTGAACATAACTATTTTATTTATTTATTTAAGACTTTATTGTTCTGTCACAAAAAATCTTACAATGGGCGGACTTAATGCTAAATAGCGTTTTTTGACAGTCAAACTAAGGAGTTACAGAGAGTTAAGGGGTGGTACAATAAAGAAGGAAATTACAGAGAAGATTAGAGTTTAGAAGATATTGTCATACACGTATTATAGATATATACACATATATATATAAGCTTATATGAATATTAATAACTACGAAAGATACATACACAAAATAAATATTACATTCCAATATGAAAGCTTTTTAGAAAAGTAACTGGAAACTCCTTCTTTGAACGTGAGCTTGGTACGTGATTTCCTAATTTTAATTTATATTAAATAAACTGAAATGTCAAGGATTAAGTAGCCTTTCCGAGCCTTCTCTGAATATAATCATCAGATGTTCAGTGGATCGGAATGAAGCTGTTAACACATGATTAATTCTCTGATTTCTATGTATAAGATTCATATGATAATAAAATTTAAAAGAAAGCTGAATAGTGGCTTCATACTGGCGGTTCTAGGAGCAATTATTAAATGTCATTTATATAAATACATGTTGTTTCTGACACGAAATTCTTCTTGTATTCCTCCAGTGAGAGAGAAATAAAATACATTGTAAATTTTCAATAATTGAAGGACCATGCCAGATACTATCTGAAATAAATATGTCATTGGTAAATTGGAGCCAGTAAATTTTAATGAACGCAGAAAGAATTGCTACATTCTCTGAAATTGCGTAGGGATGGCATTTATGATAAACATTTTATTTATTTTCTCCCGTAATTACAACGTTATTTGTGGCTACTGAAGCGTCAATAGAGAGCTTTTTACTTTACGTATTTAAATCTAAAATAACAAGTGAACGAAACGATTAAGAGAAAATATGGTCTGTTAGTTATAATTAATTTGCAAATATGGACATTCAATTCAAAATGTATTATTAGTGGTCGATAAATTCATTAATAGCAGCGTATATATACATATGTCTATGTTTGTATGTTTGTGTATTATGTGTTTATAGGGGGACAAGCGAGCATACGTTCCACATGGGGACAAGTGGTCCTCGCTGTCCACGTTCTCTTGCAACAGCTGAAAAATCACAGCAGAGATTGTGGTCTTTAATAAAAGAGCTACGCGCTTTCTATTATACGCTACACATATCGTTTCGACCTGGAATTACTGCCGAAGTTTATTCCATATTTTGTTGAAGCGTGGAAAAGCTTTCCAGATGGTTAGGATGGTATTAGCCCATGGCGTCCTGTGTGATAATGATCGAATTATAAGTGCATGTATTTATGTAATTATGTATTAATGTTAATGAATAGTGGATATTTGTTAAATATATCGTTTGACATCTTACGCTATATTATATATTAGAGATATTATATATATTATGTAGAGGTTAAAAAGTTGTAACTTTTACTTCACTTTAACAGCGAAAAATATTGTCAATTAGTATAAGGATAAAGCTCATAATAGCTGTAAGAAAATAATCAGAATGTCTTTATAAATATGTAAGTAAACATAACACGGCAAATATTTTAATAATCAATTTTGAATATTAATTTCGCTCTTGTTTCTCATCAATGTTTTATTGCAAAGTTAGAAAAAAATGTCACGATCTTCGAGAATAACATAATAGTCTCGTTTAAAGCAAGTTTAAGTAAATTATTAATTCAGAAAACACATTCATAAATATATGTTTGCGAAACTCTGCTATTATCAAATATTGATAGAAAAGTGAAGATATTGCTTACATTTTTATTTCAAAACGTTAAATACATCAATTTAGAACAGTTACTATATTATGTACTAGATTATATTAAAATAGTATTATACGAGTATGTTTTTAGACGACTTTGAAAAATTAAATTACCTTCATTAACAATTTTATTAAATTTACTACAAAATTAATTGTGATTCTAAAAGAGCTCTGAATCTCACAAAGAAACAAAGACAAACCTAGTTCTTTGCTATTTAATATTAAAACTGAAAAATCTAACTAAAAGTATTACTGGACATATTCAAAACAAGTATTTTTATATGTTTATAGAAAATTTGATTTAAATCAATATAGATTTATATTGATTTAAACAATTAAATAAAAAAAATGCAGTTGAAATTGAGTTAAACATTGAATGGTACAGTTTGAATAATTAAAATCAGACTCTACCATTAATTATTTTAAACCGGATTTCACTTCATGGATCACCATTGAAAGAGCGACACATACTAGTATGATATATTTACATTCCGAGTAAGAACAGATATTTAATCTAGTTTTTTAGCGCGTCTAGAATGTTGAGTTTTTATTTTATGTTAATGTTTCAAAACATTTAAAAAGGTTCGTATAATTTACATAATATTCTTCACACAACATATGTCAAAAATTATTCTTCATATATTAACTTTAGGAATATTTGAAGCCATCATACCAACTCTCATTCCTCTTAAATTTGAATGATAAATGTTTTCATTCAAGTATCATTTTAGTATCAGATCCCTTATGCAGATCAATAGTTATATACTATGACATACACACATACAGAACACATATGATACATATATGGACTCGAATTATTTTCTGACTACGACTTAAAAGCCGCAATTCAGGCCTAATGTCAGAAGTAAGTGTAAATATATTTTTTTGATATTGGCTTATAATAATATATTTCGGTAAGTCAATGTTTTTCATTTAATTAGAAGACGCTATAAAATATATAATGATCAAGTTGCATAATTTTATAACTTATATCTATAGTATTTATAAAATCAAATACACTCTTTATTTTATCATTGTTGTCAGTAAAAATTAAACTAGCATTATTTAATTATTTCTTATTCTTAGGACTAATTCTTAGTCAGGACGAGATGGCTCTAAAAAATTTGGATATTTCCGACTAACTCGATAGTTATCTTTATTATCTTAAAAAATATTTTAATAAATTATAGCTCTTCTTCTGATGTATATACTTCATTAGTGTAACGTTTTATTTTATTGCGTTAAAGAGTAACAAACATATTTAATTCCTCACATGTTTTTGGGCTTATAATAGTAGCAGGATCCGCATTATATATATATAGTCAGAAATGAAGATATTTTAAGAACTTGTGGGAAGTATTGATACTCTTAAAATTTAGTGGTTATTAATCTATAATCTTAATTAATATTATTCTCTAATTGTGTTTTTAACTGTCAAAATCTCAGTACAATTATCTTTAACTAAAACTTAACTAAACCTTAAGTGTAATTTAAATAGTTTTCAGTAATTTGAAGGTTCAAGACTTAATTATTTCGGCACTTTCTAGCTAAATAAGCGACGTAATTAAATTCTTGTACGACAGAAAAATATAAATTTGAAGTTTGTTTGACAAATATAAATAAGTATGTAATTTTTATGTTTCACCGAATATTTAAAAAAGGAACGCATTTCCCTGCAACGCGATGGGCCCGAGACCCGAACGGTGAGTCCATGGAATGCTAAGAAGCTTCGTCTCTTCTCTTTACTGAATAAAAAAATATTATATTCATTCGCAGGCAAGGTAAAATATATCGTTAGAAATGGTAGGGTATGTCACGTTTTATATTGGATTAGCTAAATGTGCTTTGATTGTGAAGTCCAAAATTAAAAAAAGTAGCTTTTAAAATAGTTGTTTATAATCATAATTTACTGATCATTCTGAATAATTTTTCAAAGATCTTTCTTTGTTCTAAGATCTCAATATATTTCACAAAGTTAAATCAACAGTTTTTTTTCATTTTACCCCTTTTATCATTATTTTTGCTATTTAAAAACTTATTAAAAAAATCAAATCATTAACAACACAAGGAATACTTATCAAACCAGAAGTTGAATTAATGGTTGTAACTGTAAATTTAAATTATTTTTATTTTTTAACGTTTACCCAAACAATCATAATTGGCGAATGGCTATCCCAATACTCATATCCAGAAATGGCAAATGAGAACATGTTTTAGTGAACTTATTTGATAAATATTTCTTACTTCTATACTTTATTTATGTGAAACATCCTTTATTATAAGGCTCTGATAATATGTATAAAGATATCAATATATATTTTAATTCCAGTATATTTATATCTTTAGACAGGACAAACTTTTTCTGTAGCTTAAAAATTGCAAATGTGTGTTAAAAACGAGAGATTACTAATTCACACGAAACATGATTTGAGATTTTAAATAGCAAGACAGGACTAACAATTTGATTTTACATATTCAGCTTGTGATTTAAAAAAAGAAAATTTAGATCTGGTGAAAGTCACTCCGCCGTTGTTTTTCTTATTCATCATTTTTACTCCTTGATTAGTATAGAATATGTTTTAATGACGGCCTAATTTAAACTAGTATTACTTGAATTAACTTGTAATTTTAACATGAAACGCAAACATACCGATGGACACAGAATAACAGTTTATTATTGATTTGAATCCTATTGTGCAGTTTTTTTTATTAAATAACTTCATTAAGAGTTTATAAATCGAAACTGTAACTGTTTCAACAATGAACAAAATCGGCAACAACAAGGATAGACTACTCTTTATCCATTTCTATAAGACATATCGTCTAAATTACTCGAATAAATTACTTTCCCAAACAAAATGAGACACACATCTACGAAATAAGACTTTAGTAATAATTCCTCCCCCCACTGTTAATAAATATTTTATTCACATTACTTTTATTAATAATTATTATAGAAAAAATAATTCTTTTTGTTTAATATAGTGGAATATGAAAGATGATTCTTATATGAGCGGAGTAAATAAACAATTTTTTGTTTTTTTAATAATGTTTTGTTTGCGTTAACCAATTAAATACTCGTATCAAATTGATTATTTAAACATTAAAATATGTTTTACACTTTTATGGTATTACATTTTTGGAAAAGTGTTTAATTAATTTGCAACTTTATATAAAGTTTTCTTATCTGAAAATCCATGAAACTTGGAAATAAACTTGCCAGTCTTTGGGGAAATTTTCTTAAAAAAGAAATTCCTCGATCTGTTTCAAACTTTTCTCAGCTTCAAAGTTATTTATTTTTTACCTGAAACAAAACAAAAAAGACATTTAAATTTTAATGAATATTGAATGAAAAATAAACAGGTACGTGCAAGGATTCGAACCCGCAACCTCTGAAAATCCGTCCCGGCGCTTTACCAATAGAGTAACCGTATCGCTGCCAGACCAGACAGACAGTAAATTAAGCCCTCTATAGTCTATACTATTCATCTTTATCGTAACGGTTGTGACATCTATTAGGCTTCTTTTGTAAACCCTAATCAATGTTTCTAACTTTGAAGTATAGATGAACTTTAAATAATATATGAAAAATCTCCTATTTTAATCTTAGTGTATACTAATATTATAAAAAGGTAAAGTTTGTATGTTTGTGGGTTTAAACTTTATAAGTTTATTTGTTGGAGGTAATCTTCAAAGTAAGATATCCAAATCTAAAAAAAAAATCTTAACCAATATTAAGGAAGTGTTTGCGGAGTGTGTGTGGAGTGTGTGCGAAGTGTTTGCGGGGTGTGTGCGAAGTGCTTGCGGAGTGTATCCTGCGAGTGTACGGGGTGTATATTGGGTATGTGCGGGATGCTTGCGGGGTGCTTGCAGCGTGTATGCAGCGAGTGTGCGTGTGCAGCGCGTATGCGGGGTGCGTCCAGTGTATGTGCGGCGTGTATGCAAAGTGTGTGTGGGGTGTATGCTGGATGCTTGCAGTGTGTATGCGGCGTGTGTGCAACGTATGTGTAGTGTGAGTGCAGCGCGTATGCGGGGTGTATCCAGCGTGTGTGCAGGGTTTATAAGGTGTCTGTGTGATGTGTTTGCAAAGTGTGTGCGGGGTGTGTGCGGGGTGAATGCGGGGTGTGTACGGGGTGAGTGAGGGGTGTTTCTTGTGAGAAGAGCTGGCCAGAATCAACAGTTGCATTTTAAAACAATTGAAAATGTTTGATAAGTAAGATCAAACGCAACACTTTGCACATCATAGTGGTTAAGTTGGCATAGCAATGTTTGATGATCAATCATTGGTTCATCCGCTCTTCAGTTATAAATTGTTAAACCAACACGAATTAGTTTTAGCTTAGCGCTGATTAATGTGAAATTGTATAAAAATGTACCAGCGTGATAAGAGGTAAACCTACATTAAACACTAAAACTCTCGGGGATAAATTTTCGTGGAGAAAAGTCTCTGAATTATTAAATCGAGAATCGAATGACATTCTACATGACCAACTAGAATATAACCAGAATTTTCAACAAGGCACTTTGATTACTAACTTCAAAGTTAATTAAATATACAAAGCAACTATGCTAAACTTCGTTACCATGCATAATTTGTAAATAAACGTTAAAAGTCATAAAACATGAGTGAGGCGATTATATTGTATTAATTTTTAAACAAAAACGTGTCCACACTTGGAATAGAAAATCAATACTTATAAAAATAAACATAATACGTTAGTTTTCTAATAACATTAACATAATAAATCTTTAAGCACAAGTTGATTGCCAAAATAAGATAATTAAGTTGGCAAAGTCACGGAGAAAGGCTACCAGAGATTACTCTTGCTTTTGAGTCTAATGGGTTGGTTGCTGGATATTTTTAAACTAGCATGGTAGGTACTGTACTCGTCTCTTGCTTAATTATATTCCGGAGTAGATCTCTTCAAAGGCATACGGTCCAAGTAAAGGATTTCAATGTGTTTCAAGATTACTGAATTATCATGGCCTGTCAATGCTACCAGTACGTCATCTCGAATAGCTTATATCTATCAATGTCAGGTTTACGTCATCGATGAAAAGCATTTTGCACGCGGCAGGCAACTAGGTATGTATTACTATGGCTCCAAATTGGTTAATAATAGTCAGAGATAAATATATAAAATATGAATTAAATTTATCATATTCGAAAAAGTATAATAAGAAACTTTAAAAATAATCATAATAAACTAAAATAAAATGAGGTAAAAAAAGTGTTTCAATTGAAAAAAAATTGCTTTAGAATTACAAAAAAGCGGAATAATGAAAGAATTTGTCTTTACAGAGTTACTTCACAAAGTGAATAGATGTCGAAAAGCGAATCTTTTGTGAAGATAAACGGATGAAATGTATTGTGTAAATCCTTTGAATAAGTTAGCTTAACAAGAAGATGTTAGAGATTCCTCTACTTAAGATAATAATTTATTTGATACGTCAGTTTGTGTTAGGTTTTTGTATGAGTTTCGTATTTATTCTTTCTAACATTTAAATATTTGATGTCACTATGTTTGTTTTTTAAATTAAATTTACGTTAAAAAAAAATACTTATTCAGTATAAAAATCCATACAATAACTTTCAGTGTTATAACGTACAAGTTTGTTGTTAGAAGAAAGGAATTAAAGTGATAATACAGATTTAAGCAGCATCTATCAATATCAGTTTTAAAGGTAAATAATTACTCAATAAAGCCCAAATTTTAGTTTGACTTAATTTTGAAATGTAAGAGACTTGCAGCCAATTCTAGTTTATGCTCAAACCTTGCCTCGTTGGTGTTGATGTTGCAAATATAAGCGGGTTTGGTCTTCAATCAGTAAAGAATTACAGAATATAATTATTTTCTATTAAGTATAAAAATCAAATCAATTTTGTGGTACAAAATCATTGCATACGTCATTAATATTTCAAAAGTTATTCTTATTTACGAAGACAACATTAACTCTTAAGAGAATTAAACTCTGGTTATAAAACTCTTTAATGAAACAAAACTTCTCATAGTCAACAAATTATTTAGGTTAAATCAATCAATAATTCAATTAGGCGTCGATTAATACATACCGATTGCATATTTACCGTAAACGAGTGCGGTTGAACTCACCTCCATTTAGCGAATAAAAGTGGAAGCAAACGGCCGTCGCAGCCTGTTCGTTTGTAACTCATTTGTCTGCTAATTGTTAAGTGTAAAGTGCTTGAGGTGTTCTATTGTTTTATAAGTTAAATATAATTTGTAATATATTATTACTATTAAAATGTAGCTAGCTTGTAAACCTACTGGTAAATGTATTTTGCTTAAAATAAAATACTGTGTTTCGCTTAAGTTGATTTATTGTTAATTAATTTAGTTTATTTAAATTAATACTGATGTTAATTGTTGTTATTTATTGTTGCCTATAACAGATGTTTATATACTTTTGTTAAATACTTCTGTTTATTAATTCAATATATTATGTTCACACACTAATATGTTATGTTTAAATACTTCTGTTCTTCTCGTTAATAATTTACGAACCGTAAATAAACCGCTGACAAAATAACCCGCCATTTTGTCTTAAGGATTTATGACTGAACGTTATTGTTAACTCGAATTTAATCGAGTACAGTTGGTTTGGACCTTGTACTGGA
Organism: Dircenna loreta; assembly: GCA_963555665.1. NCBI lineage: Eukaryota > Metazoa > Arthropoda > Insecta > Lepidoptera > Nymphalidae > Dircenna > Dircenna loreta. Next base: position 6,256,756 of record OY743089.1, on the reverse strand, counting down.
AAATAGTACCTACATTGCACGTAAATTATTGTTGCAAGAATACTTATTTTTACTAATCAATAGTAAAATATAAAATACAATACTTATTGAAAATACTGACATAGAACATTAAAGTGACATAATTATGGAACTATATTGTGTTTTAGGAAGTGTGTTATAATATGTGAGAATGCAAAGAATAGCAGTAGAATAAATTTCAAGGCAATAGATCATGTACTGTTTATTTAATATAACAAAACACAAAGATCTTGATACATTAAATTGTATCAAGATTTTTTTTCTAAAAACAAATTGTACCTTAAATGTCTATTAGCTAAAATAGTTTAAGAAACTGTGAACGACAGAGAATTTTTAAAAGGCACTTACAAATATTCTATTCTTAGGCTCTCATAAAATTTACACGATACGGAATACTTTTATAAACATTTTCAATCTGAAAGTAATATGCAATATTTTTTTATTGTGCAACCTAACCTAAAACATTTTATAAAGTCTGGTTTAAGAAATAATGTCTTCATTTTAAAAAAGGCTAAATTTCCATCGACATTTCCCACATAGTAGATAAAGTGGTAAAGTAAGGCATATGTTGCAATAGAAATTAGTTCCGTCAACAATGAACACAACAAAAAAACATCAACAACAACCATTATGAAAAAAAAAGTGAAAAATTTTATATAATTTGATATATATTTTTTATATTTGTCTGTTGAGGTTACCTTATTTTTTTAAATTAATTATAAGGGGCAACAACACAAATTACAAATGATTGTAAACATACAAACATATTAATATCACTACAAATATACATCTAGGGAAAAGAAATTACATCGAAATATATGTCTTTGTTAGAACGATGATCATTTAAATATAAATGGAAAATATTTTGAATAAACACCCACTAATTAATATTTATAACCCAATTTAAACTTTAGGAACGAGAGTTTAGCTTTTAGTTTTAGGAAATTTATAAAGTTATTATGTACGTAATTAGTTTTAACTTGTTTCTAACTATGTGGGACTTACGACGTCACACAGTTAATAGCAGTCTGTAAAAGTACTTAAACAAGACTTACAGACATTACACTTTTTAACAACTTTGTTTGGTAAAATATTCATTAAAGAATCTGAAACGGTATTCTCTAATAAATAAACATCTCAAGCATATTATACTTATAGAATATCGATTATTTTATTCGCTTTTGGTGATAGCCCACGGATTTAGATCATGTTTTTTGAACAGAGACACCATTGTATATAGATTTAAAATAAGTATCTACAAAGTAAATCAATGGAATATCAGCAAATGGTTAATATGTGGTTCCACTCTAATAATTTTATTTAAATAAAAGCTTATAACAAAGTAAAAAGTTGTAGACAATACCAAATGTATAACGTACCTATAGGTTAAATTTATATGAAACGACAGCTAAATTAAATGTATTTTTGAGCTATATTTTATAACTAACAATTTAAATATAATATAATATTGATAGAAAAAAATATATTCCGGGAATTAAAAGTACAATAAAACACAGAAACAAATACTTATAGAATATAAATATAAATTGTTTAAAGTAATAATACCGCACGCCGCGAAGGCTTTTAGAATGATTAGTTTCCTCAATGTTTGAGTACAAGCATGTATTAGTTAATTGAATTCTAATATTCGCTCAACATGTTATTATATATTATTTATATATATTCCAGTAATACATACACAAGCAAATAATTACTAAATTGATCAGGGTAAATTTCTAACTCAACGGTTTTTTTGTTACACACATTTTAATATTTCGTAAGTCCAATTTCAACCAAATACAAAGATACAAAGAATTTGCAACTAATCTTTGTTATATTAATTGTAGATAAATTAAGATGACATACCATATAATTGGTAATAGAAAAAAAGAAATACATAATATTAAAAAAGTCCAGGTACGAATTAAACTGAATTTTGTTCTTTTAATGAATAACAAAATTAATGATTGAGTCTTCGAGTTTCAGCCTTCCTTAACATTTCTTACAGCTGGTATATCTCAAGGTTATGAATTTTCTCCGTTACTCTTTTCCATTTTTAAGCAAGACTAAACTTTAGAGCCATTTTTTATAGTTGGCTCCTTTACGCTGACGACTTGCAGTCGTACCATCATTTTTATTTTGTTGGTTCTGACAAGATTATAGCTACAATAAATTCATATGATAGACATATATATAATTGGTCTAGAACCAACGAATATAAATTTCTCATCACATAAAAAGCCTTATTACTTAAATATTTTTTAATTGAATGATTGACCATAAGAACGGAAAACGGACGGACGGAATTCACGTTTATTATATGCAATAACAAAAAAATATATCAAAATTTACTAGCTTTTTAACCGTTTCTTATTACAAAGTGCTATAATTTTGTTATTACAAGGGTCGTCCTAACGCGCACGCCGGGAGCGGTCGAATGACCAAGTAGAGAAATGAGACCCATTAGTATAGTTTATCGAGAAGTTATTTTACGTGATACTTTCAACTTTGAACTATAACATTTTGATCAAAATATGTCTTAATTCATTTGGAAAAAGGGCTCAAAAATTATTTCATATAATTAAATTTAATAAGATAAATAGTGTTTCAATTTAGTACAAATATACAGAAAAACAAATGTAAAAACCCAAACATTTAACTGTTCACTGTTAAGTAAGCACGAGAAGGTTAAAACTATTTTAAATATATATTTTTTTTCATATAAGTATGTGTGTAACAAAAATGAAAAGTATTTATTTATAAAATATGACAATTTATACAAAAACTTATTAATTAAAATTATATTAATATCAGTTTCCCTGAAATCAGTGTGAACTTGTATGATGTATCCACTTATTACTAAGACTCTCGTGTCCTTTATTGTTATGGCAGAAATACTGCCACGGATAAGTTATTTTTTAAAACTTTAAATAGCTCGAAAACTCAGGAACATTTTACTCAACTGGCAAGAAGCCAACGATACAATTTTCATCGGGCTAAATTAAGGAAGCTTAAATAGGCAAGCCTTAAATGAATGACCGACAAACAAAAACTTTCTTAATAAATGTGCTAGTAAATGAAGTACTTCATTTTCTTGTGTCCAATCTTCATATATCACGCCTAACGGTTCGAGTGACATATCGTGTATACTTTCAAAATAGAAGATACCTTCAACTATATCACTCTCCACATACGTAGAATGAATGTAGATAGCCCAGTATTTATGTCTAATTAATTAACTATTAATGATACGTCTATTTCTGATGATAATATACTTCTAAACACCGCCTACTATTATTGTCTTTTTTTATTTTTTTAACCGACTAGAACCTATTTCATACTATTTTCTAATGTTTTAATATATTAGTCTTCATAATATTGTCGTAGCTCAAGTATAATTCGTCCAACCGAATCGTTTTTCTCAGTTTTCAAAAGATAGTGGCTGAATAACACAGTGGTGAAGAAGTGGCTTGATTTCCCTTCACACAATTCAAGTCAATGTCTATGATCTATTATTATCCAAATTAATCTAGATCAAAGTCTTAATATGCTCTATGTAGATCAATACTAGAATACGATGTATTTTGAAACGTAGCTATTGATTAGGCACTTCATGAAGCTTGTTTACCACAGATGTCCAGACAACTAGGCGACTTGTTATTGTTACGACAAGGAAAAAATTTGACTAAAAAATATACATTTTTAGAAGTGATTATTCCTAAGTATATTCCCACAATCAGCTTTACGATGATCCAGTTTATCCACTATATTCTGCAAGATTTAGACAGCTTCGGGTTTTAAGTATCCATTTATAAAATATTATTATATGTGTCATGATAGGATAGATAAATATACAATAAAATAATCGACTTGTGGATTTCAGCCACTATTATTATATTAGTAACTTAACAGTACAGAATATTAAAAAAAAAACATTAAAATATATTCCAGAAAATGTGAACGATAATTAATTAAAATATGAAAACATTTTTTTTTATCTCATTTTCTTTTACAAAATAACACAGGCAGCAAAAATCAAACAAAAAACCTTTCAACATCTCTACCTATATTATAAATTCAAAAGGTTAATTTACCATAACCTACTTCGAAGATCCTAAATAGAGAATGCCCACACATGATAGTAAATACATAATATATCTTCAATTGAAACCCATTTATCCCTGAACACACTGAGTCTATAATGAAAACAAAGCAGAATATAATAATTAATTCAGTTGAGATTGTATTAATAATGACAATGTATCTAAATGTATAAAGGAACTGACACCACTCGAGGAGAGAACTATAGCTACTAAAGAAATATTCAAAATAAGTCGTTTGTCATTATTTGAAGCAGCAAATAACTACCATCTAAATGAATCATGCAAATATGACAAGTCAAAAAAAATATATGTAAAAAACGTCTACGTAAAACACGAATAGAAAATTCAAAAATAGAAATATAACTGCCATCCAGCGTACACAACGCATTGTAAAGGACTATGATAAATTATTTTCTACATACAAATATATATATATATATATATATATATATATGTCATACTTACATGATCAATTATTTATAAATTACCAATCAATAAGGACGTCATCAGAATTCAGTTTGTAAACCGAGACTGATTTGGTTCAAGGTCAAAAGTTAGTGCTATTTCCAAAAATAATTAGCAGTCGAAACAAATGAAGCGTTATGTATACAATTATATCTTACAGCTTATTTTATATAAGACTAATATTCAATATAATAAAAAATAGTTCTTTTGGACTTTTAACATCTTTTCACATATTATATAATAAAATGATATTTAGCAACAAAAGAACTGATGAATTACTAGTAATTATAAAGAGAATATTAAAATACTCATAAATTCAATTCAGATTTTTTTCATTTCAATAAAACTACGACAGAATTAAAACCCATTGTAGTCCTGATAAAACAAAACGTACATTCTATAGATATCATCTGATATTATAACCTACTTTCTGCTTATTGATTTTGAATTTGATATGACAAATATGAGCTTTAAATATCAATGATGACGTCACCAATGAACCACAGATATCTGGAACATGAAACAATACTTTACAAATACAGTGTTTTGGAATGGGTTGAGCTTTACGTGGTTAATATCGGAAATACGCTCAGAGCTCATGATTAAGGACCCCGAATGCGTTTGAAACTATTCGGGCACATTCCGATTTAATTGAACGTGAATACAGCCGGGTAAATATAAATATAATGTAGCTCAATAATTGAACAACTTTAGAAGAAAACTTATTCAATCTCTTTTTTTTAATCAGACAAAATGAAAATAAGATCGAATAGGATTAACTACTGCTTCTATTTTTATATTTAAACTTTCGTGAATCATGACTATTATATTTATATTTACCCGGCTGTATTCACGTAGAAATTAAATCGGAATGTGCCCGACTAGTTTCGAACCCGTTCGGGGTCCTTAATCATGAGCTCTGAGCGTGGCGGACTCGCGGCGAGAACTGCGTGCCTCAGCTCTCTGGGCCCGACGCGAAGGTGGCGGCGGCGGCGGGGGGGAAGATGTAGTGATGTCATCGAAGGGCTCTTGCAGGTCTTCATCACTCGTCGTTGTCACCCGTTGTATACACACTGAACTCACTGTGTCACTATTTAAATCTTCTGAATAGAACTTGCTCTTCATTGTATTGATAACCGGTTTCCACGCCGATGGTAAGGTCCAACCACTATCCCTATTGAAGTTCGGTATACGACTAATTTCGATAGCCTCCCGTACTTTACGCGGTACTAAAAACTTTTCCCTTGTTAATACGGATGCTTTGTCAAAACGTATGAAATGCGCCGTTCCCGAATCTAAGACGTGTTCCGTTATCGCTGAGCCATTGCTGTCTAAATTTTTAACACTGCGTATATGTTCCGTGATCCGTTTATTGACGTTTCGACGAGTTTCCCCTACGTAACACTTCCCGCATTCACAAGGAATCTTGTATACTCCCGGGACGTCTAGGTTGCTATCGTCTTTAGGTGAACGTAACAATGACCGTAACTTGCAGTGCGCACGAAAGATAGTTTTGATATTATAATTACGACCCTATCAGTAACTCCTTTAATATATGGTAAGTAAGTAGGTGAACGCGATGCCTCTAATTTAGTATTGTAGGATTTCTTATTTACAACTCTTAGGCTTTGACGCCAATTATATCCGTTACTTTCCAATACCTTTCTAACGTGTTTAAGTTCGTCCTTCACGTATATAGGGTCACATAGTTGTAACGCTCTGTTTATTAGCGTACGAGGTAGTGCTGCTAAGTGGGCCGGATGGTGGTGCGATTGGGCATGTATATAATGGTCGGTGTGCGTCGGTTTCCTATATACCTTAGTTATTAGACGGCCCTCAGTAGTTCGTTTCACCATCACGTCTAAGAATGGTAACCTACAATCTAATTCTCTTTCCACTGTGAACTTCAACTTTTTATGTGCCCCGTTAAGGTAATACTCTAAGTTTTGAAGCTGGTCTTTGGATACAATCGCGAAAACGTCATCTACATACCGCCACCAGTATAGAGGTCTGAGAGGATGGTTAAATATAAAGGTTTTCTCAAACCACTCCATAAAAATATTTGCTATCACGGGAGCAATAGGCGACCCCATAGCTACCCCATCAATTTGCATGCAATGTCATTGCAATGCAATGTCATTTGCGGCAATGTCTTGTCGTAAGCAATCCGCATCGTTAATTGGAATTGAGTTCCTAAATATAGTGTCCTCTATGCCACAAATGATCAATTCTCTCGGTATTGAACGCGGTGTAGGGGCGAAACACGTCTAAGAATGGTAACCTACAATCTAATTCTCTTTCCACTGTGAACTTCAACTTTTTATGTGCCCCGTTAAGGTAATACTCTAAGTTTTGAAGCTGGTCTTTGGATACAATCGCGAAAACGTCATCTACATACCGCCACCAGTATAGAGGTCTGAGAGGATGGTTAAATGAGTCTATCTGGCTCACTATAGGCCTTTAAGACCTATACACTCCCACATACACTCCCACATACAAGGTAGCCCGCTACTTAGCCACTAATTTGAAACATTTGACAGGCAAAACTGAGTCTTATGTAAAAGATTCGCGACATTTTATAAAACTAATCAGTGAGATTAAAATCAAAGACACCGAAATAATGGTTAGTTTTGACATAGTGTCGTTATTTACTAACATCCCTATTAATGAAGTTATTGATATAATAAACATCTTAGCTCAAAATAACTTAGAACCGTCTCTAATACCACTGATAACGTTTTGTTTGGAAAGTGCTTATTTTGTATGGCGTGGGGATTATTTCATGCAAATTGATGGGGTAGCTATGGGGTCGCCTATTGCTCCCGTGATAGCAAATATTTTTATGGAGTGGTTTGAGAAAACCTTTATATTTAACCATCCTCTCAGACCTCTATACTGGTGGCGGTATGTAGATGACGTTTTCGCGTTTGTATCCAAAGACCAGCTTCAAAACTTAGAGTATTACCTTAACGGGGCACATAAGGCCTATTAAGGTCGTTCTTATGCGAAATTTTGCTAAATTGGACTGTGACCGTCTCTCGTACGATGCTGATTTAATTGACTGGTCCGACATATACGACGAATTGAACATAGATACTAAAGTCAACAAATTTAACGAAATCATTATTGGATTGTACAATAAACATGCGCCTATCCGTGCTGTTAAAGTAAAGCGTCCACCTGCCCCATGGATCACGCCTGATATCCGAAAGGCCATGACTAGAAGAGATCGGGCATTTACTAGGTTTAAGAGTAACCGTTCTGATGAAAACTGGAGTGCTTTTAAAGCTGCCAGAAATCGATGCAACCAGATGGTAAGAGCAGCCAAACGCCGTTATATTCACAATAGTTTAAGTAAGTTATCTTCTCCTGATATTTGGAAGTTCCTTGCAACCATTGGCATTTGCCCTGTGTCCACTCCTGTTACCTCCTGTTCTAATACACCCGATGACTTTAATCATCATTTTTCAAATCTGATAATTTTAGATGCCCCTTCTAAGCAACTAACTATGTCTCTTTTAAACACATATATTCCTGATAGCTCCTTTACATTTCGTTTTTCTCTCGTTTCTGAAGATGAAATTCGTAGAACGATCCTCGCTATTAAATCAAAGGCAATCGGTAGTGATGGAGTGAGTAGTGATATGTTAATTCGTATAGTCGATCACGTTCTACCTGTCATTACTCACATTATCAATTTCTCCCTATCCACTGGTACCTTTCCGTCTGCCTGGCGAAATGCGCTTGTTATACCTGTTCCTAAAATATCAAATCCATCTCTATGTGCCCATTACAGACCCATTTCTATTCTCCCATTTCTCTCTAAAGTCCTCGAAGCTGTTGTACATAAGCAAGTCTCGTCCTATATTTACAGCAACAATTTCCTTAGCCCTTTCCAATCTGGGTTTAGACCTGGTTATAGTACTTCCACAGCTCTCCTGAAGGTGGTTGACGATGTAAGGGCAGCTATGGAGGAATCACGTCTGACAGTCCTTGTCTTGATTGATTTCTCCAATGCCTTTAACTCTGTCGATCATGATATCCTATTAGCCATCCTTTGTCATCTGGGTTTTTCTCTTACTGAACGAGACTGGTTCTCTTCTTATCTTCGGGGTCGTCGGCAGGCTGTTCGCATTGATGATAACATCTCCGATTGGTGTGACTTGCCTGCTGGTGTTCCCCAAGGCGGTATACTTTCTCCTTTATTATTTTCAATTTTCATAAATCTCATCACTTGTAACCTCAAATGCTCTTACCATTTGTATGCGGATGATCTACAGCTGTATACACATGCTGACAGTGGAAACATTAGTGCTGCAGTTGCCGTTCTGAATGATGCATTAGATTATATTGCTGACTGGTCTCTTAAGTTTGGAGTTGCTGTGAATCCATTCAAATGTCAAGCAATTATTATTGGAAGTTCGCGACGTATTGGTAAAATGGATTTAAACAGCGTACCTCCTATAGTTTTTAATAATATTATAATACCATTTCATTCTCGTGTTAAAGATTTGGGTCTGCATATTGACTCTACTTTATCCTGGGTACCCCAAGTGGATGAAGTTTGCAAAAAAGTGAATTCCGGTTTAAGAACTCTATACCGTCATAAAAACTTTCTCCCTACAAATACTAAAACACTTCTGGTGCAGTCTTTAATATTACCGATAATTGACTATGCGGATGTGTGCTACTCGGACATCAATGTTTCTCTTCTAAATAAGCTTGATCGTCTCCTCAATAACTGTATACGTTTTATTTTCGGCCTCCGTAAATACGATCACATCTCCTTCTTTCGCTCCAAACTCAAATGGCTATCTATTAAACATCGCAGAAATTCAAGGATTTTATTTCTCCCTTCTGTTTGATCCTTGTTCTCCTAATTATTTAAAATCTCGTTTTCATTTCCTTGATGGTAATCATAGACATCAGCTTCGATCATCTAAAAATTTAACCCTTAGATTGCCTTCTTGTCGCACCGACTTTCAATATTACTCATACACCACACAGGCAATAAAACTCTGGAATGACTTACCTACTGACATTAGAAAAGCTCCTAATAGAAATATCTTTAAAAGTTTAGTGAAAAAACATTTTCTATCCTTGTTTATCATACCTTAAATCTTGCCTCCGTCTGTTTTATTTTGTTGTTGTTTATTTTTTTAATTTGTGAGTTAAGTTGATTTTTTTATATTTACTGATATTTTTACGACTGAGTTTATATCTGTATTCTTTATTATTGTTTTTTTTTTTTTTTATTTTACTTCTAGAAGACTAGAAAGTTAAGTAGTTAGGCTATATTTATATTTGTATATCTGTTATTTTTTTTTTTGTTTTGTTTTTTACACACCCTTATTTTGTTCTCCTTTTACTACTGGTCTAGCTGGAAGAGAATGCTTGTGGCATTATGCTAGCCTTTGCAGGTTTTGTGCAAATAATAAATAAATAAATAAATAAATAAATAAAAAGTTGAAGTTCACAGTGGAAAGAGAATTAGATTGTAGGTTACCATTCTTAGACGTGATGGTGAAACGAACTACTGAGGGCCGTCTAATAACTAAGGTATATAGGAAACCGACGCACACCGACCATTATATACATGCCCAATCGCACCACCATCCGGCCCACTTAGCAGCACTACCTCGTACGCTAATAAACAGAGCGTTACAACTATGTGACCCTATATACGTGAAGGACGAACTTAAACACGTTAGAAAGGTATTGGAAAGTAACGGATATAATTGGCGTCAAAGCCTAAGAGTTGTAAATAAGAAATCCTACAATACTAAATTAGAGGCATCGCGTTCACCTACTTACTTACCATATATTAAAGGAGTTACTGATAGGGTCGTAATTATAATATCAAAACTATCTTTCGTGCGCACTGCAAGTTACGGTCATTGTTACGTTCACCTAAAGACGATAGCAACCTAGACGTCCCGGGAGTATACAAGATTCCTTGTGAATGCGGGAAGTGTTACGTAGGGGAAACTCGTCGAAACGTCAATAAACGGATCACGGAACATATACGCAGTGTTAAAAATTTAGACAGCAATGGCTCAGCGATAACGGAACACGTCTTAGATTCGGGAACGGCGCATTTCATACGTTTTGACAAAGCATCCGTATTAACAAGGGAAAAGTTTTTAGTACCGCGTAAAGTACGGGAGGCTATCGAAATTAGTCGTATACCGAACTTCAATAGGGATAGTGGTTGGACCTTACCATCGGCGTGGAAACCGGTTATCAATACAATGAAGAGCAAGTTCTATTCAGAAGATTTAAATAGTGACACAGTGAGTTCAGTGTGTATACAACGGGTGACAACGACGAGTGATGAAGACCTGCAAGAGCCCTCCGATGACATCACTACATCTTCCCCCCCGCCGCCGCCGCCACCTTCGCGTCGGGCCCAGAGAGCTGAGGCACGCAGTTCTCGCCGCGAGTCCGCCACGCTCAGAGCTCATGATTAAGGACCCCGAACGGGTTCGAAACTAGTCGGGCACATTCCGATTTAATTTCTACGTAAATACAGCCGGGTAAAAATAAATATAATACTGCTTCTATTATAATTTGAAGAACTTGTTACAGATAAACAAAAATTTATGTCCCATATTTATCAAACAATATTGCATTATGAATATCTATGTACGACGAATTATCTCTCGTTTCTGCATTTCTGCACTGAAAATGCAAATTTTGTTATTACGAAGTAGATTAAACACGTTTCACAAATTGGAAGCCATATTACGAGTAGTCCCAAACATAATTTCATTTAGTTACATTATTATTCTGTTTTAAATCATATAAAAGTTTTAGTAAGAACATATGTTTGTTTTTCTCTTTAGCGAAAGTTGGTGCACATTATGTTTAAAATAAGATAAATATCTATAATAAATCGAGGTGACATTCGTATTATTGTTTTTTTATTAACTCACCCACCCTGTAGAAAAATCTCTGTGCTGCGAGGAGGTGGATAATTTTGACAAAGTACATACAAAGTTGGAAAATATCTGTGAACACAATATTGATTATTGGGGAAACTGAACCCACAAATTTTGACTCAATAGTACTCATAACTAGCTGCTAAACCAATAGGACCCCGAAAGAAAGTAAAAGAATGGTTTTTTTTTAGAATTGCTGAGGGATAAAGTGGACAATATAAATCACAAATACCAAAAAATAATTGATTCAAATATATCGCTAATGTAAAGTTTAATCTAGAAGAAAGATACATGATTGATGAACAACAATTGTTGATGAAAATATTTTATCAAATTAAACCACTACTAAACAAGTGAAGTAGGCGTTCATTGCATACGTCAATATACTGCGAGGATTCAAAGAGGAAGAGAGAGTTAGGACTAAAATATAAACGATAAGAAACTCCTTAGATACTTTAATATGTCTAATAGATATCTCTCAGCACTTAAATGATTCTGGCACCTAACGACGAATGTCAAACGAGCATGCATGTCACCCGTGGTAAGTTATCCTCGTGACTGACGATCTCTTACAGTATAAGACGATGCGCAAGAGAGTATTATTCTCTAACTTATTCAATTTGTTTATTGCCTTTTGGAAGTTCATTCATTAATAAATCCTTCCTTCATTAACAAATCACGGCGATAAGTTTACCTCAAGCAACTTTGCACTTAAATCACCTAAAAGGAAAATAAAAATAATTTAATAAATAAATTAAAGCAGTGAAAAATCAATTGAACAGATAGATATACAAGTACAAAGCATTATATAGATAAAATAGAATACATTTTTAAATAAATAATAAATGAAAATGTATCAATCTTTACCCGTTTCCTCTATCTAATTATATATTAATTCCTGTACTTACAGCTGTATACTTATTAACGAAATTATTTAAGAAAATAAAGATAAACAACCTTTCACTAAACTATAGTTCAGATGTTCTAACGTATGTTACAAACTAGACCAATTAAACCAGCCGATTTCTTTCTAATGGTCACTTAAAAAATGTTTTCTAAGACGAGAAATTAATGTACGTATTTTGCATACAATGAAAATCCCAAGAGACTTACCAAAAAATAATTGGATTACAAGTCTCAAACAACTACAAGTTCCAAAAAAGGCTAAAGCCCGCCAGGTCATTATTACACAAAAGTTTGTTTCGCGAGATTATTCCCCTATACCGTTAACAAAAAAATGTACAGAGGGCCGCAATGAAAAATATAAATGGAACTGTCGTAGGCAAAAAAGTTAAATAATATGTTATTATATTTTATAGTTATATTAGTTTGTGATAAATACAGACTGCCATTTGTTTACGTCTGCGTTGGCGTACGGTTTAGCAAAAATTTTCAAGACCAGCTGTGGGTCTGACGTCAACCCGTCGTGGAAGTGCAAATTAGAGGGATTGCCATTCTTTGGATAAATGTTGTTGATATCAACTTTTTGTATCTTAACCGGCTCTGACGGCACTCTGGGCCACATACAGGGTAATACTATTCCAGAGGAAGACCATATGGGTAAAGAAATAAATGTCTAGATTAATATTATTTATTTTGTTAACCCTATACCAAGTAACTTATACTCCGATTAAGTAAAAAAATGAAAGAAGTCAATTCCTGGCAATTTGTTTAAGATATTCGTTAGGCTTTTTCTTTTTTCAAGGGATATTTTATAAACGATATCAAGTGAAGCGAATATAATTGAGGTCAAAAAACAAAGGAACAGGTTATATATTATATATATTTAGGCCAAATTTTATTGAATTAGTATATCATTATGTTGTATTGGGATTACATTTCATCTTGAATGCTCTTAATATTTTGCTTTTGTGCTAAATTTGGGTTTAATTTGAAATCGTTTCATGAAACAATTTTATAAGATACTTGAATATTTTCGTCTGACATAATAATAAAAATGAGATCATAAGTTATTATAGAATCTTATATCAGGAAGTTCTATACAAAAGTAAAAAAAATATTTAATTAGTATGTAATTACATTTTCAAAGTAAGATTGAGAAAAACCTTGAAGAAGAAAACGTGAAACTTGAAACGTCGGGTGTCAAATTATATTGATCCTGAAAGTCAACTAATAAAAAAATCAAAAAAAAATAATAAAAATAGTTAAAATTAAAACTCTTGCTCTAACTATAGTCAATGAATACAATTAATGTGCATATAATTAATTAAATTGAATGGGATTTAAAATACCGGCAGGCAACAAATTAAGTCTCAAATCAATAACTAAGTCAAGTATTGTCGTTCTTATTGCAAAATACCATAAAAAATATTAAATATTCTCTTTATTTATTCTCTATTTTACCGTTTTGTTTCTTTATATCTAAGCTCCACGCTACAAAAGTTAAAGTCGGTATTTTTTTAGAATATGGTGAAAAACAATCAAAGGCTTTGGCAAGATCTAGAAAAATGGTGATACATTTCTTTAACTATATTTTTTTTTAAATACCTACTTCAACAGTAGGTTTGCCCGATCTAAAACCAAATTGTTTTGAAACAAGTAGGTTTTTAATCTGGGCTATTATATTATTATTTTAAAAATTTTGGAAATTGCCTGTCGTATGTTATATGTAACGAGGTTTATAGTTATATGACATAGTTTATAATTACACTCTTGAAATCTTTTATAACTGGCGATTTCTTGAGATCTTTGGGAAAATGCCAGCATTCAGAGATTTAATAAGCTGGTCAGGGGTCGTTATTGTTCTTGATTAATTTTAAGAACTTTGAAGGTATACAGTTGCATTTTTGGTTGTTTTAAAATACATTATATTATAGAAGTTCAATAACACGGTAAAAATTAAAATGAACAAGAAGATTGATCTATTTTGTCTTATAATAAGTTATACTTTCGAAAATTTTAATTTAGGCTTTTTCAGAGCTCAGTACGATACAATGTTAGCAAAATAGTTAATTATGTATTTAACTCATTTCTTAGACCTAATGAATCTCAATCAAGAAGTTTTTTGGCACTTTGATAACATAATGATATATTGAATGATAATTTGTGTAATGTCATTAATTACAGACCAGAACAGAAAGGAATATCTGCGTCAATATTTAATTTGATTGTACTAAGTTGTTGTTATTTTCTGTTTTTATCGTATAACCATTATGTACTGACATTTTACAGTGAAGTAGATACAAAATTAATAAAGATAAATTGTCTATACTATTTAGAAGATTTCTTTTAAACTTTATGAATGTCTGTTCGTTGTATTGGTTTGTTTCAGGCGCCCAGACACACACACCTTTGAGGAATAGTCTATGAAGGAATGTAGAAGAGGAAGAGAGAAAGTTTATAATGCTTTTAGTTAAATTAACCGTCTGATATGATAATAGTTACTTTGTGTTGATTTTCTGTGAGATAATTAATATTACTAACCTATTCGAACCAGCTCGTGCAAGCTTTAAGCAATTGGCAACAATTTTAATTGGAACCTAAATAAAATGTGTTTTATAAAAATGAAACTCAGCTTTATGTTCACAGCCAACAAACCTTCATTAAAAACATGCACACATAATATTTATACCTTACTTACTTAAACATTTTGTAATGATAAATAAACATATGAATTATATATGCATTGGACAATACCTTTATTGTATATTTTTCAAAATTATTTTTTTATATAAAAATGTTCTAGCAAATATGCAAAATAAATAAATACATAAAAAATAAATACCTTTATAAAATTGACTATTATATGAGGGAAACTTATTTCAACTATTTTAAATAAACTGAAGATGAATATGACTGAGAAGATTGATATTGATTTTAAATAAATATAATACTATTTTAAGAGATATAATTATTCTTTCAGTATATTTCACATGTTTATCACGTAGACTACAGATCACGTGAAAAAATTCACGGGTTTATTAAACAGAGCTTTTATAATGTTTTTCTTAATTAAACCTGATATGAGCCCAACCCATTAGTTATACGCGTACGTTGTCAGTAAGGTCAAGTCACGTTTTTGTCAAATTATACCTGAATATTCATGAAATACAAAATTCTAATGCCTTTATTATTATTACCAGGTTTGGCGTCGGCTTAATATGTGCTTAATACTTTATTAGTAATATTATTTATACTAGCAAAAAGATGAATAATATTTATTATACACCTTTTGTTATTTTCCTGTTATGAGGTAAAAAAATCATAAACACCAATTGAATCCTTAATATACCATATCTTAAAACAAAAAATGTATTCACTTTTTTTTTGTTTCATGTGTTAACCGTCGCTTAATGGCATCTACATGATAAAAACAGTTGCAAATATGTGTCTTAAGAATAATAACAAGAA
The DNA here is from genome assembly GCA_963555665.1 of Dircenna loreta. Taxonomy (NCBI): domain Eukaryota; kingdom Metazoa; phylum Arthropoda; class Insecta; order Lepidoptera; family Nymphalidae; genus Dircenna; species Dircenna loreta. Next base: position 6,240,858 of record OY743089.1, on the reverse strand, counting down.
ACAAAACCCTCAAGAACAAGAAAAAGAAAAAGAAATGGTAGAGGAATTCTCTTCTTCGATTCTCCATATCTCTCAATATCAAGAATCCATTTTCACGATAACACTACAACGGATATAAATTTTAAAATAAAACGTAAGACATATATCTTTTGAATAATTCTACATGATATTCTAAAGTAAAAATGTCAAAGTTAACAGGACCCAGTGCTAACCACAGGCCGTCTTTCTTACTACGCCACCATAACGTGCAAAAATTCAGGGTCGCGTAATTCTGTTCTTTTATGCATAGAAGGAGTCCACTAATCTTACAACTCACGCCATTTCATCCCTCAAGTTGTAGCTCAACTTGTACTATAATAATCAATAGTAAACAGCTAAAGATCAATTATGTTATATTAATTTATTTACTCTCTTTAACAAAGAAACAACGAAACACTTTCCTACAAATATTAATTTAAGTACTCATGTACATAACCTTTTGCTTATATTTATTTATTTGTGTATTTTTATCGTTTTAAATACATAACTATATATTTTAATTTAGTATTAAATATTAACTAAAGAACGCTTAAACTTCAAATGGGTATACTGTTCATTAAAAAACTAGACGAACTTCTTATACATACTTAAATAAAATAATAAATATCTGAATAAACGTACTAATATAACTCCATAAAATAAAATAGGTTTATGTCAAAGTAATAAATGTACGTAAATGTTCACTTATTTTTATAATACACAATACTTATTTTACAATAGCACAAAATCACTTTTATATCCTATACAATAAATATTATTAAAATAAATGATTCTATTCTACAATACACTGTGAACGCTATGATTGTATGTCTTAGTTCCCTATTGAAAATTCTTTACAGCTTTGTTCAGGAGTAAGTAGAAATAATAATAGAATACGTTTCAAACTCGTTATTTGTTACAGTTAACTATTCTCATACATTCCGAAATTTCTAATAACAAAATAATATAATTATTATATATAAGTTACTAAAAATAATAGATCAGATAGAGATAATGTTATTTTTTTCATTTAATGCGTCATACAATGTTGCATTATTAATCTTTTAATTTTTTTTTACAAAAAAATAATTAGCGGAATAATAAGAAATAAACCATCTACCGTCTGATTTACTTATAAATAAAAATGTCTCTTTGAAATTTAAGAAAACCCATTTCACGAGCACTTTTGATTAAATCATTAGTTTTTCAGCTTAAAATGTATAAAAATAAAAAGTGTTTTTTTTTTTAATATAAATTTGATTCAGAACACACCTTCTATGAAATCATAGACAATCATTTTAATTTTATTTATTTTTCAAAAACACTCCATCTTGTCCACTCAATATTCTTTGGTGTGCAATTTCATAAGAGATGTTTTAAAATAGACTAAGACGAATTAATTAAATAAAAATGTACATTTTTATTTTTTTAAATATTAATAATAATTTTATTGATATACATTTTAGCAGTAGTTAAGAATAGTAAAGCCAATCTGTTTTTAATTAATTAGATATTTCAATGTGAAAAGAAATACTAATCGCTTTTATATCTCCTTATAATACCAAAAAGCAAAAAGTTCAAAGAGTTTTTAATTGGCTTAGGATAATTAAAACTCTTAAGCTAAAGACTTAAAAGATATAATAATTATTTTTACAAAAGACAGTATATATTTTATTAAATTTGACTCCGTGAATTTTCATTTACTATTTATTTAGTAAGCGACGTATTACCGATATTAAACTAATTTCATTTATATACTTAAATGGTACCTAGTGCTTACTTTTTCTGCACTTTGATACAACAAGTAGATATATAACAATCTAAGAGTTTATTTTTAGGTTTAGCAAAATGGAATAAATGTGTTAAATCTCATTTTAGGCTCGGTTAGTTCCGAACGTACTTTCCGTACTCAAAGTGCACAGATTGGCAGTCAATAGCTTGTAATAAGAATAATATAAAAAGTAATATTTTTTTCGAAGCATTTTTTTGTCTCGTTTGAAACCATTATCAATCACTGTATTTTTATTTTAAAATCACAATAAACTTCGTGAGCAAGCGACTGAAGGTATTATATCTATAGTTTTAGTGATAGAATACATACCATTTACAACAAATAGGGTCTACCATTTTGTTTGTATAGTTGTTAAATAATGATTTACTCTGTGGTGATGGAAAGTTATTATATCATTAAAAATACTGTTATTAAATTATTATTATTATATTATTAATTCAAACTTAACTTATAAAAATAAAGTAACTTGACATTTCTATTTTTGGTTTTATGTTTTATAAATGACAAGTCCATTATTTCTAGTAAAAAAAAATCAGTTTCATAAAAGCAAAATAATGTACACAAGAAACCAAATTAAAGTTACCATATTTTTGGCAAAATCAATAACAATTTGTCAAGCCAATGAGACTAGGAAAATAATTGCCAGTAATTCACTTCGCTCTTTTCAGATTATACGCTGACATCCTTGACATGACAGTCCTTGGTTGGATACATCTAGTTCAGTCTGATCTGATTTTACTATTCAAATAAACAAATCTTAACCCACCCTTTTATATTTCCATTGACATTTTTTAAATAAGTATTACCTAAATAAAAAATGAATTCATACAGGCAAGGGATTCGATTGTGCGACCTCTGAAAAACCGTCCCGTAGCTCTACCAATTGAACTACTGTATCATGCTGAAATTAGGTCAGGACGGGATAGTTTTTCACAGATCTCAGATTCAAAATCAATGACCATATCGGTTTATTTTTCATTGTACATTTATTTCAAATTTAAATAAGCTTAAGATGCCTATACCTGTTTATATATATATATATATATATATATATTTTAAAGCCCTGCTCAAACAAAGCACCTCCTCTATAAAAATTAAACTTCAGTATACATTACTTGCGCGCTCAGAATTAGCATAATCAATTTTAATACAAAAATTATGGGTTCCAGAATCAAACTTTTTATTGTTAAACTTTGTTTCATCGTCTGAACAAAGGAAAACTATAATTACTCATTGAAAAAATATTGTTTTGGTCCCCTATATATATATATATATGGCGCTATGTAAAGGTATTCATTAAAATGGCACCAAAAAATGACTTTTTTTTTTTTGTTTTGTTTCATCGAAGTATTTTTTTGGAACTACTTGGATTTGTAAAACTGTGTTTCGTTTTTTATTTCGGGTCATCAACATAAATAATATTCTTAAATATCTATACTATATATTATAATTCTATTTAGTTTGTTATTTTTATAATTCCAGATCGGCTAAACCTATATTGGTGAAAATTAGAACGTAGTAAAATAATATGATATCTTTAGTTTATAGGTCTAGTTCAGTATGTTCTTACTTTGCATAGCTAGGTTGACTTGTAGAGAATATTCTAGATTTAAGTTTGCCTATTGAACATTTCGAAAAATAAAAAATAATAATTATGCTCTTGCAAGTATAATACCATTTTTTTACTCAAACTCAATACTAACTGTATTAATTTTATTATTTTTACATAAAGTCATCAATCGACTAATATTGATCAAATACCACGGGACTACTGGTAATTTGGTCGACATTTCTGAAATTCTCATCGGCGGAAGCATATCGGACAGATGTAATTTGTCTCGTTGACGTCATATTTTAGATGACCAAAATTCCTTTCAGTAATATAGTGGATTATTTATTGGATTATTTTTATAACATTCAAATTAAAACGTGAAATTATAAATCAACTTGAAAAACAATAGGATAATAACCAAATTAAACGATTTTTTTGCTTTTTTTCTTTTGTACGTTTGCAAGTATGTAGATAGGTTATGCTTCAGGAACGGTCGATAGGAGTCGCTGTTCCAGAGGTACAAGAATTTTGTTTAATTTTCTAATCATTTTATTATATATTTTAAATTATTATATAATATATTATGTTCTGAATTACTTGGATTAAAAAACGTGAACCTTTTAAAATAACGAGTTATTCACTAATTACTGTCCTTTTCAATACATAGAAATACCGCAAATTTTTTTACCTTTATTTTAAAAATTAACCATTAAATTTTCATGTTTGTTCATTTCAATTTGTTTAAATTAACGTGTTTTAGTTTATAAAGATAAAATTTAATTTCTTTTTAATTGCATTGAAATTTTATTTTTTTACTATCAATGGAAATATTTTTATTACAAAGGAAAGCTGAAATTCCTTTTATTGAATGAATATAAAAAATCATACATCAAATAAAGTTTCATAATTAAATATTATTATATACTTATGAAAAGTATTGAGAATGTAAAATAAATATTAACAAGGATATTATTGACAATTACAGGACATGTTTTTGTTAAAGATCATGTAACGTATGTATTTTTTGTGAACCACGCGAAGTAAAATAGGGTTCATTCATATTTTTTTTACAAATACATAACTTTAAACTTATTTCAGACCGTAACAAAGTTTTAGTCCAGTTATTTTATTTTTTATTGACATATCATGTCACTACGATACGCGAGGGAGGGGCCACTATCCGGTACTTTACTTATTAGTTCTTTTAAATAGCCTTTTGCTCCGTATCTCTCTTCCATTGGAGCAAATCCAGGAGCAAAATTTAGTAGATAATATATTACAGTAACTCGCCCAGAATCTACAACCTTCTCTGTCGCATCTTAACTTTAGGAGCATTTGACTAATGGCTAATGGCTACAGGGCTTAATAATGACTTACTGAGAATAGCTCGTCTTGAATATAATAATGAGTGTAACCTTTTATGTCACTTCCTGTCTCTGTAAACTAAACTTAATTTTAACCACAACTTAGTCACGAAAAATATTACGACCGCAGAACGTATCGAACCGACTATAAACGCGAAAAAAGCCCTGACTAGTATTAACACTCGCTTAAATACCATTACCCCCACCACTACCCCTATAACTTCCAACAATATATAAACATACCAGATTGCTTTTTAAATTTAGAACTCATTCGCTATAAGGCTTTTAGCATCGTAAATCATTTATATTCATTTTATTAAATATATTAATTGATAAATTAATTATAATCATAGATTTTGTGTGATATTTAAAAATCATTAATTTATAACTTTATTATAAGTAAAATAGTTTTACGTCCAGTTCCTTTTGATTCCTTATATTTAATGATCGTTCTGGTACTTTGGAACTTTGGAAATTTGATGTAGAAAAGTAAAATCAAAATGGATGAATTAAAAAAATCACAATACTGTGAAGAAAGCTTTGGTTCACTCAAAATAATTGTTTGTGTCCAATGAGTTTGTTTTTTGAATTTGGTGTATTTTTCTATTTCTTATACCTGTTTCTAAAAATAATAGTTTTTCTAACCAAATATTATATATAGCACATACATATAATGTATATGTGATAAAATTGGAAAGGCTCAGTGAATTAATATTTATTTCTATTGGAAAAAGATAATTTAACACCTGTTTAACTGAGAGTTTCTTAATAAATATGACTAGACAAATCTGGTAAAAAAAATAATATTTTAACAAATTTAATACACTACAATACAACCTTAATATATATAATATAACTACTTTACATTATCACTATTTCGAGAATAAACATTTTTTTTTAAATTTTAAATAAAGGAAGTGTAAATAAAATTGTGTGGTTTTCAATACCTTCGATCGATTCGACCGACAACCGGGATTTATTTACAACTCTGTGAAAGTATTCAGGACAAGATAATGAGAAATGCTTCAGACATTCAATCTAAGACTAAAATGGTGTCTTTTTCACTAACTTCCGGCATGTTTTTAATTAAATGTTATGTAATTAAAACTATACTCAGATGACTGAAGAAGAGGCTATTTATTCAAATAAAACTATAACACTTTTAGGACGAATGATAAAACCTAATTACTAGTACTCTGCTCTGCCACCCCCGACTGTATAACGAAGACTGTATAACATAATATTATCTAACTAGCTGTTTCCCGGAACCTAAGTACATAGAACTCGTAACTCCATCGCTTGAGGTTTTTTTGGTAAAATTTATTTCCAAAGTTGCTCTGCACGAAAAGCCCTATTATTATTTCAAGGGTATAATATAATATGGGTACTCTACCCGAGATCCAACGTAAAAGATAATTTAAATGTTGGTTAATGAATTATTAAATTCGTATAGTTACTTTGAAGATTACCTCCATCAAATAAAATTATAAAGTATAAACTAACAAAACATACAAAATTAATCCTTTTATAATATAATTATGTAACGAATAGTGTGAAACGTTGATAGTTTTCAAGGAGTTACGAAACAAATTCCAAATAACAACCAATAACAAACAATCACAAGCAAATAACAACTACTCCAATCTATCTATCTTTCTATGTTTACCGTAACTATCCTATCTTTCAAGTTAGATTAAACTGCCTCCGATGTGCAACTTTGATTAAGATCCGTTCAGTAGCTTAGAAATCCATGGCAGACAAAGTGACACGTAATTTTTATATATTAAGACTGTAATTTTAAATCCCTGAAAACAGTGTCAGCTGAAAAACACACAACATACATAAAAATAACACCTTATTTATTAAGTAACTAAATTTTTCTCAAGACCCTGGTTGATTGGTATCAAGAAATCATACATGGCAATGTTCAAAAGCAACAACAATAGAGAATCTGTAACAAATATTAGCAACGCTTAGCCAGAAACCCACTCAGGAATTAAATATTTCGAAGAATACAATATAAGGAAACAATAAAAAAGAGGTTCTAATTCCCCTATAGAATAAAATATAAATATTATATAAATACTGTATCATGAATTTTAAAAAAACTATCTGTTCATCATCAAATTCCAATATCTGCGAGAGCGAAACCGCGCAACCTATTTTATAATAATTATTTTATTAAGACCAAGTTTAAAATCTGCTTGCATGTGCATTGCATTTACCTAATGGGTAAATATCTTTTCTATCTGAATTAAGGATTTTGTAAGTAATTTTCTTTTGTCTCTTATTAGATCGTGGCTTTCAAAAATAGATCTCTTAGCAGCATTTTACGAATGAGTATGGTATCCAAATCAGCTACACGCATCTCGACATACCAAATACAGAAGAAAGAAAACCAAATACAAAACCTAGAAAATAAGCTTGAAACTAAAATGATGTACGTAAAAAAAACTTATTATCCCCAATAAAAGGACTTCTCCACCCACTAGGAGGAAAAATTGCAAACTAGACCTAGGATCTACTTATTAAAAAAAATAGACCCCTACTTAACTACAGCTTTTATTAAATGTAAAATCATTGTACTAAATGACAAAAAATATATATTATTGAAACTTAATATGTATGAATCTCATGTAATGTAGATTAAAAATAAAACAAATATCTATAAAAAGGAAAGTTCAAAGACAAGGAGGAAAGTTCACCTAATGTAGGAAGGTTTTGTGTGTGTTTGAGTATTTTTTGTGATAATATTCAAACTAAAAGAAAATAAAATAGCAATGTATGTTGCCAACAGCAATAAGGAAAAATATTAACTACAACATATTCAGATAAAATGATTACTTTTTGCTTTGTTTGAAGAAACTTACTAAAGTGTATCAACCCTTCTTTATATCACGTTCCACTTGACCCTTGAACAGTAATGACACATTTACACATTTGACCCTCTAATACTTATGTATGAGTTAAATTGTAGAAAGAGGCATTTAAGTTTATTGCTGTATGGAAACAAAAAAACACAGTTTTTAAATTTATTTAATATTTTCTGTTTTCTTTAAAAAAAATAGATTTATTAGCTTCAACAAAATGAAGGTAAGGAATAATCGTAAATTAACAAGTTATTTGATTTTATGTTTACATGCCGTGTATGTTTACAGTGTAATGTCATTTATATATTCTGAAAGTACTCTCATTACACCTAATTTAAAATGAAGAAGGTTCACTCAGAACAATGTTTTAAGCCCCACCTTGTTATTAATATTCATAAATTAAACTATATGTGATGGGTAAATTTTACATACAATAAAGGCCACTGTTACACAAATATTTTTACCGTTCGTATCAGAAAAACTTAGAGAAGTTCTAATTGAAGATAAAACTGTCTATGAAGACCCATAAATTCCCGAGCTAGGGATATAAAGAATCACATTTAATTTTCCTAGTTATAAATCTGCTTATTTAAAACAAAACAGCAATATTCTTGCAAGTTTTTCATTTCCATGTGTAACTAAAACCATTATTCATGAGACAGTTTTGAAAATGTGGTGCTACTTCATATGTTACTGGCTTTTCCCTGTGACTCCGGTCACGTGAAATAAAAAATAGAGCTTGTGTTTATAGGAATCTATCCTTGTGATAGCTGAAGGAATGAATAAAATGAAAAATAAGAAAGTTATACGTGGAATATTTTAATTAGTGTACACTAGTTTCTTTAACACATAGAGGATTGTATCCGGTAATACTTCGCATATCAAGGTTTTAGTTTTCCCCTTGAGCATTTTAATAATTAAAATACGTATAGAGTGGTAAATTCATTGAATCTGGCAGCGGTAAGTTAGATCAATTGATAGAGCGATGGGACGGTTTCCGGAGATTGTGGGTGATAATTCCTGCCCGTATCGGTTTATTTTTCATTCTTTATTTACCTTAAGTTCGTCATTGATATATTCACTTTATTTTCCGATGATTTAGTTAAGAATTCGCTGTAGGTTTCATTACCTTAGTTTTTTAATATTGTAGTGGTTTCATTTAAAATATTAATAATAACAATACTCAAATTTAATTTTTGTATATTAACAACAAAAATTCAGCGGCTTCAGCACTTTTTAAGTAAATAAAACATCATTTTAATCCTTCACGAACGGTACTTTTTTGTGCTTGTCTTACCTCTATTTCAAATCAAATCAAACCAAATCAAAAATATCTTTATTCAAGTAGGCATTTACATGCACTTTTGAATCGTCACATCGTTACATTACATTACATTAAAAAAAACGTCAGTATAGTATGTCAGTCCGTGAGTAAGCTACCACCAGCTCGGAATGCGGTTCTGCTGAGAAGAGCTGGCCAGAAACTCAACAGTTGCTCTTTTTTTTAAAAAACAATTTAACAATGTTTGATGTATATACATTAGAATATCCCGCAAATGAGTCAACAAGCAAAGCTCCACAACTTAGGCTTTTAGTTGACTGAAATACGATCAACCAAAAACTCCTGTATGCTATAATAAGCTTTTTTTAACAAAATACTTTTAATTTTACATTTAAAAGCAAGAAAAGGAAGGTCTAAGATATCTTGTGACTGTAAGATATTATTAAACATTTATTAGTATACGCATTATAAGTTATGAGCATATAGAATTAATATTAAGATTTTATAATATTTTACTTCATTCATTCTTGTATTTACCAAACATGAAGTCGGTCGGTAATAATACGGTTTAATGGCGATAACGACACACTCACACGCTAGGGTTCTATAAATCAAAATTAATCTCAATAAGTATATACCAATTCACAAACTACTAAGGTAATAACTTTAAAGCGTTTAAATAATATCTTAAATATAACTTAGCACTACGGAAAGTAATCATTTTGATAAAAGTTCTATAGATACTGACAAAACTACAACCTAAGAAAAGTCTCATATCTAAATCTAATCTAAAATTTGTCTTTCAAATGAAAAAAAGAACAAAATTATTACTTAAAAAAATTATAGAATAATAAATTGACACATTGATAGAATTATACTAAAACTAGAATTAAACTACAACCATTTATATCTGTCTGTATTCTATCCATTGGAAATAAATTACTGCATGATGAAACTTTTTACAATTGAATCACAGAAAACATAAATTTGTATACAATAGACTCTAAAAAAATCAAGTTCTAAAACAGATCGTCGTCGGAATTGATTTAGTCATTTCGAAGGGAGACAAAAAAAATCACAATTATTTTTTCATTGCATAAAAGTATCTGCATGTCAAAAGTAAACCAAGTATGCCGATACAATATAATAATAATAAATATAATAAAAAATATAAAGTTAATAGTTTAACCAATTCGAATTAATATAATCAATCAATGTCAACAGTAGATGACAGTCTGATTAATGCACTAAGCTAAGATTTATTGACTTATGATTGTTGAAATTTACAGGAAAAATTACGCAACGTTAATTAAAGTAAAAACTTGTTTTCAAATTTTATTTTTAGAACAAGATGGAAGCTCTAACGTTGATATATAAGAAAAAGAAGATTTCAATGTTGGTGTCGTTGAACATTATAATAAAATATCGTTTTTATGGGATTGGATGGCAAAAGCGCATCCACTAGAAAATTGACAAATATTGGCAAATTCGAATCTTTGAGAAGTGGGGGGGGGGGGTAAGTAACCTGTCAAGGTATATAGAAATATAGACATCCAACTCTCTCACTAACGTAGCTCTTATAAATAAGTTTCGTACGGAAAGGTAGTACTTAATTACCAAGAAGTGACAAAGTTTTTAAATATATATGTCAGAATGGCATAATCAGAAATGCCTTTGCCGTTCACAGAGCAAATTATGCGTGCGACGGCGCCTTTGTTCATACAAACGAAGCGTCGGAGCCGTCTACTGAGCGCGAGAAGCGGCCATTGCAGTAGGGACTTGGACGTGGAATTGGAGCGTTTCTCCGACTATTACTTTTTGCCTGGTTTCCTTATTCATTTGTCTTAAAAGTTATTGTTATCTTGTTGACTTTTAATGATATCTAAATAAAATACAGTTTATATTATTTCTTAGCAATTATACCTCTTAATCTTGGTCTCCAGACGATATAATTTTTTCAATCTTAATTTTAATCTTCTTGAAATTAATATTTTAATAGTCTTCTGAAGTAGAAATTAATTAATATAATTGTCAAATACTAAATAATTCACAATGAACTTTTCAAAGGATTCAGGAAATTTCCCTTCACGCACTTTGGAATAATTGATACAAACCAAAGGGTAGAATATTAAAGCACAATTATCAACTTTGGGTAAAGTTAACGATTAAGAATAACAAAAATATATAAATTGAAATATGATGGGCCTAAATCGCAGACCATGTTATTGCGTAAATTTATATTTTATGCAAAAATAAACAAACTTTTTTGTTATTAGTAAATTTACTGTTTGTAGCATCAATGCATAAGGGCTTATTTGTATAGTACTTTACTTTGGTAGGAGATATTTTATATTTTAATGCGCATGTGTGATTCAGCCTGTAATTACTAAGACTTGAATTAAATATAAAAACAGTACATTTTTTGATAATTCTTCCAATTAAAAATAATTTAGTTGAATTCAATGACTTAAGCAATGTTTGTTAGAAAGTGTTCAAATATAAAAACTTTTCCTATACATACTAAAATTAAACAAATATATCCAGTAGGTAACTCACTACGTAACACTTTTAATTTTAATTGAACACATGCTTTGGTTAGCCTTTATTTATCTCTACAATGTAATTGTACTGAACTAATAATTTTTAAGATCTTTTTAATATATTTTTTTTAAGTTTCATAATTTATTATGTAAGTGAATAATACGGTTATGGAATGTTTTTTATTTTAGATTGCTACCACCGCCCGTATTTTCCATTGCAATTAATACTTCTTGAACCTTTTGAGATAACAATAAATAGTTACAATATTTTTATTTTACTTTAACTTTGAGTAAAATAAAAATATGACGATATTTAACCATCTATATTATTCATATAAATGTATTCATATAAATGTATTCATATATTATATCTCTAAAACCGTCTGACACTTTTGGTCCCTGTTACCGTTTTTACCTATTATTAAAGCGAACGAAGTCACAGTAAATAATTAAAAATTCAAATTCTTAAATTTTTTAAACAACGTATATACATACATCTCGATAGACTTTACCTAAAACATATTAACTATATTAAATTTATTATTATGTTTAATTTTATAAATTGTCTGTATAAATATATAATTTTAATAAACCTAAGCCAATATACATTATGATATTCATGAATTTCCTTTTGTAATCTTTCATGAGATAGTTAATTGAATTTAAACTTCAAAGATAATAAAATTATACCCTACATGAACCTAAAACTACAATGAAGATACGTTTAAACAAAGAAAAAATTTAAGATCTGTTTACCAGCCTGTTAAATTATATATAAGTTGATTCAACCTTACAATCTCTTTACAATAATAATTGAGTCTGAAACAGATTGGAAATTAGTAGAGCTTAGCTGATATGATGATACGTGAAAATAATACATAAACCAAGTAATGTAAGGACAATAATTTTAATATCCAATGAGTGTCAAAGATTTTTAAAAAATAATCAATTTTAATTAATTTAACCAACGCTATTAAGCCGAAAGCATCTATTCTTGGGCAGTTTGTTGGTCGTGTCCTTCCACAAAACTGTTACTTCATTTTATTCATAATAAACTTAATTAAAGTTGCGTATAATAAAGTAGCAGGAAAACATTTCAAGATAATTTGTCACTTATAATTCTAATGTTGCTAACTGTATCAAGACATTAAAGATTGTTATACACGTATGACAGCTAGAGGTTTAGGCTTGAATATAAGAACATCATAATGTAAGCCTTTCTTTATTACTAGAGTCACATTATAAATTAAGCTATATGATATATTGTACAAAAACAAAAAATATACTATGAGGCACTTCTTTAATATTCTTTCTTATCTTTTATAATACAAGCTCTCGCCAACAATTTCTTTCAGACCCTACCCTTATCGGTGAGAATCAAATCATACACAAAAATGTATAGAAATCCACACACTTTTTGCTTTTTATAATTATAACCCAAAATAATCTTTGTGCCATTAAAATAATGCAATTTTCCAAAATTTTAAATATAGTTTATCTTAAATCAGATAATAATCATACAAAAATTCATAAAAGTTTCAACAGTAGTTTTTTTGTTGTATTGTAATTATAGTTGAAATAAGTTTTTGTATTTTACCCCCAAAATACCTTGTCAGGAGTTGAAAGTAGCCTTTATGTACCATAACCTGTAATCATTCCAAATTTTATGAAAATCTATACAAAAGTTTAAACCTTGCAATACTTTCTTGAAATCTCTTAAATGAATAAAATAATAACTATATTAAAATTTACAAAAGTAATGTTAAACACTTACAACATAGCAGGATGAAAGGCACTGGATGGAGAAGTCGAATTTATTCAAATGGTTTGCTTGTCTAAAAGAATAATATATTTTAAAGTTTGCTTTATCTTAGAAAAAAAAATGTTGAAACAACACAAAAATCATCATCAAACGAGATAAAAAACATTTATATACCTATGAATATAGCACAAAGATATAATTTTACATCATTATTTATTTATAAAAGTACGAAATTAAAATTACGTAATTACACTTCAAGATATAATATATTCAGAGCTCATCGACGTTCTCTTTGCCCCTCCACGAACTCCCAGAATAAGTTTGACTGCCCACGCGTGTAAATAATAAGATAGAAACTTGAAGTTCTTTTGCCCTTCATAGAAATATTTAAATATTATTTGTAAATGTTACTATATTATTGAAGATTTCCCACACTTACAGAAAATAAAGCTTTGAATAGTTAAAATATTTAGATTAAGTTATTTAATATCCTTTTATTCCTTAACCCACGAAAATCGTTAAAACTTTACATGGTTGTGGTATTTATGTCATGATTTAATCTAAATACCAAGACTGTACGTTTCACGAAATTGTAATAAGAATAATAAAAGCAAGTTTATTTTTAAATTATTGTATTTAAAATATACACATACCTAAAATACTAAAAACATAATTTATTTAATGTGTTCAAACTATCGCGACTTGTACACATTTTAAACTAATATCGGGTCTACTTCGCGATAAAAATTAATTAAGGTGAAATACCTTTTTATTTCCCGACGTTTCGGCAGAATTTCACCAGCCGTGGTCACGGGATGACTAATGTCAGCTCAGCGTCGTCTTCGTGAGGCGCGAGTCTCGGTAACTACCCTCGCTTGTTCCTCATTATTTGTGTTGTTGATATTGTTACTATCGGAAGTGTGGGTATTTAAATAAACGACACTAATGGTGTCTACACACTGGCTTTTTAAGTCGCGGCGAGTATGGCACTTGTTAAAAACTGGATTCCATGCTGGTGATAGTCGATATCCATCTTCTAGATTGAAATTTTTATGTTTCTTTATTTCAATCGCTTCACGTACTATTCGAGGATAGTAGTGACGGTCTTTGGAAAGGACTTGTGACAATTTATTTAAATCATAATTTGTAGGAAATAATCAAATTATTTTATAAATTTAAAATGTACACAATATAATATTTAACTTTTTAACTAATTTGTTTATTTATACCAATTATGGTAAGTCGAATCCCGTGATTTTTCACGCTGTATAGATGTATGTATTATTCTGTTACGTGTATAATATTTCTAATATACTTAAATAATTATTTATTTATACTTTTTTATAAAGAAATACGAAGCGAATTTAAAAGAAATAAATGTTGTTATATAACTAAAAGCTATTTTTTCCAGAAACTTAAGGCGTCTTTGAAAAGTTTGTAAACAATAAAGAAAGAGTTTTAACTCAAGTGTTCGAAATACCTCGACTAAAGTAAAAGGGCTCTGAGCTCTCTCTGATTAAAATAAAGTCTTGCTGTGAGTTTACTTAATAAGTAATTCATTCAACGCTTAAAAAATTGAGCATTATATTGGATTTACGGGTTAAATAAATTTTAATAACATAATCTTTATAATTATTGATTATTGAACTAAAATTAAGAGAGATAGAGTGAGAGAAAGATATAAAGAAATCTTGTTATCATGACATATGGTAATGACATAACTAATTTCTTACAAATTGCTGTAGCTGATAGAATTCTTCTAAATTGTAACAAATAAGTGTTAATAACGGCACTATGCAAATTATATTGTATACACCAGTTGCCGGGTACATTAATAAATTCTAGAGTAAATTTGAAATTAACATATATCTTACAAAATGATAGTTACTAGTAACTACTAGTTAATTAGAGCAAAAGTGTTATAGTAGTTGGTGTTAATAGAGAGAGAGAGAGAGGGAGATAGAGAGAGAGAGAGATAGATAAATTAATTAACTTCTGTGCTTATTTGGTTTTCTATTATCATATTCACTCATATTTAAGATGGATAAAAAGCAATGGAGTTATAAAATACTATTTAAATTAAAAAAATAAATAAAAATAATTATAAATAAATGATACAATTCAACATTCTTACATGTATTCCACATGTTTCAAGAAATACATTTTCATATTACAATATTTATTTCTTTATTAATATTTATTTTTTGATAGTTACTTTGTAATTATTAACCAAATAACGATAAATATCAGGCTACCTAATACTATATGAACGTAACAGAGTATACTTTGAGAAGCGAGAAAAGATAAAAAAAACAGAAATTTTTATATTCCACTCTATTGATGATTTCTAACAAAAAAAACATTAAGTAATTAACACTTCCTGAAGCATATAATGTTTTATAATTGTGCCCCAAAAAAAAAACAAAGTATTATAACTAATAATTCAAACTTATGCAATATAACAACTCCAAGCATGGATCGTGAACCTTTAAACTGTTTCAAGTTGCAATCGTCACGATAGTCGGTAAGCAAAATATATTATTATTTTTTAGTTCTGGTACAAAGCAATTATATTCCGTTATTCGACACGACACGACAACGACACGATAATAATGTGTGTACCTTCAGACAATGATATATTTTACATAAGCGGTGGGTAGATGGAGTTTGCTGTAAATATAGTATTTCAATGCCGACTAAATGTATTTTTTTCTCTTTATTATTTAAAGGACTTTTATCTTAACAAGCATGTCAGCCCTATAAGAACTTATTCTAAAAAAACACATTTTTAATCAACACATAAAACGCATAGCAGGTATAGTTTAGAAGTGTTATATTTTTTTTAACAAAGAAATATATTGATTTGGCCTACTTATTATTATTATTTAAGGTTTCTACAAAATAATGTTTGTATTATAATTATTTAAGGTTTGTATTTATACGAGAATCTTTATTTATCTATATATATGATTAAGAAGCATATTTATTTATGTGGCTGCCTTAGAGAACTTCTGACATTGCTGTAAAAACGCTGCCATTAAATTAACGAGTACCAGGTTAAATCCCAGGAAATATAATATTTTCCGTATTTTATTTTTTAGTTATTTTATACTTACGTAACCATTACCGTGACTTTACTGATTCGCTACAAAAATTTGGTAATTACTTCTTAAACAAAAGTTATTTTTTTGCTGAAACTTTGCTCATTGTCAGAGCGTTGTCCAGAATATTTTTACCTGAAACAAAAAATGAATTATGAAAAAAGGTAACTTCAAATATAATTTTGAAAATCATCTTCAGAACTTATCTCATTTGCTATGAAATAATATGTTAACAGTTCTTTGCTATTCATGTTATGTGACAGACAAACACAACTCTGGACATGCTACCAAATAATTTGCACATCAATCATCTTTCTAGACGCTTTTTTGTTCTTCAGTAGTGATTTATATTTTGACGTAATAAACATATAAAATCTGAAAGATATAGCACGAAATAATCTAAGCAAGTAAATATTTCATTAATTGGTTTTTATCAATTTAGGTTCTTTGTTTTCATAAAAAAATCCCTTTATAATTGCTGTTGAATATTTTGATACTGCTGACCACGACGAATATATAAATCTAATATTTAAATAGATACCTATCTTGTAAAAAATACAAATATTTTAAGCCCGTATTCAAAACTCCATCTCACAAAACTCCAACAAAACCAAAAATATTTTCCTCCAATTTAAATTTCACATTTTAATGTTTAATTTCCGGCACAATGTAGATTGTGTCGATGATAGGTTTTTCCCTGGTTATCAATAAAGGCGAAAGAATATTTTTGTATAAAAAAATAAGGGGAATTACTAAAACTGAAAGATAACATTAAAAATTATTAATAATTAGTATACAGTAAAAATATTTTTTTAATTATATTTTAAATCTCCCTTCATTGTTTTAAAGATATTTTAGACTTTTTCTAATAAAATCTGAGTTTAATTCATGAATAAGCTTATTACTTGTCGGAAACTTTTTACTTTTTTGTTTTATAATTAAAATGTAATATTTTTTCACATTTAGATTTATATTATTATTATAGATTTGTTATGTCGTTATTTAAGACTGTTTAATTGTTTTTTGATTTATTTATTTTTTTCTTTTTTTTAACGGTATCGTTTGATTGGGTATACTTTAACATTATGTCAGTAAACCTTTTAATATATTTTTATTTCTATTTTTAAATACCTAAAGCTGTAGAAAAAAAAATTAAGTCATGGCACTCGTGATATTGTAGAAAATACTTTTATAAAATTATAAAACATTTTATTCGATAATGTCTATTTCACTAGTGGATGTAGCTTACATCAAAGTAAGACCAATCACAGTCCATTATACCTGATACCATAGCCTCTGTTATAAACTGTACACGTCACGAAAATAAACTTATATTCGATAAATGATATTAACAAAAACGTTAGCTAGCAGACGTCTGAATATTCTTAATATAAATTACATTTGTTATATTTATAAAATATTTATTAGATTCTTAGTGAATATATAAATATTCATTCATGCAACAAGTCACGAATATTAAATAAGTAACAAGATTTAAGAAGTAGACCACAGATATTGTATCAGTTAACGTCCATTTGAACGTTGATTATTTTATTGATAGTTTATTCATTAATTTTCAATGGATCATTATATTCTATCATGAAATGAATAAAAAATATAATTAAAATAATTAATATATTTTCATTCATCTTCACACAGCCAACTAGGCTGGGACTTTAAATATATATGAATAAATATAAAAACAAAAAAGTCAGAACACTGAATTTTTCTTCCACTTTACTTTTTTTATTTTTATGTCTCTGCTCTGCCATCCTGGCCATTACAGCATCACCGGGGGATCTAACGCTCTTCTCAAGTTTCAGAGCTTTGATGACATAAAATTATGTTGTAACGAACTTTTATTTATAAATTTGAACTAAATAAAGATCTATTATTAACTGGCTTCCTCTCACTTCTCACGGAAATATGTAATTTCTGAGACGCAGATGGAAAATATTATTTAATACAATATTTTACGCCGCCTCGGGGAGCTCACAAAGGAACCCTTTGTACAAAATTTCCGTTTGTTACTGCAGCGTGTCCTTGAGTCATTCAATCAGGAGTTTTATAACACTTGTAAGCTTAGTTTTATATAACTATGGCACTGTTTTATAGCTCTTATAACATGTATATATAATAAAACTGAATAGTTTGTTTGTTTGCACGAGCCAATCCAGAACTATCAGTGTAAGGCAAATATTATTTTTTTGATACAAGTAATATCCATCCCGGTAAACACATATTGAAGGACAGTTCCATATAGTTTTTCATATAATATACTTCCGCAGTCCACGAGAAAGATCGAAGAATCGCGGAAAACATCAAACATTTCATGTTTGATTTAACTTAACGTTGTTAGCAGTAGCTTAGTCTTAGTTCTGATTCTTAGTCTGTATAATATTTTGTAAATACCACAAATGGTTGTTTCTGTGATTTCCACTTGTGAAAATCATATTTTTCTATCTTATGGTATTTTTTTTATTTTTGCTAAAACATTCAAAGTCATTCAAAATGTGATGAAAAATCACGTTAATTAATAACATTTTAATATATTCTTTAAAAACTCAGTCTATGGTAGTCTTTATAAAGTCAGACTGATTAAAATATGTTTTGTTCGTATCTTAAAGAAACAAGAAACAACATCAACATCTAATATATCTTCCACATCAAATATATATTAGGAAAGACGTAAATAAATTAATGTCAGCTATGAAAAACTATATGATAAACTATGAAAAACTATATGATAAACTATGAAAAACTATATGATTAACTATGAAAAACTATATGATAAACTATGGAAGACTAAATGACAAACTATGAAAAATTATATGATATGCTTTCTTGTTTCTATGACAAATATAATATCTTAAAATTGGAATGTCCCTTGAGATGGGACTTTCCAATTCCAACTAACTTAAAAATATTCCATAGATGGGTCATGTCATGGCATTCTACATGGGGTTCGTACCCGGGTTAGTGAGAAATGGAAACAAGCGATTTAGTGCTCAATGGCTCAATGCTCCACATCGTTATGTGAGACAATCGCTAGCAAAATATATAAAAGAAGCTCAACTCACTGATTCATTAACACGGAAGTCAAGGACCTGGACTTAGAGATCTAAAATATTTCTTATAATATTTGTTTATAAAGCTTACATTACAACGTAAACTACTCGTAACTTTGAACAAAACTTGTCAAGTGGCAAATAGAAAATTGAGGAATTTGATAAAAAATATTTATTTTATATACATTTCATAAAAGTAAATGTTTGGATTCATAGTTAGAAAAAAGGAAAAAAAATATTTAAAAAACCCTAAGGTAAAAATAAATTATATGAATGTATTTTCTCTTTAAATTCTTCAAGATAAACATTTTAAAAGATACCACCTGAGTCAAATCAGGGTCAATCTTTAATAATCTCGCATATAGAAAATGGTGAAGATGAATGCCTTTGACAAAAATATAAGCTAACATAAGTCACTCATTATATAACAACAAATTATTAACAAAAAAAATATATAGTTATGTATATATTTTTTTCCATAATTTAATCATATATTATTATATAAAAGCATTGTACGGTCTATAGCAATATCTGTCTACGGATAAAATAGACAGCGGTTTCTAATGTTACAATGCGAAGGATTACTTCACAAATAAAGGGTTGGCGGGTAAACCGACCCAAACTAATTGTAAATATCATCTACACAATCTAAACTTGGCTTTATGATACACCAGGGATCAGAAATTACAACAGACACGAACATTGTTGTGGCATGATATAAAATTTGAGAATATTTAAAATATGAACTTATAAGCTTATTATAATACTTTGTCAATGTCCTTGGTAATGTTGTATTTCCAGCGGACAAGACAGTACTCTCATCGAAAATAGAACTATAGACTTAAGAGGGGGGATTAAGTCAAAAGGTGGTAACGCACGTACTTACAAACTTTCCCATAATATTCCATTACGAGGGAAAACCATGGTTTTTTTAATTTTATGAGACTATCTATTCTGATCAATCCCACAAAACTACCTCCCCCCTCGGATCTGAGCGGGGAGGAAGATTTACGTTACGAGAAAATAAATACCATCTCAACTTCGCAATGCAATTGGTTTTATTATTAGACGCTATTTGCTAAGCTCTGTTCCTGATGGCTATCACGGACAGTCCACTACACTACATAACACGGACGTAGACTAGATTAATGCCAGAGAGAGATAGGAGAGGTTTCTGCAGAATTTATTCCTCACCAATTATAACCAGACAGAATTCTTTTGAGTAGCGTAGAGACCTTAAAGAGATATTATTTTACCATACTGTGTAGTTAGTTAATTAAATTAGTTTTTTTAAATAAAATCTGCCTATTGCGTTACCAACTTCCATGAATTATAACAAGAAAAATTGAGCAAATGGACAGATATTCACTGTAGGAAACTTTGTTTTATACTCTTAATTAACATTACGTTAATGATCTCCATTTTAACATTTTCTATAAAATAAAAGTGTCAAGAATAGTTTTCTATGAGATAGTAATTAGAAGTAACAAGGATCGTCCCAAATACGAATAAGACCAAGTGTCAAATCGAGATAACAATGAATTAACGAGTTTTTGCCCCTTTTTGATTTGTATAATAATATGGAATTATATAATACAAAAACTTTTGAATCTCAATTCATCAAAAAAAACATATATTATCAACGAAACAAGTCTACAAAAAATTATCTACTTTACAATCGGCCTGGTTCTTAACGAACAGTTGCTTGACAAATAAGATTTACATTTATATTTACATTTATATTTACCCGGCTGTATCCACGTGGAATTATATTATTATATAAATATTAATAGTAATGGTTCACGAAAGTTTAAATATAACAATTGTTCATATAAGTATCTCGTACTTTCCAGGTTCATCTATTAGCTTCACCTTAAAACTCCACAACCCAATAAACACCCAGGTTCTTTCATTATAACAGCA
Organism: Dircenna loreta; assembly: GCA_963555665.1. Lineage (NCBI taxonomy): Eukaryota > Metazoa > Arthropoda > Insecta > Lepidoptera > Nymphalidae > Dircenna > Dircenna loreta. The sequence goes on along the minus strand of OY743089.1, from coordinate 6,219,586 downwards.
TCTTCCTGTGGGAACATATAAAATAATTTACCAGCCCAGCTCTACTAGTGGTCATCTTTCGTTCCAACTCTGTCAATCCTTTTCTTTATTCTAATCTCTGAATAAATCCAATCCATAAATCCTTATCCAATCTTAGTTCCATAAATAGCTGCCTCAATGGCATCTACAGAAATCTTTATAAGAAGAATAACAAGTATTTGTTAAGTAACAATTAATTGTCTTCCGACATAGAAACAGACGTATAGATAAAAATAAAATTGTATGATTTATTACGGAGGTAAAAACAATAAATAATTTGTTTTAGTAATTTGATTACGAAAATGAAACAAAACAAATAAATAAATATTAATTACTAGAATATAATTAAAACCAAGTCAACAAAAACAACAGTCAATTACAGCGCACAATATATCGACTCGGTAAATAAAGGGTCTGGTAGAGATCGGTGTTTGTAGAGCCTGTGTCACTTTTATAGCTCTATGTATCTTGTTAGGTTGTTCTATGTGCTCTAAGTCGTGTTTGGTATATACTCAATTAGACTATCTGACAATTGAGTTTTTACATATTTAAATTTTAAAAATAAGCTTTTGTATGTTTCATTAAAACTCAAGCAGTTAATGAAAAATTTTTTTTATAAATATAGAATGAAAAATGAGTCAGTCAGGTTACGAACCTGCGACCTCTCATAAACCATCCCGTCGCTCTACTAATTCAGCTACCGTATTGCTTCCTGCTTCAATTAATGGAGGATTCTTAATTAAATCGTTTTTGAAGGAACGCACTTTGCCATTACTACTCATTGTCCATGTTTGGTTTTCAACCCTTTAAAATTAGAAGACGGTGAAATGTCCAGTGCGATCCACACAACTGTCGCACACGTGATGTAGGGAAGGGTTGGATTAATCTCGACAACATCAAAAGATTACGAGAGTCAAATTGAAATAAAAATAATATCATTATTTAGGTAATTTTCTTTTGTCACATTGAAATTCCAATTATAGCTGATAGCATGATATATTTACTTCTTAAAAGTTATTAATTTATATTTTATAAAAAAGATATTTAAAAAGAGAACTGCCAGTTGAATTGATTCCAAGAAGATATCACATATAAAACACGTAGTTTTTAAAAATATTTTAGGTATTCGATGACTTCTATATATAATATTATTTGGAGTTCCACTAAGTACCTGATTGAAATTGAAAAGAATGAAAATATTATTTCTTAAATAGATTAACAACACCAAGAGAGCTCTCCGTAACAATATTCACATTCGTAATGTGTCAATATAACTACCCTCATGAGAGAGTTAATGGAAAATCACTAGAGGTTTTTATGAGATCGTTTCCTAAGAACATTTTATTAACAAACAAACAAACTATTCGTATGAATTGACCATAAAATGTATTTTCCTTAGTTAATTAAAAAGATAATTACAAAAGTTCCAATTAAATTTGGAATTGAATCTATAGATTAAATTATATTAGACTATAGATTAAAACACAATTCTATAAAACCAATGAATCGTAAATAAAAATAAACTTATATTTATACGTAATATACAAAATTCATCAACACGGGCACCACTCCAACCTGCGATCTCTGAAAAATCACACGGACCGTCAATCTTCTAATTGAGCAACCATGTGATTACGAGCCTTGATAAAACTAGCTATATATTATACGTACGTACGTATTATTTATATTTATACGTAGAACAAAGACTTTATACCCGTTTTTACAAGATATTCGAATTATGAAATTTGGAGATGAAGCAAAAAGCGAATATTTACAAACACACACCACAATGCGAAACAATACTCACACTACTTCATTATTTACGTTGACACTGTCAATATAAAGGGTTTATTAAACTGCAGTCAAATAGTAGCAAGGATTTGACCGTCTCTTGACGTAATAGAATAAATTAAAATAATAATTTATCCATGCTTTAGCGATAAGGCTGCCTCTTGTACATTATTTTAATATGAGAAGTATTGTTTTTTTTAATGACATGTATTGTTTAATTTTAATTTGTTTTTTTTTATATTAAAAGGAGCATTATTATTAGGCACAGGTCCTAACGCTTTGCAGCTTAAAACTTAAAGTTACCGTCGAATGTTGGGTGTAGGATGGTATAATCGTGTTAGTTTTATTATTTAAGAAGCTTCATTCTTAATGTAAATAAGCTTAACGTAGCTAAACATGAAAAATATCTGACTGGCTGACTTATGAACGACAAGAATTTACTGGACGTAAACAACTGAATTATTGCATAGAAGATTTTATAACTTAAACAAGAAAAAGTTTTTATTCTAATCAAGAGTTGTAAAAATATAGAATCAAGTTTTTTGTTATAAATTTTGTAGGAAGCGTAATACAAGAAATAAACTAGTGCTAAAGTGATAAAACATTGTTTGGATAAGAGCAAAGACGTGATCGAGAGTATACAGATTCTAATTTCAATATCCTAAGGAATCAAAGACATACATTATATTTTAAGACAAAAGTATTCATCCTAGATGTTAGTGGAAAACGAACTCATGATCATTCAAAAAAAATAACACCATAATTATTTTCTTTATGTAGCAAACATAGTAGGTTAATAGGTAATATTAATAAGATTTATTCTAATACAACTGAAAGGGTCATTAAATCAACCTAAAGCTTATTTTTATGTCTTGTGTGAATTCAAAAGACAATTTACTAAAAGGGAAATAAACTGAAATAATATTTCTTACACGTTTGTTTTCAATTAATATACCTTCTTTCTTTATTTTTGTCACTTTACTTACAAAATAAGTATAATATCTCTGATAATTGTATAATAATTCAATGATACATAACCTACTTTCGATGTAACATATCAGCTGATATTTGTCCTTGCCCCAAAAGTGAAACCCCAAATATCGCGTGACACCAGCTATCATTATACCAATAATACAAAGATGCCTGAAAACAATGAAACGACATTGTAGTCTTTACTACAATGACTTAAAGGTCGTTTTCATTTACGTAAATACATAGTAGATAGATATACACAAAGGTTTAGTTACTTGTGTGTAAGAAAAAAAATGTTGGAAAATCCGTCATTAACTACCATACAGGAGGAAATTAGTTTCCATTTTCTGAATTATTTATAAAGAGAAAGGTATTAAAATACCAGAGCTCGACGATATAATATAACTAATACAAATATATCGACTTATTAATAATAATAATAATCTAAGTAAATTGGATAACAAATAAAACAAAAATATTCCTTCTAACTTTATTAGAGATCTCTTGCGTCCAGGAAATCTATTGAGTTTGTCTATAGCTGGCAATATCAAACTTCATTATAAGAAGAAAGATCAGTTCAATTCCAATAATCAGATAATAAGTTAAACCTTACTATTTGCTCTTTGGATTTTGCCATTCGAAAAAAATACTTGAAAAAATATTGAATAATAATTCTGGTAACAATATTAAAACAAATTTTATTGAAAGTTCTGATTATTCCAGAAATAAAACAAACAAGCAAACAAAACAATATATATAAAAATTATATAAAACAAATAGAACTAATGAAACGTATGGAAAGGGCAGTCAAATAACAATAATTTATGAATGCTGGATCTCTTATATTGCCATTGTCGTATGTTGGTATGTTTTGTTTCAAAATGTTATTCACTTAGTCAAGAGAGGTACATTTACCAAAAAAAAATGTTTTGATTATTTTAATTGAAACGATAACAAAAGATAGTATAGTATACATATTCATTTTTATTACAAAAAATTTTTGACTGAAAAGTTTTAAAGTTATACATTATATATATATATATATATATATATATATATATATATATATATATATATATGTATATATAGAAATACTTATGCTATATAAGATTTCGATTTTTTTTAAATTGATCTATATTTTCATTATAATCATTAAATGTTCACGAGTAGATATAAAAATGTGCTGATTTCTTTCTTCCTCTTCGTAACTTTTAAGTTTAAAAACCTTAATAAATTAATAAAGCGCAATTTGTTGAAGACGACTTTTTTATGATAAGGATGTTTTGATTAAGAAAAATTATGTAAACGAGCGAAAAGTTCTCTGAGGCGGTATTTAATTAATATTCAGTTGCAATATTTCAGTATTTTTTAGATACTAAGTATTCGTTTTTATACAAAATATTATGAGTTTTTATTAAATTTTATATCAAGTGATCTCTAGAAAATATCGTATTTAGCAATAACACCGCCACTTTCGATCACCTTCGTCTTTTGTTAAATTACCTTTAATTAATATTCAATTTCAAATTAAGTTTTCCTTCTAAAAGCTGGCGCGGCGTTGAAGAAAGGATATTAAAAAACTATACCTACTACGTATAGAGCTTTACTTTAGTAAAGCGTTATTCAGATAAAAATTAAAAGCAACAAATTTAGTTCCAAAAAATATTATGCCTGTAACAATTAATTGAATGAAATAAAAACATTTCATCGTCGAAAAACCGGAAAAAGACGAAATTTTATCACAAATCTTGAATAGATAGACATTTAAAAGTATGAATATGTGTATGCGGCTTCAAGAAACGGCGTCCAAAAGGCGCTTGTGGAACGTACACCGAACGCAAGTTGGGGGTACTCCGAGATAACAAATTTTGTTTTCTCGGAGTACCCACAACTTGCTCTCTTTCCTTAAGATTTGACTATAAAAGCAGGCCACTCCAGTACTTGGCATTACACACAAGCACCGTCTTCGCCGGCGAAGACGAGGTCCCCCCCACACGTTGCTCCGGCGTTCTGTCGTCGGAGGACGTTAGTGTCCGACAGTCCAAGCTTCCCTCCATTAGCGGCGTTCTAAGCCGTGGTCCGAGCCTCACATGAGGCGCCCTTAGAACGTGCGTTCCCCTGGGGCCCTTCAGGCCCCCGTCCCCCTTTTTCCCGGGAGGCCCTTCAGGTCCTCTCATCCCCCCCCCAGGGTGGGTCTCAGCACCCACCCGCTCTTCCGGTGACGCTGTAACAGCCAATAGGGCTAACAGCAGAGTCATGACAAAAAAAAAAAAAAAAAAAAAAAATACTTGGCATGCATTTCCAACGATTGCGTCTCGGTGTACGGATCACTGTCTCTTGATAGTCGAATACACCATATAGGGATTGAGCGTCGAAAATTGTCTTTGACGATAAGTAGTGCTTGTATTGCGGTGGGTGCTCGAACTCTGTTCCTGACAGTTAGTAGGCGCTATGTGACCGTCCGACAACACTAATTTTAATTATCATACTTCTGTTACTTATGTTAGCATTCGAGTAGAGCTGTCATAAATATTATATATCAAAATCTTGATAGAGTCAGACATTTGTAATGAGATTTAACTGCGGGACCGACCGTTAATGAAACTTACCTGGGCTCTCCTTAGACCTCACAAATGTAATTATATTTGCTAATAGCATGTGACATCAAAACCGAATATTTGGGTTCAGTTTTCCCAAAGATTTAGTTAAATATCAAAAATATTGTCGAAACACCATATGTTGATAATACTCATAACAACTAAGTTATATTATTTGTTTCAGTTAAAACAAAAGAGTTTGAAATAAACATTCCTAAAATTCCTACAAATATAAGCTCCCACCTAAAATTATAGTCTCAATTTTGCCTAGCCTAAACTTTAATTCGGAAAAAAATAAACATATAATGGACTAGGACTCGAAACTACGACCTACAGCGGTTCCGTCACTCTGTCAATTGAGATACAATGTTGCTTCATGCACAGGCCTTTATCTAGTATACTGATTAGGATGAGACATGTCCGTGTCCATGAATTTAAATTCAATATATTAAAAAAACTATAAGTATAACATGGCTAAACAGGGTGAAAGATAATTTTAAACATATTTTATAAGTATTTCATACATCTCTTCTATCAGAAATAACAAAATACAGCTGTTATATCATCATTTATTATTTAATTAAATAACCTTTAATAGCAAGGGTTTACTAAGCCTTTCCGATCCTTGTCTGAATATAACCCTCAGATGTTCAGTGGAACGGAATGAAGCTGTTAACACACGATTACTTCTCTGATTTCTATGTATGAGATTCATATGATAATAAAATTAAAAAGAAAGCTAAATAGTGGCTTCATACTGGCGGTTTCAGGAGCAATTATTAAATGTCATTTATATAAATACGTATTGTTTCTGACACGAAATTCTTCCTGTATTCCTACAGTATACTTAATTGCAAAAGGTATGTAGTAAAATAATAATATTTATAATAATAATAATTAAAGAACGAAACCAAATAACATCTCATAAAAATATGTCATTAGTAAATTGGAGCCAGTAAATCTTAATGGCAGAATTGCTACATTCTCTGAAATTGCGTAGCGATGACATTAATGATAAATATTTCCATTTCAGCTATCTTCTCCCGTAATTACAACGTTGAAGATTGAAGCTGGCTAATGTACCGTCAACAAATAGCTTTTGATTTTAACAAATTCATACCTAAAACAGCTAGTGCACAAAATAGTTGAGAAAAAATATGGTGTTAGTTTTAATTACTTTTATTTGCAAATTGAATACAAAATATATTTTTAACGGTATATAAATTTATAAGTGGCACCCAATGTATATATGTGTGTATTTTCATGTCGGTAAGTCAATGGTTTTAATTTAAATAGAAATATTTGATACGTTATAAAGTATAAAACTCATTCTGTAAATTTCTATTTTTTTTTTATATCTATAGTGTTCTTAACGATATTCAAATTTTATCTTTGGTTAAGTGAGTAACAATTCAACTGCCAGTGGCTGTTTCGCCGTTGAAGAAGACGGGATAAGTTCTTAGTCAGGACGAAATAGCTCTCACATGGTTGGACTTCTTCCGACTTACTCTAACCTAAAAATGGTCTTTTATACTATAAATCTTTTTCAAGAACACAATAGACCCTCTTCAATGTCAAAGAACAACGAAAAAAAGATTCCTATGTAGGTGGATTCCGTTAAACAACATAATATACTTAAAATAGACTGAAGTTCGTCACTTTTTTTGCTGTCCCTTATCTACCAGGATGACGCTCACCAAAATTTTGTAGGACGGTTTCTTCAGTATTAACTGTTTCTTAGGAATTGTACCTGTTTTCGAGATTAAAGTAACATAATATGAAAAGATAGAATTCAATATTTCTTTATTCCTCAAGGGTGGCAGAGCACCCACAATGTTTTTTTTTTATATTGTTCAATAGCCAGGTCTTTTACTACTTCCCGAAATTGAAAAAAGTTTGCAGCCTGAGTACTTAAAGTGACAAGAAATAATAAGAACAATAACCAATAGAATATAAAGTATTGGTTTGAAAACGAATATCAACAAATTTGTGTGTTTGTTTGTTCTTTATGGCACAAATAATAATAAAAGTACATTTCTTGAATTATTACACAGATGTAATTTACACACTATGGCGGACTTACCCCATAAAAGGATCTCTTCCTACCTTTGAGTGTTCAAAAAAACCAATATAACATAGTAGATTAAAGTGATACAATAAAACTTAAAAAGTAACTAATAATACAATATATGTATAATCTTATCCTAAACCCTACGATATTGTGTCGCCCACACTGGACCTCGCTTTACAATACATATGGATACTTAATTTATATACCTACTTATAATATATGAGAATTCATCTTAACACAATAAGCATCTATTGTGTGTAACTTCCGAAGGTATTCCTTAAAGGAGACTAAAGAGGGCGAATCACGAATCAGCTTCGGTAGAATAACTTAATGGCACGAACTGTGAAAGACCTTGGACAACATTTTGAGTTGGCAGAAGGTAATGCAAGTTTCATATTAGCGCCGGGTCTCAAACACTCTTTTCTTAAATAGGCTAAATGTTGAAGACGCTCTTTCAAATAAACTGGTAATGCTGGGTTTAATACGACATTATACAGGAGTGACAGAACATGCAGATATAAAATGAAATAGACAAATTGTGGGAAAATCTTTCATTAATTTACTTTTGTCACTCAACTTTACAGTTACAGTTACTGACTTCCCAATTCATGAAATTAAATATAAACCAATCAAAACAATTGTCATCCTTAGTTAGGGAGAAAGTCCTTAGGGAGAGTAATACGAGTACGTTCAATGACGTAATAATTATATTATATCAAAGCTTTCGCTAGAAAAAGGCAAATCAACGGATAATGAAGTCATGTATTAGCGTACTTATTACACAAAGCCTTCAAGTAAAACTTTGTTTTTGTAAGGGATATAGGATATATTGAAAGGCTCTATACATACTCTATACATATATATATATATATATTATTTTAATGTTTTCCTTTTATTTTTTGTATTGTACTTTTATATAACTGTAACAAACATTTATTACTTTTCCTTTTTTATATAAATATACAATGATATCAATTAAAGAACCTTAAAACTAATCTAATCAATTAAAGAACCTTAAAACACGAACATAACTAAAAGTTGGAAATGGCTTTTGGTGGGAAATAATGGGTTTTTTAGCGACGGTATTATTAATTCATGGCAGTCCTAATTTATATCTATCCAAGAGAGTGTTAATTGGATCTGGCAAAGTAAAGTCAGCTGAGGGAAGTAAGTTTTTGTCTTAATTTTGTTAAGTTTTATAATTCTAATGGTGTTTGTATTATTGTTTATAAATATCATATGAGTCATAAATGGTATAAGCAAGATTTACGAAATATAAAATATGTAAAATTTTCCTGAAATACCAACTAATAGTTGAAACTTAATAACATATAACGTAACATATACTGACATACTATACTGACATTTTTTTTTATGTAATGTAATGTAATGTAATTGACGATTCAAAAGTGCATGTAAAATACTGCTTGAATACAGATATTTATGTTTTGATTTGATATTTCGTTAACAAACATATAAAGCTATAGCACAGAATTTTCGTAAGCTAATATAATATTCTAATCTTACTTCAACTATTCACACATGAAATAAAATCCGCTCAAAAATGAAAATGTCGCAACTTGAATATTAAAATACCACCGACGACAGCTGTTCGAGATATCTCGACATATTTCATCTTCGTTTCTGCTGTCACATAGTCTATTGCAAAATGTGTTAATAAGAAAATATTTGAAATATCTACAATATAAATATCGCTGACTTTTCGTCAATTTTATATGTTCCTCTTTTAATTCGAAATACCACACTGAATAAAATAATGATACATTTCCTTTTTAAAGTAGGTTTCAAAAATATTTATTCTATCTGTTTATGGTAATTAGTAAATGTTTTACTTCGACACCTATCATACTAGATTCCTTGATATATCGATCTCTTGTATATCTTTGAAAATATAAAATTGGAATGGATATCACTATTACTATTATATCACAAGTAGCTTTTAGCAGATAAATCATTGGTGAAGGTAACGCTTTTATGAATAAGATAATACTAAATCTTGAAATACATTTGGTTCAGTATTAGCTTACAGTTACCTGCAATATTATAACGACCAAATATGTTGTGAGATGAAATGGGTTGTAGTTTTGATACAGATCCAGGCAACGTCTATCAATATTGGTATTGAAACCAAATACTTACTCAATGACTCCCAAATCTCTGTTTGACTTAACTGCGAGACGTCAGAGGCTTGCGGCCATATAATGTTCTTACTCAATTTTTGGCTCGACAGCATTGTTCTTGATATTGCAAAAAAAATATATTTTAATACAAGACTAAGAACAAGACTGCAAAGACTGTTTCTTAATAATCTCAAACAACTTTACCTTCCTTCCTTGTCCTAGTTTCCTTTATCTTTAAAAGTGATATTTGAAACTACCAGTACATGCAGATATGATTTCTTTTCTTCAATCAGGTTATATATAATTATTTTTTCTTATAAATAATAATAGTTATATAACGCATCAATTATTGAAAACATCTCATTATCAATAAATCATTTAAACTCAAACACGTTATTAAAATTGATTGTCAGTTGATGATAATTAAGAGGCGTTGATAAATATATATATATTAAATATCAACGTGAGCGAATGCTGTAGAACTGACTCCAATTAAATTTTGCATGGAATTAATTTGTTCTCATATATTTATGTACTCGATGGCCTTAGTGGCTTTGCTCCTACTATATACATAGAAGAACGGGAATTTGAAGGGGAATTTCGAGCAAAATCGAATATAGAAATCAACTACTTTATAAAAAAGTCCTTGTCTTGGCAGAAAAAGTAGCAAATGTTATATTTTAATTTGTGATGTGACCGAATTCAATTTTTTGCTGGTTTTGACGGACAAATATCCAAACTTACAAATTACCTAGGGCGTAGACTTGAAACAAAAATATTTAAATAAAATTTGCAAGTTCAAAAATATGTGTTTTAAAACATTCGTCGTGTTTTATGTATCTGCAACAATCTGACTTAAGCTGGGTTTGAGAATAAACTTCTAACGAGGAGACGGAAGGATATTAAGCTTACATTTATATACCGGACCCTAATAATGACATTTTGATTCAAAAGTAAGTCGGATGAAATGGTTTTATTACAGTATTAATATTTATTATGTCTTACAAAATATTTATAACAAAAGACCTTACAAACCTCTAGTTAACATTTTACATACCGTAAATAAATGGCTGACGAAATGACCCGCCATTGTGTTTCAAGGATTTAAGACCGAAAGTTAGTACTAGAACTTAACTGGGTTCAGTTGTTTTAGATCTTGGTAAAAAGTATTTTTTATTACGGGCAAATTGTTGTTGCAGGATTTTTTAATAATCAACAGTAAAGAATAAAATATAATATTTAATATAATTACCGGGTAATAACATTAACGAGGCAATGTGATGTGTGTGTGATAGCTAGAAGACGGCCAGTAGTAGAAGATATTGTGACAAAATAAATTATGTACTGTTTAATTTAACACGGCAAAACACAAGGACCTTCTTTCGTACATTAAAATGTTTCGAGATTTTATCTTAAAACAACGCGTACTTTAAATGGCAATTACTGAAAACACTCATAGAAATAGCTGATACGACGATAAAGTTACATAATTGCTTCTTCCATTATTCCCTACCCTCAGGATCTCAAAGGATTACGGGCTACCGGAAAATATTCTGCACCAATTTCTGTAAATTCAAAGTAAATCGGTAAGCTTTTTTTACAACTGAGCAGTTTCATTTACACTAACCTTTTTCTATAACATAAAAAGAAGATTAATTATAATCAGTAGAAACTATGTTTTCTTGTTTTATTTACCTATTCTATATGTAACTAATAATATATTTATAATAATAAAACGATGACCTAATATTTAATTGGTCAAATTTTATTTTTATTTTAAATTTGACATTTTAATTTAAATATCCCATTTCATGTGTCCTGTAAAACGTGGGAAAAGGGAACCCATAATTCAAACCGGTTTCAGTCACGATGCCCTTGAAATAAAAAACTCAAGCTAATAAAATTTCCAGTGTCCACTTCAATCGACATTTTCCACATTGCGGATAGAGAGATGTTATTCAGGAATGGATAGCAATAGAAAATTCCACCAATTCCATCAACAATACACTTATTAAAAAATATAATGCAGCGGAATATTATTTAAGTAAAGATTTTTTAATAATTTTGGTTTTTGGATAACCGCTTAATTTTACTTTATTTTATTTATTTCATTTTCTAAAAAAAAATATTGTCTTAACTTATTGTCATATGTCTTAAGATGACTATATTATACATACTAGGTACTTAACTAGGGAGATAAAACATCGATAATGTTTTTTTTTTCAATGTTTAATAAAGATGATTATTTGAATTGATAAATATTTGATATTAAAACCGACTAATTAATCTTTATCACCTCATCTCAACTTTGAGAACGAGAGTTTAGCTTCTAATCGTAGAGAATTTATAAAGTAAAGTAATTATATGTCTAATTAGTTTTAATTCGTTTCTTACCATTTAGGAATTCCACCTCACATAGTTAATAGCAGACTGTTAAGTGCCTTTAACTTTAATAAAACTGTACTTACTGACAAGACACTATTTAACTAATTTAAAGTGCCAAAGATACAAAACCGAATAATTACAGAGCTTGCAATATTTTCAAATAAACCACCACCTCGAGCATATTATAGTTATATATTTGAATTTTATTAAACGGTGATACATTTAATGAATTGAAATAATATAATACAAAAGTTCTAAACATTTTAAATATATTTGTTGTTAGTTCTTTGTAGAAATCCCATGGGCGAGTTTTGCGTCACGAGCTACGAGTGTTATATTCTAAGCTGAATCTGATTTGTCTAACGTTGAATGTGTTTATATTTTTGGAATAATCTTGATAGTATATTAAGAGTTCATAAGATTTTCAAAGTTTATTTTTAAATAAACAATAATTTTATCCATTAATTCCGGAATACATCCGTATTATAAAAGCGAATGATTTCATTTATGAGAATATTAAAATAAAAGAGATTCTTATTCCTGTTACTCCCAGTTGGTGAAATAAAACTTTCACATCATTATCTGTGCATAACAAACCTTCAACTTTTATTCTCATAAATGTAAAGTATGTCTTGCATACAAGCCTTTTTTTATCTCTACAAAGAAAATTAAATAGAAAATAAAATTCATATCTTAATTGGTAGAGCGGAAATGGTGTTTGAGATATCATAGGTTCCTGTCTCACTAAAGTTGATAAATTCTTTAATTGCATACCTACTACCTACTATATTTAAAAAATGTAAATATATCTTCTTGTAATTCATTTAAAAAGTCAATATGTGATGTCCAATCAATTACTGCTCAGTGCTATAATTTTATGTTCACAAGGGTCGTCAAAATAAAGTCGCCTAGTAGAGATGAACGAACGACCATTCTAGCAACACCCGTGTACGCAAAATGCGCTATGCTCTCCGCAAAATAGATTCATGGCGACTAAAATTACATAAGTGCCGCTATCCAACGATACAAGATGTCCCCTGCCTGTGCTCAGTAATCTCCGAAATAAAAGATGACGCACTCTGTATGTTCTATTATACCCTGTACAAATAAATTCCAAAAGATATCGTTTCTTAAAGTCTTGAAACGAAAACATTACATAAGAATGAAGTTTAAATTCGCTGTGGTTTATTATTTTAACGCACTTTTAAAGACTATAAATATTGTATAGGAGTAAGTGTAATAATATTAATAAATCTTTTATAAAGTCTTATAAAATGTATGACAAGCAAATAAACGCTTTATTATTTAATATGTCACTAATTTAAGTAGTTAATTATTATTATGTATAAAATCTAAGCTTAACATACACCATGTATGTGAGTCATCAGTTATCGTAGAAAAAAAATACCTGCTCACACATTCCACGTACATAAAATGAATATAGAAGACCCAGTTAATTTAGAAGAAGAATCTTAGTCTCCAAATATTACAATAATTATCATTTCGATATGTACTTTTATCTGTTGAAAATAAACTTAGTAACGTTGCGTTGTATTATTGTATTTTATTATTATTTTTAAACCGATTAAAACGTGTTCCGTGCCATTTTCTAAAGTTTTTTATATATAAGGCTTGACTTCCACAATGTCGTGGTTCTAGTTTAGGTATTATTTACTCAACCTGATTGTTGAAAAGATGAGGGCTAAATAACACGTTAAATTAATGATGAAGAATAGACTTGATTTTACTTTACAAGATCCAGGTCAATGGCTACAATCTGTTCATAATAATCTAGACCAAACGCTTAGACGTGCAATCTGAAGCACAAAAAAATATAACTCAAACTTTACAAAAAATATATTATTATTATATCGATATTTATAATTTAAAACAGATAATCGATTTCGATATATTTTCAAATGAATTTATCGATTAGACATTCATTGAATCTTGTTTACCACAGACCTCTAGACAACTCGGTGACGTTTTATTTTTAAATTACTCTCATTACAGTAAGAGATAGAATTACAAAAATTAGAAGTCGATTTTTCTAAGTATTCCTAAAGTCCTACAATAAGAACTCTACGATGACCCAGTTGTTATTATAGAGATCACGAAATTGTGATGTTACGTGTGACGTCGACGTTCTAAATGGAAATCTTGCAGGCTTTAAGTTTCCTTTTTGTAATAGACTAGCTGATGCCAGTGACTTCGTCAGCTCCCACAAATCTCATTACTAAAATAATATGGTGCTGGCTTTAAACTTTATACCCGATATATTAGTTACTTTATGGCAAGGAGACATTGATAAACACAACGCTGTGGCCTGTCCAGTATTTTTTTCTTGAAAGCCGGACCACATACATATAGACAAAAATATCCATCTGATATTTCGATATTCCGAAAGCTTAGTACATAAGCAAAGTACATAAGCTAAGTAAATAATCTTAGTACATAAGCTTCGTTCATAAGCTAAAATATATAGGCTAAGTACCTAAGCTTAGTACATACATACATTAGCGTGATGTTATATAGACTTCATCAATAAATGGACTATCTTATACTGAAAGAATTTTTCAAATCGGTCCAGCAGTTCCTGAGATTAGCGCGTTCAAACAAACAAACAAACTATTCTGCTTTATATATAAAGTACAGATATATATTTTAATAATTATGACAATTCAAGAAGTAATTATATTGACTAGTAGGTTTTTGTTTCTATAGTAACAAAATGTTACATCCTCTGAACATCGCTACGTATATCTAAATTTACTGAGACGAGAAAAGGTTAATTGACCATAACCTAGTACAAAGCGCTCTACAAAGAGAAGACCCAGACCAAATATATAATGTACTGTCAAATGAAATATATAAACCCGTGAGCACACTGAGAACATAATATTTTATAGAAAACAAAGAATATAATCAATTTATTTGAGATTGCATTAATATTGACAACGTACCTTAACATGCAAAGGGCCTTATAATAATTTTAGGAGAGCTCTAGAATTTCTACAGAAAAACGTTATTTGATTTTGTAATTGTTTTTTTTTTATATTATTTCTATGTGATCTTTACTTATGCAAGAAGTATTCTCTGATAGTGAACACCGAAAAAACAGTAAAATTCTTTACTTTATTTTTCTTTTGATTTTTTGCATTATTGTAAATAAAATTTATTGGCCCAAAATGAGCTTAGTCTATGAGATACAATAATAAATGAAGAATAATACTATAATTATATTTTTAATTGTCGTTCTCCTAATAATGATATGACATATGTTACATAAATATATGTCACCATCAATGTAAGTTCCTTCTCCTTTAAACTCCATTAGTCGTCGTATATTCTATAGAAGGCTGGCGGCTGATTGGTTGAAATTAAATTATATCAACATTGGCGTAGCGTATAGATAACGTACAGTAGATGAGTCATTATTATTATTATATGGGTAATAAATAAGTTTAGTTCATGATAAAATTTATAATCGTGTCATGTATTTAGCCGTTTATGAATAAATGTATTTCAAAGTAAAAGGATACATATATTTTCATTAAATCATATTATAATACTCAATGTACGTTTTATTATTTCGGCCCCACCGCGAATCAATTGAGAAAATTTAAATATACATTTTTGATAAGAGCAGAAGATCCAACAAGCAAACCGACAGTTAATGAAAAATAACTACTGTTGCCAATGAAACATTTGCAAGTATAGGTTACTTACCATAGACAATTTTTTTGACATTCTACAAGAACTCAAACAGGATAATATAAATGGCGCCGTGATCACTCACCATACCATAAAGTGCTATTATAAACTAATCATCATGATTATTCTCATCCCTTTAATGAATACCGTTAATAAATTATTTTCTGTAAATAAAAAAAACGACAAAATGGCTGACCCATATAATTAAAGCAGTAGCTATATAGAACTACGTCACGATATAACAAAGGCAGCGATGATAATTCAGTTTACAAAGGGGTGGAGACGACTGGGTTTGAGGTAGGGACTCTGCTAGTTTTAATGTTATTTCTTATTCCATATATATTTGTAAAATCAAGTCTATAGTTAATATAAATCACGTTGGTTGTAAAGAAGACCACCCACCCTTAATATCTACTTTATTTTTATTTTATTATTTGTTTTTTAAGCGTCTACCGGTTACCGTTATTAATATTGAGCAAAAAACACGTTTATTGTATGGAGACCCCCCCTTAATATTCAATAAAAATTAATAATACAAAGCATACATGGTATTGATTTTATATGATATCGCGACCTACTGTCTGCTTATTTTTTTTGAAATTTATTGAACAAAAATGAGCTTTATATGTGAATGAAAATGGCAATGCAATTTTAGATTTCGATTAAACACTTAAAAACTACAACAACATTTGTATGTCACTACTCAAAATAGCTACTTATAATAATTACCATATAAGATACAAAAATATATAATTTTAAAAATAAATATTTAAAATTCTCTAGTAAAATTATAGTGATATTGATAAACTGATTAGTACACATCAGCTTCACAACATTTAAGAAAGTAAATTTGTCACCATTTTAATATATTTATAAAATAAATAAATATTCCTAACTTTAGTAACATAAAATAAAACAATCGTATTCAAACTTTTCGCAGCTACATGTTAACCAGACAGTTCCTCGTTTTACCTGAAACAAAAAAATCATGAATAGATTATTTTTGAAATATTATATGAAACTCTATTTTAATTATTCTTTCCGATATACCGATAGAGAAAGAGTAGAGAAGTAGTGACTCAATAAAAAAAAATAGCTTTTTTACGACTAATTTTTGCGATACAAAATTCAAAGTTCACGTTTTTATTATTTCAAAATTATATATTTTTGCACTTATGAAACGTCAGGCTGTTACACGGTTACAACAAGCAGTTCACTGTGAACCGACAAAGAACTCACAGAGTATATTATTCATTTCAGTTTATACTTATATTTATATTTTACAGTATTTATAGACAGTCATAGTTGATATTGTAGAAGTCAAGTGTTTATGTAGTTTTATTATCAAAAGAAGACTGGAAAAACCACATCTTGACTAGCTCTTTAATAATCTCTCATTCACACGATCTTAAAAGATTTTTACTATAATTATTCAAAATAATACTAATTGCATAATAACACATTCTGAAAGATTCGTATTGAATTACGTTATTTTATTTTTAAAATCTTCTAGAGATCATTGGAAATCAAGATTTCATAATGAATGAGTTAAAGACGTTTCTTTTTTCGTCGATTGTTTGGTTTCATATTTTCATTTTCAGAAAAATAATTAAAACATTTAACTATTCTTTCCTCTTTAGCATTTTTATTTGTTTGTTTGTTTTTGTTACATTACGTGCGACGCCAGCCATTAAATTGATTGGCTGACGATTATTGTCAGTATTTATATAAATTTACATATTTATTTTTATACTAAGTAATTAAGACAAAAAAGGATTTAGACAAATTTTATTAAAAAATTATACTGACAATAAAAAGACGATTAAATACATATCCGTCTTTTATTTAATCTGCACTAAATCTGTAAGAAAATATTTTTCTCAGCATATTGTTTTTAACTTTCAATATGGCGACGAAATAGTAACAGCTGTTCTCTCGTCATTATATTGAACGAGGTCATTCTGTAGTTTTAATATCTGGGATCATCAAATCCCAGGACATAATATTCGTTATCAATTTATTGTGTTCGTGTGTTTTCAGATAAACAAAATAATAAACTGCTTTCACTTGCAAATTCTCTTAATATTTAATATAAATGAGTATTTGGAAAAAATTGTTTAACTTAATTTTTTTGTGGAACTACCGAATACGATAACGTATTTTTTATAAAAACATAGAGCCTTAAATAAAGATCGGACATCAAACACGAGCACTTCTTTTTTTTTACTGATTAATTTATTTTCACAAACACAAAAAACAACAAAATTATTCATAATTTCCCTAATCTAGACTTTTTGTTAATATAAAAGTGTAGAGATAAAAGGTCAAACTAGGTAGACCTTGTCATATGGACTTTCTGGTCTCTTTTACCCTCTCGAAATTAACAAAACTAAAATGTAAAAAATTATATAACATTGTGTTTGAGAATAATAAAATTCAAAATAGGTTGGGATTAACAAAAAATTAACATTCATTCAATTTAGAGGAAAATTACAGTATTAATATAGGGAAAATTATAGTATTAATATAGGGAAATTATAGTATTAATATAGGGAAAATTATAGTATTAATATAGGGAAAATTATAGTATTAATATAGGGAAAATTATAGTATTAATATAGGGAAAATTATAGTATTACTGTAGGGGAAATTATATTATTAATATAATAGGGAAATGTCATGAATGTGACGAGTATGTTGTTTGCAACAATTTCAATGTTTTGTTCGTCCTGCATTTCAATAAACCAACTGTAATACAATGTTTAAGAGTTTGTATATTATTTGTAATTTAATAATATTATTAATTCAATAGTAATATGTTACACGTGAGTAACAAGTTGAAAAATTATGAGCTTCATTTGACTTAAGTACTCTATTTGTCAGTAAAGTAAGTACAAAATTAATAAAATTAGCTTCTTTCCAATTAAGAAAACCCCTGTAAACGTAACGTATTCTTAGTTGTATTGGCTTGTTAGACGATTAAAGTGAGAATGTGAAGATTCGTTTCAGTTAAAACCTCTGTCTAAAATGTAGCTATATTAATTGTTTTGCGCCAATTTTCTGTAAGATAATCAATGCTACTTCCCCAGTGGAGCTAGCTCGTGTAAGCTTCAAACAATTGGCAACGACTTTAATGGTAACCTAAATAAAATGTGTTATAAAACGCAACTGTTATAATATTTTTGGCTTTATGTGACAACGGGTGGCATGGCATTACCATCCCAAAAAGAGTTGCAAATGTTTTTCTTAAGGACAAGGGTAAGAAAAAAAATGGCAGTAGAAAAGTTTTGGTCTCCGATTCGTCTCAATTGATGTTTACTTGGTATTAAGTGATAGCCAAAATCTATATAAAAAATAAATATATAAAGTATATATACTTCAAAATTAAATATAAGTAGTATATATTTTAAACAATTTAACTGGCTTTTCTAAATTAAAAGTTTCAGCGTTTATATGTCCCACCAGCGACCACAGGCTGTGTTTCTTATTAATTTAAGTACTCATATACATAACCTTGTACTTATATTTATTTCAGTACCAACTGACAATAGTGACTGCGTCAGGTCCTTAATGCTATTTTTCTACGATAGTATATATATGGATAGAAATAACTATCGTTTTAAATACATAATTTTATAATTGAATATTCTATTAATTTGTTTACGTTTATTGAAAAAACTAGACAAACTCTTTATACATAAATAAAATAATAAATAAACATACTAACATTTTATAACTCCACAAAATAAAATAGGTTTATGTCAAAGTAATAAATGTACGTAAATGACCACATATTTTTATAATACATGATACTTATTTTACGATAATACAAGATCGCTTTTACACTCTATTCAATAGCCACCCGCAACATGGATAATTCTATTCTACAATAAACTCTGAACGTTATGGCTCTGATAATAATGTTTAGTTTAAAAGTAACTTACGACAATAAATCTTGTCTTGGTTCTCTATTGAAAATTCTTAAGAGCTTTGTTCGGAAGTAAGAAGAAATTAATAAATTTCAAACTCACATTTTGGTATGTTGTTGACTATTCTCATTCTATATATTCTGAATTCTATATATTCTGAACTATACAATAGCACTGTAACTTTAATAAAACACAGTAATAAAATTTGCAAAAAAAATGCTGCATCCTACAGCAATAAATTACTAAAAATAATAGATATCTGCGATATTTTCATAAGATATCGTCGATTTTACAAAAACAAAAAAAAAACAATAATATTGAAAATGTATTAGATTACCTCATGAATAATAAGTGTTATTGAAACTTGAGCAAAAATAATAAATGTTTTTTTGTAATATCCATTTGATTCTCTGAAGATAAGCTTTGAAATTGTAGACGGGCACTATGATTTCTGTTAAGTTGATAATGTCCACTCAGAATTCTCTAAATTATAATTATATGAAAAAGTCCTGAGATTAATTAAAATAGACTATATTATTATTTTTATTTTTATTTTATTGACAAATTATATCATTAACTAGCAGAACTAAGAAAAATAAAGCTGACCTGTATTAAATGTATCTCGAACAAATAGGTCAGGCGTGACCGAACCATAAACTGTCATAGAAGCTTATACAAAAGTAAAAATAATTATTACGTTGTATAGATTGAGGGAGACAGCCGGATGCTGTGTTCTACGTGCTCTTAAGCAGTGGTAACTTCAATTTCCCACATCTACAGATATCCAACGAAAGTACACAAAAACCTACTTTTATAATATTAGCAGGTAGCAACGCTTTTTCATTCAATTAAAGTAGTCTATTAGTTAATTGAAGTGTAATTTTCAAATAGAGATAATTATTACCTTTACTTTTAAATAATGTACAGAAATGTTTGTAAATTTCTACAAACATTTATAGCCATGCTAAGCTTACATTTATTTAAATAAATATAGAATGAAAAATAAACCAATACGGAGAGGTATTTGAACCCGTGATCTCTGGAAAACCGACCCAAAGGTCGCGGATTCCCTATATTTTTCCTCATGTTTGTTCCCTGTATATTATATATTGTATGTACAGAAAATTGAGACTGAACTGAATATTTGTGTGATAGCGTTCCTTCAAATTTGGTGGCGTAGTAACGCGCAGGGTACACCTAGCTACTTATAAAAGTCGGTACACACTTAAGGTAATTTGACGCCGTGAATTTTAATCTTGCCTCACCATTATCCTATTTATTTATCCAACAAACAAATTAAAAATATTAAACTCACTTCTATAATATTGTTAAACGACAGATTAAGAAGTAATTTTGCTTACTTTTACGAAGTATATCTATGTTAACAACACTATAATAAATATAAGCAAGCAAAGAGTTTGGTTCAACCAAATAATAGAAATGCGTTTAAACTCAGATACAGCTGACCGGATGGAATTGCAGTGAATCCCTACCAAGTTAATATAAGAATAATAATATTTTTTTATGTTTGAAGATATATTTAAACTTGTATAGCCATGTCAAGCTATTTAAATTTTTACTAATTATAGAATGAAAAAAATAAACCATTCAGGGTGAGGATATGAATCCGCGACCTCTGGGAAACTGTCCCGTCACTCTACCAAATGAGCTATCGAATATATATTTGTGATTTATTAAATTAAGATATTTTTAAATTTTGTCTTTTGAAAAAAATTTTACAATTTTATGAACACGTTTTTTTCATACATTTAACACAAATAGATATATGTCGTTGTTATGTTTATTTAATAACCTTCGTGAGCAATCGACTGAAGTTATTATATCCATAGAATTAGAGATAGAAAACATACCATTTTAATTCGAATAATGGTATACAAATAGCGTCCGTCTTTTTATTTGTATAGTTCCTAAAGAATTATTTACATACAGAAAGCTATTCCAGCATTAAAAATAAATATTCATTCAAACTTAATTTATAAAAGAAAAGTAACATTACCTTGTTACTTAAAATCCAGTATCCTTTGTGTATGTAAAAATAACTCTTTTTTTATTTGTATTTTATTGCAAAATACTATTTTACCTTATACTGGCTGTAGTTATAAAGTAATGATTGCTAGTGGGTTATCATGTCAGCTGTCTCGAGAGACACGTATTAATTTCCTTGCGCTGTCGACTAACGTCTGATATATAATTAATCACTGTTGTCTTATAAAGGACAAACAGCACCAAAATCTGCTCGGTTATAGATTTATATAATAGTTTTATATAAATGTTTGTTTCCTTGTGCCTTGAGAACGATGTTGCACACTTTTTTTAACAGAAATACGTAATGCAATTAATCTCTTAAATAAAATTTGCAAAGATAAGGCTGGTGTATAAAAACTCACAGCTTAAAAGCTTATTCTAAGAATAGATAAAAAAAACAGATGAGCAGTTTCAAAGTTACATATGAACTTACAAATTGGAACTCTTTATAATAACAGTACGTGTATTGTTTCCTTTTATATTTTATTTTCTAGAATATTAGATTAAGCTTTGATTTAATACTGTTTTTTTTACTGCTTTAAGCTACAACTAAGGAGCTTTTATTCTCAAAAATAAGGCTTATTAATTTGATTTGAAATTAGTCAGTAGATTTTTAATCCTTATTTTAAGTATATTATAAACAAAGATTTAGTTTTCATAAAAACGTTTTTTTTCAGCGAAGTTTATTCGTTGACAATAGATTGTCAACTGTCAAAACTATTTTCAAAATTCTAAATGATATAGCTAATAGTTTTGTAGTATACTAACCGCTGTCAACACTTTTGTCTACCTTCTTCTTCTGAATCTGAAAATGTAATACATGATACAAATTTTAGTTTCCCTGTAACTTTAGCCAAAGCTATTTTTCGTAAAAAAAAAGAGAAATTTTGATTCTAAAATTGAAATTTGTCTGTTAGGTTTTGCACAAAAATATCAACCGACAAATAAGCAATCAGACACACAAAAATTTTAAAATTTTTTAGTGCTGTTACCAGTGATATATATAAAAAAACTAATGGCAACTAGTCACGTCAACAAAATAAATATTTACTAAAATTTATTTAAAAATAAGTCTATGGAGAGAATAAGAATAAAAGCCACAAGAAATAATAAAATAAAATTACTGTAGTCCATTGACAAAATCAATACCAATTTGTAGAGAAACTGAGCAGAGAACGGAATAATTGCCCGTTATATAGTTAGCAGCGCTTTTCAGATTCTACACAAAAAAGGCAGACTTCATACAAGCGGCAAAAAATACTTTCAGGATTCTTCGGGTGCATTCAATCTCGTTCTTCACACACGTCACTAGTTCCTTACTCTTCCTTAAATATATTATGTTTTGATCTAATATATGTTTAGACTTTAGAAATAGTATAGTAGTAATAAATATTATATCAATATCTTATAATAATAATTCTTCGTTAGAAATCAGCTGACGATTACAAAAATGAACTTCCTTTTAAGAATCTGCTAGTAATAAATAACTTGGAACAGAGCCGAAACAAATAAAGTACATGTAGTTCGTTTTTTATATTAATATATTTTTTTTATGAACGGATAGATTTGAACTTTAAATCTTTAACGTGAATAATGACAACGAACTTGCACTACACCACGGGACAGTGGGTAACGGACTCCAGCCCCTCGTTCCTCCTACTCTCAAACATTCCTCCCTGTGTCACAAGAAGCTACACATCAGCAAAAACTCATATTCGCAAATGCGTATGATAACCTTAACACCAATTGGATGGTCTGCTCTTTAGCTACCATGTCCTAAAAATATACTTCTGGAATATTAAAAAATAAAACCGCTAGATTTCTAATACTGGCTCTTGTCAAGTCTATGACAATCATTTTTCCGAGCCGGTGTCAGCTGACAATGAAGGTATGTATTATGACGACTTTGCAATTAATAATAAACAAGTGGTTCCGACAAAATCAATCAATCAATCAAAAAATTTACTCCTCGGTCAAATGTAGTTTTCCTTTAATAAATGTATTTGATAATAACACGTCCGAACGTCAGCTAAAAAAAAATAACCCCAGTATCCTCAACCTACTCTCTTACATTAAGGAGTAGGTTTTTTATAAATATCATTTATTGGGTCACACTATTTACTAATTTCATGTTATTGATTGAAAACGCTTTGGGAAAATTTTATTTTTCAAATAGGAATTCATTATTTTGGACGGATTTAATATATATTTGATAAGGATTTGAGATGTTTTTTTTTTGTTCCGTTACTTGGATTTATTGATTTTTCTGTAATGACATTTATGAAATGCCTGTCATTTGATTCTATTTGAATTTAAGATATTCAAAATAATATTCAGAAAATGTTAAATTAGGGAAATTTGGACTTCAACCTTTTAATTAAATTATCCAAGTTTGAGTGTTAAAAATATATTTCCTACAACGTACGATTTTTATTACCTAGTGTAGAAGTATCATTTTGAGGTTGCAATAAAAAACGTGTAAACTCAATTTCATTCTGTGAAATGTTAAAAAATATATAAATTATCCGAGCCGTTTAATATATCAGGCTTATAAGTAGTTAAGGTTACTCTGTAAATTCCTGAATAAGTTAATGTGTCAAAAATAATTGTATAACAGTTTTAGAGATTAACTAAGACAAATGCACAGGTAGCCAAAAATGTGAAAATACGTTTTTGAGTTAACATTTTGTGTAAAATAACAATATAAAGAAAACGATCATAATTTGCAGTTCATGCCGAATCACAAAAGTCTCAAATATTGTAAATAGAGCGCTTCCGAGGCAAAAACTTTTGTTATAGGTAAAGTTAAAGCTACTATTTTGTAAATACGTAATTTTTTTGTGTTTGGTCAAAATAGATCTATAGATTTTTGAAGATATTCTAAGATGCCAATTACCGATCTTCCAACCGGCTGTAAAGAAACGTCAGTAGGCTGTTAGCTCCATGCCTTTTTCACAATTGAGAAGAAATCTATTAGTCATTAGTAGAAAATAATTTTAATTACAACCTTAAAAGCTATTGGCTAAGTTAACTCAGTACAATAAGTAGATACTAACAAAATTTCTATGATAGCTTCTTTTCCACTATCATACTCAAAATAATATTATTTTTTTCATCAAATAATTTTGGCTATCAATTAAAAGTCTTTGTCATAAGAAATAGGCCATTAATAAATTGTTTCTTCGGTTAAAGCAAGTGTAGTTAGAAGGCTTCTTCAGGATGCTTTTCTATTAAAGGTACTATTTTTAAATGTCAGGATATTTTTGAAAGAGAGAAAATACAAGATTATTTATATTTTAATTTATTCCATAAATTGAACGTTTAACAAAAAATAACAATATTTTAAAAATAAACAATAAAATTATATGTTTTTGTTCTTATTTAATATTAAATAAGGTATTCATGAAAGATGAATTTCAATTATTGCTAGTTAAAAATATACAATGAAAGGGAATGTACACAAGATACGGAATTAAAATAATCATAATTTTGATAAAATGAATACCAATTTGTAAAACAACTGAGAACGTGGCAGAATAATTGCTGGTGATCAAGTTAGTAGCACCGTTGAGATTATTCTCAGATATAAAGCAATTTTCACACTCGCGAGCGCAAAAATAAATTGAATTTATTTTGTAATTGAAAGAAAATCTTAGTGAAAATAGATAGTCTTTGGTTGGATATGCATCTGGTACGTCGTGATCCGATTTGAATGTGACTTTAAGTGATGGTATAACGTAGTCGTATGTCAAACATATACATTTATCTAGGATCTCTTTACCGGCAATCTTATGTGATAGTATAGCGTATCGTTAACATTCAATATATCTCTAAGCCTCTGGCATCCTGGTGGCCTGTTAGTGACAGCCTCGTACTTATTTGATTATAACACCCCCTCGATACCGCTAAAAGGTATAACCTAAATGTTCTCGACCTAATTTTTTCTTTTAAAATGGCGTAAGGTTTTTATTGGGTCAGAATATTTTATCCAATTTGTGCAGTGAATAGTCTAGGAAGGACGAATGGAAGAAGGATTTGAATATATTCCTAAATCCAATTTCAGATTCATTGTTTTTAATGGGTTCAATATTTGATGAAGAGTTTTGGGATAAATTAATTTATCGTTTTCATTTTGTGTATTAGGTATAGCGATTCGTACTGTTAAATCCATTTTGATAAAGATGTATGTTTATTACGAATTGAATGATGAATTCATCATGGCGGGTAACTACACGATAGCTCAGTGGGTAGAATGACTCCCAGAGGTAGGTCGAGTCCGTGTTAGTGATTTTGTAATTCTATATTTATTTTATAACTTATATAAGTTCACGCCGCGAGTCCGCCATGCTTAGAGCTCATGAGTAAAAACCCCGAATGAGTTCGAAACTAGTCGGGCACATTCCGATATAATTCCACGTGTATACATACAGCCGGGTAAATATAAATATAATAGTCATAGTTCACGAATGTTTAAATATAAAAACTTAAATATGCAGAGCATGGCTGAATGTTTAAAAATAATTCTATATATTACATATTTTCTGAAGTCAGTTTACAAAAGTTGTTTTTATTTTACGAAAAGAATTAGTTAACTCATGCGTTAAGTTTCATCCAGACGTGGCTTCGTCACCGGAAAGATGTTTTTTTTCATGCTAATACAGTATTTTTTTAAATTTCGCTCTAACCATATAATTAATTTTATATTTTTTAAAATTATTTCTATTTACGAAATTAATTACTTTTTAATTGAAATGTATTCTTCCTTAGATTCATTTAGACGCTACTATAGAAATTTTAAGAGCTATCTACCTCTTTCTAAATTAAGGACGTAAATTTTCTGAATATTTCATGAATAGATTTCAGTTTTCAGCTACAACGGCTTATTAGTAAACAAATAGGTATTGCTTTATTATTACTACATAAAAAACAATACCAAAAAATGTTATATTTTTTTTATTAAGTATATCTATTTTTTCATAATGGAAAACTAATACACAAAAATTAATTTTGCTGTCGACAGTGATTTGTTTTGTTAAATGTATCGATGTCGACAATTTACCGCGTTCTACATTCGTCCAATCAATACTTAAAAAGTACCACTATTACTTCCATGGCTATAGAACCGATATAAAGAAAAACGCAATACAATTAAGTTCATAAATATATAAATAGAAAATATTTTTGTCTGGAGTATTTGTGTTAGTAAATTTTTTTACACCAATAAATTATATTTACTACATATCTGATATTTTATATAATAAGATCTAGAGGTACAACAATTTAGTAGATCCCTTAAAAAATACGATATTTAAGTTATTTTTAAAACAAAAACCACACGAATCAAGAGAACGACACGACACCATAAAAATAGCGATACGACAGAATACAGAAAATGGCGCGATAAGAGAAGACCACTCGACAGAACACAATAAAATGACAAGATAAAATAAAACGATAAGAGTGAGAAGGACAGGAGACGAGAACGATGTGTCAAAAGATGGAGTAATCTCAACTTAATAAACATTAAAAATATATAAACTTAGATAAAGTGTCAATCTATATCGACTATTTGAGGCGTTAAAACTTACCGCACCCTCTAAAAATCAAATGCTCTTAACGTTCTAATTTGGCGTCATGGGACCGCTTTCTGTCTCGACCGTAAAGATCTCATTTATGTCTGGCTTATGAGTAGCAAAATTTACTTTATAAAATCTAACTTAAGTTTTAGATTCCTATAATATTAGAAATTATTACAAGCAGGGAATAATTACCATGTAATACGTTGGAACATATTCAATATTTGGAAACTATATATAATATAATACCTGTGTATAAAAGTAACTGTGTTTGACTATTCCATACCTTCAGTTCAAGTGCCAGAGGTGAAACGTTGACAAAGGCCCGACATTTCTAAGCCTAAGGAATTGAACTTAACCTTATTAAAGATCACTAATTCGACTTCGAGTTCAGAAAAAAGTTGTGTTTATTTTAGTATTTTATATGGTAGTTTAAATAATAACATTGCTTATGACATCATTTATAATTAACAAGTCTTAAACTTCAATAACAATCATCATTCAGTTAAGAAAGCCTTCAAAATATAATTCTCATCATTTAATAATAATAAAAATAACTCTGAAGCAAACATTTTATTTTAAAAGAACGTATTACAATAATTATAATTTCAAGTTCAAAATGATTGGTTGAACTTGAAATAAATAAAATTATTAAATTATTATATGTCACTCGAAGTAGCATATTCAGTGCATATATTTTTTTTAAATAGTAATTATAATGAAAGTAAATTCCCACATCTCGTGATACCTTACACCTTATTAATATTATAACCGCTGATGATTCAAAAACAAATTAATCCCAACCATTTGTACCTTTAATGGCTAAATGCAAAACATAAAATGAGATTTTTAATCCAGTATTTGCTTCTGACAATCCTTTTCCGACAATTTAAACCTGTCTCCAGCACAACATTCAATGTATTAGATTTTTTTATTACAGTTTCATACAGTTTTATATTTTCCTTATTTATAATATAGTAAAAAATGTAGCAAAAAATGTTTTTCTTGTCCATCTAAAAAATTGTGTTTCACTTAAAAATTACTGATTGCTGTTTTTTTAAATCTAACACATTTTTTGGTAAACATTTAATTAAAATGAGTGTTGATTGAGACATCGGTGAAAAACTTAATACTGAAACGCAAATTCGTGTAATTAAAGGCAGATCGAAAACAAAATAAACTTAGCTTCATAGATGGCGTTATTAAATAATAAAAAGATCTACCTTTTATGTCACTATTATTGTTGCGTGATTTGAAATATTCATTTGGAAACTTAAAATATACAAATTTTGAAAATTACAATAAACGGACGAAAAGTTGTAGTCTGTCAAATATTTGACGTTTGTAGGTTTTGTCAGTTTCTTGGTAGGTAGATATGGATACATTTTATTGCGACGGTATATGACAGCCTGGCGTCAATAAATATATTTTCTTCTACAGGAAAGTCTTTCACTCGAGCTTGATTTTTCACTTACTTTGATCTGCTATTTCATTAAAACTACATCTGTAAAGATTGTGCTGTTTTTGATGGCTTATTAATGAGGTTCGCCGCGAAGTTGTCTTCTAGTTTTTAAAATGAAAGGAACATTATTTCAACACTTTTTTTACTTATTATAATCGACCTAAAATACAATATTTATATATTATTATGTAAACTATTTTTATTATTTACTATTATATTATTATTACAGCTTTTAAGGACGACTATCTTATGAACATTTGACAGACACTCTTATGAACATTTGAACAGATGACCTTTTTGATTTCAGGCATCATCAGCCGATAGTACACGTGGCACGGAAGTAAAAGCGATATCGTGCATGCTAATGCGAATATAACTCATTTTATTATTGAAAAAAAGTCATTATTTACTATTGAAGTAGCATATTACAAAAATAATATAACAAAAGAGTACAAACATAGCAAGATATGTTGGAAAAAAATATCAACATTTTTAAATGTGGGTACTTTGCAATCGAATAAAAATCCGAACCGTTCGTATATTTTTAGTATATTCACCCTGCTTTCATCTCCAAGAATAAAGTGACAAACCAACTTCTCAATAAATGAATAAAGGTTTCATAATTATCAATATACTTTTAGAAATCATTATAAATATTAATAAAAATTAGGATGATATTATTGAAGTAGTTTAGATTTTAGGAATGTTAGATTTGAAACAGGGTAGTAAAAGATATGACAGAAATATAAAATAAATGAATGGAGAGGCTTAACTCGACCTATTCGCATATTAAAGGAGCTGTGGTTAGAAGGTCACGCTCCAAGAATAAAAGCGACATAAAGTACAAGAAGTGTGTTAGTTCTCCCTTCTCATTAAAAGCTACTTCGAAGTTCTCAACAAACATAAGATGTAATTATTTTCAAATATGTTTGAGCTTAAGGGGAATATATTTGATCATAAAAGATTCCGTGTGGGCGATAAGGATAACATGGCTATACATGTTTATAGACAATTTAAAATAAATATATACTAACCAATACTTATACGAACCAATGCAATCAGAATTTTTTTATTTATTATTTAGTTAAAAGAGTATCCATGAAGTTTCCTACCCTTGATAACTGTGTAACAAGAGTCTGGCGTTTCATGAGTGCTACGTATGCCTGTTTAAACTAACTTTAACTTAGACTTTAACGACATGTTTTGAATTGTCAATTATACAACCAACCAGATTACCTCTAACCTTTGTCTAGAATCGATGTAGGTTTCAGTAAGCATATATTTGGATGAAAAAAAGGAATTTATATTTTTTTATAATTCTGCAAATTGCATGGGTCATTAATTATACCATCGCGTGACACAAACAACTGTATAAAAAATAATAATTACTTGAAACCTTTATATGTTGACTTGAATTAAAAAACATTTTTGCAACACGGGCTGTTAATAAAATAGGAGTGCCATTTAAAACAAATTATCTCGAGGCTGGTTTATATAATATTGTCTTAATAAGCGAAATCTAAAAAAAGTGTAATAGAAAGTTATTTAAGGTTATTGTTTTTATACGACTATATTAAGGCAAGACGTATTTTAACATCAAAATCAAATTCCAAATAAAAAACAATTTTTGAGGATTCTCCATACTTAGAACTAAAACTAATTTTTTTTTTTCATCAAAACAAATTGTGCGGAATAGATAGTTCTTTAAAAATAATATTTAGGCTTTGAATATCATTTTTTTCTTAACTCAATAGTTTGCGCGAGAGACAATTCTAAAATAAGAGTATAATAAAACAAAAATATATATATTATGTGCATTACCTTGTAAATTTTCACCGAAAATTGGTTTGAACGAGATCTAGTAAGCAGTTTTTTTTATACGTCATAATTCGTAAAGCACAATTCACCTCGGTACACGGTCGGTGTAACAGACCTATATTATTCACTACACTTATATCATTACTATAATTATTCTTCCTAACTAAAAAACCATGTAATAAATAAACCGATCTTTCAATTCCTATGTAATAATGGTGCTATTTGCATACGCAATGAGTCTTTTGGAGTTGATTTATAGTCATTGCGACCGCACCCCTCGACACTACACGATATATATACGCCTGATAGCGCGGGTGTTGTTTCTCAGCCGACAACCGCGTGACAAGTAGAATCTACTACATTTGGGACATATAAAATCTAAATAAAGCTATATATTAGTACCTTGCAATTTACATTGCAGCGTACTGAAGCCTGGTCAGTTTATACGTAGCAGCTTACAAACAAAACAAACCGTGACTACGTTTTAAACAATGGTCGGACTTCAGACACAACACATTGGAACTTTTTCAATTATCTTCTGTGGAGGCGAAGTATAGCTAGATATTTTATCATAGATAGGTTTTCGTTTATATGATAACGTAGTTGTGAATTGTGGACAAATTTTATCAATGTCCCGAGACATTTGTAGGAAATTTAAACTATTAAAGGTTAAGCGTTCGAAACATTAGTTAAAGACTGGTTATTGAACCATCAGATAAAATTTTTCGCAATTGCCATATTTTTGTAGATGACCCTTCCAATAATTTATTTCGTTTTTAAAAATGTCACTTTCCTATATTGGTTGCAAGGGTCAATATAATCTGACGTTATATAACGTTCCTTTATAAATAGTCTAATGGCCACTAATAGCTATCTCCACCAATCAGAGAGACACACTAACTCACTAACAGCTATTTCACTATGCGATGTGATTTACGCAAGTTGAGATAGAGTCGTTATATCATAGAGTGAAATGGAACCATATCAATGCAAATTCTGATTGGACTGGTAGCGTCAGAATGTACGCGTTGAAACCAATAAAAATAACTGTTCAGTTAACTAACTAACTAACTGACATTGATAGATAAATTTATGAAACATATAACATATAGATAACTGACTCACTTATATATAATAACTCAAACAAGCCTACAAACTAGATATAAGAATTATTTTAAATTAATTTAAATATTTTATATAATTTATTAACAGATTTCTTTATATTTTGCGGGATGATATCATCAGAAAATTATCATATTCTAATTTGGGGATTATTTGGAATATTAAAAAATATTCTTTATAGTAAGGACAATTTTAGTGAATAGAAATATTGGCAGTCGTATTTTTTTTTGCTGTAAATTTTTTATGAAGAGAAACATAAAACATCGAGATGAAAGTTTTAGGAAAAATTGTATCTGAACTAATTATAAAATTATTTATTTGTCATAAAATACTTAGAACAGCGTCATTAAAACTTCTTGAGCTACTTTAGGGGAATGAAAACTCTTGAAAATTGTTTATTAATATTTCAAGAACAACAAGCAATCTCGCTAAATTTAAATTATAAGAGTTGATGATATATTCAAATATTTAAAGGAGTAACAAAAAAATACTATGTATATTACATTATTTATATTTCCCGAACTACAGTGGCATAGCGTTGTCGGTAAAACTTGTCAACCTTGCCACTATTGGAAAAGATAGCCTACAATGTGACCATCGTAGGCTAATAATTTACTTACTTTCTTTGTTACCGAGAAATATCACATAAAACAAAAGTATCATGTTATATTTTGTGTATTAAGTACTAGGAGTAAACTGGCATTTAACATTATATTACAAAAGTATATATATATATATATATACATTTTGTTATGCAGAAAGCTTCGCAAAGCCATTCTGACAAAGAGAAGCTTAGCTTGGCTTAGCTATTTATACGAGTTTCGGGAACATGAACCAACTGGAATATGAATATTTTATCAAAACTGCAACATTTTAACAAAATTCCCCAAAATGAAGTAAGTTATTAATTAATTCCATTTTTTTTAAGCGTTGGACGATTTATGTACATAGACAAACAGATTTTTTTTTTCTTTAATATCCTTTTTTATGACTAACAACTTTATTATAAGATACAAAAATATAGGCGTAGTCCCGGTCTCATGGAAGAGCGCCTTTGTCCATCCGATCCCTAAAAAAGGGGATAGCTCAGACCCAGCTAACTACAGACCTATCGCCATCACCTCTCTACTCTCCAAAGTCACCTCGAGAATCACCAGTTGATCAATGACCGGCAATATGGCTTCCGCCATGGCCGATCGGCTGGTGATCTTCTTTTATATCTTACGCATCGTTGGGCTGCGGTTGTTGAAAGCAAGGGAGAGGGTCTGGCAGTTAGTCTGGATATAGCGAAAGCCTTCGATAGTGTATGGCACAAGGGGCTTCTTTCGAAGCTTCCTTCCTATGGGCTTCCCGAGAGTTTGTGCAAGTGGATTACCAGCTTTCTCACTGGGCGGAGCATACAGGCCGTTCTCGACGGTTTTTGCTCGGACCCCAAGCCCGTGAACGCAGGTGTACCCCAAGGCTGCGTGCTATCCCCAACCCTGTTCCTCTTGCATATCAATGATATGTTGGATATTTCCAACTTACATTGTTATGCGGATGACAGCACTGGGGATGCGGTATATTCCGGCCGTGCAGGTCTCTCTCGGGAAAACGTCGACGAGTGCCGAAAGAAACTTGTGTCTTCTGTAGAGACATCCTTGGGGATGGTCTCAGAGTGGGGTGAACTGAACCTCGTTCAGTTTAATCCCCAAAAGACACAGGTTTACCACTAAGAAAACCCCAATTGTCGTATCGCCGCTCTTCGAAAGCACACCCCTCAACGCCTCGCCAAGTATCAGTATACTGGGCCTCGACATTTCGAGCGACTGTCAGTTTCGTGGTCATCTGGAGAGCAAGGCCAAACTTGCCTCGATGAAATTGGGTGTAATCAATAGAGCGAGGCAGTATTTCAATCCTGGCCAAAGACTTGCGCTCTATAAGGCGCAGGTCCGACCACATATGGAATACTGCTCTCATCTCTGGTCCGGTTCACCCCAATACCAGCTTCTACCTTTTGACCGCGTACAGCGGAGAGCCGTTCGGATTGTCGGGGACCCAGTGCTCTGTGAACGGCTAGACTCTTTGGCATTGCGTAGAGACGTGGCTTCTTTGTGCGTTTTCTATCGCATTTACAACGGGGAGTGCTCCGAAGAGCTTTTTGATCTGATGCCCGCCGCCGAATTTCACCACCGCACAGCACGACATCGCCTGCAATACCATCCTTACCACCTGGATGCGTGGCGATCCTCTACTGTGCGGTTTTAAAGAACATTTTTTCCACGTACCACAAAGATGTGGAATGGACTTCCTTCGGCGGTGTTTCCAGATCGATACGACATGGGTGCCTTCAAAAAAGGCGTTTATACCCACCTCCAAGGCCGGCAACGCTCTTGTGAGTCCTCGGACGTTGCAAGAGTTCGTGGGCGGCGGTGATCACTTCACACCTGTGATCCGCACGCTCGTTTGCCCTCTTATAACATAAAAAAAAAAAAAAAAAAAAAATATATACCTCTATGCTAAAGAGATACGTATACGTACCAATCCGCATACTATTAAAACGAACTTTATTCGCCGAAGGGTAACTGGTAGAAATCTCTTAAAGAGATAAGTTAATCCTTTATACACTTGTCATTTTCATTGTTTAATTTTTATATTTTAAGTTATCTTTTTGGTACACAAAAAAAAATCAAACAGACATAAAAAAATCTGATATATATACGTAGTTGTATTTGTTTTATGAATATAACGAGACAAAACGAGAAATGAAACGACAGGCATTTTAACAATCACATTCAGTGCTGTGAGTATATTATTTGCGTTTAACATCACTTATTTAAATAAAAAAAATACAAAGAACTCGTATGCAGACTTTTGGTGTTAATTTTAATTATTCGTTAAAACACAAAATACAGTTAAAATAATAAAAAAATAAATTGAACCTTATTGAAGTCTCAACTATAACATCTGTAACAACAGACATCTCAATTTGGTTTTAAATAATATCAACGTAATATCGACAAAAAATAATTAATATGGCTGGAATAATAATTATGGCTTATAAAAAATATATTTTATCTATCACTAGAAGTTATGAGTTTTATTGATGAAGACAGCTATTTTGTTTCGACTAGCTATAGCCAGCGACTTCGTCTGCTCCCACCCAGATATACAAAAGATATACACTCCGCAATGTTTTATAAATATATTATATTTTACTTTGACAGGCAGTCAATAGATGGCGCTGGTTTTAAACTCTTTGCCAGATATTCAAGTTACTCTAGGGCAAGGAATTGACAAACAACGCTTGCGCCTGACCAGGAGTTTTTGTTTTTGCGTGAAAGCCGTACAATAGACATGCGGACAGACAAATCTTCAATCTGATATTCCCATCTTTTTAATTAACTATAGCCTAAATGTTGCTGGAACTAATGTCTATATAATAAAAAAATCATCAAAATCCGTCCTGTAGTTTTTGCGTGAAAGGCAGACGTAGACAGCAGGCATACAAACGGACAAAAATTTCAAAATGTTTTTTTTGGTCTGTGTTACTTGTATGAACCTCTAGAGGTATTTTTTTAAGTTTACAGAATTGAACTCTTCTACAGGTTTATTATATTTATAGATTTTAGAAATAGCAGAGACAGTAGATTTATAAGAAGTTATATATTAATAATCCGCACTTTTATTAACCGTAAATACATTAACGACTCTAAATACGGTATGTAATAAAATTAGTATGTGTAAGTTTAATTTCTTTTTGATTCTGGATTTAGAATGTCGTTGCCATGGTAAACTTTTTTATAGTAACCGTCGTCAGAGTAATCATTTATATAGATTGTATATAAATAAACCTTATATGATTTATATAACAAATCAAATAGCGCGCGTTTTCTCAGCTTCAGGCTAATTGATCAAATCACAGTGCGCGCATTTTCCTACTTCCTGTTACACGAAATCGAATTACCGAACTACCGAAGAAATGCCTTTCGAAGCGATATGTTACACAACGGCGTATCGTTTATTTAATTAATGGTATGCTTACTTTATACTTATTTCAATTTATCTATTATCTATTGTTCTAAATTAGCCGTTAAATTAATTTATATTAATTTAAATCTCAAGACAATAATAATGACCTTCGCCAATCTTCTATATATAAGCCCTAAATCATTAAGACGTCGTTAAACCGTTAAAATCGATTATATCTTTGATTTTTGTGTAATTATATGAAGGAGAAAGTGAGTGTCGATAAAAACTTTAATACTAATATTATTATGAAAGTTATTAATTTTTTTTTATTATTAATTTATCTTAGATAACAATAAACTTAGTGTACAATTTGACATACTTGCACCGAGTTCCGGAACGGGCGTAAACGTCTGCGACTCGGTTTTTAACTTTTGTATTTGTTTACGAAATCTATATCTCTGAAAAAATCATTGCATGTTCATTATTTAATAAATAAAAAAATGGTTAATAAATATTTAGTATATAAATTAAAACGTATATTATAACGTCGGGATAAGCTATTAAACAATTTGATTTAAAGATACGTTATCATTTTAGAATCTGTAGATAATTGAATTACTCTAAAGGGAAGGTTGTAAGGAGGTTGAAATATAAACAGAACTTTTAAAATTTACAAGAAAAACATTGGGTAGTTAATTAAAACGGCGTATGTGTGTATCTTATACAGGAGGTTTCTATTTTCTATAAGTTAATTTTATAGTGCTTGGAGAAAAAATATTTTTTATGTGATTGTGTGAAAATTTAAAATATTTAATAACAAGCTGATAATATTCGACTATTGAATTGAAAACCTATTTGAAAATTAACTGAGATCATTTTGTGAATGAATATTAAACAATATTTAATATTAACAGAAACATTGAGAAACGAAAATAACAAGATACGGATACGTTCAATAGTCTAAGAATACGATTGAAATCTCTAAAAACATGTTAAGCCATATAACACTAATTTAAATTATTAAATAAATTTATAATGAAAAATTAATCTACAAATATTTTCAATGATATATACTAAAAAAATGAAAACATCGGTAAAGATTTAAGAAAGAAGCCTAAGAGATTTCAATAACTTTGAAGTCACTTACATGACTATACAATTTCAAACATTCCAAAGAAAATAAAAGAACAGTTGATTGATTTAAACTAATCCTAAGATTTAAATAAAATTATCTATAAAATATATAAAATATGTCAATTAGTTGTTCAGAGTTTAATAAAGCCAAACTAAATATAAATATATGTCACTAAGCTTTAGTTATTCGCTAGTAATACCCAACTACCTATTTTATCGAGCGGTGATAAGATACGCTGATAAGCGGATATTTCATTAACTAAGTGCATGAACATTTTATATTTATACTTTTGCTTGCGGTTTCGCTTATGGGCATAGAGTTATTAAAAATATGACGTACTTTGTCTGTCCTCTTATATCTTGATAAAAATACAGACATATATTAAAATATTATTTTTAATTCTCTGTACCAATTTCATATGTGTAGGTTTAATTACGGCGCCCTGAATCGGGCTTGTGATTTTTTTTTGCCGATAAAATATATATTGTAAATCAATTTGGTGTATACATAGCCAATGTACTACAAAATATCTTGACTTAAGTGCCACTTATCGGACCCCGGTATAAACCGTTGACTTGACAAATTATAATAGTATTGTATGAAGATGGGCTCAATCGGTCAAGTTTACGATATTGTTTTTTGTCTGCTCTCCAACCCTCGCCACTTTAAAAATAGGCCATTTAGTGTCACTTACAATATACATACATATAATATAATACTAATACATATTTAGTTGATATAGTGACGAGGACGGTATCCAAGTCGCAGTTTCGTGTCCTGTCAGTGTTGATAAATTTAATCAATTTATTAATATAATACAACACATACCGTATAACCTTTATTTTGTAACTTCCAGTATTTAACAATTGTCTTAATAATATTTTATATACCGGTATACGTTTTTCCGTGAAACAGAGAATTTTACAGTTTTCATCACCATAACAAATTAAATTGTTTCATTAGTAATACCAATATTTTTATCATTTCAGTATTTTTTCCGATATTTTAAAATAAACATACATATAAGCACAGAACATTTCCAAAAACGTATGTTTTCGTGTTTGTGTCACCAGCAATTATATTTATCACTTAATAATATATATTAGATGTAATCCTATTCCATTCCATATAATACTGTTTAATATATGGATCATAAGATATTTGTATATAATAAAAAAAAATGTTTTTCTTTCACGTAATCAAGCAAGGAATCGATGTGTTGTGGTCGATGTTAAACAAAAGTCACACCACGAGCTAAGCTAACTATAAGCTAACTAAGGCTCATATATAGTTTGCATTTGAAGCCGAAGTATAAAACATAAGCTAAGTTAAACTCTATATAATTTTGTTAGCTCACAGTGAAGCCACTCCTTTAGCCCATATGCCCCTATACCAAAAATCAAACCAAAGTAAGGATTGAAAATTAGGTAAAGATTAACAATATTTATTTCATAAGTATCTTGTATTTTATTTTCTATAATATTTGTGTTTAAAAATAATTGGAGCACTAAAAAAAGAAATTGAAAGTTCAATACCAATTCAAAAAAAAATAACTTATATATGTTGTTATTAAAGTAAACATATAAAAACTCATAATAGTAGACTGATAAAAGATATATGAAAGATGCTGACAAAATAAAAGAATGGTGCCACCTCCATTCAAAGGTAACAAGGCATATGTTAGACAATAATTTTTATTTCTTCATAAATTTAGTATCAAATTATTTCAAAACTACTTCGTATATTCAAAACATATTACTGACTTAAATTATAGAATTCGGAATCAGTTATACATACACGTATATACATACAGAAACTCTAATTTGCATATTAATATGTAGTTAAATTTATTCCTAAATTTCAAAGCAATTACAAGTGGCGTGACCTGCACGGTAAATTCAAAGTAAAACAACAAAACGCGTACCCGATAGAGGATATCGAAAATTTGAATTCATTTATTATTTAAAACGACACGAGAATTAGGGCAGCTGTCTAAAACCCCCAAATAAAATATTAATAACACAATTGTTAAGTATTGGAAGTTTGGAAGTAAAGGTCACACGCAATACTGTGTCATATTATATAATTATAATAAAACCGAAAATCTTTTATTTGAATATAAAATCAATATATAAAATGGCTTACATGTTTATTAAAAATTTCAATTCAAAGTGAAGTTAGTTTTATGTTTTAACTTACATTTGAAAACAGAAGTTTGAAGGTATAAAGCACTTTTAGAAAATTACTCTAAATAAATACAACAAACTTGTGAACGGTCGGAGTTACGGGGCACAACTAGTATAAACTACTTCTACGTATTATTAAACGTATATAGGAGATAAGATTATTCCTATGAAGTCTGGAATATAGGTGGGAAGTAAAGTAATAGATTATGACCCTGCGTTAACAGTACATATTATCACTATATTAATTTCTGTCACAAAATAACAACTTTTAACAACATTTTTGAAATGCTAGTATTTATTTTCCGGAATAAAACTTATCATATTCGTGCACATAAAAATGTTTATTTATTTTTCATAAAACAAACACACGGGGTTTTCATTTTAGCATTACATGTTACAGCAAATAATATTTTGGTAAAAATATTTCGCATTTTTAGAGAGAAATAAGGTTAAGAACCTTATTTCTTACTCTCTTACTTAATCAACATTAAGATTTATCTACAGATATTTAGAAATACACAAATACAAATATTTAATATACTCAAAACCTTAGTTAACTATTCAAGAAGTTAACAAAGCTAACTTGGTTAACTTTTAATGGTTCTCTCGGAGTATTTCTAAATAAAAAGCAGTTTGGAGTGTAGTAGTTTGTCCCTCACTCAGATTTCAGCATTATAACAGACTTCATTTCATTATTTTACAGAATTTCTTCGCGACCCCGATGTAGTTCTATCAATGCTTGTTTTTATATTGTTGGGGCCCGGGTTTGATATTTTGATATTTCACGGTGTGGTCAGTAAAGTAAAACGCCGTTAGAAAACCTACATATTTTAGAACAAATTATAAAACATATAACCAAATAAACTCAATATTATCAGCGTATTAGGTTAAGCTTGCTCCCTTTTTATGATTAGAAGAGACATGAGACAAATGTAACTTAATCAAGGAAAAGATTCATTAAAAATATTAAAAGGGCTAATTTTCAAAAGATACTAATAAATAGCAAATAGTTCAATACCAAAATCTAAACAATACATTTTTAAAACATTATCCTAAAAATAATGCATATAAAAACGTGACTTTGTTTGTTTGTTAGTAACGCGTTCAAGCTTTAACCGCTCAAGCGATTATCAAGAAATATTGTAAGCACATGGGAATACAAAAAAGGCTATACAGATCTCATCTCGAAAATAAACTGTAGCCGAGGAAAAAATACCTTCAAGACGGTCGTCTGAAACTGAAAGTTTTTTTACAAATAACTACATTACAACAACACAGTAATACAACTAATACAAACTAATTCAAATTAAAAATATATCTTAATTGGGACAGACAGTTTTGGGGTCTACGTAACGTCTACGAATAGTCTACGAAAGTCTACAATGGAATACAAAACTATTTTCTATATTTTCGTGAATTTTCTTGTATTTTCATTATTCATGTATGTGTGATACGTTTGTTAATCATTTAAAGGATTAAAAATATAATAAAAATCACTTCAGTGCTACGAACTTACTAAATTTGGCAATCAAAATTTCTATTAATTGTATATTTTGAATGAATATAAAATTATTATTATTATAATAAAACGAGTA
Organism: Dircenna loreta; assembly: GCA_963555665.1. NCBI lineage: Eukaryota > Metazoa > Arthropoda > Insecta > Lepidoptera > Nymphalidae > Dircenna > Dircenna loreta. The sequence goes on along the minus strand of OY743089.1, from coordinate 6,179,077 downwards.
TAATATCACACACACACTTACACATAGTTTTGCCGAAATTCATATTTTGAATTTTATATTTAGAACAAACAAACATAAATACATTTACGTTGAGTATCCAGTTCAAACAGAAAAAAAAGACTACATATTTATATAAAATATTAAAACTTCAATAACACTGAATATTAAAATGGAAACTCACCTTTTAAAAAGCTCTCTAGAACATTCCTCAAACACGAAAACACACAACACACAACAGCACACGATAAACTTTTTTAATTCCGAACGCGGAGGGACCGACCGCACCGTCTACTGACGCGACGAATACTGCAGGAGCTGGTGAGAACGCTAAGGATGGGTAACACTGCATACATTATAAAGCCTTTATTGAATATAACAAAGTGCTTCGTTATTGTTTAATACTGTTACATATACTACTACTATATATTTAAACTTTCGTGAACCATGACCATTATATTTATATTTACTTAATAACTATTTAATCGGAATGTGCCCGGATTTATTTTCAGCGTGAATACAGCCGGGTAAATATAAATATAATACTACTATATAGCTAACAATATTTCTGGTTTATGTTGTTCTTCTTTTTTAACAGGAATGTTATTTTTATGTGTCGATTCCGATGTGTTTTTGTTGGAAAGTATCCGAATGCTCTTTTTGTAGTAACTATCTTGTAAATAAAGATTTTCTTTAATTGACAACTGAAGTAAGAAACGCAGTCATAATATCCACATATTGCTGATTTTAATTATTACTGATGTACGTCTATTTACTTCGACTAGACGTTAACAATTAATGTTTTTAAACTATCGCGACTTGTACACATTTTAAACTAATATAGGGTCTACTTCGAGATAAAAATTAATTAAGGTGAAATAACTTTTTATTTCCCGACGTTTCGACCGAATTTCACCAGCCGTGGTCACGGGATGACTAATGTCAGTTCAGCGTCGTCTTCGTGAGGCGCGAGTCTCGGTAACTACCCTCGCTTGTTCCTCATTATTTGTGTTGTTGATATTGTTACTATCAGAAGTGAGGGTATTTAAACAAACGACACTAACGGTGTCTACACACTGGCTTTTTAAGTCGCGGCGAGTATGGCACTTGTTAAAAACTGAATTCCATGCTGATTGTCCATGGTGATAGTCGATATCCATCTTCTCGATTGAAATTTTTATGTTTCTTTATTTCAAACGCTTCACGTACTATTCGAGGTTATAATTTATTCGAAATCATAATTTTTTTTTAGTGACGGTCTTAGGAGAGGACTTGTGGCTGGTGCAACTCAATCCAGTAGTTGTGACCTGATTCTATCAAGTGTTCAGCTATTGCAGACTTTTTAACTTGTAGGTTTTTTACAGCTGTAATATGTTCTTTGACCCTTTCTGCAATGGTTCTTTTGGTCTGTCCGATGTAGGAACTACCACAGCTGGAGTCCACCTTGTCTACACCAGGAGTTTGAAGAGGAACTACATCTTTTAGGGCGCGTAAGTGTTGCGCTATCTTAGAGGGCGGAGTATATACTAATGTCTTAATGGAGTATTTCTGTATTACTGATCCAATTTTGTCCGGAACTCATTTTAAGTAAGGCAGGTATGCTGGTGCTCTGCTAACCGACGGTATGCGTTCCCTCCTCTTTGGACATCGAGAGTTTATTTTATATCCATTTCGCTGTAGTACCTCCTAAACATGTGCGAGCTCACTGTCACGATGTCGCGCGATGTTACCACGGATTGCAGATGTCGCGGATGATGGTGTGAAAAGGCATTTAAATACCTGTCCGTGTGTGTAGGTTTCCTTTATACCATGCGTCCCAAAGTACCATTTTCACTCACCATTAATTTTACATCGAGAAAGGCCAATGATCTGTTTATCTCCATCTCGTATGTGAAGTTAATGCTGGGATGGAAAGAGTTCAGGTAGCTAATGAATTGTTCTACTTTCTGCTTATCTCCATTCATTACATAGAACACATCATCGACGTACCTCCTCCAAAACCTGATAAGGTAAGCCTCCAGATCTATGGATTCCTCGAAGTGTTCCATCCAGAGATTGGCCATCACAGGTCCTACAGGACTACCCATTGCCACTCCGTTAATTTGTAGGTAATGTTGTCCACGATGGAGGAAGTAATTTTTAACAAAACAGTATATTCAGTAGCATATTCATATACATATTCAGTAGCAGATCATTGTCCCTTAATTTGCGCTCGATGACGTCAAGACAGTCCTGAATGGGAATATTTGTAAAGAGTGATTTCACATCAAAACTCACCATTACCTTGTCTGAATCAACTTTTATGTCTTTAATTGTCTTTAATCTACAAAGTGGCGAGAGTCCCTAACAAAAGATGCAGTTTTACCCATTAAAGGTTGTAGGACTTTCGAGATGTGCTCCGCTTGTTCATAGGTGGGGGAGTCAATTTGACTTACTATTATTTCACCTTAATTAATTTTTATTGCGAAGTAGACCCGATATTAGTTTAATATGTAGACGTTAACAGTCAAAAAACATATACATTTTTAAAATTTATGACACATAGCGTGTCTGTTAATGACAATATCCTTTTCTGTAATTTATTCTCTGTGGCCATTTTGAATTTGGAAATAATGAAAGAATAAATTTTTAACCGTTGACCGTTACCAATTAAAAAACTTTTAAATATTCATTGAAACAACACCCACGTTTCCGTTTTGATATATTCGGATAAAATACGAAAATCATTTTTTATTTATTTACAAGTATATGTGGTGAGTACTATATCTTTGCTTAAGTAAAATTAAATCGAGTCCAAAATTTATATTTAAAAACCGAGATTCGTTTCATGTTTTATAAATTCAACACATTAAAAAAAAACATTCAGTGAAATATTCCTTCATAAAATTCATTCATTCATTTCGAGTGGAAAATCTTGATCCCACAGTGTGTTCTATCGGGATAGAGGTGTTAGTAACGATTCTTATTTATAGATTTATTCTCTCCATCATACCAAAAAATAAACAAAACAAAGTGCTCTTTAAGCCTGAAACGGACAATTGCACCCATTGCCGCCACTTTATCCATGCCTGCAATAAAATATAACCTCAACAAATTTATCATCGTTTGTTCAGAAGTTGGAGTGAGTGAAAAAAAGTTCAGAAACAAATGTTGAGATATTCAAGTCATGGATTTAAAATAGATATTAATTAAAATAAGTAAATTCATAGCTGCATATTTAAATCAAGTGAATAGAATGGCAATGGCATCCTTCTTACAAAGCTACTTGTAATTTTAGAACGCTACAAATTTTTATACCCGATAAATAATTAGTATAAAGTATTTCATGTTACATTAAAAATATATATACATTTTTAAAATACAGTAAGTCGCTTATACTATATATATAATTTATCTATTCTTCACATTATAAATTCAAATATTTCAATTAGAATTTTGAAGTATATTTTATTCAAATACTCGATACTGCCAGTAACTTTTTCTGTTCATTTCCTCTAACACGACTTCATTAAAAAGCCATTTGTCATGACTTATAGAAATATAATAATCGATATATGTTGAAATTGTCTATAAACACCTTTAGCCATTTATTTAGTAATTACAATACTATATTGAATAATACTAATTCAATGTAGCGTTGCGTCCTTTATTCTATGTAGTATCACGATAGCTCAATTGGCAAGGCGACGGGTCGGCAGCCCTGAGGTCACAGGTTCTAGTACTGATTGTATTGATGACTTTTTTATACTACGTTCATAAAAATCTTAACCAGCTGAACACATTTAAACATGTTAAAAGGAAATTTCAAATATATATTAATTTCGATTGTAGCATCATTTTCGTGTTATTCTTCATACCTCAGAGCTATATACATTGCTTAGGAAATTCGAAATAAGCTTAATAGTTGTCCCATTTATCTTGATTATAGTATATAGAATACCAAATTCATCACAGTGGGATCGACACGTAATTAATTAGCTGAGCGACGAGCATTCCAAGTGTTGCAGGTTTGAGTTCTATACATACATTTTAGGTTTATTGTAATTATGCCCTTACGTGTTCTGTTTCATGCCCTTAGATGTACAAAAGTAAAAAATTATGACTATATTTTATCCACTTTACGACTTTGGTTTACCAATTGAATAGAAATATCGACTTCTCTGCCGTGGGTTTACTTACTGCAGTCATGTTTCAATAGGTGTGGTAGTCACAGAGTAAGTAATCACTGAATAACAGTGACTGTGCCTAGCCGGAGTTATCTGGCATATCTGTAGATAGCGTGTGCCGAACTAATCACATTTCCGTTACTGTTTTTCTCATAAGGTAAAATCTTTCAAACATACAACATTAAGGTAAAATAAACATTCTGAAGGAGTATATATAACTATTGAATTAATGTAAAAAAATATTTATTCCAGTATTTTTCTAATTTACCACTTTTAAAATGTTTTTATGAAAAAGTCAGACTTGTTTTTAAGCTCTAAGTTTCAAATGAAGAAATGAATGAGTATACTCTTATATTTTAACGCTTTAAGAAAATTAAAAACTTCTTTGTAACTTTCTTCTTTGTTTTTCTTTTTTAATTAAAAATAAAAAGCATGTTATATATTTAACATTGTATCTAATTAAAGATCCTCAAAGTTTAAATTAGATTATAGCATTATTACCGCAAGATTACAAACTTAGAAATCAATACGACACTGAAAGTTAGGGAACAGTTATTTGTTTCATACAAGAGAGTTTAGGAGATAATTAAAGATAAGGATTAAATGTTTTAGTATTTCCTTAAGGCCTTTGGGCTTAAACTTTAAACTTTTATTTTGGCTATTTTGGAACAAATATATATATATATCAATTATACTATAATAAAATAGAAAAGATACCAAGACCGTACAGTAATATATTTTTAAACAGTAACTGCTGCGTTCTTATATAATAATATACATAAGCTATAGTTATATGCTTCATTTCTCATTATTGTGTATGAGCTACTTCACACTACTTCTCTAAAATCTATAGAAGAATGTTGGGGTTCTGATTTATAAATTATCTTTTAAGTCAAGATAACGTATCCTACGTTCCTGCGTATGATACGTTAAATATTTGCGACGAGAGGCGCTTGTGACCCGTCTGCTCGTTTGCCTCCCTGTAACATATAAAAAAAACTTTTTTCATTTTCAATATTAGCATGGATTGAGTATTCTATTTATTATATTTTGTAAGTAAATTATACACAAAAAAGTGTAACATACGTAAATACATTATATTCACACATAGTAAGTAACATTTGTTTTTATAATCGTTTCTTATTAATGTAGGAAAATCTGACAATCTGACGTTTTCAGAAACACAAATAATGACAAAATATTCACTTGATAAATTACAATTGAGAGCTAGTTTCAACAGTAACAGTCAGTTCACTTCGAGTTGATTTTTATTTGTGTCAATATTCTATTAGTTGATCTTTTCTCACCGTCCCTTATGTAAAAAAAAATCATGTAATCATGCCTTCCAAATTACGATTACGAGAAAGAAACATTTTTATTAAAATACAAACATTTGCCAGAGGTTTCCGCCATAATTTTCTTCATTTACTACTAAAGTTTTGGTCATTGGCCCTGAAACGAATATTTATAAATGAAAAGACAGAACCTATAGATTTATACAGTAAATAATAATAATGTTATAGTAATCGTACCTAGCTATAGTTTTTTAATATATATATATAGCGTACCACAAATTCATTACATTTTCTTCTCTCTTTATAATTTTCCTGAGAAAAAGTAAAGATATATAAATAGATAGATAAAAGACACATTAAAATTTGAAACATTAACTTGATTTAAATATTTATTTCTGTTCAAAATAAAACCTTATAATTTATACTAACATAACTATTTCAAATTGAGTATACAATAAGCTATATTTTGCTATTACGTTATATATTTTTGTATACCTACAAATATGTAAACACCGCCATTTTTTTTTTTTTAATATAATAAAAGTTAATTATTGTCCATTTTATATCGTAAGTACCTAAAAATCCCCAAAGTTCAGAGACTTTGTTCAAAGGTTATAAGTATTGTTTCCGATGGATTACAAAGTTAGAAGTCAATACGACACTGGCAGTTATGGAAAAGTTATTTGTTACAGAGAAGAAAATTTTAGAGGTAATGAACGGTAAAGGTTAAGATTAAATGTTTAGGCGTTTCATTTATATCTTTCAAGACAAATAATTCGGAAATGATTAAAATATTTCTCTTTGATTTAGGCTATCTTGAAACGAAACATTATTGAAAACTTTTTATTGATATTCCAGTAATATTTTTACTAGATCTTTGATTTTGTGATTTATTCACAACAACCACGCTCGCAAAACAGAAAACAAAACTAGTTCATTTTTTATTTCTAAAAAAAAATTCTATTGTGTTTTTTCTATTCAGCATGACATGGGAAAAATACTCTGAAAAAAGTTGGAATTTATTGAAAACAATAAATCAAGAGTTGAAGTATTTTGTACACGTCAAATGTCAAATGTCAATATTTCAAATCGACAATAATTCCCGTACTTTGATTGTTAGCTCTTAGTATCCTATGTTCAGATACGGTCAAAGCGAGGTCTAATACCAGGGGAAGTAGAGTCACCATCCCCTCTTAACCCTGTTGAAAATTACGTATATCTGTAACCATTTAATAATGAGGTCAAATGTAGTTGGTATGAATTGACTCTAACAGTTACGCCCCGGAGTCGTCTCGAGGGTTATAATATCTGGACCAACGCTAGATTATTTTATAGCTCTATCATTCGCGACTTTATAGCATTGTAAAATCCGTTTCTGATACTAATGTCGCCTTTTGTCTCAATACCCATTAAAGAACCTACTAAAATCTAATATGAACAGAATACCGGAAAATACTCATTCTAAAAATAAAAAATATGGAGATTATTTTATTGTCCTATCCAATTAGAATAAAAAGAGTTTGTTTGACGACCCATTTATGTGGATCGAAAGAAAAATAGCTTGTTATCCTAATAGATGAAATATTTTAATAAATAAAGATAGACTTGTTGTCTTTTTTCATTTGGTTTTTTTTCACCTGATATTTCGAACATACAAGTACACTTCAAGCATTGTGTGTCTCCCTGAACCTCTCAAACGTTCTTGAAGCATACATACGAATTCTTTTCATACACCAAACACCTTAACAAATTACACAAAAAGTAGTTTTGTTCAATTTTAGCCTAAACTTATCCTTTCCATAGAAAATAGGATGAAAAGTAACTTATTGGTGTATATAATAATATTATAATGCATTAAATATAAAGAAAATCCATCCAGTAGTCTATTGTATGATAGTTAAATCCCAAGACAGCATTTTATCGTTACAAATTAAAAAAGAGAATTTTTTTTTTTAGAGATGTCTGCGGTTCTGTGTCATGTTTTATGAGAAAACTTGATTTTGTAATTATTTAATTATACGTACAGTTACGAATCACTTTTACTTAGACCCACTTTTGGTATAAGAATTAATACAATTTAGAAAAATATATACTTACCTATTATGTAAGATCAGTTACGAAATAATTAATCTATGCTATCTATGTATTATAGAGAGCTCGTTGTACGGAAAAAAAAATCAAATTAAGTGAGTAAAGCTTATACAAATTTTCTTCGACATAAAACGTCAAACGGTATCTTAGATAAGATGGACAATAGTGACAAAATATCACTTGATAAATTCAATTGGGAGCTTCAATAGTCCTTTCGCCATAAAAAGTCGCTTCAATAGCCTTTTTCTTTTAGAATTAGTTGACCTTTTCTCACTTTCCCTTTGGTAACAATTTTTGTGCCTTCTACTACTATTGCTATGATAATTTATTATTATTAACATATTACCTTTTACCAATATGTTCTAAGTGTAAACTAATTTTCATGAACATTATTCAAACTCAATTTGTATTTTAAGGAAGGAAAGTTATAAAACAGATATATTTTACTATATAGTATTTTGTTTAAAACAGAGTATTTTCTTTTAAACATCACAAAGACTATAACAATGTCAGCACTTAATAAAATTAGGACGAAAACTTACTTCCCTCAGCTTACTTTACTTTGCCAGATCCAATTAACACTCTCTTGGATAGATATAAATTAGAACTGCCATGAATTAATAATACCGTCGCTAAAAAACCCATTATTTCCCACCAAAAGTGATTTCCAAAAGAGAAAACAGTCTTTTTGTTGTTTTCGTAAATAAGTTCATTAAATGATTTCATAAAATAATATTCTATAAAAGAATAAATATTAATTTAAAAATCAATCAAATTCAACCACAGCGCTTTTTGGGTCCCAATGTTGTAATTTTCTTTTAAGTTAACATCTTATACATTAGACTATGTTATTATTTTGCTCCATAAATAAAAATAATATTAAGCCATCTAACGCGATATTTTTTATTATATATATTATAATATTACTTTATAAAATCCAAACAAGTACATATTTACTATTTAATATATAGTCCATACTTGCTCTAAAATTTGGCCCAGATCAAAGTATAAATGATATGGAAATCAACTAGTACAAAATTTAAGAATAAGAATTAAAAACATATTACACACAACACATTAACGACGTCCACTTGATACAGTTTGTTTGTGTCGTTTTTCCTCACAAGATCAATATGTAAAATCGATCAAACTTGAAACACGTTACTTTAAGTATCCGTAAAACTTCTTTCTAGTTTTGTTATTTCGGTATTAATACTTGAAAATCTCAAATCTTTGGTACTCCGTGTGTAATTTCTCATTTTTAAATATATTTGTAAACTTAAAGCTACAAAAAAAATATTTCGCAAAACAGATATCAATTTAGATTAATTTTTAACTAAAAGACATTCTAGAATATAAAAATTTGGACCCTTTTAATATAGGATCACTTATAAATAAAGTATCATTTTAAAAATATATATATAATGAGTTCGTTAAAACATGCCCTCATTATCTATCGTTTTTCCCTTTTTGTAACGAAAGCTTTGATATTCACTAAAATTTTTTTTATTTATTTTCCTGTACATGGTTATATATGAACCATTATTTCTGTTGATTAATACTTCTTATATTTATCAATTGTGAAATGTGACGTAAGGCAATTAATCAAATATTTGCTCAGAATTTCTTTATTTGAATTAGGTTTACACACAAATTTATTGATATTCGTTTTCAAAACAAAACTAACTATTCTATTAGTTTTCGTTATCTTTAGTTCTTTCTACTCTTTTTTTTACTTAATTTTGTGATCAGACGATCAGCAACATATGAGAAGTTGCAGAGGCTTTGCCCCCCTCGAGGACTAGAGGAGGGGAGATGGAAGGTAATATTACTGAAACTAAAATAGCTATGTCTTTCCTCTCTACTTCATATTACATGTAAGGAAATAGTTACAGCTAAAAATGATTTAATAAAATATGGATGAGTATGCTCCTAGTAAATAAGGGATAAGATAGAAATGTGAAAATTGTGGTCAGTCTATTTTAAACATATTATATTGTTTTATTATAAGGATGTTTTTTGTTCTTTGACATTGAAGAGGGTCTATTGTGTGTGTTTTTGATAGAATAAAATGTAATTACTGGATTAGTATTTGGCTATCAATTATAACTGTTTGAGAAAACATTAGAGAAAAAAGTGCTCTAAATTTGTCGTTACGATCGTGCACAGTCCTGAGTTCGAATCTGGTTGAAATAAGAATCCCTTACATTATTAATAATGTTATTTTTTACAAGGTTCATTATTGATAAAATAATAATAAAAGCAGAAAATTTGATTAAAAATGTTTCCTTATTGATGATATTTGGACTTAATAATTGTGAAAAAAATTTGAAAATGATCTTTGAACAATGAAAAATTTTTGAACAATGATTCAAACAGTTGATTATGATTATGTACGATAATTTTTTTAAACATATTTTTGTAATAACATTATGGACTCAACAGTGAAAGCACGTTTAGTACGTTCAAAATAAAACGTGACATGCCCAACCCATTTTAACAAAATGAGTATCTTCCTTGCCCGTGAATTAATATAAAAGTTTAACAGTTTTTTAGGAAGTACTTTTTTAAATATTTGATGAAACACAAAAATGCTTTTATTTTTCACCTAAACTTCAAAATGAAAATTCAAATTCGTTCAAGAATTTAATTATATCTCTTATTTCGCAAACGCTACAAGGAGGCGAAAATAATTAAGTCCTGAACCTTCTAATTAGAGAAAACAATTTAGATTACACGAAATCTTCATTTAATAGTTATGTGTTATACAAGAGTGCTAAGTTAATTTTTAAATTCGTGCTCAATTTTGATAACTAATCAAGCGAAGGATTTTATAATTCATTTAAAAAATTGAGATCTTTGCACTCGAGTGCAACACGTCACATTTCATTTCACCTCAACGAGAAAATTACTAAATGCAAAATAATCATTTACAGATATTTTTATTTCAGTTTAGTTGCTAACTATACATTATAATGATAATAATAATAATAATTCCCTTTATTTAAAATAATAATAACAGTAGGTAACAAAGACCCGTTACAAAGATAAAATAAAAATAAGGCGTAAAAAATTGGCGCGCGCAAAGCAAATTAACATAAAAGTATCTACACTAAAAAGGTTCCGAGTCTGAGTTTTTAACAAATTAAAAAAGGTTGTATGATATATTTGGCACCATGGAGGTAGAAGTAAATAGGTTTAATAATGTTTTGAAGTCACATACCGGGATGTTCTAAATTCAATAAATGGTATAATTTTACATAAATATACCTTATACATCGGAATAACCATTGGCTTTAGTTTAAAAAAAATATAGTATAAACTGTCCAGATAGTTAAGATAATTGTCGAGTAAGTTGGCAGGAATTCTACCATTTGAGATCTATATTTCTGTCTTACTAAAATATATTTTTATTAGCAAACATCTAAATCTTCGCTTGGAAATAAATTAACATTTGACATAAGTTCAGGAGAAAATAATTTAAGTCTTTTTTTGTGTCCTATTGTATATACTGATTTGGATAAGATACTTAAAATACAATAATTTACATATAAACGAATCAAGAAAATTATCATGCAAATTTAAAACGAAACTTGGCAAGAAGGCATACATGGATCAAGTATTTCTGAAGTTAAGATATGGAGAATAATGTTTGAAATATCTGTGTGAAAATATTTACGTTAATTAACTTATTTTATATGAAAGTAACACAAAAGAATAACTCAATGTTATACATCTTAAAATATGTGACAATTTCAGTCTTAATATCTGTTTCTAATCAGAATGCAAATATTTATATATATTTCTTGCTCTATAAACGGTAATTAAGAATATAGATGAATCCAATCTAAAATTGTTTGATTATTAATGAAACAATATCATTTAATTTTAACTTGATTTATATTTATATTTAAAATATATTGATTATGTAAGATTTCAATATATACATAAAATGCTTAATAATGAATGTTTGCAATAGTTTTGGAAACATTGTTGTTGTCACATTTTGGTTTCAGTTTAACATAACTAAGAACTGGGCCTGTATTTTTATATAAGTTCCTGCAGAGATGTTTTGGGCTAACATATTTATGGAATATTTGGTTGTAAATTAAATAAGTTTTTTTAGTGTAGACAATATCCTTTTTTCAAAGTCATAGAAATAGTTATAGTTATAAAGTTATGTTTATGAATAAATAAATAAATGTTGTTATTCAGTAGAAAGTTCTATTTCCTTAGTTCTATGTTGTAGTCTCAAATACCAATTTAGAAATGACAATATTGGCAATTTTTTCTTTAAAGTAAAATTGGGGTTATAATGAAGTGAATCTACTTTAATAAAATGCTTTCAATTCGTTACTATCATTAACAAAGTTCTCATCTGCAATTAATAATTCATAGTCAGTTCAGGTAACAAGGACATATAATGGAGGGGTTAGATGTCAAATGATAGTTTAGAAATATGTATACATTCATAATTACACACATATGCATTTATCAAGGAAATTATTTGAGTTTTTTAATCTGATTCCTGCAAGACTTCTATCACCACACTTTACGCTATATGCATAGATAAATTGCTACAGAATTTCATAGAACGCAACTTTTAAAATAAAATACTCTGTTCAAATTGAGATTGACATATTTTTATAAAATTGTATCTGGCGCGGTCTTTTCTGGTTGGCATGGTTTATCTTACTATTAATTACCTTTTCTATTAGGTATAATATAGGTTCTATATAATTCTGTTGGAGGCACTCAAAAATAAATTTCGAAACAACAACAATTGTATTTAAAAAGGTCACTTATTAATCGCTTCTGACACCATATGTTTGAAATAACTATTTAGCTTTCTCTATTATTTTATGAAGATAGAAATCTTATAGCATTCAGATAAATAATCGTGTGGTAATAGCTCTATTCCGTTCCACTGAACATCTGAGGACTCTATTTAGAGAACGCTCGGAAAGGTTTACTTAATACTTGATATTAAATGTTATTTGAAATAATAAATAATTATATACAACTATATTTTTTTACTTAATTATAGGTACTTAAAAAGGTTTATTTACTATACATAGACCCTGTTTACCCATGTTAGTAACTTTATTAAATATTGGATATAAAATTCATCGGGATTTATTTATCGGGATTATTATAAAATATAGAATACTAGGCGAGGCATGTCACGACATGATAGAACAATTGACAGAGCGACGGAGCCGCTTCCAAGAAGTCGTAGTATCGACTCCTGTCTGTGTCAATTAATTTAACATTCTATATTTAAAAAATTAAGAATTTTAAGTTAATTAACATAGTCTAGGCCATATTCCGACTATTATTTAAAGTGACATGTTTGCGAGTTTATTTCAAACTCTTCTGTTTAACCTGAAATAGTTATTGCTTTAACTCAGATATTAAGAGTATTGTGAATGTCTGACTTTGGCATAAGAATACTAAATATAATATAGCTAGAAACTCTACTAGAATACGAGATTTTGATATTAATTTTTTGTTGATATTTTTCAATTGTGGAAAGGTCTGTAATTGTTTTTAATTTAGTTAATATTTTATCTTGTGTTTTCGGTTTTAACAGTACCAGACACGCCACCACAGTTAATTATTAGCGTACGTTATAATTGTGCGTAAAAATCCCTCTAAAACCAATTTAGTGTCACAACAGTGGTAACAAGAGTGGTAAGAAGATGCTACTTTAATTAGTTTTCGACGGAATAGTATTCTGTGTCAATCGAAAGGTTAGAGACGTCCCTGGCGCTGGAGGAAGTAAATTGAAAAAGTTGTTGACTGGAAATGCCTTTAATTACGAGAACGTTTTATTAACTTATTTCTTAACTTTTTTATGTGTTTACAAGATTACTTTTCATGTGAGGAACATTTTTTGTGGGTTTTTAATGAAAATAGTTGGAATATATGGATTCTGCAGTGCTATATCAATTTTGAGACTAACTTTAAAAATAGAAATCTTAATATATATACTTTTATATTTATACTTTTAATTACCAATCTATAAGAGTTTTGCCATAACATATCGTCTGTTCTCGAATTTTCGACATAGAAATGTTTTTATTACATACACTTAATTGATAATAACAAAATATAATACTGTTTTAAAAATTTAATTTGTTTTTGTCACTTTTGTCTAAAATACAGATACGCTCTTGATGGCTATAGTCCTTAAATATCATTCTCGCAACACTGCGGACCAGCTTTAAGAAGACAGACTTAATTGAAAATTGAATATTAATTAAAGTTCATTTAACAAAATTGAACAAAAGAGAAATTAATTAAATCGTAAGTGGCAGTGTTACTTCTAAAGAATGATCTATCTAAGATCACTTGATATAAAATTTATTAAAAAGTCTTCATGTCTTGTATATTAATATAAAATACTTTAAGATGGTTTTTACAAAATACTGAAATATTGGACGTCGATCTTAATTAAATACCATTTCTGGGAACTTTTCGGTCGTTAACATAATTTTCCTTGATCTCAACATCCTCGTACTAAAGAAGTCGTCTTCAACAAATTGCGCTTTATTATTAGTAATTAGGATTTATAAATTCAAAACTTTAAAAACAAAAGAAAAATAATAACAGTGCTATTCTGGTTAATCTTTGATTATTATACTGAAAATATGGATCGATCAAAAATATAAAAAAAAACAGATTTATTTAATTTTCACTTTTCGGTCCACAAAATAAAATTTATTTACATTTCCAAGTATATATAAATATATATACAAGAACTCTCTCATCTCTCTCTCTCTCAAACATCTAGCCCTCGTGATCACCCAAAGTAAATAACATTTTAAAAATAAAACACCTTCACAATGGCGATAAAAGGCATCCAGCATTCATTCATTATGTATTATTTTGGTTTGACCGCCCTTTCCATACGTTCAATAACAATTGTTCTATTTTTTCGTTTTAATTTTTTTATCACTTGTTTTGTTTCTTTGTTTTTTTAAACGTAAAAAATACAATTTGTTTTAAAATTGTTACTCAACCTTTTTCCATTGTATTTTTTTTTTAAATCAATATCCAAAGAGTATTTTTAGATAGAAGAATATTTTTCTTTCACTACTTATTATCTGGATAGAATAATTATTTTGACCTACCTTCTAATAATAAACGTCGATATTGCGAGCTGAACTAGTTGTTATACAATTTCCTTAGATAATAGATCAATCTATATTTATAAGTTATATAATATTTATGAGCTCTGGTATGTTCTATTTATAAATATTATATTATTATTAACTGAAAATGGACACCAATACTTTTCTTATGATGAAATCTTTTTTACACACATTAAAAATCATAAAGTTTGGAAATATCAGACTTTTCTACACTTTTTTTAAACACACAAGTCAAAAAACTTTAGTGTATATCTCTATATTCACGTATGATAAACCTTTAAGTTCGTTTAGTATTATTTTTTTATTGTTTAATCGTAGCGTACTGTTATAATAATTACTGTTGGTGTCACGTGATATCATTTTAACTATGATCTGAATCTAATATTAGAAGAGGAATTATCTAGTAAGTCGTTTTTTGTAATCACGACATACAATAATATTACAGACAGGCGGACTATTTACAGAGAGGTGGACTGTCTACATGTTTGCACCCGACACGACAAAAAGTATAAAAAAATAAGTAATATAATATTAAGTAGGATCAGATATCGTTTGCAATGAATGTTAAGATTGTATGGAAAGTTATGAAGAATTTAAAAAGAATTGACAGATGATAAAGAAGTGTTTTAAAAGGAAGGCTGTAGAATTTGAAAACTCTAGTAAAATATACGAAGAAACAATCATAATCAATTATATTTATTTATTTATTTTGATGGTAAACGATGAATTTATGAATACAATATAAGAATACAGAAAATATGTATTTGAGTAAACAATGAATACAATAAAAATATATGTCGATAATGATATTATTGAATATTTTATGATCATTCATTAACGTCTAAAAACAAAATGGGGGCGTTGTGTTCAAAGTAGGATTTTTAATATTTCATTCTAAATTCTATAACAAGTAAATATATCACCTATCTAAGAGTTTGCTCGGTTCCATATATGTTTTAATTAACAGACCCTTCTTAAATTCCTTCACACAATATTGCCTTGAAATAAATCATTTAAGTGAGCTCCGAGATAAATTAAAAAACATGTGTTACATGTTCTGACTTTAAGTCACCTGTCTTTTACGTAGATATTTCATTTTCAATGTTAATGAGGAATGCTTGTACACGGTAGCTCAACCGAGAGACCGCAGATTCGAGCCTACTCGTATCAAGATTTATATATTGTTCAATTTATACTTACAAACTTAAAATAGTCTTAATATTTTAAAGTTATTTCCGTTACTTTGTTAAGTCCAATAATTTAAAAAAAGAACTAGATGCTACATAAGTTCAATTTATGAATTAGTGCTCTGAAACGTTTTAACCAAAGGTATTTTGTTTTCTAGAATTTTGATTTAGCCTTTATTTTACAAAAATAATAATTAGCAATAATTGTGTGTTTTATGGAATAACAATCTAAACACTTTCTTCTAAATAAATGTCGAATATAAAATAAATATATATCAGAGATTTGAACTCTAAAGCGCTAGAAAACCGTCCTGTCGCACAACCAATGAGCCTGACGCTTGACCGTAACGCTGTCGGTTTCTATGAATTTGGAATTCTATGTATAATCGTATAGGATCGAGAAATAAAATAAGATGAACATCTGACGTCATAACAATATAGACAACACTGACCTTTATATAACTTCAATATTCTGAGCTGTGCGATGCAATAAAGAGGCAAGCCAATAATTAAATACAGTACAAACAAATTATTCATGTTCTGGTATCTGTAAAGACATTTTCAAACGTACTCTTCATCTTTTGATTCACGTATACAATATTATATATTGTATATTTTATTTTAATGAACAAATAAAGATACGTTCTCATGGACAACTGATGTAAAATGAATGTTTGTTTGTTAATAAAACGCTCTTAGGAAACGATCTCATATAAACCCTTATCGATTTTCTATAAATTCTTTCATGAGGGTAGTTTTATTGACAGATTACTACTTATATTTTTCATGCACGTAATATGTAGCAATAAGTTTTTCTGAAATATATTTGTACTGATTTGGCCGGTGTAGTGAGTGCTTGAGTGGAAGCCACGTAATAGGAACGAAGCAGAGGAAGACCGCCATCAAGATGGAGATTATCACAGGCAGCCGCTGGATGCTGGCCGCTTCAGACCCATCACAGTGGAGGTCATTGGGGAAGGCCTATGTCCAACTGTGGGCTCGTAATGGTTTCTATAATGATAATTAAATATTTTTTATATATCTTGTCTTCATTTGTCTACATCTTGTTTCAATGTGTTGTTTAAATCACCCATTACTAATGTCATAGCAGTATGTACAGCAGATAACTTTTAAAAGCTTTTGAGAGGTAAAATAATGGAGGAAGTACGCTTTTCTTTCTGCTTTTAGGTATAATAAATGAGTTTCATATAATTAACATACACTTTACTTCAAAATATTACGTCAATGTCCTGAGCTTTGTTATGCAATAAAGAGGCAAAGCTAATATCTTAACTGAGATATAAAAGCCCTATTTGTGAGTATAGATAAATTATTAATATTCTGATTTTACCCTAAGGTTAATTACCTAAAGACTGATACTATATGATATTATTTGAACTTAAGTACATTTTATTGTTTAGTTGACACTTTATTGCATAAAACAGTTTAAATGAACTTCATCCTGTATGTAGGCTTTCATGTCCATTAGCGACATGTTGTCGTGTGTTAGTGCTTCTTAATTTAATATAATATTCTCAGTATTTACGTTAGGATGTTATCTTGTACTTAACCCACGATGCTCCATGACCCTGTCTAGTTGCACTTTGTAATAAATTTAACCAAATGTATTTCCATCCGTTATAATGAGAATAATGGTAGTACAGAGTGTATTTTTTTTATTTGTTATTTTTAGATTTAGGTGAAACACAAAACTGATAAAGGCCCTAATTACAATAAAAGGAAACGGCTTTAATTAGAGAAATGTATAGAATTATATTTAATAGTATTTAATATTGTAACATCTCTTCCAAAAGATAAAAATGCATCAGAGCTGGAGTCACGACTTCAATTCTATAAACAATTCATGATAGGTGCTCAAACAAATAAAGCAGGGTTAGGATCTAGCGGGAAACAGTATCTATACTGTTTCCCGCTAGATCCTAACCCTAACCTAAGGAATTCTAATTCCTGAGGATATTATTGTCTCGTCATCCAGACCGGACATATTCCTGTACTCTAGACAGTTAAAGCGCGTGATACTTGTGGAGCTTACTGTTCCGTGGGAAACTAACATCCCCAAAGATCACACAATTAAAGTAAACAAGTATTACGAACTGACCAACGAACTGACCAGGAATAGGTATATAGTTAATTTGTACGCGGTAGAAGTGGGAGCGAGAGGTATAACAGCGAAATCTCTCTATAACCTACTTAAAGATCTTGGCCTCTCTAGAACTATCATCGGTACATTTTTAGAACGTACTTCAAAGCGGCATTGGTAGGTTCATTCTAAATTTGGTTAGGTAGGGAGAGGAGCGCAACCAGTTGATGGTGAGCGTGAATGCGCATTTTAAAGGGGCCCCTTAAACCTACACTTGGGTCGCAAGTCCCGAGGTCCCAGTCAGTCCCAGAGCTGTTTGCACTCCTCTCCCTGCACCGCGATGGGCCCGGCACCCGCACGGTGAATCCATGGAATGCTAAGAAGCTTCGTCTCACTTATTACTTGTGCATATAGGAGGCAAAATGTATGTAATTGCTGAGCAAAGTAAGTATTTGAAAATATGAATATAAACAAAGTAATATAAACTAAACTAAATTATGTCTGGTTATTAAAACCTATTTTGTCTTCCGACACACTGCCACTTAATTAAAAATAAAACTGATTACACTTAAGGCTATATTTCAGACACAAGTTCTGACACATGTTCTATGCAATTTTGTAAATGCTGTTAAAGTACTCGTATATACAGAATGTATGTATTTGTAAATTCTGTTAAAGTAACGTATATATATTATATATAAATATAACAAAACTTTTCAACCCCTGAGAAAACAATTTCACCCAAGCAGGTGTAATATAATACGAGTTGGAACAACGTGTACGTGACTAATAGAACAAGAGTCAAATACGGTAAAGTGGAGTACGTTACCAAACTATATTATATATATCTTTTAATACATATTTTTGTTTTTTTTTCTATCTTGTATATTTTATTTGATAATTTATCTTCCTTAATAAACATCATGTCATGTCATAATGTGTTTTTTAAATTATCTGTCTATTGACATGCCATATCAAGATTAAATAAAATATAGTTATGAAATAACTGTTTAAAGAAATAATAACGAAATAATTTAATTTGCAAAGAATGATATTACATTCAAAAATATATTATAAGAATACAATATAGCTGAAATATTCATGCTATTAAAATAAAAAATCCAAAAAAAACATTTATAAATAGAAAGATAGATTATCCTTGTTTAAATATAATTGTGTTTGGGAGAAATCGTTCCTATTGGCACTAACAGCATGTAGCGTCCTTATTTGTAAGTAAATAGTGTGTTAAAAATAATATAATAAAAACATTGATATCGATGTATTATAGGTATTATTTATTCTTTTATTTTTTTAAATAATTTTTGGTCAAGTTATCAACATATTTTGCCAGGGCGTGGTCGCAGGTCAACCATAATATAACTATAATTTTATATTAGTGTTTGTGGCTTATATATAAAATTAAACAAAAATGAAACAATTACCAAAGGACATTATATAATCTAAAATATTAAAACAATAATAAGTAAATTGTGTTTAACAGAAATTGTGTTATTAAAATAATTGCTTTATTATCGAATACATTAAATAATTTAAGATATCATGCTACCGTCCTTTAATTTGCGGCGGTCACGACACTTTATATATTTTTTTAGTTGAAACAGAGACGGAAGCGGACGATAAGCACGATAAGAAGTTGACCTTTTGAGACCGTGATGTTTGGTGCTAGTCGTTTATCTCCATGAAACCTAATCTTATGCTTAGATCCACATTCCAAAAGGCATCTGAAACTTGCGGGACCATTCATCATCAACTGGACTTGCTCTTTTGTCATCAAAATTTAACAAAAAAGTATGTCTGTGCTTTCATTAGCATAAGACCAACATTCACTACACTACGTATAAAACGCTCGCTTCTGTAATATGACCCAGGCTTTTTGATACTATAGTACCTACTGCGACGGATATAAATGTTGAAGAAGTGTTGTACGTTCTTGTTGAATGCGTTTATTGGAGAAACATTTGTTATTCATTATTTGTTTACATAATATTGAAAAAATGTGTTTATAGTAAAATTGAAATTATTCAAGGCCAAATATTTATTATACCCCTATTTTAATAGCAATAGTAAGAGTTCTCAAATTTCTAGTTGAATCAACATTTCAATATGCTACATTACTCTCGAGAACATCAATAAATCTTAATTTGAATGGCCAATAAATAGATCAACATTATATGCGGAAACATTTATTGATTCAGGAATTATATTTAGCTAATATCTATCTGCACAACCTTAGTATTATTACGAGAAAAATAGATTTTTGTATAGCTTATTAATTTACTTATAAAAATGGACCATTATTCTAAACTACAAATGATCTACTTTTGAGTGCAAAGTGCAAAACTCTTCTTATTAAGAGAATTAAAGTTATATAAAGTTTTGGAGTTATCCAGTGCCATTTTCACATTTTTTATAGTTATTTTTTAAATAACCTTGCACTAAGTTTCCAAAAGCTACATGTTGAGAATTTACTATTTTGTTTTTGCTTTATTTACTAAATAATTAAAATATCTTAAGCATGTTTTTAGATTTTTTAAATATGATCAGTAATCATTAATAATTATTTTAACAATACAATTAATATATAACTTGTAAGACTTTATTTAAAATAACATTTATTTTGTTTTTATTATAATATAAAACTTCATAAAGTAAATGGAATAATAAATGAAAACGATTGTCTTTGGACCCACCATAGATACTCCCACTTACTCCGAATGAAAGGTAAAAATAAAAAATCGGTGAACATGAACTGCAAAAGCGGAAATGAATCAAAGCGTGTGATTTTCCCTTTTTTGATCACTGACGTGAATTTGAGAAGCGTACATGGCAGATGTCATTGAAAGTTGAAACTGAAACGTTCCAGACAGTAATAAATATACATGATTCGTTCATAGAATGCCGTTTGAAATACTTATTAAGTTTTATGACATGACATATTGATGATCTGTTGAGAGCTTACAATACGACTGAATTTCTTACTTAAGACTGTTATTTGAATTTTATTCCTACAATGTAACCTTTTTATTGCATTCAGTTCAGAAGCTGTTATATCATCTATATACAACAGTAATAATACCAACTCCCAAAAGTTTTTGCAAGTCTTGTATATAAAATGAAACTACTTAAATTTTTCTACTGTGAGTAGTTTAAGATGAGCGCTGATCTTTCAATCAGTCAGTAATTGTAGAGAGCCAGACTTGACAAAACAACATTAGTGACAAAATATCACTACAATTATACAAACTTTGACAGAAACGTAGTTCGAAAGCAAAAGATTCGTTTTTCAGTTATTTCAGTCATGCAAATAAACCAAAATATACACCTCACTTTGTGACAGAAACGTTTCCAAAGTTATGTAAGCGTGATAGAACTGAAATGACAAACATTCGTTCACAATTATTTGTACGATTCTTTCTATTTCGAATGTGTTTATTTCTCTTTATACCAAATATATCAGGATCTTTCAACGACATAAATAAACATTCATCAGTCATTATTTATTGGGAAACACCTAAATTGTTGTTATTTTAAATAAATTGTATAAAAAAACAATAATATTCATGACATAAGCTGGAAACAAATCTTAGTTATAGTCCTGTCAGTGTTTCTGGATTATTCTTTTTATAATTATTTGTAAATTAAATAATTCTAATAAAAGGTATATTTGTGCATGATTTAATTTGTAAGTTAATCACTCAAAGTGCCCAGGGTAACGAACTACTCGTACTGCTTTATTGTTATATAGTGTTACTTTTTTATTCTTGCCACTGTTTAGAATACTTTTACTCACCAAATTACTTATATAACACCATTATGTCTACTGTTTACTTTTTTTTTCTGGATAATTACTTATTTCAGTCATCTCTTATCATAGGAATTGACATCAAATAAACGTTGCTTTGTTTTTTTTATGTTATTATATTTATTATTTCTACGTTTCAAAAGTAATTAAACTATATTAGTAGCTGAATTACTATTATAGTAACTCCACTCAATATCGAGGTTTTCTTTATTTAACCAACAGTAGGATATTTTACTTTTTAAATTGAGGTAATATTTAAGTTATAATAACTTTATTTTAAACCTCAACATTATAGCTCGTTTCAGGGTATATTGAACTTTCTTAACCTTTCTTAACAACAGCCAGCTAATATCAGTGCAAGAACCTTAATTTTTACTTACTAATGGAATGGGAAAAGGAACTAGTGCAATAGGAGCTGGATTTGAATTTTAGTATAAAATGCATATATGTACTTTATTTATTTAACTTTATTTTTCGTCATTACGAAAACTGCAAAGATTTTTTTTACTTTGGAATATGTCGGCGTGGCATTAGTGAACGCCTCGGCTCTGAGGCAATGTATACGACAGTCGTCGGGGCGTCGCGTCGGGAGCCGAATGACACACGCGGGTCATTTTTGTTGGGACTTTGGCTATTAGGTTTTGCCAAGTATATTTGTATTATAAATAATTTATCTTTAAAGTTACTTCACTATACTATACTTAACTTTTATTGATTTATTATTTCTTAGCAATTATATCCAAACCTCCACAATAACCAAGTCGGCAATGATGATCTCGCTCTTGGGGCGTTTTCTATTGTTTTAAATTTGTGAAGAAATGGTTTGCCATTTTTCTTCTTAAATTTCTAAAGAATATCGTATAGTAATATAATCATTTGATGAGACCGAAAGACCTTTTTCCTGGGCAACACTCCTCGTACTTCAAGTATTGTAACGCATCTGCATCTGATGGAAGTGTCGAATGATGGCAGAAGGTGGTAATTTATAAACAGGGTGACCTTAATTTCGTAATTTTGAATAGACTGATAAGTGAATTTGTAAAATCAATAATAATTTACACCATTTTGTCTGGTGAATTGTCTCAGAGAAAACGGTAAAATTTTTAATTATGTTTGATGATTTGATACATATCATATATTTTTGGAATACATATTTTATTTGAAAATTTTTATATAAACCTCTTCACATGTTTACAGATATATAATATAATGATTTTTTATTTTAAGTTATTAATTAAGATTTGAATATAATTTCATCGGACTGACATAATATACTAGCTGTTGCCCGCGACTCCGTCCGCGTGAAGTTCTCGCGAACACAAGGCTCGTATGAAACTCCTACGCTCGAGCTTTTTGGTTAACTTTATTTCAAAATGTTTTATACGAAAAGCCCTATTAAGGTTTCAAGGGAATAGTAGCCTAGATCCAACATAAAAGTCACTTGTAAATATTGGTTAAGACATTTTGATATTCGGATAACTTATTTTGAAGATTACAATACAATAAAATGACTTATAAAGTATAAACATACAAATTTTACCTTTTTATAATATTAGTATAATTTAAGATATTATTGATTTATATATACAGGTTGTAAATTAAAAATATTATATCAATTTGACTCTATATTTAATTATACTCTTGCCACAGTGTTTATATTTGTTTTTCGTTCCCTCGTGTGCACTTGACTTTATAACAAACTCACACAGGTTTCTTGTGAAGTGCTGCTAACTAGATTGTGGTCAGCTCAACTCTACATAGATATTGGTATTGATTTTCACAAGAATACTGCGGTTTTCAATTTACCTACTCTATCGTTACATGGTAAAATATGAAAAAAAGCAAAAACACATTGAAACACTATTTTGATTTAACGAAATTTTCCAAAATATATTTATCTACTCAACAAACACATTGAAGGCCTTATCTATAGATATAAAATGGAATCCTATAATATTCCTTCCAGAAAACAAAATCAGATCTCATATCAACTTTAAACTGGTATGGAACAATGAATGGCCATTTATAATCTTGATACATAGAAAATAGCTTATTCTAATAAAAGAATATTGATTACTCAGGAAATAAACAATAATATACGGTTTTCGATTACGATTGTATCTATCTTAATATATAAAATAAAGTGTAATTGCTGGTGGGGATGAAACATAACTAACTTTTATAAAGCAATATGTATATATTATTACTTAATTGTAATCATAGTTATTTAAATTCTGTCTTTAGTGTATATTCGATAAGAACGGGCCAAATTTTATTTAACTTTCATTGATAAATTGAATATTCTTTTACATATTTTTAATAATAGTAATATAATAATGTATAATAGTAATATATTATATTTATATTTACCCGGCTGTATTCAAGTAGCAATTAAGTTCTCGCCGCAAGTCCGCCACGCTCAAAGCTCATGATTAAGAACCCCGAATGGGTTCGAAACCAGTCGGACACATTCCGATTTAATTTCTACGTGAATACAGCCATGTAAATATAAATATAATAGTCATGGTTCACCAAAGATTAAATATAAAAATATATTATATAATATGTAAAGACAGACACTCTAATTCAATGTGTACTTAACACGACTTACAATATATAACATAACCTAAAAAAGTATATTGAGTGATAAAAGTTATTTAGGCTCTATAAACACCAATCTCTAACAGACCCTTTATTTAGTGAGTCGATTTATTGGTCACTGTTATTGACTGTTGATGTATGACTTTTATTTAATTATACATTCTAGTAGAACGTATCTTTGTTTTGTTTTTTCAAGTTTGGTAAGAAAATAAATGAAACAAAAATCATTTTCTTTTTCCGAAACATGACTGCTATAGGATTTATTTATAAGAGTAATCTTATTAGCGATTTGATTAACCATCATAAAGAAATATTTTTTTTGATAAAATATTTTTTTTTACCCTACGGTTGATACTTTTATCATATATTCTTGTGAAATGTTTATATAATCAACTATTCTATATCAAATCGTTAAACGTTGTATTTACCCTTTGAGGTTTCTTTGAAATTTGTTTACATTGTAAAATTAGATTATAATTAGACATTTTTGATCTCTAAGTCCAAGGGCTTGACCTCCGTGTATATCAACTAGCAACTATATACTATATATACGTTCACGCTACGTTCACGCTACGTTCAAGCTACGAGCGTAGCGTTGAGTTTTAAAAAGCACCAAAATAAAATATTTCTTATTTATTATCGATAAGAAATAATATTCCATTTATTTGATAGCGACTGATTTTGAACATTTTATTTAAAGGACGCTGAACGTGTTTTTAAAAAATAATGTTACTTAATTAAAAAATATATATTAAACATTTTTTTAAGATTTGGAGATAAGTGATTGTACGTATTCATATAAAACATAACTGAAGGACATAAAATATTTATATGTTAACTTAACTTTACTGTTCTGAAAGTAATCTGTCACATAACTTATGTAATCATGTAGATTTCGTATTAACTGCTTGGGGTTGTTTCATTGATTACGAGGAAATGGCGAACTATTGGCAAAGTATACTGACGTCATTTACGTTTAGTATGTTTGAATAATTTGATTTTCTTCCTTATCTTATTAGCAAGGATTTATTCATTAAAAGGTACATTCTATACAAACACAAAGACTACATTCGACCTTTCAGCCCAAATTCTTGTTATCACATCAAAATATATATTTTTAATAGCCATTTAATAAAATATGTTTATTGTTATTATACTCAGTATACTAACAATAAACATTTTTTATAAAATATCATTTTAGTCTCGAATATAAAAAAATATTAACTTTTTCATAAATATATTTTTATAAATAATAATCTTTTATTATATATATTAAGCTTCTATTATAAAATAAATATTCATATTTAAAACTAATATATGTTTAAAAAAAATATAGAAGGAAGAAAAAACGATACGCGCAGAATTCGATCCCGCGACCTGTGAACAACCTTTCCGTAGCCCTACCAACTAAACAACCGTATACCTACCCGCCTCAATGAATTTAACTGTCTATACATGGAAGCATGTTTATTGATATTGCGGTGACAAAGGTGGTTCTTTAATAATAATAGTTTCATTCTTGTTATTAGTTTCTACATTTGGTATTATCTGTACGGTAATTAAACAATACACTTTTAAGTATCTGATTACACAAAATGAAATAATGAAAGTATTATATTATTAAACTATATATATATTAACTAAATAAGACTCTAAAGTTATGTAGGCATTCAAAAAAAAATGCTTAAGAATATTAAATATTGAATTATTCTGAATGATTTGAATGAATGGCACATATTTATATTACCTCACTTACCTGAATACGAAGGACGAACGACGAGGATGACCCATGTAGGTGTGGATAGAATATTATTCGCTTTATTGGAATTGGAAAGTCCATCTCCAGGGAAATTAGTCAATCCCAATTTTAAGACAATATATTTTGTCATAGAAACAAGAAAGCCTATTTTATTGTTTTACTGTTTCGTAAATTACATTAATTTATTTAAACATATTTTATACGGGAAGATAAACACCGAGCCGATGTATTTTTTAAATATGTTTATTTTAGATACCACGTAACATATTTTACTCATTTTCAGTACTTTATAGAGACTGCCATAGACGGTGATTTTAAAAGAGTAACATTAAAGCCTCAAAAGCTTGTCTTTTATCCATCATTGCCTTTTCAATATAGTAAAATTACAGTAGGAAAATTACTAACTTAATCGAAATAACAGTAAAAGATGCACCTTTAAAATAGAAATAACCATTTGTGGAACATGCAAAGTACTGTCGGACCTGTAATTAAAAATCAGGGTCTCTAAAAGCTAAATCAACACCTCATCAAAATATTTGAAATAAAATTGTTACTATACTATGTGTAACTATATTAAGAGAAAATATTTTAAAGTTGCTTAGGCGTTCACTAGTTAATCTGACAGAGAGTAGGTAATATCAGTAGGACGTAATGTAACGAGACGTGCAAACTCCTAACAGTGGCTAAAATAACAGCTATGTTGAACAGTGATAGATCTGCCTTTGATCCAAGTTATAGCCACCAATATAACAGACCTTATTGGAGAAAATGTTACATGATTTTATATACGTATTTTCCGGAAATTCACAAGTGTTATAAAATTAACATTCAAAAATATTGTTTTTTTTAATCTTTTAGCAAAAACGTCTCAATCAAAAATTGAATAGAAAATATACAAGGAGGTTTACTAACGTCAAGTTAAACGATACAGTCCATGACTCAAAACAAATTATAAAAAGGCAAGCAGAAAACTGAACACCCTATTCTCATTAACGTATAATTATTTGAAGAATTCTATCGAACGTTTACAATTCCAATCAATTCTTTATAGAAAAAAAAAACGAGTATATTATCTATGACTCCTTTAGTCGTCGTAATAATATATATACTTGTCTAGTAATTACTGATAACTATCTTGTTATTAAGTGTATTATACATAAAACAGTCTCTTAATGTTAATTTGAAATTTGATCTGGTGTCTATTATTACTAGACCTGTTATTAGACCCGACAGTTGGTAAACAGTACTATACAGTATACAGTATTTACTTATTAGCGTTCTATTTACCTATACATTTCAAAAACAAAATATTAAAGTAGCAATTAACATGAACTTGCCAAATTCATGTACCATGTGTCATAATTACATGTTTCTTAGATTTTTTCTCTCTTTTGCTCTCTCTCTCTCTCTGTCTCTCTTTCTTTCTCTCTCTCTCTCTTTTATTAATAACTTAACCCCAAAATCCAATATAAAGCCGAAATGATTAAAGGTTGAATCATGTGCTAAGGAATCTAACCGCACGCACTTTTTTAATTTATTCTCATCACAAATCTGCCTGAAGTACAGCCTTCGTTTTTAGATTTGATACTAACACGTGATCTGAATACCACATCCATGTTGACTTCTAAAGGTTTTTGTGAGGGAATGAATATTAAATATCTAAATCTAAATAACATTGAAACTATTCAAAAGTTATATTATTATATACTCGTAATTATTTATTGGCTTCTACTAATGTGTTAGGAGAGTCCAGCTGTAGCATTGCTAAGCTCTACTGCAGCTATTTTTTTTTGTTATTCATAAATTCAAATATGGAAACTTTAAAAAAAATATTTCCAATCCGACTCAGATGAAGTCTATTTGTAAAGAGACTGTGAGCCTGCTTCTAATTAAATATAATGTATTATTCTGTTCTTGCGTGTAGATTTCATTTTTTGTTTCCATTGCTTATGTTGCTTTTAGGTATTATCAGCTGTTCGTTCTTCCACATAACAGATTTGGGACTTTTCTAATATTTAAATGCTATTTTTATGTCTGTTTATCGTTATTATTGTTATTGCGGGTTTTAATTTAAATCCTATTTTCTCGGTGTCTCCTGGCGTTTTTTTAAATAATAGAATATAAACGGCAAGTTGATGTTCGGTGTAGGTCTCGATAATTGATCTAACTGCATGTACTCGTATATCAAGTACTTAGTCAAAACAGGAAATCAGTCTGTTCTAGACCAGTCACGTCAAAGTAGACTGTTGTAATTATCCAATGAGTTAAAAAATTAAATTAAAATAACAAAAGTATTTTATTCCTAATTAATTTGATTAGTTGTTTTTATTTAATAAGATGAAAATATCTCTCAAATAAAACTATAGCGATACCTTCGACAGCTAGATAAAGTTTATTTTGAGCATAAGCAAACATAAAAAAGTAGGTACTTGTAAATTTACTTGCAAGCTTGGTCTAAGGGGTAACAAAGTTAATTAGAAGTATGAAAGCGCTCTTGAACTGTAGCACCATTGACACTTATCGACTGAGTCAATCTTATTAACCCCATTTTCGTAGACTAGAAGTATTTGGTTATTAAGGAATAGATGACTTTATCCAAATTGGCAAATCAATGTGTAAAGAGTGGACCTGTTCAAGACTCTTCTTATTTTATTTATTATCAAACAGGCAGATATCATATTAATGTTGAAGTTGAAGTTAATGTTGTCTTATAAAAATAATCAACATTAACGTTTTTTATTACTAATACACTTTAATTACAATAGATTTGTTTTACGTAAGCGATTTCAATAGAGATGTTTTTTTAATCAATCTGTAAAAAGCTGTTTCGTCTTGGCCTTTTCACCCCAATTTGAATAATATAAGATAACTATATATATATATATATATATCCATACATTTTCTAATTTGCCCAAAATGTATTAATATTTCTTTAATGAGAAAAGCAATCCAAATATGGAAATAGATAATAACTTAACAGCACACAATGTTTAATCAATATCTGGACGGTACTTTTGTTGTATTGTATTTATATCATTATATCAGTAATCAAAGTGCTCTATACTTTGATCAAGTCAATAACCTATACCGTTGACATTATTCATTAAAATGCGTCTAGTAGTTTATATGTGACGCAATAAAAACAAAGAGATGAACTGACAAAATTGACAAAATTTTTGTAATACGTCCTTTTGTTTAAATATAGGTTCCACGGGTTTTTTTATCTTTAACGTACATTAATATTATACTTACAAGTTCATTAAATGTAATACAGATAATCAAATTATAAGTAAACAAAGCATCTTTATTAGTAAGAGAAAAAAATTTAGCTGAAGTGTGAAGCTATCGAAGTCAGTCGTGTACTGAACTTCAATAGGGATAGAGGCTGAATGCTTGAATCGATGATTACAACTTTCAAAAATAAGACGGTAATATGAGTGAGTAAACATTATTTCAACGACCGGCATGAGACCTCTGAAGGCGACACTACATCTTAACTTCAACCACCATAACTATCTCTGCAACGCGTCCAGAGAACAGCTGCTGCAACTGCTGCCGCTTCTGCTGCACACAGTTCACGTCATGAAACCGCCATACTTCGAGCTCGTGAGTAAGAATCGATTTCACTTGATTACGACATAATATTAAGTTAATATAATAACAGTGAATAGAACATCCATGAACATCACATAGAAAGACTTTGGGATCTATACCGACTGGCGTCCCTTAGCTTGGCTTATAAAATATAACAAAAGAAAGGTTTTTAAATTTAACCTTAACATCTCCATTCACAGACAGAGATATAAAAGGTTTAAAAACTGAAACTCAATTTGAATGTGTTTTGTAAATAACGTTTCAATATACTTTATCTTTTATTGACGAATCTTAATTAACTTTTTAATATAATAAAAAAATTACGGTATATCATTATTTGCAGCTCCTATACGAGCTAGCTTGACTGATTAAGTACTACCCTCTTACAGAAGGACGGCGTCGAGGAGTCTTACCGTACGAAGAGTACTTGTAATGGCAACGTGAGTGAGAGACTCGGATACCCAAGATCCCTTTACTCCCCAGGTGTCCTGGTCTTCTGTATTTCTTAATCTGTCCATATTCGACAATATTCTGGTGAATGTTGTATTGCCATTTAATCCATAAAACCCATATTTTAATATTATGATTTGTGATTCTAGCTTTGACATATTTTTTTTTCAATATGGCAACTTCAGTTTCAACAACAATATGTTCAACCATCTTGTTCTGGGAATATAATTCAAAAACTAACAAAAAAACCATTTATGCAGATACTTTAATGCAATAAAAGCTGACATATACTGACAATAATCTCCGTTAGACTTAAGCTTCAAAAAAACTAAACTAATTTTGATGACGATCTGTTTTAGAATTTTATATTTTTTCCTGTAGACAAGGAATCTATTTTATAATGATTTATTTATTTTCTAAGACTCAAATGGAGCTAAAACAAAAGTCAATGGGTGTTTTTTATAACCGCTACCACAAATGTCAAAAAATTTAATGTCTTCAAACCAAAATAAGATAATTAATACAAAATCTTATTTTGAATGTCATTAATATAAATTGCTTTTTTAATTACAGGATAAGGATCTATATAAAAAAGACAGTCGTATTTAATATATTAATAATTATACTTTATGTAATTATATAAGTATATGATGATAAAGTCATGCAATGACTGACTCCCAGAAGTCGCAAATTTGAATCCAACACCTGTTCAAAAACTGTAGGTTCTAGATTTATTTCTTATTTTTGATAATAATACTCTATTCAAAATATTATATCATAACCACACAATATTCTAACTCAATTGTTGCATAACTTTGAATATTTTACAAATCAAATAATCGTACTTCCAATAAGTCATATTTCTTAAAATACAATACTCCTTTCTTTTTTTGATTCCTGCCCTCCTTCCTATGTATTAACAATATAATTCAATCCTTTACTCTCACATTCGTGAATATCCAAGGTACTTACGACCCTAGATAATAAGACCCGTCCTTGTATCAGAAAATACTCTTTATATTACTTTCACGTCTGCAGCTGGGTCGCAATATGTAAGTGTCTTTCCCAGAGGACGTTCGACTTCTGACCGCATTTCTATTACGAAATATAATTGTTTATTTTTTATAAATATTTATAGTGTACATCTAGTTTCACTGTTATTCTATCGATTCATTAGTTATTTATTTATTATTTTAGTACAAATCTTGCAAAGCTTAGCCTACTGCCACAAGCATTTTCTTTCTAAAAGTCATTTTCTTCGTAAAAATTAGATAGGTTATTCTTTTTTTTTTTTTTTTTTTCTGTTTATTGGTCTACAAAACAAAATGACAATCATATACAATATTCACAGGAACAAAACATTGAGAGCATTTGAACGATGACTGCATTTTTCTTGATGTAAACACAACATGCGTATGGAAAATAATTAAAAACTACAACATACTACGGTAACAACTAGTAAAATAAAATAAACAATAAAAATGAAACGTATACATTTGTCTTATAAAAAAAAAAAACATTAAAATCATTCATTCAACATTTTACGTATAGAGGCATAAGAACTCATGGTAAAAATATCCCATTTAAAGCAAATACTATTATAAGATGAACACATGCGATGTATTGGTGAGTGCCTTGCTAAATTTGTTCTCGAATTAGGGAGACAAAAAGTTTTGCGGTTTTGTAAGCGACTACTAATACGTGGAATTGAAAAACATAAGCGTTGTAATAGATCAGGGGAGTCATTACGGTCATGAATTAATTTGTGCAAAAATATTAAATCCTGAATATTTCTCCGTTTATGCAAAGGTAATGTCTTATAAAAATGAAGTCGCTGTTCGTAAGAATTTAGATAGTGACATTTGTTGTCTTCATAGGCGAGATGGTAAAAGAATCTTTTCTGAATACATTCTATTCTATTTATATGTACCTGATAACCAGGGCTCCAGACCACACTACAATACTCAAGGATGCTTCTTACGAAAGTGTTATATAGAAGAATAGAAACATTAGGTTGCTTGAATATTTTTAACTGTCTGTTAATAAATCCGGCTAGTTTTGATGACTTTTTTATAATATGATCATAATGTGGTCTGAAGCTCAAAGAGCTATCAAGAATAATGCCAAGGTCACGGATGGTATGGACTTCTTGTATGGGTAAATTATCAATGTAATATGTAATTGATTGGGATATTGTTTTGCGAGAAAATTTTATGAAAAAACATTTAGAGTTGTTGAGATGCATTTGATTAAAATTACACCAATTCACAATATAGTTAACATCGGCTTGCAAAGTTTCTGTATCTGAAAAGTCATAAATTACACGATAAATCTTAAGATCGTCAGCAAAGAATTTCCAATTAGATTTTAAATTTACACAGAGATCGTTTACAAATATTAAGAAGAGCAAAGGGCCTAAATGTGAACCCTGAGGAACACCTGAGTTTACTGTGAATTGTGCTGATTTGTAGCCGCGAATATTAACTAATTGCGTACGATTCAGTAAATAAGATTCAACCCATCTAAGTAAAGAACCATGTATTCCCAAGTACTCCAACTTTTTTAGTAGCAAGTCATGTTTAACTACGTCAAAGGCCTTCCTAAAGTCTGTGTAAATAGTATGAACCTCTTTTTTATCGTCCATGGCTTGTGCAATATCGGATACATACGATACAAGATTAGAAGCAGTTGATCTACCGGGTAAAAAGCCATGTTGGTCTTGATTTATATATTTATGGACGTGACGTGATAAATGTCTATGCACTATTAGCTCAAGTATTTTAGCACAGTTGGATAATAAAGAAATAGGCCGGTAAGTTGACACGTCATTTATATCCCCACCCTTGTGAACAGGTGTCAAATGAGCTTCCTTCCATTTGGAAGGAAATATCCCTGACTCAATCGATTTTTTATAAATTTGAGTTAATGGCTTGTACAGAAATTTTGCACACTTTTTTAAGACTAACGGAGGCAAGTCATCGGGGCCACAAGATTTATTTGTATTTAAAGAACGTAGAATTTTTAAGACATCTTCTTCATCCACGCATAGTTTTCCGAGTAATAAATTGTTATTGCATGGATTACTGCCAGGTAGATTTGAAATTGACGAGTTTCCCTGGTTTAAATTAAAAATGCCTTGAAAATATTTAGAAAATAGATTGGCTATTTCTTGCCCTCCAAAAGCTCTTTCAATTTGCAGTGTCATATCATTAGGAATTGAATTTCTGTCTTTACTCTTTTTGAAATTGAAAAACTTGAAAAAATATCTCGGGTTACGTCTTAAATTATGTGGTGCTTCTGTTTTAAAATTATTGTAACATTCCCTAAGTAAAAGTTCACACCTTTCTCTCAAAATTATATAAGTGTATTTATCCAATCCATTTCCATATCTTTTGTGGCGTTATATGGTATGGTACTTGGATTTTTCTTTGAGGGCTTTAATAAGAGATAAACTATACCATGGAGGAAATTTTTCATTAGTGGGCATTCTAGTTGGAGTAAAATTATGTACTAAAGGCATTATTTTAGAGTAAAAAGCTTCAATAAATTCATCAATGTGTACACATTCTTCAAATACAACGGACCACTCGATACTTTCCAATGAATAATTCAAAGCTTAGTAATCACATTTAGCATAATTGTATGATAAATTCTTATTAAATTTGACAGTGCTTTGCGAGGATGATTTAATATTTATACTTAGAGGAGGATGGTGTATGTCTATAGGCACAAAAGGTGCTAATGCGCGAGCCACTGACATGGATGACGGGTCAGTAGTAAAAACTAAGTCCAATATCCTCCCATTTTCGTTAACAATAGAATTACATTGATAAAGACTGTGATATGTAATATTATCTATAAAATTATTTACTATGAGGCCATTACACGTGGATGGTGAAAGAAAAAGTGAGCTTGAATCGTATTTCCATTTTATTTCCGAAAAATTAAAATCACCGAGCAACAGAAATGATGAGTTCTCCTTTTAATTTGCAACTATGTTAGAAAAGTTGTACAAAAATGTATCAACATAGCATTTATCCAAGGGCGGTGGAAAGTACGCTACGCAAATATTTATATAGCTCCGATCCAATTTTAAGGTGACCCAGAGATCTTCACAAGAAGAATCGCATTTGTATTTTCTGCTAACCTCAAACTTCCTCAAGACACCCACCAGTATACCACCCCCTTCCTTTTTGCTAGAGGAAATTGCAGATGAAGATCGGTCTCTTCTAAATATATTATAACGCGGATCAAAAATTTCAAAATCAAATACGGTATCATTAAGCCAAGTTTCGGTCAAGACAATTAAATCAAAATCATTAGAAAGCACGAATAGTTTAAAGTCTTCTACCTTAGTTCTCAAACCTCTTACATTTTGATAATAAATTGCTAACTTGAATTTTAAGCAATTATTAAACTTATATGTACATGCTTAAATAATAAAAATATTTAAAAAAAATATTTAAAAAAAAGTTAAAGGTTTTTCAAAAAGTTTTCGTCTTTGACTAATTTAGCCTCCGATTTAACATCTTTGCGGACAAAAATTTTTCCATTACGTACCCAAACAAACTCGTAATGTTTTTCTTTGGCGGCGATTCTGGTAGCTGCATGCAACTGTTTGTTTGCGGGAGTCAGATGTTCCATAGCGTAAATGGGCTGTTTTATAGAGAAACCGATATGTGTTGAGTTGAGCTTTGCATTTCTGTTCTTCAGGTTGTATTGCTTGATTGCAGCTAGAAAATTATCACGAGCTCTTGGACTTATCAACTTTATTACAATACTTCGTGGACGTTGACTTTTGGAATCAAATTTAGCAACCCTATGACAATTTATCACTTCGTGATTCGTAAGCTTATATGACACAGCAATTGCTAGTTGTTGAATGACGGTGTTTAAATTTTCGGATTTACTTTCAGGTACACATTGGAGCTCAATATTTGAGTCACGTGATCTCTGCTCCGTTTCAGCTAGATGATTACTAACCTCACTTAGTTTTGTTTGCATAGAAACACTATCGGCTGTTAATTTGGCAATTATCTTATAATTTTCTGTATTAATCGTTAACTGATCATCGTGAACTTCCGATAAGAAATTAACGGATTTCAAAACTGTATTATATATTTATTCTGTAACCTTAATAAATATATATATTTGGACACATCGACACAACGCAATCTAGCCCCAAAGTAAAAAAAGCTTGTACTATGTGTCCTAGACAACTGATAAACATACAGAAATATATAAATACAACAAATATTTTCTAGTGTAAGGTCGATTCCACGGCAGTGGCATACCAGTGGTACACCAGAGGCACACCAGTGACACATCAGTGGTACACCAGTGGCACACCAGTGGCACACTAGTGGTACACAAGGGGCACACCAGGGACACACCAGTGGTACACCAGTGACACACCAGTGGTACACCAGTGGTACACCAGTGGTACACCAGTGGTACACCAGTGGTACACCAGTGGCACACCAGTGGTGTACCACTACAGTACATACATACATACAGTACATTAAGCTTATACACTTTGCATAAACACTAATTACTAAGCTTACGTACTTAACTTATGAACATAGCTTATGTACTCAGCTTATGTATATTAGCTTATATACTAAGATTATGTATTGTTTGTTTGTTTTGATGTTTGTTTTTTTTTTTTGGATAAAATAAATGCACGTGATATATGACTACACCTCCTCCCCTCCCTTGTGATATGCCGAACTCACCCCCCCCCTATCAAGCCTCACGTGATCAATGGATTACCTCAATGATGATTGCCCTATGTTATCGAAGTCAAAATATCGATGTTTTTGTTCACTATTGATGTATATTGATCATTCCTATTGCTTAGCTAAGTGTAGGTTCTAATTACTTGAGCTGCTTTTGAATATACCACTTACATTTAAGATATTCTTAAATTTAGGTGAGGTGATTAACGAATTTGAGTAGAGTTATGTTTCTAGAATATATTTATAGGCTTTTAAGTCTATTAGTAGTTTATGAATTGACTTGTTAAGAATATTGTTTGTTCCTAGTACCGTAGCGTGAGGTAATGTCGTTAGCGTCATGTAATTGAACCGTGTTATTTATCAACGATCGTAACACTTTATATTGGATAAATAGTAATCAAGTAAAATACATATTTTTTTATGAATGGAATTTGTTTCATTCCGGCATTGTATCTAGTGTAGACATATTTGTAGCAGATTATAAGGAATAAACGAGTTTAAATTAAATGTAAATTAATAAGATACAATAGACTCGATGTATTGTATGTTATTAATTTATACTTACTTTAATTAACCGTAGATTATTTAAGGCAAATCCAAATGTTATATTATTATTTAAATGTATGAATATCCAACATGGCAAAATAATTATTTAGAAGAAATAATATCTCAGTCGAATATTAATTTCGGTTGAATTTTTGTGTGAATTCGTCATTAATAATACGTAACACTCTTACACTTTTCAAAATTGTTTACATTTCGCCTAAAATAAATATGAATTTATTTAATTATTCACTACTCTCAATTTCCGCTACAGAAATCCCGATAATCACAATATTGGATGCATATTATTAAGAATATAGAAAATAAATGAGGTAAGGCAAGAGATAGAAATAAAACAAACAGAAAACAGCACCTTATATGAAAGATATAAGAATAGTGTTTTATTTACCTAAAGAGTTCAAGAAAAGAGGCAGATAAAATTATCCTTCATTTATTATTCTTTAGATATATTATTTTTCCATCAGTATGTTTGTACGACTTTGAAGGTTTTTGACCGGCATTAAGTGACTTCTTAGATAGTTAACATTTTTAATTTGGTGCGGTAGGTGCGATCAGATTAGATCTTGTAATTAATAACGTAAGAGCTTGAAATAGAGAAAAGAACTGAAACATTAAACTAAAACTAAAAACCTTAATTATTTATTCTTTTGATAAAAGATTTATACACTGGCAATAATGCACACAAAACCTATACTAAACTAATCCAGAGCTTGTGAGTGCTGACACGAACGGAAATACAATTTGCGTACTGGACAGCTTATCTCTTATCTGTAGATGAATTGAGTATTTTGTACTCCACTTATAATATGAATAGCAATTATTATATCCACTGTCAGTTATAATTATTTTGATCAACTTACTTTTACTTTTTTAAGTAGATCTATTAAAACGTATAATATTTGAAAAAAACAATAAATTAAAACTATCAAAATTGTTTCATGTAGTCATTATTTCGTGACTATACATGCGTATGTGTGCGTAGTCAAGCTTTGTCAATGTAGTTATGTAAGTTGCTACCAATCTGTTTCGTACACGCGTCCTTAAGAAATCAATATGATAAATTTGATGTGAGTCAAATTTTTTTCGAGCTTAATAAAGAATTGTATACAATTAAAATGCAGTTTTTAAATGTGAAAGAGAAAACTATATACTTGAATTTGCTATTACTCTATTCAAAGCACTCCCAAAATATGTAGTTTTTAGTATGACAGTGTAGTTTCAACAACCAGGTTACCCAAATAATCTTTTAATTCAAATTAATATACGTCAAACTGTTAATAAATCGAATGATATTGTAAAATTCTTCATTAAATATTTACTAGGTTTGGATTACATTAAGGAAATGAGTGAATAGGAAAGATATCATTTATCGGTAAATTCGTTCCAACTCAGTGAAATCCATTTAAGAAAACGGTTGTAGCTTTGACAATAGACTTTGCTTGATATGACTTTTCATGAAATTTGCTAAGTTTGTGAATATTCTGAAGTGAACAATCGCTTTTATCCGGTGGAGTCACATAGATTGAGGACAGTATGAAGTGAATTAATTTTAATATTAAGTTAAGGTTCAAACATATACGTATTAATACGATCATGATCATTAATCATGGGTCAAGTAGAACGTGATATTAAGAAGGGTTGATACGATTAAGCAAAGTACTGTTAGGCGAATGTATGTCAGTGGGAATGAATAGGTTAAACGTTCGAATCAATAAAAAGAAAATAATTTCACATGAATTTAATTAAAAATGTTTTCTTCTTGGTATTGTCAGCCTACATAACAGGAATTCGTCTTTTCAAAAACTCAGGTTAGAAAGGACGCTATACCAGAAAGCTGGAAATTTGATTGTATAATAAATTTTGTAACACTAAACAGCTAACTTTGATTTAGTTAAAGTAGAAATGTCCCTAAAATTGTAAATAAACTACTGAATCATGTATATTCTCAAACATGTACCTTTGTGGCTTCAATATTAATTTCTATAACTTCAACTTCCGATATCGTTAAGAGTGTATACGTTAAGACTCATTGTCAAAAGCCCAAGTCTTAAACTAGTCGTTTTAGGAGCATTCATAGATCAAGATTACATTTAAATTTGAATATTACTTTTAGCAATGAAGCCGTAGTTGTGTCTAATATGTATAGAACTTAGATCACTTTGCTCGAACTTTACTTGTTGAACAAGAGATATCTGTTGAGATACGCTTGTCTACACTTTACTCATTCGAGTTCACGTGATTCGCGGATAGTTTGAAAGTTCATCTCAGATTGCTATCTTGTAAGCTATTCCACAGAGACCCTAGTGTAACATTGTTTCTTTATCCATTATAATATATTATTTTTATTTATTTATTAAATCTTTATTGATAAAAAAATGTACGATGGGCATTACTGGGCATACTTAGAGCATTTTTTACCAGCCAACACGTAGAAAAAATACAATGAAAAGAAAAAATAGTAATAAGACAGAATAAAAACTAAAATATTACAAAATTAAATAGAAATATTATGTTTATTGAAGAAGTTGATCTAGATATATTATTAAGAATAAATATTGTAAAAATATTATTCACAAATTAATGAAATAGAAAATAAATTAATTGTTGTTTAAAAACCCATCTGTTTGTTTTCCTCGCTAATTTAGAATAATATATATATAAAGATCATTTTTTAATAGTAATAAGCAACAAATAAAGTTATTAAATATTTTAGTCGCCACTTCCCCTTTAAGCCCCCGAAGCAAAAGAGGGGTGTATAATTATTTTTTTTATTTCAAAGATGTCTTATAACAACATTAGGTATCACAACTGAATATTATCAGCTCCTTAAAAGGGGATGAAGGTTTTTAAAATGTCTAATAACAGTAAGTTTATTAAAAGAAATCAATCTTAAGCACAACTGTAGCCATACTTAATTTATTAAAAAATGTAATGTTTATACATTTTATATGATCATTTATTACATAAATAAATATTAACATAAAAGGTTTAGCTCGTGTATAAATAAACACGTCGCCGGATTGTCTGTTAATGTGTAACAAACAAGTTTCATCATAAATAAAATATTTTCCTAGTTTTTCTAGAAAACTGTTTTTAACGGATAATGACAAACACCTATCTCGTCTTCTCGTAAACACACAAAGCTGCTCTACATTCGCCACGGTCGTTAATATTAAAATGTAATATTCGAATCTAGTTATACGCAAGCTTAATACATTGAAAATTGTTTTTTTTTTATTATATTTTTGCCTTACTGTATATCATATTATATATTATTACAAGTTACACAACTATATTTTTTTTTAACATAACCCTATAAAAGTTTCAAAACTCTAACATGACCAGTTACGTCAAACCATGATAATTTATTAAGAAAGGCCAAAGGCCGTGATGACAAAGGTCTATAGAATCCCCTACAGAGCAATAAATGCTACGCGTGACTTCGAATTTCCAGCCGTAAAGGTTTTTCTCCGATTCTTTCACATAACTTAATTCACTTAAACCTTTTCTCAACATATACAAAAATATTGAACTGTAAAGGAAGACGAAGCTGCCAAGAGCAAGACAATGATTGGTCAATAGCATTCTACAAATATTAATACAAACATTATAGGACTTGCATCTGTGACCTGTGGGATACAGTCCCGTCATTCTATTAACTGAGCTATCAAGTCACTCACGACCTTGATGAACTTAGCATTCTTTATAGTCGTCTTTATCAGAATGGAGGGGACATGTATGTTAGGTATCTTTATCAAATCCTTATCAATAATTCTTGTAAAACAGAATAACATTGAAAAAATGTCGCAACCTAATTAAAATGTTTGAAAGTGTAGTTAGCACATGTTAATAAACTTGTAATTTTATTTAAAAGATATCATAATAATAAGGATATTTTTAAAACTTTGCAATTATATTTCCATTCCCCCCCCCCCTCACTCCCGTTTAATTTATAAGCCATTGATCATCACTTAACATGTATATAATTCCATAGGTACTTTTAGTTAGATTAAATGTATTTATTGTATTTTATCCTAAAGAAAATCATAAAATTCCTGATTCTACATATCCTGATTTAACATTACACTAAATGTTATACAAAACCGCCATGTTCTATTATTGTGTAATAATTATAGTTTAAAATCAGTTCTTGTTAAAAAGAAAGAATTATTCGGAATAAAAAGTATAATTATATCAAAATGCAATTTGTAGATTTTGGGTGATACGCAAACAGGAATAGAAAAAATATAATTATTGTAAACCATTTTTTTTTGTTAGGAATTGTTTAATGTTAAGATTTAAACTCCAAACTATTTTATTATATGTATAGGCATTGGCTTTGAAATTAAGTTTTTTTGATAAATGTTTCTTGATACTAAATTAATTACTACGCTAGGTATAACATTGAATTGACAAATACTCTCTGCAGGGTAATTTATTTGATAGGATATTAACGAAATTTTTTATGAGAGGCTTAACGATATCCTATTAACTTTTTCAATGAGACACTTTTATTGAGTGGTTTTAAAAGAGACAGACGAGAGACATTTAGTTAGTTTTATTTAGTTCTTTTTATTAAATACATCACAAAAATAAAAAAAAATGTAGTACTTACAAATTTCTATTACAGTCTTAACCATTTTTGTACGATATTATTTCCCATTGTTATGTCATATAAGACCCAAGTCACCCAACACTGATCATTAACAATCCAACAGAATAACGTTTGAATCTAAACTAACAATTATCAATTGTTAGGTCAAAATATTTGTATACAATTACGATAATATGAAAAGTGATAAGCAATGTAAAAATCGGTCGAATATAAAGCATTTTAAGACGTAAGAATAAACTACAAATTGCTCGATCCACAGAAAAGAATAACGTATAAATAACGCAAACAAAATTCACGTACTTGGTACTATAATTTATGGGTCACGACCTTTGTCTAAATCATGATTGTCAAAAACTACTAGGCGTAGTATAAAATCAAAACCTACTAAAGACCTAGACTACCTAGGCCATCAAAATTATTTGATAATAATACCACAAGTCCCTGTTAATATTATTCATATATATACTTATATTTATTTGTTTGTTTATGAATATTATAACTTTAATAAAAACTAAAATTATAGTATATTACAATATTGTACTAACTATACTCTTATATATATATTTCACACATTTCTTCATATATGTCTCCAAACATATACAACAGTACAAGTAACATTAGGCATTTTTATATCAACCTTCGGTAAAATATTTTTTATGAGAGAAAAAATACATATAAAGCCTTAGCTGCTGAAGTCGGCACGTTCGAAAAGATAACTTACGAACTATATTTTCACTTTTGTGTGCTATTTTTTAGTCGCTAAGAAAATTATAAAAAAATGACAAAAAAATAATTTACATATGTACAACTGACAACTTTACAACGAATCCTCAAACACCTCAAATCCTCAAAGAAAGTATGTTCCAAGGTAGGTAGTAGCTACTTAAAATACCAAAACATATAAGTACTGGACGTTCTATATTGCCTAGGCCCTTATATTTCCGCCACAGTGATCAAGGTTCACGGATAAAAGGGCTCTGAATACACAAGCCAGCAGCTTCTATGTGGAAAATCAGTATGTTTTCTAATTTGGTTTCGGATTTTTTGTAAGGAAAATCTTAATAGGATTTAATTTTTTTATTACTTTTTCAAGCAAAGAGTTAGTACTAACAAAGACTATATATATAAGATAACCAGTAAAAAAATATTTGATAGAAACATTGTTCATCCAGAAAATAAATTAAAAACAAATATAAGAAAAGCGGTATAATATAAGCCGCCATCTTTTCAAAGGATCCATATAAAATAAAGTCAAAG
Organism: Dircenna loreta; assembly: GCA_963555665.1. Classification (NCBI taxonomy): domain Eukaryota; kingdom Metazoa; phylum Arthropoda; class Insecta; order Lepidoptera; family Nymphalidae; genus Dircenna; species Dircenna loreta. Next base: position 6,136,682 of record OY743089.1, on the reverse strand, counting down.
TATTAAAGAAATACGTTGGCAGAAGATGAAGTAAACAAACAAAACCTATGCATAAGCATAATGCATATACAACGATACATACATTTACCTTTATATATAATATATATATATAATTAAAAAAATATAAGAGACGTGTAGAGGAAAAATTGATTCTAAAAGTCTGAACTATAAGCGGAAAAAGTATTTTTTATAAGACGATGTAAAGGAATCACACAAATGTGCTCATTTTTAACGAAATATCATATTTTTTAAATGTAAAGATATTCCAAAGGATAACAATGCAGAGTAAGAGCGAAAGGAGGTTTAATGATAGGAGCTTTAAGGGTAAGGTTTTGATTGGACGCAGTGAACGGTTACGTGAGTTACTAACGAACTCAAATTGAAAAAACGTTTCAAGTAGAAAGAATAATATATAATGAACAGTTTACTAAAGATACTATTAATATTGTATTCAACATCACATTTACTGCAATGAAAAGTTTGGTTAAAATGCGAAGCTCGAATACGAACCTCATACAAAGTTTTTGTAAACGCTCAAAATTATTTATCTATTTAGATCTAGATTCTATATAGATTGTCACAGAAACAGAAAATCTTGGAGTCTTCATGGATGAACTCTTAAAATTTAAGAATAAATTTTTCGTCTAAAATACCATACCGAACAAGAAAATATTTAAACACGACGATTGAAGTCGTTCAAAGTGAACTAAAAATAAACACTGTCAAATTTAAATATCTATTGTATTTGATTTTATTTTTTTGTATTTGTGATGCTATCTCAAAATTGTAGCACCTTAAACATTTAATTTGCGATTATTTTAGAATATTAGACATATCACAACAATTTTTAAAATTGTTTAATTTGTATTTATTGACTGTCGTTAATTTATGTTATGTTGTTGTTAAAATATAAATATACTAAATGCTCATCATAATATTACATTATGATATTATGTTTATTATTTATGACGCGTGACGCGTTATGAAATGGCGGCAACAGAAAATCAGCTTCGAGAACACTGTTTTAAAAAAGATTGGTGTTCAATCAATTTGGACAACAATACTTCTAAGAGTTATTAATTGTATCATTTTTCATTTATTTGGGAATTTAATGTAAATATTGTATAAATCTGTCAGTCACATAAAGTTTTTAATTTGATTTTATGTAAAAAGTTTTAATCGAATTATGTATTTATAAATGTAATGTAACTACAAATTTAAGGTTCTCGGAATTTTTCATTTAAATATGCTATAAACATAAAACATTGCTTTATGCCAAATTTCAAGATTCTAGGTACATCGGAAGTACCTTTTAGGTTTGGATTTCCTTGCGAGTAGTTGCGAGTTTGATAATATGCGGCTTAAATTGCTGTTTCTTTTGATTGCATTGACAAAGATATTTGATTTTGTTACAGCTTGAAGGTATTTGACAGACTTTGAGTATTTGATATGAATTTCAATTCAATAGCTCTACGCGGTCCTAAGAAAAGGAGTGGTAACTTTAAAATGTTTCTATTATTTGATGTAATTTTTTTTTTTTTTGCACTTTCAGACGTTGCTTCGTTCGTCGTCGTTCGTCGACTACAATTCAAAATTGAGGTCATGGTTTCGAGAGGTGAGGTTTCGATTCCCTTGCGCGTTAAGACAATTTGAGACATAAACGACTAAATCTTTTGATTACATTGGCTTGGAAGTTTGATTTTTACACAGCTTCAAGGAACTGTAGACTTGATATAAATTTCAGCTTAATAACATGACGCATTTCTGAGCAAAAGGGTCTTGACAGACGGACGAAAGGACAACAAAGTGATCCCATACGGATCCTTTTTTCCTTTTGAGGTACTGAACCATAAATAGAAAGATACAATTCCAGTGCCCGCGCGTTACTTCGTGAATAATATTAGTTAAAAGGTAGTCTATTTTAAAACCTAAAATATTTTTCTGCTCATGATCTATGTTTGTAAAAAATAATTGAAATTCATAATTTTTTTTTTTGCACGGTTGTCAGAAAAATATCCAAACATTATATGCCTTAAATATGGTAAAAAATAACTTAATTAACATTTATTTTTATTAATTACTCTTCATATACATATCATATTTATTTATTAACGAGTCCTGATGTATGGAAGCACGATTGAAATTGACAAGATGTAAATATCGTAGAATAAAAATGATAGATTTAAGAAATAAAAGTATTAATAGAATAAGCTCTAAAAAAAAATTTAAAAAAATACAGTTTTTATGAGTCATTTATTAAAAAAAAATCCTGTTAACATAATTTTACTCTTTGATACCAAAAAAAAAAAATACAATCAAAATTAAAATTACATTTTTTACTAACGTTTTTAACGACTTTTATACGGTTTCCAGTAATTAAAAAAGTAAGGCTCCTTTATTGCTTCTTTTTTCGTTTCACCAAAATTCACTGGGTCAGTAAATCACTGACAGGAATGTCACTCACCTAAATTATGACCAACGTGCAGACGTAACAAGACAAATTACACCTGTCCGACGTGGAAGCCAATGAGAATTTCAGAAATTCCGACCAAATTTACAGAATTCCCACAGTATTTGATTATTTTGTTGAATAATGACTTCATATAAGTTTATACTGGTTCTTTTCCATTAAAAAATAAGTGTTATATGTGCAAGAGCGTAACGGAAAGTTTATTGTTTTTTAATTCTTAAAATGGAACAATAGGCAAACTAATTGCTAGATATCATTTTCTACAAGTCAACCTAATTAGGAATAATAAAACATACGATAGGGAATAAATATAATATTTAACTAGATTAATTGTAATCTAAAACAAAGACTTCTATTACTTTTTACTAATTTTCATCCAAATCGATTAGCTCTTTTTTAATTATAAAAGAACATAAAAAAAACACATTCATGCCTGTATCAAAACTGTCGTTATAGTATTTGTGTATATAAGGTATTTTTTAAATTATTTTTAATTATACTACATAATTTTTAAATTATATATAATTAAATATTCGTTCACTTTTTCCTTTCAAATAAATAATATTTTGGAAGTGTAAGGAAAATGTATGTTGCAAGTCATTGTATTACATATGAGCTGTTCCAAAAAAAAAAGTTTCAAATCCGGATCCGAAAATCTCATCAGTGGTCCAGACATTACCCCGTTGTAACAAAAACTCTAAGAACTCTAAAAAACAGCCTCCTTTTTAGCGCCATTAAAGTAAATATATATAGCGCCATATAGATAACAGACCAAAACAACAAAGCATCTCTATGGGTAATTGGTTCAATTTGATTAAACATATGAGAAGTTTTCTTTTGGTCCGATGTTTGGTTGGATGAAACAGTTTTATAATTTAAAGTTTAGTTCGGTATCATAATATTTGTATGAAAATCGTTTTGCTCATTCTGAGAATATATTTCTTTTTACGCTTAAACTAAGTTGACGCTTGAGTACATTCCACCTGATGGAGAGTGGAAATGTAGTCGTAGGTGGTAAAGCGCATCAACTTAGTAAAAGCCTATGCACTCTTGCCTAAAAGAACAAATTCTTTAGAGAATTCGTATAATTAATACAGAAAAGGTGCTTGAAAAGCTAATCACAATTGTTATTGTGACTCGTATATTTTAACTAAGTATGTATGTAATGATCACCTCACAAAGAAAAACAATTTTAAAAAATCCTTAAACATTGGATTATAATCGAAAATTAAAATTATATATATTTGAAAAGAATAGAATTATAGAATATGAAATAACTATTTATACACAAATATAAAGCTAAGTTGTCATTACTTAGTATATAAAAGGAATAATAATATCATATGTTAGTCTCTAGACCTAGTCTAGACCTAAATGCTATGCTATGGGATAAATGCGTCACAAGCCCAACGCTTAGATCAATAGTGTGTCTCTATCGCTTGTTCGGCGCTCTCACTTGTACGCTCGGTTCAGATGGAACGTGACAATGAGTTATACTTTTTCGTGCGTGCAGGTGGCGTTCATCGATTTACAAGACGTTATCACGGTAAAAAAATTAACACACGGCAAAAGTGAAACTTCACTAAAGTAACCTAAGAGAGAATGAAATGAACATAAAGTATTCATTATCCTAATACTCATTTTATTAGGATAATTGTAAAGTTTATTACTTTTAAAGTATTTTTACCAAGCCCAATAAGTAATTTATATGTATATTCAAGATAATATAGTATATTACACGTTTAAACAGTTTACATGTTTTTATTTTTAACAAATAATATACGAGGCTGTTGGTAACTAAAATAGGAAATCAATTCTCTAGTTTCAAATTGATTTACATATGTTTCGGAACGCGGCATCCATTGTTGTTTACGATCTGTTGTTTACGAACGAAAACTACGAACGAGGCATGAACTCTTATAAACTATCATAGTTTTAAGTTTTATTGCAATATTACAAGCATTTTTTTTTTACTCGTATTATATTTTTTATATCTGCTCAGTGACATAAAATAATGAATGTTTTCTGAGAATACTAAAGAATAAATTAAAACAATATTACGTTAGTATTAATATTTCAAATATCAAAACACACTTCATGGTCAAGTCAAGTCTAGGGTAAAAGAATACATAATACAGGATGATGTTCAAAACTTACTATCGAGACATTAAGTACTTTTACGTTTAGATGAATTTGAAAGTAAGTATTATTGTAATATTTCTATAAGTGTTCATGGAAACATCTTTGGTTGTTAATTGAGAGCAAAAGTTGCATATTTTTAAATAAAATTGTTTATTGAGAAACTCAAAAGGAAGCGCTGCATCTGCATCATAATCCTATTTGAGAATTCGCGGTTCTTCAGTACTTTACATGACCAATTCATTTCTATAAAATCGTTTTATCAATTTTATAATTAAATTTCATCGATTTATTTTTTTGTTGTCTGATCCTTTTTTAATTTTATTCCGCCGAGATTCGCGACTGCTTTTTACATCTGTTTTCGGTATACTTGCAAAATTATTTTTTTCTTTACAAACATATTCGCTTAACCTTAACAAATAGAAGGAACGCAGCCTTCAGAGTTTTATATATGTGTTTAATATATACCTAAATAAGTTAAATCTATAACAGCCACTGCCCCCCCGCTACCTCCTCTCACCACGCCGTATATCGTATACTCCCTCCATGCGGCCGTTATGTGTTTTCGAGACATTAAATTCCTAACATTCCTATAGAAGTTTAACTTCAAAAATGAAGCACTATCTCAATTTATTGTGTATTCAAAATTTAATTTATATACTGTTACATTAGTTTACTTATGATTCAACAAAGTGCAAGTAACTCGAGAAAGTACTATCCAACGTCTAAACACACTCCTATCGATCGACCTTCCGCGTTATACCTCCGGTCGCGCCTTCGAAAATTTGTGGCAAGTTGGATCCTACACTTCCATAACAAGTGATAATAATAGTGATAAGAAAGTTATATTTATTACACTTGTTTGTTCCAAACTAATTGTATACTTTAAAATACTCGTATTATAAAGACGTAAAGTTTGTAAGTATGGAGGTTTACTTTGTAGAAGTAATTTGTAAACAAAACATTAAAATAAAAAAAATGTATAAATACTTTTATTATAATAAACTTACTGTTTGTTGTTTTTCGAGAGGATCTATTTTGCAAAGTAAGTTTACATAAAATAAGGACGAAGTCACAGGTTAAGTTGTAAATAAAAAAATTACTGTAAATAGACTTTTAATGAAAATACTACATACTTACTATATACTTACTGGTGCCACCCTTGACTGTTATTGCGTACCCAAGAGTTCAATATTATTCTGTTACATATCGGCGACAAAACTTTTTTCGATTTTAATAGAAGCCTACCAAGTAATATTGTTAAGATACTTGGATGGCTTATAAATACTTTATCAGATAGGTTTTCACGTCCTCAATACAAAAGATCGATTCAAAGCAAATTTCGTTGGAATTTATATTTCCTGCACAATATTTTCAACCTTATTTATAATAACAATAAAGTCTGGATAAGTATAATATCTTTTATATGAGTATTCTAAGTATTGGCGAGTTGTGGTATCGGCTGTAGGTACCTATGTTGTAACGTAAAACTAATAGAATTTATGTTTTGCGTATAAAAAGATAAGAAAGAGAGAGAGAATAAATAAAGAGAGAGATATGCAGGTCAATAGTTAAAATTCTTGTATTCGTTTTTAACTCATTAAAATATAAATAAATATCGATACAAGATAGCGATTTGTTAAGGTTATGGCGGAAACAATAGGAATGTTTTTAAATTGAAGCCATTTACCACAGATAAAACAAATTGCTGGACACTTACTGCACTACGGGAGTGCAGATAATACATAAAACTGCGGATAATAAAAGCTCTTCTTTGTGATTTCACGCTTTTAACACAAAGCGAGATTACTGAAATATTTTACGCTATGTTGGTGTTTACGAGCACTTTTTGTGAATTTTTGTACATTTTTGAAATGTGGATATTTACTTCCTAATGCTATATAATTTCATGGAAATATTTATTTCTATTTAATTTTCCAGATCATCACAGTCAAAAATAAATTTTATTTTAAACTAATCAAAAGATCAAAGGATTTTGATGAGGTTTCATTGTAACAAATATCTTTTTTATTTTGCATTTATATGATTGCACCCGATTTATGTAAAGGTAGGAAAATAATAAGAAAGATAGAAATTTAAAAAAATGTAATGACCAAATTTTATTTACTTTTTATAGCTTTCTTTATTTGTAAGGAGAATGATTTGTTTTTTATAAAATTGATATTTCTCGATATTTTAAAAACCGACAAATCAAATTAATATAATAAAATGAAAAATTTATAAGACATAAAAATCATACAAAACCAAACACACTCACACATACACAAACATGAGTAGAAACACATACAAGTAAAGTACAGTCAATAAAAGAAATATGTAAATAAAATAGAAAATTAAATGTACATTAAAGAATCTACAGTTGTTCAAAATATCAATGTTAGTACAGTTAGTATGGATAACGACATGTCAGTTATGACAAAGTACGTCAAATGAAATTGTTGAAGAGACAAATGACGTGTCCAATACGGCAGCCATTGCTAGCCACTTCCTGCATAATTTAAATATTCATTGGATTATGGACTTTATGGTATGATATTTAGTATTGTCTAGTTGAGAGATTCTTCTATGATATTTTGGTATTTATGGAATGCTTAAATAAAATGATCCTACTTTTTGCATTTAAATAAGTTACAAATATAATGATATTGTAACTTGTTCTACAAAATAAATCGAAATTGTATATATATCTGAAGTCTGCGATGGCGCAGCGGTATCATCGTTTAGACTCGGTGTTACAGAAGTATACAGTATACAGTATACAGTATTCCGAAAGTGTGGTAAAATAATAACATTTTATAACTAAATTTTGTGACAGCGATGGGATACCAAAGGTGAAGGTATCCTTTGGATGTCTCAGTTCATGTGTTTAAATAAAGTGATTATCAAACTTATCGTAAGTATTAAATAGCTACTTAAAATTCTAGTTCGGAGACATGAAACACTATGCTCTTGTACTGACTGAATGCAAAGCTTAACTTTGAACCAGTAAATCAATTTCATCAGGTCAGACAGAAATATGAAATTATGAAATATAACTTATTTCTTTTCATAATATATAAATATTTATATATCTATAATCGAGCAGAACTACATCACAGTACTTCTCAGTTGATATGAAGATAATGTTTCAATTAATAATTAGTAATTAAAAATCAAACACATCCATGATTAAACCAATTAATTTAAAAAGCCAAAATCATTAGATGGAGCGTCATTACAGTGAATATGGTCGACATCACTAGAAACCTAAATAAAATGTGTTGAATAAATTTGTTTCAATATATATTAATAATAAAAATGGCGGTAGAAACATTTCTTATATTCCCTATTCACATATATTATTTACCTTGCTTGCTTGCTTAACTGGATATCTTTTACAAAATTTTAAAATACACCTGGGTCGCAAGTCCCAGCAGCTGTTTGAACTCCTCCCCCTGCAACGTGATGAACCTGGCACCCGCAAAGTAATTGTAAGAGAATCAAAGTAATTCTTGCTTTTGGTGGCCTATTGGTTCAGTGGTTAGTTATCCCTTCAGCTGAATCAAAGTCATGGGTTCAATTACCCCCTACTTTGTTTACAGAAGTTTGCCAGCTCTGGGTGTACTTTATCTTGATTATCCAGCTCCTCGCAGTACATATTTTTTCTACTGTGCAGGTGCAGTAATAAAAAATAATAATCCGCAGGTCTCCTCGATTGAGCCATTTTTATTATATTAATAATAGGCATAATCTACATCAATAAAACAAATACATATTCTCACTTACATTTTTAAATTTAAAACAGAATAATAATTTAACTAGATGCAATTATGTTTTGGACTAATTTCGCATGCACTCTGTGAAACATGTTTAATGTACTTCGTGATAACAATATTTGCATTTTCAGTTCAGAAACTCAGAAGCTAAAGATATTTCGTAGTACATTAAAGCAATGTTATTTGATAAATAGGGGAGAAAGATGGTTTATTTATTCGTCACAGATACACTAAGCCAAATTAAAAGTAAAGGTTAATCTGCTATTGCCTTTTTTCATTTTGTCAGATTAAAAAAAGATATGAAATAAGTTTTAGTTTTCAAGGTTTTTTAAGGACAAAGACAATGCGAGTTATATGAATCCTTAGTAGAATTCTGAAACTTGGTGATTTGAGAAGGCTTTCAAAAATAGCTTTAATCATACGATCAATAAACTTTTTGAATGATTTCTAATATTTTTTTTATATATTACTTTGTATTCCCAGACATATTTTCAACAGAATATTTATTAACCTTGGTCGAGTTAATAAATACTCAGTAAATATTCAGTCAAAATGGCGCTATATGAAAGACTTGATAGTAGTACTTTCTTTCATATATTTCAACTAGCCTTTGCTAACAGCTTTGTTTGAGTTACACAGAAAAAAAACAGTTATTTGTGTAAGAAATATCAAATATTTTTAACATTATAAAATCTCATTACAATAGATTTAGATTTAAAATAACACCATTACTGAAACCTAAACCAACAAAGACTTTAACTAAATAATCAAATGGATCGAAGCGTTCTTAAAAATTTCATGCGAATGCAAAATTTCAAGCATACCATATATATCTAAAATTTAATCAAAATATTTATGTTCCAATTTTCATTTGGAATCTGTAATAAATATTTTGCTTCGTAGCAAATAGTGGAAAGCAAATTTAAATTAATTTAGTCATTTTTATGTAATGTGCAAACTTACAGAAATACTGACAGGATAAAAAATATGGGTTTGTGTTATTAATTAAGTTAAATATAAAGATTCTAACCAGCGAACTTAAGTTTCATTAACTTAAGTAATATATAGGTATTTTCAGTTGGTTCCGTTATCTTTTAATATCCAATATATATTTATTACGTATGTTGTATGATACTTATTGTAAGTACCTATTATGAATATCATACGAATATTCTTCTAGTTTTTGAATATTTAACGAAACTTTAAAAATTAAATGTAACAAGTTAGATATTATTATTTGATATTTTAGCATATACTAGAGCATAGAATGCGTTTAAAAACAAATGACAAAAGATAAGAGTGCTGAATATTTATTTTAAGTTCTTGTTTTTAAACGCATTTTAAGTTAGTTTTTAAATAAAATAGGATATTTCGTATAAATATGTAGTCGAACTTTATTGTTAATTAAATTCCTAAAATAGTATTTACTGAGGACTATTTATATTATTTACTAGTATTAATAACAGATATTAACCACAAAACCTCAACCTATTTCAAAAACACTGCGTTTATATAATATTATTTCATCTGTGGTTCATCGGTGACATTATCACCGATATATATAGCTCATGTTTAATCAATAGAATTTAAAAACAGTAGGGAGAAAGTAGGTTATAATATCGTATGAAATCAATACAATGTAGAACTAGTATAAATTTTAATTGTGTTGTAATTTGAATAAAACGAAAATATATTATCTGATTTCATCAGTAAGTATTTAATTAAAAAGTTATTTTGTGGCAAAGTATCGTTTGGGACAGCGCAAGAAAGATGTTACAGAAAAAAAACCTGATATCTATTTGTGTAATCTTATATAGTCTTATGTAAAATAAGTTTTAAAGATTTATGAAATGTTAACTTTTAATTTAAAAATTCCGTTATATTTCGGTTTGTTTTATTTTAATCATATACTTTCATACATTTCGACTGATGTATTAATAAATCATCAACACTAGAAAGGCTCTAACCTCCGTCTTCGTCTCTTGTCAAATTAATATTAATATATTATGTAATTTTTTGTACGTTCAAATACAGATATGATTATACAGACATTTTCATCTTGTTTTAATGCAGAAAATTATGAGATAATAATTAAATTCTGTATGATGTGTGACTTTAAATATTACATATATAACAATAACGATTATAATTAATTTACCTTACAGTGTTTACATTCTACGCTAGTTATGAATTACAGCCAGACACCCGTCAGTCTTCTATAGAATATACGTCAAGTTATATAATATAAAGTAAAAGGTACACCCACTGGTCACTTGTATCACCGACAATGTATCTTGTATGTTTCCTTGTGTAGTAGAGATAATTAAAAAGAATAAAGTTTTAAAAGTATAATTAAATAATTATTTTTAATTTCTCATTCTACCTCTTTAAAAAATCTCGGTGTTTGCTAATAATTGTTAGTCAGAAATATTCAGGAAATGAAAAAAAAAAAAGTATTTTATTGACAATCAAGGTCAAATAATAAAAAAATTGGGATATTGTATTTTTCTATAGTAATTATAGCTCTCTCCAGGATTTTTCTGTTTATAAAGGCATTTTAATATAAAGGTACAATCTCAACTGTATTGATGATTATATTCCGCTTTGTTTTTCATAAAATATTATAGACTCAGTGTGTTCAGGGCTTTATTTGTTTCATTTAAAAGTCTTTTATGTATTTATTCTTATATGTGGGTCTTCTCTATGTAAGGAACTTCAAAGTAGTTTGTGATCAATTAACCTTTTTTTCGTTTCAATTCTAGATATGTAGCGATGTTGAAGAGATATATCATTTGTTTGTTCTTTGCTGCCTGTGTTACTTTAAAAACAAAAAAGACACAAAAGTTATTATTTACGATATTTTCACATTTTCAGACAGAGCTTTCATGGTTTTCCTTAATATATTTAGTTCATAATATAGTAAAAGCGGCTGAAACCTTCAACAATATATACGTACCCAGAGTACGTCCTTTCAATTATAAATTTATATTATGAAATAAATATCTAGCTAGCCTGGGATTTCTAAATCGTAATTTCTGTAATAACAAGTGGACAAATTCTTAGGTCGTCGTAGATTGTACTAATCTATAAACACTTTTCTAGATTTGCAATTACCTACTACTAAAAAAGAGCTTTTATTTGAGTCATATTTATTCCCTTTTAGTAAAATGAAGGTATTATAGAAATAGGACGTCGCCGAGTTGTCTAGAGACCTGTGGTAAACAAGTTTCATGAAGTGTCTAATCGATAAGTTCAAAATACCTACATCGAAATCTATTATCTGTTTTAAATTATAAATATCGATCTAATATTAATTTCGTTCTGAAAAGTTTAAATTATATTTTTTGTGCTTCAGATGGCCTTGATCTAGAATTTCATGGATAATACCAGATTATAATCACTGACCTAGATCTTGTAACAGAATATCAAGCTAAGTCACTTCTTCACCATTAATTATATGTGTTTTCAGCAAGCGTCTTTTAAAAGCTAAGAAAATGAATCAGCGTATTTTATGTTCAATTTATAACAATTATGTTATTGTACAAGTTTTACTCTAGATGTTATTTCGGACATAGAAATATGTAGTTTGTCCGCCTCTCACTTCATATGTGTATATAAGGTACGTTAAACTAGATCCGAAGCGCGAATCAATTAATGAAGTTAAATAAAGCCAATTTCAATGGTAAATTTAAATTCTGAATCTCTTTGAATATTTATTAAAATGTCCTTTAAAAGATACAGACAGGTATTAATCTCGTCAAGGATTGTGTACCAGATATTGTTTATATTAAGTGTCGAGGTAATTTAGTTAAACCTCTTGAATATATACAAAATACATCACTCGCCATGTGTGCCTTCACTACTTTATGGAAAATTGTAAAAGTAATTAAAATTTTGAAAAACGTCAGTATGTATCTAGAGGCCCATATCGTTTTTCAAATATCAAATTGTAAGTCTTCCTTTTTAAATAGATGTAATAGTTGTACTTAAGAGTTTCTTCTAGGTATCCGAGAAAGCATTTCTTTTGAATTTTATCTTTGCTTCTTCGTTCAGCTGTTATGGTATTGCCTAATCCTAAAGTAGGTAAATTTTACATAAGGTTCAACTTTATTGGTATGCATGGTGACTCTTTCTGACTTCTTTCAGAAAGTCAGTCCATTTAGTTTTAAATAGATTATTCGCTTAATTTCTTTGTTTTAACATATTATTATAATTTAAAATAATAAATTATTAATTATGTAAATTTTACAAACATATGATTTAATATAACTTAAATATTTTTTTTTTATATGTATATGATGTTTACCTATAATGAGCTTCTCATTTAATTTTAGTACTTATTGTTATTATAATTAGTTTAATATTAAAATAATATCTATATTATAACTATGGTAGTGAATATATTAAAGCATGAAACTGAGATAGAACCTATATTTACTGTTTGTATAAAATAATACTGATTCCAGCGGAAATAGTATAATTTATTTTAGTTATTTTAAATCTTTAAGTTTTAATAAATTTGTATTAGAAAATTTGCACTGATGTAAAGGAAATGTTTTTCACTTACGTTTAATACTAAGTTAAATTAGAAACGTAATGTAACAAAAATGAGGCCGACCCTTTTAAAAATATGTCTGCAATAATCTTACCATCTTATGCTTTCTTCTTTGCAGATATTTAGAGGTCCGGGCACGTATATATACTTATGGTAGTAAATAATGCCACGGGCACTTATACAAAACTTATAATACATAGATTAGATTTTTATAGAGCCCCTAATGAGGCTATGTTAAACAAGTCTTTAAATTAAGTTATATATGTTTAGTCTAAAAAAATATCTTTAAATTATCAACCAGAGCTGATATAAACCATTTTTATGTAGTGATTTTTTTTTTTTGTCTGTTTTTGGATTTTATTTATATTATGTCCTTTTGAAATATCTTAACATAATGAGTTAAGCTTTTATAATAAAAGTACTCTTTTATTTTGTGTATAAAAGCACTTGTACCTCCAGCCACTGACAAATAATTGAATATAACGCTTTCAGACTTTTTGAAAGAACTTTATGCCTTTTAAAATAAAAGTCACTTCAAAATCGTATAAAATGTTTCGGTTATAAGATTTGTCCTGTCATTTCAGTTTTCTCGTCTCATGAACTGTATACATTTCTTAATGTCAAGGGAAATAACATCAGACCTTCATAATTTTATTATATTGTAAGGAGTCCTCTAAATGTCCGTGTGACAGTGCTCTTCAAGTACAGGAAGTTCGTTTTTGAAGCGTCACCCGGACCGTGATCAAAAAAAAAAAAATAACTGACAAAGTGAGAAATATAGAAACACCATTCAGGTAATATTATTGTTTGCACGATCTTGTATATTGAAAAAAATGAGAGTAGATTCCGCACTCTAGAAGATAAACCGCAAATATATTGGCTTCACGACATGAGGTTATCTATCGTTATTCCTTGGTGTCTGATATTTTGTGGGTAAGCCGAATGCGGCAACACCACAAAAGAACGAAGAAGAGAAGGGGGCTTCACTGGCAGCTGAATCACGATCGCAACTACAGTCGCAGAAGACGCTAAGGCCTCCTTCCAAGAATAAGCTTCGGTCACAGCGATTTTCTTCCTATAATGAGTATATTTATTGTGACCAGCTCAATATTCGGGTTTTCTTATTTGTTTTTCTAATCTCTTAGATTTTTCACTAAACAATATGGAGAATGTATCTACATTATTATGGTGGTAGTGACTGTCATTTGACTCCACTTTCTATAATTGGTGTGAACTTACAAAAATAAGTTTCTCTGAGTATGTCAAAATGTTAATGAATTAGTTGATGATTTATTTATATATCTATTTATTTATAGTAAATAAGGTTTTGGCAACCTCTTTAAATGTAACTAAATATGTATTTTGTGAATAATGCAAGTTGGAAAAGTTAAAATTAGTAAGTCAACAAAATCCTCAATAAACTTTAGTAATAGGTTTAATTTCTCAATTGGTTCGTTCGACCTAAAACCCTACGTGAGCTAGGACGACGGTTTTGAACAAAAAATTATATCACTGCAATAAAAAATGTTATAAAACTAATAATTCCGCATAAATTATATTATCTGTTATTTGATCTAATAAACGTAAACTCTCCGGTTTGTGGCCAATTAATGTAATTATTACCCACCGGTCATCTATAAATCATTTATTCATTCAATTTTATAATATTTATATACACACACATACATATAAATATAAGATAATGTCATTTTCATAGAGATTCGTACAACGGCAAAATGAAACCTCTTCTAGCAGTGTGACAGGAGATATCAAGGGCAGTATGTATTTCCTTCCATATCTTTCCCTTCCCTGTCACCTTTGTACACACTCCCTTCTTTTCCATATTGTTTTTACGCCATCCATCCATTATTTTGTCGGCTATCCTCTATCCTTGTATCTCTCCTCTTCCATACCTAACACTTTTCTAATGACATGTCTTTCATCCCTCCTCATAAACCATACCATGATAGACGACTTCCAAAAAATATTAAATTTATAACTATAATATACTTGAAATGTCTTTTTATTTATAATGTAAATTACACTACATACATACTACTACAATACAGTTTGAGTTTGAGTTTCAAAAGAGAATTGTCCGTCTGTAGACTTATGAAAGTGGAAGCCACTTTTACAAACTGTTATTAACTACGTGACGTCTATGTCCTAAAGAGTTAGAAACTAATTAAAAGTAATTAAAACACATAATTACTTTATAAATTGTATAAAACTAAAAGCTATACTCTTGTTCCGTTGTTTGGAAAGTTGAATGACGATAAAGATTAATTAATAGGTTAATTTTAAATATTTTCAACCTCTATTTTAGTAATCGTATAATATATAGTGCTGCTCTTTTTGTCTTTTCTTCTCCCTAGCTATTTATTTTTATGTTTGCATGTATGTAAATCTATTTACAATTACATGTTCTAAATTAAAAAAAGTATATACAAAATTCTTAATTTCATGTCAGCATATTATAATAAATATAATTAAATGTTAAAAAGTTGATTTAGAAATAACATGATTGTAGATTGAAAAAAAATGTAGCCTTATTTGTACTTCAGAGCAGCAAAAAAAAAGTTGTATTTGAACTCGTAATTCATGACAGAAATCGGTCTAGCTATTAAGCAGGCAGAGACACCGTGATGAATGAATCGATCGCTTGTTACATAAATAATTATTTAACATTTTAAGAATGGAGCACAATTTTTCCAAATTAGTCAACGTCCGGCTTTACATAAAGCTTTCACGAAATCGGTTCACTTAATCAACGTCTCAATAAAAAGAAAAGAAATAAAGATAAAGTTGTCTGACATACCTACGACGAAAAATGAACCAAAGAACATTAGGAAAATTTACAAAATATATTATTTTGTGAAGTAATTTGTCATATTAATTATTATGAAGTAAACATTACAATATGAAAAAAAAACACTTCGAATATTACAAGAGCACAAAAATAAGTCTGTCGACCAAAAGGTACAGTGTAAAAGTAAAATAACAATAAAAGTTACATTACTTTTTTTCCCTTCGACATAAAATTTACCATTTTATTTTTTTACAAACACATCATCAACCATATTTTCTCATTGAACCGTTTTTGCCATCAGTACTGATTGTTGATGACCTATCCCTAATTTGAATTGCAAATTAATTTACATATACATATATAATAAATATGATATTATTATTTTTTATTCTCTGAGATTCTCTAGAACTTCAAAATCGATATTTTGTTACTTAAACATTTTGCAAGCGCTGGCAAAGAACTTAAAATTTGTCAGTTGAAAATTATGTAAATACGAAAATGTATCATCGTCTTTTCTCTATCCCTTTTGTATATATACACTTGATTTATTAGTTCTATGGGCTAATACGGGCTTCATCTCTGTGTCTCATAAGACATTTAAAATTAACAGTTTCAGTTATCCAGAGATTATCTCAGGATATCTTTAAGAATATAATTTGAACTGGAGATAGCTCATCGAATAACCCCAGAATCAAAAACACATATCGCTTACATTATTAGCAAGAGATAAAATATATTTATTAAGTAATTTCATAAATTTCCAATTATTAAAAACCACGTAAAATTAAAAGTATTATATTTTCTTTTAATTGTTGAACGGACGCAGTATAGGATTATTAAAACTCAAACCAATAAATATTCTACTATTTTCACATGTTTATGATCAATATTCAGTTACTAGACATTGAACGACTGTCAAGTTTTATAAAATACATATAATAAAATATAAAATAAGTTTGTACATAAAATACTTATTGAAAAGCAGTTGCTACGTGCTATTTATATGACACACTCCCCACGACACCGGCTTACGAAATTTTGATGTATTTGGTCATCACGCTAATACTTAGAAATACTTTTTCTGAAACTTCGTATGATGTCAAGATGTAGGCCCCGGCAAGCACATATAGTTTTAGTGACTTTTATCACATATAATCACAAAAAACAGAATTGGGCTATAATTGTACTTCAACAAGACTACTGAATGGAAATTCATAGCATTAAGTGTGTAATATTATGTATAAATAATATTTTGCATGTTCCTCGTCCTGGAAAGTTCACAAATTTTTCTCGATTTTTCCAATAATTTGGCTTACCAATTTGAATGTTGAATTGTTATTCAAATCTATTTTTATATTTTCATAGTCACGCTAAAAAACAAAGAATGCTGAACGCTTTCAAATACTGAGCGTCACAATAAAATTAATAATGTATAGATTTGTATAAATTATAGGTTATAATAGTCTTAAGATAAGAGTCAGAACGGCGGTCGTCTGCTCTCCAGACGAAATACATTCGACATTACCATTTCCATGTCCATTTTGCATTTAATTAAATTGTAGAAGATCCGGTAGACGTACATAAATTACTAGCCTTCGCTTTTATCTCGCAGCTTTGCCCGCAGAGAGGTCATTTCTATTACAAATAATAAAAACTATTAGTAAGTAAGTATTCCTATTTATTTTCAACTAATGTCGGGTCTACTTCGCGATAAAAATTAATTAAGGTGAAAGGGGACTGACCAGTCATCCCGTGATAACGGCTGGTGAAATTCGGCCGAAACGTCGGGAAATAAAAAGGTATTTCACCTTAATTAATTTTTATCGCGAAGTAGACCCGATATTAGTTTAAAATGTATACAAGTCGCGATAGTTTAAAAACATTTTTTTTATTTACGTTTTTAGCATCATTGATAACACACGTACCTAATGGTACGACACCATTAGCAGATATTTTTCTCCATGATTTACTAAAGTTCTGATTACGGAAGTAAATATTTAGATATAGAAATAAAAAGCCATTGTTATAGTTTTTTTTTTGTTGCTTTGACACCGTACGCTTAAAAACAGAAAAACAAATAAGTATTTTACTATTATAGATATTTACCCGGCCGTACTCACTTTAATTAATTTAGAATTTCCCCGAGTAATTACGAACTAACTCTCTGTCTTTAATCATGAGCTCTGAGTATGGACTTGTGTGAACATAGAAGCAATAGTGATGTGAGTACAGCCAGGTATGTATATATGTATGTATGTATATCTTAAATACAAAAACATCTTGTTTTTTTCATCACTATTGTATTGAGAGTTTCTAACTTCATTTATTAAAAAGAAATCGTATGTATAAGTCGAGAACCTTTGAGAGGTCCAGAGGAGACACATAAAGTATGAAGTACGCTTGAGACGACGAAATATCCAGACGATAACGATTGACATAAAAGAAAAGATGAAAATGAAACTCGAAAAGGCTACAAATTATTCCATATTTGCTGAAAATATTCCATCTCTCAGGATAACTGCCTATTTATTTTGAATTCACATAATTGGGTGACCCAAATTATTTTTATTCAAATCGAGTTAAGTAAAATAATCATTATATTTTTATTTCTATTGAGTATTTCGCTGTATTCTGTACATATTTGATTATATTTGGTAGACTTTAGTAGGTATGACGAATGGTGACATTTTTATCCAATTTCACAATACCATAATGTTATGGTTATAAAATAATCTAATATTCGTAACGATATCATAAACTGAAAGCAGAGTCCGGTACAGGGTGGTGTTATTAGGCATAACAGAAAAGGTCTCTTATTAGAAACGGGCAATAATTATAAAACCATAAATGAAAAGTTGTTTGTAAAGATTTTCCTGATATGTTTAAATTAATAAATTATGTTGTTGAGACAATAGTAACTGATTATAATATTAAAAGGAACGTTATTTATTTTTTCCTCTTTATACGAGCGTCCAACACTATGATTCTAAAAGGCTAGGAATAAAGTACGTAAGTATCAATCCCTCCGCTGAAACATTTGTCATTTTCTACAACCATATTCGCAAAGCAGAAAACAAAATAGAATCATTTTTTATTCAATACAAATTTGGCAATAGCTTCTCTGTATTTTATCTTTTTAACGTGACATTTGATAAATGTACTGAACGAACTTGGAATTAATTGAAAACTATAAATCAAGATTTGATTGAAGTATTTTATAAAACGTCAAGTTAGGATTCAACTATTTAGGTGTCAACGTGATTAATAGGTACTTATAACAGATCTAGATTCATTCCCGTACTTATATATACCCTTTCTGTCATTTCTAGCCACCATCTGCTCTGAATTATATTTAATAATAGATCATAATTGGTCTAACAACGCGATCACTTTTTAGTTGACGTGAATTAAATTCATCTACTTTTTCAGATTTCGCCCTAAATCTATAATATCGTGACAAACATTGTCTTATTTAAGAACCCTGTCATTCGCTCACTTTACGCCGATGTAAAATGTGCTTTAGATAATAATTTCGTCAATCGCACCGTAAATTACAACGACCATACATGTGTACAGAATAACGCGAACACGAACATGCGTACGATAAACATTTTTATTGGCAATTTGAAAACGAAACATTTAAAATGTTTATAACACGTTGAGTTAATACGTACGATAAACGATTACATGTCTATATCTTATACAATATAATTAACGAACACATTTAACGTAAGAGCTACTTACATAATATAAATACCTGATATAACCATAAAGTAATAATTCCTAAATTTAGAGTCTCTGATGAATTACGATGCGTTTCCTTACTTCATTTAATTTATGGAAGTTGAGACGGTGCTAGGTGCAAACAAATATCTTACTTTCAACCGAAGTTTCATTGAAAACGATAAGTCCTAATTAAGACCTTTTATACTAACTAGACAGTCTGTTGATAATATTTTTAGTATATTTTCAATTTGTCTTTTATTAATATTATTTCCTAATTTGAAGACATATTATCTTTTTTCAATCGATAATCTCATTGATGTACACCATTTTATTTATAAAGTAAATGGAACTTTATAAAATAGGATTATAAAAGCATGCTGATAGTAAGTTTATGACGATAGCAAATTCACTATAAAATTTATAATTAATAAAATTATAATATATTAATTTATAAATTTATAATTTATAATTTATAAATTTAAACATAATACAAGAGCAACGCCAAGTGATGGTTAATTTGTTTTTAATTCCAGTGAATAAATTAATTATTAACTATGTTCATAAAAAAATCTCTTTGAATTCGACATTCGTAGTAATTCTTTAAAAATATTTTAAAAAGATTATATTTAAATGAAAAAATTAAGCAACTTAAGACTTTGTATCAGTTAGAAAGTGTCTAACTTCCAATAATGTAGAAAAATCTGACAATCTCACGTTTTCAGAAACACAATTAGTGACAAAATATCCACTTAATAAAATTCAATTCAAAGCCAGTTTCAATTTTAATAGTCTTTTCGCTTCGAATTGATAGCCATTTAAGTGAATCAATATTGTATTAGTTGACCTTTTCTCACTGTCCTTTTTGTAACAAGTTTTGTGTTAGGTTACCTTCCACTACTATTACTGGGTAGATATATTTTATCAAGATACTAGCTAGTGCCAGCGGTTTTCCCTCGAATAATTTGAGGTTTATATTATTTGCTAATTTTCTTTATAATAATAATTTTGTACCTGTTTTTAGACCGACAGGATAAAATAAAATCAATGATATTGAGATATATATATATATATATAGACACAGAATATATAAAAGTATATAGTAATGAAGATTTGTATTAAGTAACCTAATGACATATGGAGGTCATGTGACATTTTCAGTTTATATGTCACCTAAAGACAAACAAAGGTTCCGACTTCAGACCCATAGAGTGTAGGGTCACACTAACATTTTGTATGAATAAATATGGCTATTAAATAAACAGAAAAATCGTTTTGTTATATATAATTATTTTGATTTACCATATTTAATATGACAGCTATAGTTGATAAAACAAATTAGTTACTTTGAAAGTTGAATTTAAGTAAAAAAAAATGAGTTCCAAATAAAATCACTTAATAATAATTATTTTTTTTTTCAAAAAACTGTCAATGTCAACTGTCAACTGTCAACCAATATTTGCAAACACGTTATATGATATTATTGAGTATACAAGTATGTTTGTATGTTATTATAAAATGTGTAAAGCTCTTAGTATTGTAGGTTTCTAAAGATACCCAGAGTTCGGATGAGATTAGTAACTGTTACCGCAAGATTACAAAGTTAGAAATCAATACGAAGCTCGAGGTTAGACAAAAGTTATTTGTATGAAAGAAAGTTTTGGAAGTAGTGAAAGATAAATGGTTTATTAGATTTATATCTTTTAAAAGAAGAACATATACACTCATTATTCTTTAAAACATTTTACTTTAATTTATACTTATTTGAAACGAACCATTTGTTTTTTTATTATTTTTCGTAGAATATACCGCCGGCTAAGAGAATACAAAGAATATAATATTTTCATATATGAAGAATGTAATATAAATATTTATATATATATAATTTCATACTAGAATATGATAATGTAGATAAACTACAACGGTGATCACAGAAAAGAGGATTTAAGACTACGTCATACGAGTATGTACACATTAGAAGATATTTATGAAGATCTTTAATATTAAGTGATAAATAATAGCTTAGAATAAAGATATAAGTAAATAATACTTTATAAATATCACTAATTATATAGATCAGTGTTTTTTAATCTGACTATTATTGCCTATAACTATAAAAGTAAAAATGGAATGTAGTCAAGCGTAAACTTAGTTTATATGTAAAAATAAAACACAAACCCAAACATCACTTATTTATTATTCAGTAAAATTTTATGTCAAGTTTAGCATAACAATATATGGCACATTTATATTTTAACAATAGAAAAGAATGTCACTCTTATAAGTTTAAAAAAGCTTCAAATCCATGGACTCCTGTCGATAACACCGTAGGCTAGTTAGCATTCCGGGATAACATCGTCCGTGCAAACATTCGTCATTTCCGCCAACCACGCTTGCAAAGCAGAAAACAAAATAACTTCATTTTGTATTCAAAAGCTTCTGTGTTTGCCCTATTGAGCGTTATATTGGCGAAATGTACTGAATGAAATTGCATTTGATAGAAAACCATAAATCAAAAATTTAAGTATATTATGAACGTCAAATATCAATTCAAAATATGTATGTAGATTAATTTTCGAAATAAACTCGTAATAAAGCATTGCAGCAGGCCTTAACTATGACCTCTTAAAAATTATCACATTTTTGAGTAGTTTTATTGTAATATTAAACAATACTAGTGGTCGCCCAGTGTCCGAAATTCGACCATATAATAAGTTTAAATTGTAAGTGACTTAATATACATTATTAAAATATAATATTCAAACATTATTAAGGTTCTACTGTCGAAAACTAAACTACTATAACCACAGATTTGACCAAGACTGTTATTTGCCAATTTCTTTTTTGAACAAATTATATGAAATTAAAAGAAAGTAAAATAAAGAATATCTATTTAAAAAAATGTTTAATAAAACAAAACATGCTATAAGAGGATGTAAAACAAAAAAAATATGTGTTAAAAATACTATCCATTTAGAGCATTTTTTATCGCATATTGCAATAATTTTATTATTGATTTAAAACTTCTCTGAAAACAATAAAACTTTTTTTTGAGTATTCTATTTCTATGCACAAAATAATGTCAA
This sequence comes from Dircenna loreta, assembly GCA_963555665.1. Taxonomy (NCBI): domain Eukaryota; kingdom Metazoa; phylum Arthropoda; class Insecta; order Lepidoptera; family Nymphalidae; genus Dircenna; species Dircenna loreta. The sequence goes on along the minus strand of OY743089.1, from coordinate 6,114,124 downwards.
TGTCAGTACCTACTATAAAAGATACATGTTGTGTGAAATTCATGGTAGTGTGTGTAATGTTTCTATGTCTATTGACAAAATGAATAACAAAAGAGACTTGTGTGTGTGAAATGCATGGTAGTGTGGGTAATGTTTTATTTATTGATTTAATGTACTTTATAAGCATTATTGTTGAAAAATATTAGCGTTCTGCACTTCTCCTGCACATAAACTATAAGTGTGCCAAATTTTATGGTCCTGCGTCCGCTCAATTTTCGTAAAAAGGGGTCCAAAGTTATCATACTTTGATTCGTTTTCCCGCATTGTGACGCAAGGGAATGAATGCTTTCATTAGATGACAAAATTTTATATAAAACAATATTACACTAATATTTCAAATGTCAAAACTGACTTCATGTTACGAGTTAATATTATTCCTATAGAAAAAAGAAGAATGATTTAGGATGACGTCATCAGGAAACCTTATCATAACAGAGTAGTACCTACGTTTAGGATGAAGATTACTATAGTTTCAGTGTTATTAGGTCCGAGTAAGAACCCAGTTGTGTTATATCTAAGCGTGATCTAGTAACATGGTGATTAGCGCCACCGCCCATTCTTAACATTAACCTGAAAACCTAATATCCTTTAATTACTCAACCCTGTTACAAATTATGTAAGCCTGCGTGTATAATCATTTAGATACGTGCTCATGATTTGATTTACTTGAGTTTACTTAAACCAATTCACTGATATCTTCTCTAAGTTGATAACACTCTAACGAACATTACACTAGATTATCTTATAACCTTATCATTAGCAATTTTATGACATTGTAAAATCTGTTTCTGTAAAAACCATTGTGATTCAGTAGATGAAATCAATTATATCCAGAATACCGCGAAATACTAAAAATATAAATAAAATGTAAAATGTGATAATTATTTCATTGTACTATCCAATTTGAATAAAAATTATTTCGGTCATCAGCCCATCGTAAATAAATAGATAGTAATCCTGAAATTATATTCAGTAAATAAGGAATAATTTATAGCCATTTTGTCGAAAATTTCTACCTTATTTCTATGTCAACTATACCTCAAGAGATTTCGTCGTCTCAAGTGCACTTCATACATTATGTGTCTCCTCTGAACCTCTCAAAGGATCTTGACACATACATAAGAACTCTTTTCAATAATAGTATATAAAACAAAATATTCAATACCAAAGTTCCTATGATGAAACAATTGATATTATATTCGTCGACTCATCCGAACTTACATCTGTGCTAATATTTTGAATAAGAAAAATGTTTTGTGTTTAATATTGCATGATCTATGATTACTTTTATATATATATATATATATTACTGACAGTACTCATCCGATTCAGATTCGTCATCGTAACAACTATAAATTCAAATTATAATCGTTTCATTTGTTTGTTATTTTATATTTAAGAACCCAAAAGTTTTAAAATCACTTCATAAACATGTTTCTTTCTTAAAATATATGAATATATCGAAGGGTGACAGCAAAAAGTGAGACAGGGTGTGACAAAAGGGAGTGGTTTAAAAGGTTAAATTCTATGTAACTCATTTATGAACGGCCCTATCATGTACCAGGGTAACCGTACTCTAATTAAGCCATTACAATAGTAGCTAGTTTCAAGTCACTTCTTCAAATGTGACGACAAAATTTTATCAAAACTAACCAAACAAGCCTACACTCGGCTGACCTCGCCTTTTTCGTCTAATGAATCAAATAGCAGCCTCCCGAAATTTGGACCTTCAATAACAATACTTATTATTAATTTGTAATTAACATAGTACATAGTCATGAAAAAATTGTATGATAAAACTAGACTTCAAAATGTCAAAATTGTTTAATTTTTACTTTATTTCGCGACTACACATGCGTATATATTATATAAGTATACGTAGTCAAACTTTCTCAATGTAGTGATGCGATTTGCTACCTGATCTGTTTCCTAAACGCGCCCTTAAGTGAATCAATATTGTATTAGTTGACCTTTTCTCACTGTTCCTTTTGTAACAAGTTTTGTGTAAGGTTGACTTCCACTACTATTACTGGATAAATATATTTTATTAAGGTACTAGCTAGTGCCAGCGGTTTCCCCTTCGCAGTCTTTAAGGTTCACACTGATTGTTAATTTTCTTGTAACAGCTATAAAAAGTTACAAAACAAACATACAAACGAAATTGATACGATAATTTTAATTCGGGCCTCTAAGTTATGAAACGAATATTAATCACAAAATTTGCTAAAAAAAAACTAAATGTAAAAACGGAAGATATAGATTTATAATTCATCATAAATTTACTGGGGATCTTGAAAGTAATAGATACATTTAGTTAACATTAATTTTACCTAATTTGGCCTGCAATGCTGTATAATTTGGTTGAAAGCAAGAGTCTACATTTATAGAATAAGTTATTTCATTAAAGGTTTTGAAATTTGAAACGGTCGGAACTTTTAATTTTGTGGTGTACAATAAAGAATAAAATACATAGCTGTCATCAATACGGTCCGTTATTCCGTTAGAAGAATTTCCAAAATAAGTAAGTTTCGTACTGAAACAAACATAACATTAATTTGACTGTGAATTATGCGTGACATTCAACATACAGTTTGTATAGAAAAATACGATATTCTTTAGAGTGCCCAGTTCACGAGAAGGGTCCTGAAACGTTTGGTATTTATTGGCTTTTAGATTAAATAGTTATGTGAGAAGGTGTTTTATGAGTTCTAAGTATGGACGGTGGAAGTAACGAGAACCATCTTGTATGGCGGACAAGTTCAAAAAGTGTCCACTCTTATCCAGCAAGTTAGGGTTCAAAGACCCACCGAAATAGCGCTAGTGTAGCAAGAGGAAACGATAAGAACTTAGCAATTATAAACGGAGTGAAGTTTGCTGGGTCAATAAATTTAATATTGTCGTGACTTGTGTAGTTAATAAATATGCACTATTTAAAATCAGAAAAACGCTATCAAACAGATAAAACGAAAGCAAAAATGAACCGAAAGAACGCAAAATTACATAAATAAAAGATGAAATCCCTTTAACCTCGTTTTTAGCACGCAACTATCTGAATTATTGGAAATTTGAATATATTGCAATTATAACTCTTATTTTTTATAAGAATAAACAATACATGACAACAGAAGATAATATTACCACCCTATTAAAGAGATTTCCTCGTACTGAGATATTTTCGTAAAATCAAACTGAACGTAAGCAGTTGCAAAGCGGAAGTCTTTCTTTTTAATTTTTTTTTGGCGCTATTTTTGAAATCTTTTTTAATCTTGCTACTATAGCGCCACCTTAATTTGTTCCCTTTCGATGGACATTTTTCAATACACAGAGATACCCTCCTTACTTTTACCTTCCGGTTTTTATCTTTGGTTAAGTATGGTAAAAAAATTGACAATTATCAAAATGATAGCCATCTGTGATGATAGACTTGAGAGACTTAGATTGATTACACATAATGTTATTTGTTTTAAATATCCCTTCCATTTCTGTCAACAAAAATCAAAATTTACTACCGAACAATCTCCTTGTGTGCTAAAGTGAAGTCAACATACATTGGCAAAATACGTCTCATATTGCGAGATGTGAAGCCATAAATTAAATTAAAAAAACGAATTGATAATATCGTCAGTAATTTGTGTTCTTTTTGAATCAACACTAACAATGCCGCGGCGAAGACGAGCAATTCTTTCCCGACAAAGCCGTAATGCAAGAAGGATACGAAAGATTGCTAATGAGATGACTGAAGAAGCACGAGGAATTGCCCGTGAAAAGCGCCGCATTAGTATGGCTCGACTTCGTGCTTCTCAATCACAAGAGCAAAGCGAGGCAGCCCGTGAAAAGGCTAGGTTGGCAATGCGAAATCGTCGAGCGAATAACAGATGTGAAGTAAATAATTTTCGACGCACAAGAAGAAATGTATCAAGTGCTGATTTAAATCGGGCAGCGTTTCCATATGATTACAGCACTGATTACTGCTTGTATCCTAGCGTTTACATTGGGCCAATGGACATTGTCTGCGAGTATTGTCACGCATTGAAGTTTTTAGGAAAAACGCCCGGATTGTGCTGTGTTAGTGAAGAAGTGAAATTGCCTTTATTGTCTCCGCCACCTGACCCATTGCAATGATTGCTTTGTGACGAAACCCCAGAATCACATCATTTTCTTGCAAACAGCCAAAAATACAATGGTTGTTTCCAAATGCTCATTTGGGACAGAAATTACTAAAGAACGAGGATTTAATCCGACATTTAAGGTATTTATTTGTTTATTTTTGTACTTACATACAATATAGTGGATGAATAACAACTATACATATTATGTTTGCTGATTATACAAAAAAAATACATAAATCAAATGACTTTGCTTTTTATATATGCATAGCATGGCTTTCAGATTAAATAGTTATATGAGAATGTGTTTTATGAGTTCTAAGCCATGGTTCCTTCATAATATTATGAATACCTATATATTTATTAAAATACTGTGAGTTGATATTATTTTATATTTAAGGAATCTTCTCACTCTGACTGACTGAGTGACCTAATAATATTTTATAATTTAATAGGGCTTCCCTACTTGACTCTTTAAACTTGTATGGAAAACAGCTTTTATTAGCATTTATTCTATTAAAATCTGAATGGGGTTAACATTAATTGTTAACTTTAACTGTTAACAGTAAACATTAATTGCTATATTCTTAAATTTAAGAATTCACTTATTGCTTCTATAATTATCATTATTTATACGAACAATATGTTTAAAACAGATTTGTTTTGTGATTTTTTTTTGTAAATTAAAGTATCACTATTATCCACAGGTATACAAATATATATTTATGTATATGTAATTTGTCTTTAAATGTTATGATTTATTTATTTATAAAAGTTATGATTTATTCATTTATAAAAGTTATGATTTATTCATTTAAATATTTGTATTTATATTTGTACTGGGTATTTGGCTGGCTTACGATTCATATAATTTAGTGTATTATGAATAAGTCCATTTATCAAATTTGTATTATATCTTGATTTCTTTTTTTTTCAGTATATCTGGTACATCAATAAATAAATTAAATAATTTTATTTTTTTGGAAATATCTATAAATATCTTTAGACATGTCAAGCTTATTTAAATTGTAAATACTTAAATATAAAATGAAAAATAAACTGATACAGGCAGGGGTTTAATCCCATGACCTATGAAAAATTTTCATATTTATACCTATATATATAGAAGGTGGTGTTAGTAGTATAAGTGATGAGAAAAAGGGGGGGTTATAGGTTTAAATTTAATAATAAATACGGGGAATCCATACTAGCATTTGCATACGATCTAGCCATACTGACACATAACTCCAAACAATGTCAAGTACTTTTAAATGCGGATTGAGGAAAAAACCCAGTAAATGCCACTGTCTGTGTCTGGGTAGACGAAACACCAAATATACCTCTTATATTATTAGGTAGGTTCATTCCAAACTTGGAATGGAATGGAAAGAGGTAGGGAGAGGAGCGCAACCAGTTGATGTGAGCGTTAATGCGCATTTTAAAGGGGCCGGTAAACCTACACCTGGATCGCAAGTCCCATATTTAGATTGAATATATACTTGATATTTTATTTTTAAACTAGCAAGAACATATTAGAAATGCAGTTCTAATTCAAATTATTGCACAATAAGTTAAGAAATGAGAAGATACTTTTCCTCGACGGCAGTTTTATATTATAAAAATCGCAAAAAATGAATATCTACTTCAATAAGTATTAATTGGCCTAAGAATAAATTACGTGCTTATTAAGCCAACCTAAGATAAATAATAATAGATAACTTAGTATTTCAAAGTATGTACTTAATTTAAAAGACTAAAACAAAATGAGACAAATAATGTTATTTAGACAAAATATAATGATTTCTTATTATATTTTTTAAGTAAGCGGACTCAAAGGTGTAAGTGGTAGAGATTTTTGTTTTTCTTTATAGTTAATAGAACTATAAAGAAAAAATAAAATAATATATAAATATATATTTTGTAAAATAATATATAAATATATATTTATTAAAATGTAGTTCCTTAACGTGGTTTGCGGGGAAACGACTGGGTAGTAACGTAGCAAGCGTTATATTGAATTATATTCAAAATTATTTTGCCTCAAATATAAACATTAATCTTCTGATTCCATTCCTATATGTACATTATTTACATTTAATCATGTTTTTCCAAAAAAAACATTTAGTTTAGCTATTTTAGTTATTTTGTTGGTTTTTGACACATAGTCTATACATTTTAAACTAATATCGGGTCTACTTCGCGATAAAAATTATTTAAGGTGAAATACCTTTTTATTTCCCGACGTTTCGGCCGAATTTCACCAGCCGTGGTCACGGGATGACTAATGTGAGCTCAGCGTCGTCTTCGTGAGGCGCGAGTCTCGGTAACTACCCTCGCTTGTTCCTCATTATTAGTGTTGTTGATATTGTTACTATAGGAAGTGAGGGTATTTAAACAAACGACACTAACGGTGTCTGCACACTGGCTTTTTAAGTCGCGGCGAGTATGGCACTTGTTAAACTGACAACCGTACAGGGCAAATTTTATTTAACTAATGCTAAAAAAGTTATTCGGGAGAATAAAAGTAGAATAATATATTTTTTAATAAATAATTTTATTAAAAATATATGTACAATTTATATACATTACTCTTTAATATTATTTGTTCCTATTTAAATTCTAACATCCTACGACGAACTTTAATTAATTTTCAATATATATCAATAATCGTAAATAATCATTTTTCTTTTCATATTAATAAATGCTTGGTTTGGTATTTTATTTTTTAACATTGGCATAATATCTGAATAAAATAAAACATATCAGTATGTCGGCATTGATCAATAACAAGACAAATATGGCCAAATTACTTTTAACCTTGTAAATTAACATAATATACCTATTTCCCTTATTTTTAATATTCCCAAAACAATGTTAAAACGGAAAAAAAGTCTTTATACACAGACATGATATCTCTCTACCACACTATAAGCTCTAAGAGTGAACAAGCTAGCTAGATTCGATCATCTTTTTGATTTCTTCCCTGAGGAAGCTCGCTTCTGTCTCCATCTCTTCCAGACTTCGCGCAGGTTTCGATGGATGACCTGGTTTTATTCTAGATATTTTGGATATATTAGACATACAGCGAACACAGATTAAACAAACGATAATATATTAAATAATAAACTCACTGATCGTGCTTGGCCAGTTCCAGGTAAATCAAATCGTTTTGTATAAAATCTCCTTTCTTCCTCGGCATTATATGACAATGCAAATGCTGTTCAAAAACAAAAAATATATAAAACAACACAACACAAACAAGGACTCGAACATGATAAGGCATTTTCTAAAGCCATTTAATAATAATTCACTTAAATATAACAACCTATACAATACATGTCAATAAATACCTGTTCAACTAAAGGCATTTTAATGTAAGTAAATATTTTGATAGTACCTTGACAGTCTGGCCGGCGTCCGGGCCGTCCTGTATCGTGACTGTACACGACGACGTGTCGTGGACGTGCTCCATTAACTGTACGGCAAATAACAGTTGTTTAAATATTACATATATATGTACTCGTTTATATAATATTTAAACAAATGTTAAAGGTTATTTTTAAAGCATTTTACTTAATACTACATTTTCAAATGCTGACAGAACGAACGAATGAACGAATAAATAATTATTGGCATATTCAGTTTTAAATATACTAAAAATTGAAAAAATACTAAAGAAAAAGTATTTCGTTATCAACTATTACAAAATATTCGATTAGTTATAATTCCAAAATGAATGACGTAGGACTAGACTGAACTCACATTCTGTACCAACCGCACGGTTTTAAAGAAGTCCCCGGCTTCCTCGTCGGTCAAGTCCTTGTTCCGTTCAGCCGGCCGGATGGGAGCCACCAGCACGTGGCCCGGGATCACACAGCTGCCGATAATATCAACGACACCTATGTTACTCACTACTGAAATCATAATGGCGTCATACACTACAAAAAATATACTATCTGGCTTTTATATACTTTGTGCCATTTTCAATTAATTATAATTCATAGAAAAAATATTTCCCGAATTCGACTCCCAGTACTTTTAATTTAAATTTTAGACACATATTTTTCCAATTCGGGTCGAATCCAATACCAGAAACATAAATGATCTTTATTACCGAAAAACAACTGGTCCAGTCAATATGACCGTTGTAGACCATCTATATAAAAAATCAGCATCTATGTTTGTTCATAACTCGAAAGTAATCTTGGGACAGAAACTGAAATTGTTAACACGTTGATTTCATTTACATATATATAGTTACGTATGTAGTTGACGAAGTTTCTACGTGTATAGAAAATGTAAAATGATCAACGCGGAGTCACGGGTAACAACTAGTAGTGACTAGTCCACCTATTTACCTACTACTTACCGCAAGTTAACGAACGCATAAGTCAGGTCAGTCTTATAGAACACGCACGACTCGGGAACAGACACGTGACCGAACACGTTGGCGGGCTCGCTGCGGGTTGGACTCTCCGGCGGCGACGGCGTGTGCTCCGGAAGAAGCTTGTTGCGGAGACTCAGAGAGTATAGTGAATATACATCTGGTCTGAAAAAATAAATACATTTTTTATGAGCTCATGTCCGTGAAAGTTTACCAATAATAAATTCATAAATCTTTTTTGAATGTAATATATTTAACGATTCATTCACTCGTTCCCATCATTCATTCACTCACCGCCGATGCTGGAACACTGGCATGTTTTTCCTAACTTCTTGCAACCTATCAGTAATCTCCACTATTTTATAACAAGGGGCGGATTCACCGCAGTCAGCTAGGATTTCGCCCCAGGGATCCACAGCGAGAGCGTGACCAAATGAACGACGTTTCGCGCTATGCTGACCGGTTTGTGCTGCTGCGATTACATAACATTGGTTTTCTATTGCGCGAGCTCTGTGATATAAAAATAACATAAATAGGGAATATATAATAGATAACATTTCATACATACATATCTACAAAAATAGGTTCATAGACAACAGAAAAAAAAAGGAGAATTTAGACATTCATTTACATTACAAAAATGTATATACATATAGTATAGGAAAGCATAAATAAATAATTCCGGGGATCATTTAATTCAAGTGTTTGCTAAATATATTTGACCTTAATAAAACATGCCAATGTGCTGCTCCAGTGGCGTACGTGAACGCCGAGGGGTAAGTGAGAACTTCAGCTTTCATTATACTAAGAGATGTACTGAGCTCTGGGAAGCGAAGGTCGTAGCAGATGGAGAGACCTGGATAAATAAAAACATAATTAGTAATAAATCAAAAATGAATAGTTCCCTGAATTTAAATATTTATAAATATATATTATAACCGAACGAATGACACGTACATCGCTCTTTTTTGGAAATAAAACATTACCTACCTATCTTGCCTATGGGCGAGTCGACGGGGGCCACAATATGGCCGCCGGGTGTACAGAAGTCGCTCTCTTTTAACCGAATATTTCTCTCTGGTATCTCAACATCAAATAAATGTAATTTTCTGTATGTTTGTACAATGTCACCTTTGTCATTTATTATTATGTGTGTGTTAAATATTTTGTCTGGATTTGTTTCATCCTAAAAATATGTTATTTTTTTTGTAATTATATTCACCTTCGAAATTTATATTCAGCAACCAACACACAAGACACAACATTTTAGAAGAAACACACCATTTACAAAATTGGTTAAGAGTTATTGATATATTTAAGAAAAAAAAACTACAACGATAGTGAAATCCATTTTAAGGACTAATACGTGTACGAACTGGAAGAATTTCTATGAAAAATAAACTGATACGGGCAGGGATTCGATCCCGCGACCTCTGAGAACCCGTCCCGTCGCTCTACCAATTGAGCTACCGTATTACTGCCAGATTCTGTGAATTAAACCCTCTATACATATTCGTATCGGTAAGGTGGTGAGATCTATAAGGCGTCTTTCGAAAATCATAACCAATGTTTTTAGCTTTGCAGTATATATGAACTTTGAAAAAATGCCACAACCAATACTAATGAATGAGAATATCTATAAACATTTATAGCCATGTGAAGCTTATTTAAATTTTAATAAATTTCCCAAAGGACGTGGGTTCGAACCCCTGCCCGTATCGGTCCATTTTTCATACTATATTTACTAACATTAAAATAAGCTTTGCATGGCCATACATGTTTCTAGATATTTTCATACACGGAAGATTTTTTTTTATACTATGTACTAAAAAGTGTTATGTAACATTATGTGAATTCATTATCAATCAATAAAAACAGCTCCATAATTAGTTGAGCCAACATACATTACAAAAAAAATATAACTAAAATATAACTAAAAGTTCAAAAACCATCTTTGAATCATTTAAAATCCCATGAAGCCCTTACTTGTTCATGCAGGCCTCCCATTGACAGCCACACATTGTGAGTAGCAGCCAGTTCTTTATACTTCCTTACAGTATCACCTGTTAAAAGTGACTCGGCCGATGAAAGAGTATCTTGTTTGTTGTCACATAAATAATCACAGCATTCTGGAAAGAATAACATCTGAAAATAAAGGAAAAATATGATATATTTAAAGTGTAAATAAATTCTTTACAAAAAACAACAGAGAGAGAGTAATGACTTGTCTAATCATATAACCATACTAAAAATGATAACATGTATTTAAAAGTGTGTAACAACAATATTACATGAAAAGATACATTTATTTTAAAAGGAAATAAATATATATTGTTACTAAGCCCTTAGATATAATGATTTGAATTGTTTAAATGACATGCACTGTGACCATGGTTAGAAATTCAATCCAATTCAGATCCATGAATTGGAATATTATCTTATGACTAGCATAAAATAATTTCTTACACCAATTTCTGCAATCCTATATCAAATGAGATAAATTATCAAAGACCATCTCTTATTACAGGCTAATAATATTAAATCAATGAAACCTGCACATTTTCCTTAGCAGCATCGCTAACCAGCTGACTGACAACACTCAAGTTTGTGGACTTGTCTGCCACTGAAGTCATTTGACACACTGCCACTCTCTTGCTAGCCATTGTACTATACTGTGCTGTTTCTAGTGATATTCGTTTTAGTAATGACAGTGTAATATGCTGAAATAGTTTTATCTTTATATAAATATATAATATAAATCAATAATCTGTAAAACACTCCTATATTATAAGTATATTATAAGTATAATATAAAGGTACCAATTTATTAGCAAAAATATACAGACGTAAAGTACAAGACGAATTAGAGTAATAGCCACCAAAAAAATTATATATTATTTGAATGTTTTGAACTTTGAAATGGAACATTACATTAAGAGAATGTTTGTGTACATTACACTGAACTAGTATATATATACAAAAAAAATACTTATAAATATGAGTCTATGGAACTGTTATCAGGATTAAGTTATCTAAATAATAAACGAAATAACAAATGTAAGCCTTGTTATCAGAGTTCAACGATTTCAAAGCCTGATTGTCTTACCCTCATCATAACCTAACCACTAGCTTATTAGCTATGTGTAAATATGTACCTGAAAAGAATAAACGTTTGTTAATATAATTACAATTCTACTACATTTCTACTACATTTGTTTTTAATTTTACCTGAAATGCAGATTTGATAACATCTGAAACAGCGGCTGTCAATGTGTAATGTCAAATGTCATTACTACATGCACAGATGCCATGTTTTGTATTTACTATTTGTACTAAACGAAAAGAATCCCTCTTTCGTCAAGTAGTGACTTCATAGTCCTCTGTGGTAGTCACCATCCATTTTTCATCTCGACTCATACACAATACTGACCACAAAAATACTTTTTTATTAATTATTTATAGCAGTGCCTGACAGAGCTAAGATATGGGCTATACAATAAAAATTTCACTACGACAAACAAAACTACTTTAATTGAAACATTTGAAGTCAATACGATTTCTGTACCCAGGGAGAGTACAATTTATTAATAGGCTATGTTGTTTATTTAAAAAAGTGGTTATTAAATGTTATATCATCATTCATAGTTTTTATACTTTGACAATATGGCTTTACAAACAAACATAAATTTGGAAAAACTAATTCAAATTGGATTGCCAAATCGGGTAATTTCTGGTTAAACGAGTCTAGATTTAAAAAAAAATTTTGTCGCGAAGCAATAAAATATAATATTATAATGTCGTTCAGTAGTGATTAGAGATGTATTCCCCATACGGTTATAAAGATTATTATAGAATAAAATTATCATAAAATTTATTTAAGAATATTTTGAACACTTTTTTTTACACAAAAGCTAATTAAAAATATTTTTAACTAGTTGGTACCTATGTATTCCTAATGCGCATTGTGGTACAATTTGACAAAAAAAGGGTAGGCACTAGTCGGTATAAAATTGACAAGTTCTTGAACGAAATTGAAATGTAGATCTAGAAAAGTCGCCTATAGGTGAAATGTTAATATTTTGATTTTGCTGTCAAGATTATTTGATCTCAGAATTGTCTTAAAAATATATCACAGATTAAGGAGATTTATTATAAAACACGTCTGGAATAAAATAAACCATGAGTAAACCTAACGAAGGTCCGGCACCAGAGGTTGGTCTTGTTCTAAATTTAAACTAACAAAATTTATCAAAGCTATATCTAGGCCCTGATATGTTTTTATTTATTTCGTGTAAAGTACTTCTTCGATAGAAAAAAACTCCGTGCTATTCATTTTTTTTAATATTTTAACAGGCTTATGCGGGTATTCTTAGATAATATTGTTAGGCCATGTTTAGGGTAGACTTTAGTATAGTACCATATACCTAATCAGGGGTCCGAAAAAGTTACAAGTTACAATTTGTCAATGTCTAGGAGTATTCTTTAGTTTTTGTGCGTCAGAGGCGAATGTAAAAATGTATTACTTTTTCATCTCATCTGACTTAATAAGAAATTTAACCTAAATAAAACTGTAATGGGGCATTAAAGCATCAATAATAGACCAATGATGACTACAAAATTCTACTTTATTTTCCAATAAGAATGGATTACACCTTATTACAAATTCTAATTTACCATGACTAAAGAATAGGTATAAGGATAAAATTGTTATAAAAAACTAACTTATCAACTTAAAAAATAATATTAAGTTTTATTGAACAGGTTTGCAGGTGATACTCACAAATATATAAATAAAGAAGTAGTATATTTAGTAAACAATACTTACTTGTATTCAACATACATATGTATTATTTTTCAAACCTCTACCTACTTCTACTCTCTACTTCTATTGTACAATTATACCAATATCAAATCATAATTCGTTTCTTTTAAACTAAACATTTATAATGAATAATTGCAGCATGTATATTTTTCAGCCACCAAAACCTAAAATAAAACATGATTGGTACCAAACCGACGCCCTAGTGGTTGTCACTATCCTTATAAAGAATGCAGAGAGTGATAAAGTGAAAGTCATTTATGGTGAGCGTAGTGTAAGTAGTTTATACATTAATTGTGAAATAATTAAATTACCTTACTAAGTGACTTATATGTATTAGGTACTGCATAAGTTACATTGTAAGGACTAATAAGTAACTTAATTATTAAATAATAGATTTTGCATACCAAATAAAATGGACCAAATTGTATGATATCTTCTGTTATGTGACCTTAGCGTGTTTCCTTCTGTATGACTCACTTAGGCCTGGTCAAGAAGCAAAAATAAAATATCTTTCTAGCTGTCAGTACTATAAAAAATGAATTTTTAACCAATACAATATACACATCTCCGGCTTTTTACTAGTGTCACATAAAAATAATTATTTTAAAAACATTTTTACATACTGATACCATATGACCCCTACATTACATACTTTTGTACCCAAAACTGCATGTAAATGCAAATTTGAACATTTGAAAATGTATCTTTATAAAAATAAACTAATCCATATATTTGTTTGTAACAAACAAACAAATGTTATTTGAATAAATTTGGATAATTCCACAACAAATAAATGACTTCACTTCTTCTTCATAATTTTTATAATAGACATTATCTATGTTTATAATTAGTTATTTACTATATTGATAATATTACATTCATATTTATTTCAGTTATCAGTTTCAAGCATCATACCCAATTCAAATTCGGAATATAGTCTGGAAGTGGAACTCGCTCACGAAATAGTACCTTCATTGTGCACACATGTCGTCTCTCCATCCAAGATAGAGGTTAAGTTGAGGAAGAAGGAAGGCTTGAGATGGAATGTTCTAGAAGGAGAAGGGAATGAAGAGAAAATTAAAGCAATACCTCAAGGTGATTATTGTAATCAATTACCATACTATTCTAATTATTCCCATTATGAGACTTGGAACTAAGCTCATGACTAAAATGTGTGGTACAATGTAAAATTTAATTCTATTATTTGGGTTTGGAATAAAAGTGCAATAAATTTTAAGGGGTTTTGCTTTAAGGACAAGAGATTTAAATATTTGAACAATGGCTTAAAATGTCTAAACCCCTTGTTTAGTAAAGAGATTTAAATAACATGTATGTATTAAAAAAATCTGATTTCAAAGCACATACATGTTTTTAAAGAATCAACAATTACACTCCTTGTTACAGCTGTCATAGATGCATCTGGACCACAGCAACCTCCGAAATTATTCAAAAAAGACTGGGACAAAATAGAAAAAGATATAAAGAAACAGGTAACCACGCTTACAAAAGATTTTATTTTTAATAGAAATAAGGAACAGTTTTCGTTCACCACGTGTCATTATGCTCGGAAATCTAATAGAAAACTCATTTTGACAGAAATATTGAATTATAATTTGAATGTTACAAACTGATTTTGGTGCTGAAACCTAAACTAGTGACTGAACTTGTAGATTGGCAATAACTGAAACTGGTTGGTCAACTAATATTTTTTCCAACTTTAGGAAGAAGAAGAGAACCCAGAAGGTGAAGCCGCTTTGAATGCTCTATTCCAGAAAATTTATGGGGAAGGATCTGATGAAGTCAGGCGAGCCATGAACAAGAGCTTTGTACGTGACTTTATTCATTCTACATTTCGTTTTTCTATAGACTAAATAGTTATTAATGAGATTCACGTTGAGGTTTTATTTTTATCACAAAACTATTGTGAGATTGAATGAAAAATAAACCAATACTGGCAGGAATACCAACCAGTGGTTAGTGGAGCCGGAGCCATTTGTAAATATAGGTACAGTCAGCTCTCTTGAGGAAAGGACTGTTGTGGGGGGGGGAGTGGTTTGAGCTTTATAGCGATAATTGACTTTTGTCAAATTATTAACTTATGTATGGTCAACAAATGATGTAATGTACAGATTTTGACTCATTATTGTTTTATTATATGTATTTATAAATATATTTATTTAGGTGGAGTCAGGTGGTACTGTCCTCAGCACCAACTGGAACCAGGTTGGAAATGAAAAGGTGGAAATGAAACCTCCCGATGGACTGGAGTTTAAGAAATGGGAAGAATAAAATGTATGTTTGTAAAACAATTTGTTAGTTTCTGTCGATTTTATGAATATTGTCTAAATTCATGTTCAATGTGATTTAGTTTCCGGTTCAAAATAATTTTATAATCAATTTGCTTAAAAATTTAATAAAATCAGAGATTTTACGAAGAATATTGAATGGTTACATAAAATGTGATCACACCAGAATTTTTTATTTTAAACGCGATTCTTCAACTGCTCAAGTCTGTGGTAGAATTTAAATATATGTAACTTATAATAAGAATACCTTCCGCTTTTTTAATACACTTAAGTATAAAGGAAGTTTTCTTGGTCATTTTATACTAAATATAACATATTCAATAAATTGCATATTTTTTTCTCCCCCCCTATCTCATCTAACCTACCAATTTAAGTATGTAACTGGCATGTAAATCCCCTCTACTTATAAGACATTACAAAGACAATCAATATTATCAGTAAAAGGTATTAAAAGAAATTGACCAAAAATTTTTTTGCTGTTTGCTGGTTTTTTTTTGCTGTTGTCAGTTTCATTTTCATTTAATTCATTTATTACATAATTGGAGCATCCTATTAATTGGGTTTATAAATATGATTTAAATGTTAGGATTTTTGTCCGTATATCATTTAAAAGTACAGAATGGATTTGTATGAAATTTGGGCTCAAAGAAATATGACGTGGAAAAAAAGTACGCCATATCTATCCCAACAAAATATAATGGGAATAACACAACCATTCGTCACATCATAGGACGCGGTGACATTCATCTCCACATCTACGCAAGCGAAGACGAGGGAAACGGTAGTTTAAAATAAGAAAAACACACGTTATTGAAAACTTTATTGCTTTGACTAGACAATATCACTCGATGTGTTACAGAAAGAAAATATATTCAATAACTCACTCTATACTTTAATAATAAACAATGGAGTTAGAGAGAACGGCTCTTTTAAATAATGCGGAGAGATTCTACCGAAGTAATAATACAATATATTATAGATAGTACAGCGGTATCGTATGGTACGTTCATATAAAGGTCGTTCTTTTTCTCTGTAACATGAACTAAGTTATGAATATTAAATTAAATCTTTTACGGAAAATTCCTTTATTACATTTAAATAAAATGACACAAATATCAAATGATTACCTTCAATCATAATAATATAAAGTAAATTAAATTTGAATATATTAAATTCACACAAAAATTTTATTAGTGTCTTATTTTTAAAAGGAAATATTACGTAGGTACTTCTTTTTAATATTCGTTAAAGGCACTTACAGTGAATATCTCGTTATAAACATATAAAAAACGTGATTTATTAGTATTTACCATATTTACAATTTAAAAACTCCGAAAATATCTGAATATTATAATTAACCTCTAGTCGGTACGGTAAATATATCTGTTGGTGTGCGAATGTAAGTTTTCTCCCGACCCTCATGTATAGTGCTCATTTCTCCTAAACTAGGCTGACCGTTTCTCACAGTCTTTTTGCCATTTAACTGTATCGATTCCGATTCATCTAAAATTAAAGAAAAATAAAATTTTTTTGTCGATAAATACGAATAAGTATTAACAAATTCATTAGTATTCATTATTATTATATTATACTTCTGCCATTGTCCCACTCCAAGTGGAGTTCGTTTTTCTAATCTATTCAATCCTATCTTCTATCGTTCGACCTCTACTATTTTCATCCTCAAGTTCATTTACTCGTTCATGCATCTCTTTTATTCGCCTCATTTCATCGCGAATCCATCATTAATTACTTGACTTGGCTTAAAACCACGTGGCTTTTTATTGTTTCTCATTTAACATACCTTTACCAGTCCAACCTCGTAATCCTAATCTCAGTAATGGACACAACCTTCAATCTTCCCCTAATGTATATCAATAAAAAAACAAAATGAGTATTCATTTTATGTTTTTAGGTATTCATTACAATATACATCTTAACATTTAATCCTCTTTACATGCACTCGTCTTTCATCCATCTTTATTTAAATAATAATCAGCTCTATTTTTTTTAATTCTTACCTTCTTCATCAATACTTGGCTTCTTTAATTGCATAGCAACAACACATGGTCCTTTCGCCAAAGACCAGCTCGGGACATCCCTTCTAATAGGCTCCAAAATATTTCTCCTGGACCTTACAATGGGAGGCAGTTCTACTCTTTCTACCATTTCATTTTCAGTTGAAGGCAACACTGGATCTGACACTTCGGGTTCCATTTTTGAAATTTGACTCTCAACGGTAAATATTTCTCTAATGGATGGATTGATGTCGTCTGATGTATTTGTTTCAGTACTATCCTGTGAGATGAGATTCTTAGATTTCATTGATCCTATTCTTTTGGGGATGCCATTTAGTTTTGATGTTTCGTTGTCCAAAGATATCGGAGGGGCGGACGCCATGTACTGATTGTACATGTTACCTATGAGCTCTTCTGTACGTCTGTAGTTAAATAATATAAAGTTAATATTGTTAGTACACTTTTTCCCAGTGATATTAAACTTAATCATTACATAAACAACGCTTTTATACAAAATTCTTTATAGACATTACATAAGTATTCGCAATACTAAATTTTTCGATAACACATCGTTACAAATTTAATCTTGCTACTTTAAATTTAAAAATGAATATTTTTATACAAAATGTAATACGTTACTACCTAGTAAGCGGTATGATAACCGTCTGGGCGGTACCACTGCTCGGATGGTACGCGGTAGGTGCGAATCTATCCAGTGTTGAGCTACCATTCACCTATAAAGAAATAGAAAATAACATTTATTTTTTTATGACACTTATATGATAATAATATTAATTAATTCCACTGCAGCCAAATGACTGAAGTTCGTATGGGACTGGCTCGACCGAGATCGTAAACCCTGACACAGAAGTTCGTTATAAAATAGCTCTTATACAACTGCAACGACTAAGGTTCATTCACAACTCCTTAAAGTACCTTCCCCTTTGCATCTTACTCTCTTTTATCCTCAAGTGTGACAGCGCATCTATAAGTACCTACTGTAGGAGCTTATCATTAGAGATCAGATGAACCATCGGCTCATGTGCCGAAAAACTTTGCTGAAAAAAAAGTAACTTGATTTATTTAATTTTAACAATCCGTACCTCCATAACCCCAATCTGAGTAGTCCGTACGTGATAAGGGAAGTTTTTATTAGCGAAAACTGGCAGTGTTAACAGCTGAAAAAAATAATCTTATTTAGTATTATAATTTTAGTAAAAACGAACAAAAACACTTCCAATTACCTATAATTGGAAGTGTTTTTGTACTATAGTGTGTACCTATACTATAGTGGATAAGTTAGTTATACGTATGTAATAAGATATTTATATTACCAAAAACATAGTATGACCGCTGAATGTTATGAAGAGAAGTACAGCAGTCACCACACTCTCGCGGACCCACTTATCTAATGAAAAATAATATATTTACTATACATTTTATATTATATTAATCATATTAATCAGCCGCCACTGGTAAACTGCTAATGCTTTGACTTAGAGGTAAATAGAAATATCTATATCTAACACTTACAAAAGCCAAACCGTTTTTACAATTTCTAGTTAGTTCGTAAAAAACATTCGATTAAATTTTGAAAGTCGTCATTTGAAATATATCACAACATATGGATTCGTTCTGGATTACGTTTGCCGTAAACAGAAATTACTATATAATTGAAAATTTTTGGACGTGAGAGGGACTTAACTTCATTCTGCGACCACTAGAAATCCGTCGCCGTCGCTCTGATAATTAAGATATCGTTTAGGTATTAATTTTAATTAAATTCTCATTCTAATGTAAACTTAAATTTCGGGACCTAGGTGACATTAGTTTCTATGTTTATTTAAAATGTAAATAAGGATAACATTTCCAATATATCTCTTGTTCATTAATATTTCACAATATAAACCCATATTTATAACTTACCTATGTAAGAGTTAGCAGTTAAAATAAATAGCGGTCCTGCGAAGAACCACAGGGTGCCACAGATAAAGAAAGGACAGTAGAACATATTCTGAAAGTGTTATATTATATTAATAAACTAGCTGTTGCCAGTAATTTCGTAACCCCCAGACAGTGGCGTAGCTGGGGGCTGCGAGCGGTGCTGTCGCACCGGCCATCAATGTCGACGATCAATTCTTCTATTTTTTTTTCAATTAAGAACCAAGAAATGTACAAGAAAAATGAGAGAATAAAAATTACAATTTTAAGCAAATAAAATAAAATTAAGTGAAATATTGATTTTCTATGAGCCATTTTAAAGGGCATCAAGTCCTAAGCAGCACCAGGCAGTAAATACCCTAGCTACGCCACTGCCCCCAGATTATCCATTTTTCATCTCATTAATCACTTAAAATTTATACAAATAAATATTTTTTACTTGGTTATGAACCAAATTTGTTTTAAAATAGTTTTTTGTGTGTTCCATGAAAATTAAAAAAAAGAGTATTTTTAATGTAAATTTCTATCCAAATTCGAACATAGTTTTCCATAATGCACAAACACACAAAAAGACAAAAAAATTGTCTATTATTTTGCGTTCTGTGTCATGTACGGACCACGTAGTAATTAGTCCAAAACCTACCTACTATTTTATTATAAATATATCCTACGGTACCTCTATTGGTAGTTATACATATATAAGATAGTATATAAATATATTTTGGGATCTAATGTAAATGTCGTATTAAAAGACTTTATAATTCCTAAAACTAAAACATCGATTTATAATCCAAAATTATCTGTTAACTTACCTTTTCCGGATACTTCCTTACGGTAAAGAATGTCGCGTACACGAATGCACACCATGCCGTTATTCGCAGCACTATTAGTCCGTAGCCCGCCGGGCTCTCGTACAAGTAAAGTACTTCGCCAGGATCAAAGGCCTGGGAAGAAAGTGTAATATTAGTATTCTCTCCCAAAGAAATCCCGGTATGGAATGGTATGGTACGGTGTGGTATAATACATTCACGGTCCTATAATTGTAACAAGGTTCAGCTTGACTATTTGGTCTAATTTGATTTACATTAAACTTGGAAATATTTATAAGAAAGTAACTGAAACTAAAACCTTTTTTTTTATTTTTGATCTAAGGTAATTTTAATATAATCCAAACTTACCTTGGCCTGATATATAAACAACACGACATAGGTGATGATGTAGCAACACATGAACACAGTCAGCTTGACCGTGAAGCCCACCTTGAGGCGACCACGTGTTATGGTGTACCCTTTAGCCAATAGTATGAGAAGTAGAAGAAATGTTGTCTCCGATACACCACAGAGAAATTGACCTAAAAAGTAGTAGTAGTAGTAGTAGTAGTAGTAGTTTGCTAATTCGGTTGAACCTACATATAGCCTACGACCAAAACGTGGCATATCTTTCTAAAAAAGATTTACTAACTTATATCTATTTACGCGATAGGTATTATATACGCGCACATTTATAATTCAAGTTTTGTCTCAATTTCACTTAAAGATATATACATTATAACAATGAATAGTCTAACGTTCCCTTTAGATGTATTTTTTCTTTAAGATGTATGGGTCTCTCTCAAAAATCCGAATGTAGAATAAATATATTCCATAATTACCTGTCACCCAATTGTAATTCAAACTTACCTGAAACCCTCGCAGTTGAGTTTCCAATACCATTATACGCATATCGTATTCCAGCTAAGCTCTGTAACATTACACCACAGTGTTGTGCCACTATCGATATCAAAAATAACTTATATGTTGAGTGTAATAAGTGTCGAGATTTGAGTTCCACGCTGCACATTACTACTGCGACCATCACTATTACGTAAGCGAATGTGTATGCAAGCAGTATGGGTAGAACGTCTGAAATACGGTTTTTTTATTTAAAATATATATATATCTAAAAACAAACTTTTATGAGATATTGACTTACAAAATTCGTCAGCTGAAAAATGTTCATGCCAAAAGTCGCCAATAGGTCCGTTCGTCATCAAAAATCTGTATCGCACGTCTAAACCCTATAATATGAATTATTTATTTATAAAATTATAAAGACCATGAAAGTTACAAGAAATTACTGATTACTAAAATAATGTGATATTTTTAAGTTAATATTATATTGTTTTTAACGGTACTGGCTAAGACATAGATTTCCTATAATTTTTATATTTGTCAACAAATATTGTGGAAATAACTTAAAAATGAAAGTTAAGACAGAATATTTCGACTTACCTTGGGACTACCACAGTTGCTGATGGCGACGAACCACCATCGTTCCCTGGCTGAACGAAACCGTCTAGAATTACGACAGGAAACTATAAACTTGACAGTTTTAGTATTGGAATTGCTGTGTCCATTTTGATTCGATTCCGAATAGAGTCTGCGTCTGCGGTATCTTTCGTATAATTCAAATGTTGAACGTTTAATTTTATGCTAAATAAAAAAAAACGAAGCATTTAATAAGATGAAAATTTATATTTTTTGTATTAAACAAGATAAAGATTAGATTTTTGCAGAATTTAGTATATATATGCCTACCCTAACACATTCTTTAATATTATTAAGCACTTTATTCCAATTATTTTTACAGTTTATTGTAATGTAAGTGAGTTTCCAGGAACTAATTAAGTTTAGTCTAGAATTTACTTACTCCACTACTATTTGAATTATCGAATAACAATTCCACATCCTTTAAATTTTCCAAATGACTATCATTTGCCGGCGGACCAATATTTTCCCATTCATCTTCTGGCAGAACAGTTGTGGTACCGTTTTCTGGCAACAGTTCATACCATATGGTAGAATTTGTGTCGCTTATAGTAGTTCTTGTATTTGGTTTAGGAGTGGTCGTCTTTAAGAACTGATTGTAATATAATGGATCCAATGGTAACTCCGTTTTGGTAACATTAGTATTTTTATTTTTTGTTGTATTCTTAAAAACGGGAGGCGTTTTAACAGTACTGAAAAGAAGTGTACAAATATTTCCTGTTATTAAGTTACACAATAATCATTAAATTACTAGCTGTTAGTATTATTAAAATATAATATTTAAAAAATGTTTTGTGTTAAAAAATAATAATAATAAATGTTAATATACCTTTTCGCAGCTGGTAACTCCTTATTAGACTGCGTGAGGATGCAGCCGGAGAACTCCGTGTCTGGGTACCAGTGAGATAGCTTCACTATCTGGTTCTGACCACCTTTGTTAAGCACGGCTTCCCGTTCTTTACACGTCTATTAAATTAATTAACATAATGTATTACTACAACACATTTTAAATAAATATACAATTGAAAATTCATCAACAAGGGCCTCGCCACTGCGACCTCTGAGGAAACGTAATTCTAACTAATTTTATTTTTTGTTTCTCAGTATTGAAAAGATGCCACAACCTCAATTAATGTTTGAAATTATTTATAACTATTAAATTGTTTGCTTATTTCGGTAACTGTATGATGAAAAATGTATTTTAAATTTAAATAATTCTGGCAAAATTAAACCAAGCTAGATTATAATTTTTGACCTAATAATGATTGTAACCTTCACTTAGTATTAATATCTCACCTTGCTACTGTGATACACAGCTGGCCACTGGCTGTCTTCATCATAATACAATAACAAGTTAGGAGTGCCAATATCTCTGTCGTACTCTATGAGATACTCGAACTGGCCTTCCAGGGAGAGGAAGCAGAACCGCGCCAGGAACGCCCAATTCTGATTTAGAAGATAATGTTATTGCTATACAAGCACATTGAACTTATGTTTATCATTTCAAACAAGCAATTTATAGAGCATTAATATCGACAAACAATTATTAAAATGTTATATCATATATATTTTTTTATATATTTCTCATTATAAATACGGTTTTTTTATGTTTTAATTTATGTTCTTTCATCCTACATATTCACTACGACCATAAAATACGAAAATTATCATGCCATACTTTATAGAAATATTTTTATTTTTAGTGGTTTTTGCGTGATGCACGAACTAAAGTAATGAAAATGACAAAGTTTCAAAAACTATTGTTTGGTTGTCTGTGTCGTAAGTTCAAGACGTAGGTAATGTTTAATTTTTTTCAAAACTTTTAAATTAGATTTGACGTCCTTACTGTTTTATTATATGTAATAAACTAGTTATATCATAAAAATCTTTACAATAAAAGTCTAAATTTCGATTAATTTACGATCTCTCTCTTTCGTCATAAGTACATCCTTTTCTCTTTTATACATTTTTTACTGACTTCGATAAAAAATATTGCTTTGCTGTAAAAATCTTTAAAGTTCGAAAATTTAAAAATATGAGTACTGAATGTAATATATTCATTACATATAGAAACATAATAAACACACCTAGGATCTTTTAAAAAGGATTTCCGTAAGAGTAACATAAACATATAAGTCAAATAAAATGATAAAACATAGCTAGACAAAAACAAATAGAGAGAATACAGTAGAATACAGTCATATCAACAAGGATTATTCTTAAATGTTACCTCCTTTGTATCCACCCAACCCTCCACCCACTTGCCTCTCACCCCCCTGAGCCCCGCCAGCAACAGGACAATACACATCGTTACCGGGACCATATTGATTTAACATCCTATAATTACTATCTGAAAGAGACAATGTCAATAAATAAATAGGTTAATTAACCCTTTTATTTATCTGTATGCAACTTTCGAGATAAGTATACTAATGCTATAATATAAAGGCATTTAACAAATTTAAATGCTTTCATATTAGAAACACTATTAAAATCGATTTAGTCGTAACGGCTTTGATGAAGATAAATCCCACAAAGACAATTGAAAGGATTTTATATATTTCGTTCTATACGTTTATTGTTATATTTATACGTACAACAATAACAGTGTTTAGTTTTATAA